>CM028137.1:370265000-370918214 GCA_016271365.2 Neoceratodus forsteri
TCAAATTCTTTATTTATCCAGGCAAACACCATAGAGCAAGCTCATTTACAAAATGGACCTGCATTACACAAGTCAAGTAACAATGCATTTATATACAGACAAATAGACAGTAGATGCAAGAGTACAACAGTACAGGTAGGCCTGCAATAGACAGGATAAGTAAAAATACATTTGGGTTCAGGTAAAAGACAGTCAGTAAGGGTATACATAACAATAGGGTAGCAAGTCAGTAAAAATGTATACCAGATACAACAACATGCATGGTTTAGTATTCCTGTAAGGTAAAGGCATTATAGTCCAGCGAAGAGATTAGTTGAAGTGGATGCTACAAGCGAAGAGACATACATAGTCAGTTTAAAAAAGACCCAGGCGTATCAAGGGGGAGACGTGTCGGGAGAAGTGGGCAGCCAGTGGTGGGGTCTGGAACTGGGATAACACTAGGAGCGAAGGAATGAGATGCTGTGGGTATACAAGGAATAGGCGGGTGAGAGAGGGTGAGATTTATGGCGACAGATAAGTAGGTGACTCAGGGACAAGTTATGCACTGATACAAGAAGGAAGGAGGATGGGAAAAGCAGTGAGGATGTGGAAGGGGGGTGTAAGTAAGCTAGGATCATTGGAAGCAGTTGCAGGCTTCTGTAATGTATTTTGAGTATAAGTATTACTGTGTTTAAGTCCTAACAGGAGTCCTCAGTTTCGGTGATTTCTGTAGCACACTCCAGAGTGACGGTAGAACGAATCCTATGGCAGCTCTCCCAAAACGCGTTAGGGCTTTGGCCACTTTCAGAGAAATCAGTGAACAGCTTCTTAGGGGATAGGTTCCACGCATATTGAGAGTCAGGCGATCACCAATATACTGCGGAAGTTTGCCAGAGATAGCTCTGTATGTCCAGAGAGCTGCATTTTTAGTTCGTCTGTAGTGTAGGAAGATACAACCCACGGCCGCATATAAAGAGTAGTGATGGGTGGAGAACGCGAGACCAGTGATGAAGCGCAGGGCTCTGTGGTAAAGTATGTCCAATTTAACGAGGTATGAAGTAGCACATTGGCTGTATATAAAGTCAGCATAATCAATTAGGGAAAGGAACGCAGACTGAACTAGCTGTCTCTTGGCCTCTGTGGTTAGGAGGCAGTTTAACCTGAAGAAGAGACCTAGTCTCTGCCTCAGTTTTTTTAACAAATCCTCCAGGTGGTGTGCAAAGGAGAGTCTGAAGTCTAGCCAGACCCCCAGGTATTTGAATTTCGGCACAAATTCCAGGGCTTCTCCTAGGAGGGTGGTGATGGGAGGTAGAGCAGGGTAGGCTGCATGGTTAATAGGTGAAAACAGCATCGCCTTTGTCTTTCTGGCATTCAGTAACAATTTTTTTTTTACTAAGGAGCTGGTATTGAAGTATGTTAAAATCAGCTTGCAGGTCGCTACAGGCAGTTTCAGGAGTTGTACGGCTTAGGTAAAACACTATCATCTGCAAACAGATGAATTTTCGCCTCATTGATGCCGCAGTCTATATTGTTGATGTAGATGGCAAATAGGAGTGGCCCCAGGATGGATCTCTGCAGGACACCTCTTTTTAACAGATTTGAGGGGGAGAGTTCACCTTCGGCCTTGACTTGTTGGTGCCCATCAGAAAGGTAGTTGTGGAACCAATGCAAGGAGGCAGAATCTAGACCAATAGCTTTTAATGAAGAAAGAAGGAGGCTGTGGTCAACAGTGTCGAAGGTCTTACTTAGGTCTAGAAGAAAGGCGCAGACAAATTTTTTGTTCTCTAGCTCGCGCGCTGCTAGTCATTTGTCACCCTGGCCAGGGCCGTGATTGTACTATGTTCAGTTCTGAAACCAGATTGCATTGGGTTTAACAGGTTAGTATCATCTATTAAAGATTTCAGCTGGGCATTCACGATTTTTTCCAGAAGTTTTGATAGTACCGGGAGAAGGGAGATGGGCCTGTTTAGATCACAGGGGTCTCCGGATTTAAACAACGGAATAACATGTGCGGTCTTCCACAGTTTGGGGAGGGTCCCTTGAGAGGGGGACAAGTTAAATAGATGCGTAACAGGTACGGCCAAGACATGATAGGCAATCTTTAGGTAGTATGGATCGAAGGTGTCAGCGCCAGCACTTTTTCTGGTGTCCAACTGGAGGAGATCATCTTCAACCTCTTTTAGTGAGGCAGGAGAGAATGAAAAGACTGTATCTGAGGGACTAGAGTCTGAAGGTTGCATGGTAAGCTGGGAGCGTAGGTTGCGTGCAGGTGAGTTATCAAAAGCTAGCCCTGCAGTAGCAAAGTGATTGTTGAAGGCTTGTAGTATCTCTTTATTGAGGACTATAAATAGTGAATGGAATGTGGCGGTGGGAGCACGGGCCCCATGCTCCCACCACGTGATTTGTTGTCACATAGTAACGGTAACTGGAACGCAAACACAAGCCCCAACAGTTACACACATGGTGACGCAAACGTAAATGGTTAAGCAAACTTTAATAGAAATGCAAGCGCAAAGTGATGCCAAAACGAACAGTGACGCAAACGGAGAGGCAAGCTTGTACGGAAACGCAACTGCTAATGCGCATGGTCACGGTACCGCTATTGTAAATACAAATGGTAACTGTAACAGCAACAATAACGTTAAAGGAAACAGAAACATGAACGCAAGCACATACGGAAACGCAAACCGTAACATGCACGGTCACAGTACAGCAATTAACGCAAATGGTAACAGTAAGAGCAACAATAAACGCCAAAGGAAACAAACGCAAATGCAAGCGCGTATGGAAATGCAAACCATAATGAGCACAGGCATGGTAACAATTGGAAATGCCAGTGGTAACAGTAACAGCAACGATGACGCAAAACGAAGGAAAAACGCAAACGCAAATGGAAGGTTGGCTGGAGATGCAAATGGTAATACGCATAGTGACGCAAACTGAAACACAAAGTAGTGGAGACGCAAATGGTAACAGTAACGCAAACGAAAACGCAAAGGGTATTGCACACGGTGGAGTACACGGGAACGCTAACACAAATGGGTAGGGAAACGCAAGTGGGAACGCTAACTGTAACAGTAACGGATGCGAACACCCTGTTTTTGCCTAAGAGCTGCATAGAGAAACACAGTGAGTACAAAGAATGTATGCATAATAATGAGCCTCGGACCAGAAAATGAGCTCTTGGAATACTAAATTGCTTGTATCTCAGGAACTGTAAGACACAGAAAAAAAATTAAAATTTCATATGATTCATGACTTTCATGGCCATGTTGCATAATACTTGGCCTCTGAGGGCTACACATTTTCAACGAAAAGTCCATATCTCGCACCGTTTCCGAGATACGGGTCCTGAAAGGCACAGCGGATGCTGCAATGTTAGTCTATGGGACAAAGTGTCAACTTCGGAGTACTGTAACGTGGCATCCCTACAATATTTTATCACCAAGCCACCAAAAGGCACGCCTGTGGGATGTCTGCTTTCTTCCCTCCAAATTTCAGCCCAAAAGACCAAACCGTTCTTTTGCAGCAGGGTGACAAAGAAGTCCTGTTATTTTGGCCATAGTGTTGCAAAGCAGTGTCATGATTTGCGACACTTTTGCAAAAAAAAAAAAAAAAAATCATTTAAGTGTCGCAAGTGCAACACTACTTTGCGACATTACTTTTCCCAAAAATTTCAAAAACATTTCTGGGGTGTTTAACCCCAAAATAAAGACATGCCTAGCATCCCCGTGGCTCGACTAGGTAAACACAAAAAGAATTGTGTCCCTAGAGCAGGGCTAGAAATTAGTTTTAAAAAGTGGTGTACCACACAGGTTACCAGTTCCCCAGATATGGTATTCCATCCCAGAAAATGGTATGCCACCACCTTTTTTTGTATACCTGCTAGAAAACGTCACCAACCATCAGTACATCCTTGTCTGGCTAAATAAAAGGTAATAAAAGGCAAAAAACAAGTTCTAGAAATTCCCCATTCATTTTTCTGTATTTTTTTTTCTCTTTACCTTGTAGGTAAGGTGAACTTCCACTTTATTCTGTGCATGTACAGAAAAGAGTGATGCACAGAAAAGCCAGGCATTACATACACAAGTGCTTTTGCAGCACTTACTGACAGCAATCTCTTCATGACAGTTAACAATAATTGACACAAGCAGCGAAAAACAGAAAGTCTGTCTGAAATCCACGGCAGAGTATAGACACTCACACTACATAATAATGCGAATTGCAACTTAACCCAAAAATGCAGCTCAAAACCCTGGACAGTTATTTTGCTTTCAGTGATGACAGTGAGCACAGCCGAAATGTTCAAGCAGCAACTGACATTCAGTGATGATTATCTTTTTGTCTTTTTGCTTTCTGTCTACCCCATCAAGACAACACTATGAAAAAATCTGGCCAGTGTAAACAGAAGCGCGTGATTCAGTTAAATCAGACATGATTTGTTACAGCACCGTGACAGTTTTATTACCGTGACATGACCAATTGGCCAGATTTTACAAATTTAAAAACACCCTGCTCCTAAATCGTGATAGATTTTTGTAATTTTTATGTGAAATCCAAGTTGGCCAGAATAATATTGTACCGTTCGTTATCTAATTTTTGCTGTGTTGAGTGGTCCAATAAGCCATGTCTCCTAGTCAGTGTATGGCCTTTCCGATTATTTTGTTGGGAGTCAGGGCTAAACTAAGAAGGGAACAAAAATGAAGAAGAGACTGAAAGATGCTCTGTTCACATACCAATCTGGACTACTTGGTGCTCAGCAGCCTACCTCAGATTCATTCCAGGCACATTTAATTAGTAAAGATAAAACAGTGCCTGTTTGGTGTATTATTTTTAGCTGCCTCACCGACTTGTACTTGACTGATGACTGTGCTACTAGGGACTGGCTATCTGTGCTGCTGCTCAACAGGTTAGCATTAGTTTACGCAGCCATGTCTGTTATAACAAAACTGAAATTAGCAGAACAAGGACAGAGAGCTCACAGATTTGACAAATTAAGACTGTACTGCTCAACCATGACTTGTAAATCTGGTGGTACTGTGACCAGGCAAAATGATTTTTGCCACTAAAAACCTGGAGTGACACCAACTAAGCTGAACTGCAGATAGCGATATCGGAAAAATGAAGACATTTAGTCCAAGCAGGACTCAACAGTTGGGTGGCAAAGAAAGGCCAAACCTTAAATGTGTAGGACATGATCACAACAGATTCATGTCATCATCACAAGAGTACTCAGTGATGCAAGAATCCCCCCTCTCCCCACAGTACTAGGGTACTAGGGCACAACACTGACATGGGAGTACATTCAAGTTCTTCATCAGATATAACATGAGCATCATCATCAGACAAAAGTTTTTCAGAATAAGTTTCAGATATGAAAGATTCATCTAAATCTACTGAGTCCGAGTTGTCGGCCTCCTCGTCTTCCTGCTCATTGCTTTGTTTTTTGTTCCGTGGATCATATGGCTGCAAAGAAGGCCTTTTTTTCTGTCCACCACTTTTTAACCAGTACTCAACGACGAACTGGATCAAATTCCTGTTCACATGGTGTATGTAACGAGATCCTTATTAAGTCTATGAGACTGTCCTTTCCTAATGAACTTTGCCAATCGGATTTTATTCTTTTCATTAGGCTAAACCCACATTCACAAACAGCTGTACTTGCTGGTAGAGTATGAATTAAGGTTACTAGTACCAAAATGTTGCGGCATTTGTCCTGGAAAGTCTGATGAATATCTGGCCACTTTGTTTCTACAGCATTGGTGTACCTTTTTTTTTTTTTTTGGGGGAGACAAACATGTAATACCCTGACCTGATCTGCAGCCTGACAGTATTGAGGATTTGCTGATTGTTAGTGGTAGAAGAAGAAAAATCACCTTCTCTTTATATGATTTTTTAGTTTGATCCACTCTGCTACACACGTCCGGATCTATGTTCTGTTCTGTGAGGACTAGTCTGAACTCCTCTACGACACCAGCTACTGCATCCTCTGCATAATCTGAAACAAACTGGAAATAAACGTCTCACCTCCCACCTTGCTAAGCTAAAGATGAGTCTCCCAGTGCCACCCAGTCAGAGTTATTTTCCCACCCTAACACCTGTCAAGTCCACATGGCCTGTTGGCCACTGTTTAAAGTTCACAATGTGGTTCATGGCTCCCATAATGGAGTCCGGCTGGAGTACGTGTTCAAACCTGTTTATGACATTTAGGATCATGGTTGTCAGTAGTGTGTCTCTGTCAACGGAAAACTGATCCGCTTCGTCAAGAGACAGGATGTGTCCATGGAATTCAGGTCCCTCCAAGGCATCCAGATTTCGCAAGTGCTTTCCAGGTCTAGAAAACAAGAACAAAAACACAGACTAATTCCCCTGGCCTGACCTAACTTGTCCTGACAGAGATCACTTGTTTTTTTTCTGGCTAGGATGGAGGGAAAATTATTTCTTAGCCAAAATAAAATTACCTTGTTTTCAGCTTTACAAGGCAATCCTTCAGGTCCTGAAGTGATTCAAACACCTCTCCCACTGAAGTATCATATGCTTGAAGAAGCAGGCAGACTTCTGTGAACTCTTCCAGGATGTCTGCCATCAGGCGAATGTAGCGTAGACATCTCCAGGTCTGCATGGTCTTCAGGTAGCCCCTGGCCTTCGCTGCTTGGTCCCCTCGGGATCCACCAAGTTGCATCTGAGAAGACCAAAAAATGGCACAAGTTGTTGCTTTAGTAGTTCCAATTTTAAAACAAATCTAGACTATGCTAAAAATGGAGTCTAGGACAGTACATACCTGTTGGAAGTGCAGCAGGATCCCGGGGTAGTCTGTGATGAGCACTTTCAGTGCTGTTAATGTGTGTTGTGCCCATCTGGTTCCTCACACTCTGGTTGGAATAAGGCATCTTACTCCCGCTGCCTGACAGGACTCTGATTTTTTTTACAATTTAGAGGTGAAAAATGATAAAACAGATAGATCTCCAGCAGTAATTGGACTATTTTTTTATGATACGTGAAGTTTTTTAAGACATCCTTCAGGGCCCACTCCAGCCTATGTGCATTGCAGTGGACTGTGACTAGATGAAGACGGTTCTTTTTCAGTAGTGTGGCCACCCCCCACCCACCGGTCATCACTGCTACCCCATCGGTGGTAAGCCCTACCAATTTGTTTTTTCTAGTCTGATGACTCTGTCTGTGACAGCATGGCCTGATCGATGCATGCCGTGATTGATGCTGCATCAGCTTTGTGTGGATTTGTCAGGGACACAAAAAAAAAACACACACACACCTGGCACCCAAGGGTTTTAAATAACTCTAAAAATTGATTAGCGTTTTGCTCATAAAAGTTCTAAAACATTGTGAAAATGCTTATCACTTTCCTCACTGTGTTTAACAAACATGACACTTCTAGAAAACCTATACAAATGCCTTCTGTACAGTTAGTATTGTCCCAAAAAAAAAAAAACTGCTAATCAATTATTTAAAACCCTGCACCCCCTTGTTTACTGTTCTTATGTAAATTATTTCCTGTTCTTTAATACTGGAATCTGTAGCACCATCGATCACTATGGACGTGAAGTCCACATTCTTCACCACATCCACCAGTTTCTTACGTTCCACCTCAGCGATATTACTAATGAACATGCGGCATGATTTGTCATTGTGACAGATTTCTCCAATATCAACCCCTTTACATCTGTCAAGGTCACACATTCACTGGAAGTCTATATATGGCCTAACGTGTTTGGCCAAGGCGCGATGCATTCGAATTGAATCTACCTAGCGTGCCATTAGAATTGAGCATTTCAATTTCGCCGGGCAGATGCGTGCTGGAATTTGGCTATACATCTGGCATCAGCGAAGGAGTGCTTCTTAGACTTGGCACGTTTTTGTAAAGATTGCTCAGTGAAATTATTACAGACCCCTTCATAATATGCTAATGTTGTGTCTGCAATGTCTGGGAATTTCCTCCATGCCTTACAAAACATTACGTTTTTCTCAGGGTCAAGCTCAACCCAAGCGTACTTTGTTACCCAGTGTTCTTGAAAAGTATGCACTCATTTATCTTTGTCATAAGCAGCATCTCTCTCCTTTTTCTAAGAGCCTCCTTCTCTGCTGCTATGGTCTTAGGGTTCTTTACTCCATTCCAAAAATGTCACATCTTGGCAGTTCTGGCAATTTCTTATAATTTGCCAGCAAAGAAGCACGCCCTGACCAAACAGGCAAGAGGCAGTGGAGGCAGAACTAACTGGGATAAATCCACCCCAGAGAGAATGGGTCCCCACAGCAATCGAGATATGCAGTGAGTGTCAAGCAGACTTGTGATCACAATTTATTTTTAGCCCTGGGGTTTTTGCTGTGTTGCAGATTCAACCGCAGAGGGGAGTGAGTCAGTGTTTATTAAATTCGTCCTCAATTCTTCTTGGTCAATTGCCCAGAATCTAATCCCCCACAGGGTGAAATCTGGCCAGAAAAGAAAATGAGCAGCTCAATGAAATGTTACAGCCTAATGTGGATCCCCCAATAAAATTTAAAATTTAAAAGAAGTCTGTTGTCTTTTTTTGGGGGGTACCAAGGGAAAACATCAGCCTTTTGTGCCTCACCAAATCGGGGACATTAGGGCATGATTGCCTGTTATTTTGTGGCACAGTGCCCCTTCCTGAGTGAAACTGGGCAATTAATCTATCTCTGGGCTGGAACATATGCCCCGAGTACTGTCAGGCAGTTTCCTTGTTCTATGCCAGGGCACCTGTGCCCAAAAAGGCTACATTTTTTTTCCCCAGCTTGTTGTTGCCTTTGTTTTTTATGTTTGCTTGCACGCATGTGCAAGAAACATAGTGCCATCATCCGAGTTTTCCAGAGGTGCGTCAGCCTCTTCCAATTCAGTCAGTGTGTTTGCAGGCGCGGTCGCAATGCGTCAATCACTGCTCCAGCTGTCTGACAGCTGAAAATGCAGTGGCATACAGCTGAAAGGGAGAGCTCCGCTTCAGTGAGCAGAGCTCCCCCCCCAACACGCACGCATATTGCGTGCTGACGCGCTCCCCCCCCCACGCACATACTTTATAGCCGACGGGGTGCCCAATCCACCATCGGCTGCACGCCCCCAAATGCATCCAGGTGCCACAGATGGGAGCCCACCCAGTGGCAAAATGTTTTATACGACGGGGTGCCCAATCCCCGTCGGCTGCACACCCCAAAGCATCCAGGTGCCACGTGATGGGAGCCCACCCCAGCGTGGGCAAATGTTTTATGGCCGACGGGGTGCCCAATCCTGTCGGCTCCAGGCCCCCCAAACAGCCTTCCAGCTGCCACGCTGGGAGCCCACCCAGGTGGCAAACGTCCCTTGTAGTCTTGGGAAAAAAAAAAAAAAAAACTGTAAATACAAAAGTGTCCTCGGCGCTTCTCCTGCCCCCCCCACAACCTGCACCCACCCTGCGCACCCTGCCTCGCCACACCCCCATCCCATACTTACCTCCAGAGCTCGGCACGACGATCTTCGGTGGACCGGGAACACGTCTGCACTCTTCAAAGCCGACCGCGAACTGAGGAAATGCCAGTAAGCTGTATAATGGGATAGATAGGGTTTTTTCAACTTTGTTGCATATCTCAGGCATTTTTGGGAATTTTGGGCCCAAATTTTCAACATGGGGTTTTTGGGACCCCTTCTCATGAATGCTGTCACTGTCGTGGCGTTACTCGGGCCCGAAGGGTGACTTCGCAGCCACTGCGCGAAATCACCTTTCCAGAATGATTAACGAAACTACACTGCCAGTGTTCATAAGGTGGGCTCTCAAGAAGCCTATTTTGAAAATTTGGTGGAAAAATTCCGAAAAAATGAATTTTCAATATTTTCACTCCAGATTTTCAACACTGCCATTTTACCACACCTTCTTATGAGCAGTACAGTTGTCAATTTTCACATCTCGCCCACGTGTTTCTGCCCATGTAGCGCACAATGGCGTAGTCGGTGTGTGAAATCAATGTATGGGACACATTAAGAAAATCACAGTGACACTTATGAGCAGAGGTGTTAAAATGGCTGTTGAATATTTGGTGAAAAAATTTCCAAAAATGACTGTTTTAGGAGCACACGTTGCGCAGTTCCTACGCATGCTGGCAAGTTTGCGAATTTGTAATATTTGCACACCAGATTTTCAACAGTGCCATTTTACCGCACTTCCTTATGAGCAGTACAGCTACCATTTTTCACATCTCGCCCAAAATGTGTTTCCGCACATGTAGCGCACAATGGTACAGTCGGTGTGCGAAAACAATGTTTGGGACAGATTAAGAAAACCGCAGTGACACTGGTCATGAGCAGAGGTCTTAAAATGGCTATGTTGAAAATTTGGTGACAAAACTCCATAAAATGACTGTTATGAGTGAGCATTGCGCAGCTTCCACGCACCCTTGTAAGTTCATGAATTTGTAATATTTTCAGTCCAGATTTTCACCAGTGGCATTTTTCCACACCTCCTTATGAACACTACAGATGTCATTTTCCACAACATGGCCGAAATGTGTTTTCACACTTTCAGCACAGAAATGCGTGGTCGCTGTGGGAAATCATTGTTCGGGACAGATAAAGAAAATCACACTGACACTGTTCATGATCAGAGGTCCCAAAATGCCTGTGTTAATCTGCTGTTAAAAATTACCAAACTAGTTACATTACGGGTGTGCGTTGCACAGTTTCTATGCATGCTCGTGACTTCACCAATTTTTTTTTTTTTTTAAGATTTTCACAGCAGATTTTCAACACTGCCATTTTTTACACCTCCCCATGAACAGTACCGCTGTCATTTTTCACATCCTGTTCAGAATGTGTTTTTGCACCTGTGGTGCCAAATGCCATAGTCGCTGTGCAAAAGCAGTTTTCGGCTAACAAACTGATATTGCCACTGTTCATGAGGTGGGGGTCACAAAAAAACCATGCTGAAAATTTGGAGTGAAAATACCAACGAATGCCTGAGGCGTTAGGGTTTCCAACCATAACGCCCCACCCTGTAGAGAATGACAGGCATCAGGGGTGTGACTTGGGATTCTTGCCTGTCATGCTCATAACCATTCCACCCCCACCCTGCAGCCAGTGAGAGGCATCAAGGTGTGCCTCGGACTCTTCGGGCCCAAACTTCACCCCATTCTCCTATACTGCACCCATCTCACCGTGTTTCCTGATGGAATGGGGTGCGCACAAGGGCCAAAGACCCCAAGGCACACCGTGACACTTGTCAGTGTCTGCAGGGTAGGGTGTGGTGAAATGGCATGGTCATTATGCCTGATGACCCAAAGGCACACCCCAATGCCTGTCACTCTCTGCAGGGTGCTGGTGGGGTTGGCTTAAGTTCAATACTTCGCTGCCATTCCTATTATGCAGCTCTGTAACTCCTACACTACCAGTGCCAATGCCAGCAAGCAAATATTCGGCATTGACAAATGCTTGTTTTTCTGGCAGTGTCCTCCCTGTAAGTTTTCCTTTGTTGGCCTTTTCATTTATTTCTCCTTTTTTTAGGCAGTCTGCCTAACGAAAGCAGGCTAGTCTGAAAAACACGGCAAAATCTGCCCTGTTATTCCAGACCCCCCTCTCGACTGTTTCCTAAGCTCACCGACGCTCAAAATGTCGAAGAAAATCATTCTGTCTCCCATATCCACCCTCCCAATAGTGATTGTACTGTTCGTTCCCTGCACCCTCCCGTTTCAGGCAGCTAACCCCAATTTACCAGACCAGGAGCTGCAGTAATGTCAGAGAGGGGTCTGGGTGAGAGATTCCTGTCAGCGTGGTTGCCGCCCGAGGTGAGGGAAAGCAAGTGTGCAATGGCTCAGCCCAAGACCGAAAATCTCGCCAGTGAGCGAGATTCCGATCGATCTTAGATGGGCAGACAAAATCCATTTTGGTTGGCTGGAGTTTCTGAGAAGGCGTCAGTCTCCCGAGCCGAAATTGTGGGGGGGGGGGCAAACACACATGCAGGTGCCTGGCGGCTGCTCGAACATTGCTCCTTACAGCGGTATACACTGCAGTTTACCGGGGGAAGAATCTGGTGTTCCATGCTAGTTTTTTGGTGTGCACGGAACACCATTTCTGTGGGAATTTCGAGCCCTGTAGAGGGTCCAAATTTTAAATGCCAAGCATTTCTGTGATCAGTAACTGGAAAAACAAAATGGCTGACTCACGACACTACAGGGGTCATTTGCGACACCAAAACACTGCATCTGCGAAACTGTCGAACTTTTTGTTAACTTTTCCCATTGACTATTATGGGAAATTTGTTTTTTGAATAACTTTTGAACTGTTCAATATTTTTTTCACAAAATCTTCAAAAGGCACATCGGGTATCACAGCCAAACGTCCCCTGAAGTTTTCGGACCGGTCGCACAAACCATGCAACCTTTAGGCGAGAGCAAAAAATGCGGAAAAAAGCATAAATGCACTCCAGAATGTCACTTAACTCCACCACCGTATATCCAACCGGTACGAAACTTGCCAGATCCCAAGACCTATGCTAACACTCCGTGCCTGCCATATTTCAGGCAAATCCGTCAAACGGTGGCAAAGTTATTAAGGTACAAAATGTCACTATTTAACTTTAAATGGGGTACTCAACCCTAACTGTAGTGGCACTACCGTGCCACATAGATACAGATATGTACATACACACATTATAGTTGCATGGTCGCACCACTACAGTTAGGGTTGATACATATACACATACTACATGTGTATATATAATATCTAACTTTATATATCCATCTGTATATTTCTCTCGCTCCACACTCACACACACATATATATTTATGCAACAGGGGTCAGGATAAAAACTGTAGAATAAAACCATTTATCTTTGCTACTATGGTAATAAATTTATTTATCCACATAGTAACTACATCATCACCCATTTATTCACACAGTAACTACATCACTAGCTCATTTATCTACACAGTTCTCTTCAGAATTCATTTAGAATGTTCAGCCTCAGAAGCAGTACTAACCATATTTAAATGTCAATAACTTAAAAACGAAAAAAAGATTACATGATACTGTGAGCACGAAAATTGTTCAGCACAAAATTATCTACAAAATGAATAATGTTTCATTTATATAAACCCTGTATATTGTATATGGTTAGCAAGAAACAGAAGAAAATGTAATTTTTTGTTCACTTTTTTGACAAACAAATATAAATAACTTTAAAACAAAAAATGACAGCATGGTACTGAGAGCACGAAAAATGTTCAGCTCAAAAATATCTACAAAATGAGTGGTGTTTCATTT
The DNA here is from genome assembly GCA_016271365.2 of Neoceratodus forsteri. Classification (NCBI taxonomy): domain Eukaryota; kingdom Metazoa; phylum Chordata; order Ceratodontiformes; family Ceratodontidae; genus Neoceratodus; species Neoceratodus forsteri. Next base: position 370,278,235 of record CM028137.1, read on the forward strand.
ATAGATACCATTTTGGTTTTTTAATAATTAGCAAAAAACAGCATAAAATTACATTTTCTTTTCTTTTTTTGACAAATGATTTACACCTACCAAAATCAAAATGTTCACACAACATCTAAACCTGTTGCATAAATGGAATATGCAGTGGTTCAGTGTGTGATAATGCATTTATTTTGTACAGTTTCCAGTGACCTCTCGTAACTCTCACTCGTGCCTTCGGCACTCGTGAGGTGCCTAGTCACTGGAACTGTAAGATAAATGCATGTCTACTGAACACTACATCTCTATATATATATATATATATATATATATATATATATATATATATATATATATATACACACACACACACACACACACACTGTATATTTTATCTATATCCACACACACATATATATATATATATATATATATATATATACACACATACATACATACAACACACACACATAAATATATTATATACACACACACACACACACATCATATACATATAACATATATACACACATATATATATATATATATATATATATATATATATATATAATATTTATATTTTAGAGGCAAAAACTCTGTTTAATGGATCAGTTAGGGTTGTTCCACAGCGACAAAAGTAAGGATATTCGTTGTTAGGGTTGAAACCCCCGGACACCTCAGCCTGCCCCCAAGCTGGCAGCCGGAGTGCAGCGTTAGGGTCGTCGGCCCAACTCTCACCCATCACATGTGTAAAGAAGCAGAGGTACCTAGGAGAATGGGCGAGAGTTGGGACCGGCGACCCCAGCCTGCAGATGCCGACTGAAGCGAGCGGAAGGTGTCGGTTGCAACCCAACCAATTTCCTTTGCCACATAGATGTCAACCCTAACTGATACGTTAATGAGTTGCCTCAACTCCTTTCTTTTGAGAATGACAGCGAAATACTGAATGTAATGCGAGGTCTTGCAGGGGCGTTTAGACTATGCTCCCACCACGTGATGTCTTGTGACAGTGTAACAGGAAGGTACAGCATAAACACGAGGTGGAAACGCAAATGGTAACAGTAATGAAAACGCAAGGGCAAATGACAACACAAAGGGTAACATACACAGTGGCGCACAAGGGAACAGTAACAGGTACATAAACACAAGGGGAAACAGTAAGTAACAGTAACAGAAGCGCATACACTCTTTTTGCTGGAGAACTGCATAGAGAAACAGTGTGTACAAAGAATGTATGCATTGTAATGGCAATGGAAGCTTAAAACGTGCATTGGAAGTACTTAATTGCAAATATCTCAGCAACCGTATGACGTAGAAAAAAATTTTTTAAATGCCACAGAAATCATTTTCCTGGTTACGTTTTGTATTACATAGCCCATGAGGCCTGCAACCTAAATGACATAAAATCTGTCTACACCGTTTGAGATACGAGCCGAAGCGTGGCGTGCGTCACCATGTTAGTCTATGGAAAAGCATCAACCGAGTGCCGTAACTTTGGAGCCGTACACTATTTCTTCCACAAACCACAAAAGGCACCCTGTGACATGTTGGCTGCCTTCCTCAAATTTCAGGCCAAAAGACCTAACCGTTATTTTGCAGCAAGGTGGCAAAGAACTCCTGTCATTTGGCCATAGTGCTAAAGTACTTTTGTGATTCTGAAAGCTTTAGATTTGATGTCGTGAGCACTAAATGAAAATACTTTTTCCAGAACTTTGAAAAACACATTTCTGGGGTGTTTAACCTCAAAATAAAGACATGGCTAGCATCCTCAGGCTCCGTCTAGGTGAACGCAAAAATAATTGTGTCTCAGGATGGTCCCAAATTTAAATGCCAAGCATTTTTCTGATCACCAACTGAAAACAAAATGGTGGATTTGCAAAAGTACTAGGGCGATTTGCAAAAGTAAAAAGCGCATTTGTGAAAGTGTTGAACTTTTTGTTAAAACAAGTTCCCATTATAAGTCAATGGGAAAAGTTATGAACAACTTTTGAACCGTTTAATATTTTTTCCCCGAAATCCCATCTTCGGAAGGCACATCGGGGACACCAGCTGCATGTTTCCTGACGTTTTCGGACCAGTCGCGCAAACCTTGCGACCTGTAGGCGAGAGCAAAGAAATCACAAAAAAGCGTAATTGAGCAATTCGTTGTCGCGTAACTCCGCAGCCGTGTATCCGACCGGTACGAAACTTGGCAGATCCCAAGATCTACCATACCCAATTGTCCATACCAATTTTCAGGCAGATCTTTTGAAAGCTACCATAATATATGTATACAAATGACAAAGAACCTCTGTGTGCAAGCACTGAGGCAATGGTTACCCCCAAAGGCCATTTGGCCAGGAAGCAAAGAGATATTATATACACATACACGCACACACTACATGATATATAATATTATACACACACACACACAAAAATGTACAAGAGTTGGAAAGTAAAGAAACTCTGCTCCCTGGTATAGACAGGAAAAAGGGGGCCAGAGAGAGGGGCTGCATGACCTCCTGCAAGAGATGCTCTCAAAGATCTACTGTTACGGGAAGTTCTTACATAACTGTCCTACCTTCCTTGACACACTCTCTTGCAGCAGGTCATAACGCATGGGAAGATTCCCAAGCACTTATATGTAAAGCAGGGTGGCAGGCAAGTCTGTCTGTGAGAAAGCAGACCTTGGAGGACTGTACGTCTAAGGCAGTCCTCATGTAAAAACCCATGCCCATCAATGGCAATGTATAGGGGAGGGTCGGATTCTGGAAGCAGGAGTCGTATACCCGGTACAGCAGTCTGTAAACCTGCTGTGGCGGTAGCCAGCATGCTCGTATGGAGTCTTGACCATAGCCAAGAGCGGCAGTATAGATGTCATTTGTGTCATAACAAAGAAAACAATGGAGGCAGCCACCTAAGTTCTGACAGACCCTGTAGCGAAACAGGGCATTTTCCCATCACTGTTCAGGGGAAATGAACATAGAAGAAACAGAAGTTGACGGCAGATAAGGGCCGCAAGGCCCATCCAGTCTGCCCATTTTTTCTACCTTATGAATGTGCCATAGGCCTTTACTCTGTCAATGGACCATCTATTCACACTCATCTGAACTGCTCCCTTATGCCTATCCCATGCCCGTTTGAAGCCCTGCAATGTATTCATATCCACCAGTTCCTGAGGTAGGCTGTTCCATGCATCCACCACCCTTTTGTGAAAAAGAACTTCCTCACATTACCCCTTAATCGGCTTCCCTCTAATCGCATGCTGTGTCCTCTTGTCCTATTTTTCTTATTTTGAAACATGTAGACTCTTTCACCTTGTTAATGCCCTTAAGATGTCGACCATATCACCTCTCTCCCTCCTTCGCTCTAGGGTATACATATTGAGCTCAGTTACATCTGTCCTCATGTTTTCTGATGCAGTCCCTGTACCATTTTGGTTGCCCTTCTCTGGGCTGCTTCCATTTTGTTAATGTACTTGTGCAGGTGCAGCCTCCAGTACTGCACTCAGTATTCCAGATGGGGCCTAACCAATGTCTTGTAAAGAGGAATTATTACCTCCATTTTACGACTTGTGATACCCCTACTAATACACCATAACATCCCTCTAGCCTTACCTACTGCTTCAGTGGTCTGCTTGGATGATTTCAGGTCATCTGTGATCATGATGCCCAAGTCTCTTTCTTCTCTTGTGATTGCCAGCAACTCCCCTCCCAACCTATAGGTGGTTTCAGGGTTTCTCTTCCCTACGTACATGATCTTGCACTTCTCTGTGTTAAACCCCAGCTGCCACTCTTCCATTTTGCCAGTTTATCCAGATCTCGTCTTATTCTGCCCACCCATCTGGATCAAACTACTCTGTTGCAGATCTTGTCATCTGCAAACAGACAAACCTTACCCTCCAGTCCATCTACAATGCCACTGATGAAGATACTGAAGAGGACTGGCCCCAGGACTGATCCCTGACGTACTCCACTTGTGACGTGCATCTCTTCTGACTGTATACCATTTACCACCACTGTTTTCTGCCCACCAACCAGTTTGCCACCCAGCTGACCAACTTCTGACCCACCCTGAGCCTACCCAGCTTATTAATCAATCTTCTATGTGGAACATTATCGAAAGCTTTGCTGAAGTCGAGGTAGGCAACATAAACTGCTCCCCCTTGGTCCACCACTCTGGTTACCCGGTCAAAGAAATCTATGAGATTGGTTTGACATGACCTTCCTGTTGTAAACCCATGCTGACTTGGATCCTGTGCTCCTATGTATTCCAGGTGTTGCACTATCCTTTCCTTAAGGAGTGTCTCCATAATCTTGCCCACTACTGAGGTAAGACTGACTGGTCTGTAGTTCCTTGCCTCCTCCCTGCTGCCACTCTTGTGGAGCAGGATCACATGAGCCCTTCTCCAGTCTGCTGGGACTTCTCCTATGCTCAGAGACTCACTAAACAGTTCTGATAATGGTTCTGCTAGTTCCACCCTTAGCTCCTTTAGTACCCTGGGATGTATGCCATCAGGTCCCATTGCCTTGTCCACCCTGAGCTTAGCAAGCTTTTGTAGAACCCTTTGTTTTGTGAAGGGACTTGTGCACACCTCCCTCCCCGTGTCCATGGTGCCAAGCTGTGGGCCCTACCTTCTCCTCAGTAAATACTGAGCAGAATTATCTATTCAGGATAGATGCCTTTCCTTGGTCCTCCTCCACATACTCCACCATATCCCCTTTGATCTTAATACCCACTCTGGACTTTCTCCTTTCACTAATGTATAATCTATAGAAAGTCTTGTCCCCTTCTTTTACTGTTCGTGCTCATGTTTCCTCGATCTAGGCCTTTGCCTGCCTTACCTTATGGAAGTAGCGCAGTGGTTTAAGGCTCCGAGCTGCAAATCTGGAGACCTGGGTTTGAATCCCACAGCCCCCACTTGCATACTATGCGACCCTGAGCAAGTCACTTAACTTCCCTATGCTCCCAGGTTGCACCTATAAATAAGCCTTCAGATTACTGTGCCACTCCTGGTTAAACAACTGGGGGGGAGGCTGGTATACCTCCCTATCCTCGTCCCACTGTGTTCCCTTACATTTCCTGAAGGCCAACCTTTTGGCTCTGACCTTTTCTGCTGTTTTTGAGAAACAAAGTGGTTTCCTCTTGCCTTTTTACCTAGCACAATGGGATACTGCTTCAAGTATTGCATCCTTAATGCTTGCCCACTTTGCCTGTACCCCCTCACCTGTATTTCTTCTTGCCAGGGCTAGCTTAACTCTGTTGGCCATCATATCAAAGTCAGCTCCTCTGAAGTCCCATATTTTTGCCTTGGAATGGGATGATTTAGTCCTAGTGGCCAAATTGAACCATACCATGCGACCGTCATTGGCCTCCAGGTGACCCTCTACCTGGAGATCTGTGATCCTTTCCCTGTTAGTCACTACTAGATGTAGGATAGCCCTGTCTCTGGTGAGTTGTTGTACCAGCTGTTTGAGGACCCACCCTTGCAGGGAATCCACTGTGTGTCTAGTTTTGGCAGATGTTCTTGTTGGTATTGACCAGTCTGTATCTGGCATGTTGAAGTCTCCCATTATCAGAACCTTCCCTTTAGCAGTCATGTTTTGTATATCTTCTAACAGTAATGTGTCTATGTCCTCCCCCTGGTCTGAAGGCCTGTAGACAACCCCAGTTCGTATGGCTGTCCCATTTCCTGTTTCCAGGGTGATCCACAGTTCTTCTGGCTCCTTATGTGTAATGTGAATTTCTGTAGCTTTGATATTCTCGTTGACAAAAAGCCACCCCCCACACACCTTTTTGCACCTCGTTCTCTTCTGAAGAGTACATAGCCAGGCACTGTAGTCTCCCAAGTGTGGTTACTGGTGAACCATGTCTTGTTAATGGCTACTATGTCCAGTTTAGCCTCTGTCATTGTAGCCTGCAGGTCTGGGATCTTGTTTCCCAGACTGCGGGCATGTGTGTACACGATTTTCCATTGGCCAGATTTTGGTGCGTTAAGTTGCTGGGCGAGGTCTGGTGTTTCCCCTGCATGTCGTATGGGGAGCCGGAACTTTTTCCTTACCTGGTGATGCAAATGAACTACCTGAGGGGGGAGGGGTGTTCTTCCTGTTCGATGTATTGGGTGCTGCACCCCTCTCCACATTTTCTAGTTTAAATATTCTGCAAAGACGTCAAACTTCTGCTCCAATGCACCGACTCCCTCCTTAGTCAGATGCAGTCCATCAAATTTAAAGAACATTTGCTCCCAAAACTGTTGCCAGTTACCTACAAATTTGTGTCCTTCTTCCTGGCACCTGCCTTTGAGCCACATGTTCAGCTCCCTTTCTCCGACCTTCCGTCCATCTCTCCCCTCTCCCAGATTGGCACGATCTCAGAGAAGGAGATGCCGGATGAAGTGGATGACAGTTTGTTTCCCAGCCTAGTCACGTGTTCCCTGGTCTCCATAACTGACCAACTGGCAAGATCGCTAGTCTCTATGTGTACCAGGATGCTGATGTTTTCTCCTGCTTCCTGCACGATTTTAGCAATGCGGTCAGTGGTGTGTCTCCACGCTGATGTACCTGTTAGACATCTGACCACTACCCCCGGCTGGAGGTAGGTATTAACTCCCTGACTCATGGAGTCTACTATGATCAGAAGTGATTTGGATTTCCTTTTTGCTGTTTTTTGTTTTGGTCCCCGTTTTGGGCAAGTTTTGTAGTGCTAGTTTCTGTGTGGCAGTGTCCTGCTCTGCTGTGTCCTCTGCCCCTTTGTTTGATTTCAGAGATAGAAGCAGATACCTGTTTGTAGTTTTTATATGGTTTGTGGAGGTGATATGTTTGAGAACACTGAGTGATGGGGCACCCAATCTGCCCCTCCTAACCACCTGCCAACCTCCCGGACCAACTATCCTCTGCAGGCGAGGTGCCTCAGTCGGATGTTGGGGAAATGGTAGGCAGTTCTTATAGGATAGTTCCTCCTGAATGCACGATTTTAGGCATGCAATCTCTGCCCATGCTGCCTGGAGCTAAGCCCTTAGATCCCCAATGGTCCAGCATGCAGGACAGCATCCTAAATCCTGTACAAATGTCCTTTTGAAAAGTGTCCCGCAGTACCTGCAGTTAATAATATCTATTTGTTGAGCTGCCGAGTTTATAACCTGGTCCAAGTAATCAGAAGAAGGAAAATGAAAGCCCAAATGTCTTTTTTTTTTTTTAGTTAAACTTGTTATAACAAGTTAAATTACTTGTGCCCCTGTAAGTGAGGTCACTGTGTGGATACCACTCTGATACTACCCTTCCTGCTTTGCTACAGGAACTGTCACGACTGTGCTGCTCTACAAAAGGAGTGTAACATGGGGTGGTTGGGGATGGGGTGGGTGGCTGGGCCCTTCCCCTGCCGAAAAAAGAATCACCACGGACGAAAGAAACAAGGAGATAAGAGCAGAAACCATCAACCAACAACAAATACAGTAGCCCTGAAAGCTTAACCTACTGATAGATAAAAAAAAAAAAAAAGTGTCACAAAAATCTAAGCACCACCTGTAACAATTTCACAAAAGATAACCTGCAAAAAACACTTTGCTACAGAGAAAAATAAAGTAGTAACAGAAGATATACCTTGTAAAAAACAATTTAAATCAAGAGAAGATTACAGCATTAATCTGTAAGCACTAAACAGTAACAAACCTGTAGGTATACCCTGTAATAATGCAGCAGAAAGTATAGCCTGCAACAGCAATTTGAATCAGAGCAGCAAAAGAAACAAAGGTGGCGCCGTTGTGCGCTGTGGCCCGATTCATTAAGAACAAAAGGGGCTGTTAACAACCAAGACGCAAATTAGAGCAGCCTCAGGAACCCCATGCCCCGCATAAGAGAGACTGGTAGCGAATGGTTATCAATACACAGAAACAACTGAGATCACCTTAGTGAAAAAGGTAGGGACAGGTCACAGAAGGACATCATTTCCTTAGGAAAGGCAAATAGGGCTCTGTATGCAGAGAGCCTAGAATGCAGCAATGTAGCCAGCCGATGAAACTGCAATGTAGAGTGAAAGGTTCCACAATATGAAGCACAGGCCTCATGGAAAGGGACCAGTCAGTCAGTCTAGGACTTAACTGAGAACCCCCAGAGGTAGGTGGAGTCCTACCGGGGTGCAGGGGGAAGAATGTCCCTTAAGAACAGTCGTAAATACCCAATGAAGGCAGAGAACTTTCTCCCATCAGGAAAGGAAAGGCAAAGGTTCGCTGACAAAGGGAACCCCAAACACCGAAAGTGGGAGTAAATAGTCCAGTATGTACACAGGAGAACATGAAAACAAGGTCCAACTTAATCCAGTTCCCTCAGACAGCAGCATGGTACCCATTCTGTGAAGAAAGGAACATGGCATTTAAACACCCAGGTTGGCATACATACGCCCATCATAACAGAGCTGACTCTGGAACCAGAGTGTATTAAGCCCTCCGGAACCAAACGTGGAGGAGCAGGAAACGTAGAACTGGATTGAAGGAGCGTTTACCAAAAGAGAAGGGCAGGAGGGTGGGTACAGAGAGGAAGAGGTAACAGTACCAGTACCCGAACCCTCAACTGTAACTGTGGGAACCACACCGGTCCTGACCCTAGAGGCGCCTCCAGTAAAGAGAGAAAACATCCAGCCAGACTGTGTTCAGGTCTGGCCGTAGAGGACAGCAATGAGGCAGTAGGATATGGAGCGGAGAGACAAACAGATCCCTGCTAGGATCAACCCAGCAGACAAATATGTTGTCTACTACATACTGTGGAATTTTCCATTTGTGCCCCACCACTCTGAAAAGGCAGAGGGTATCAGGCCGTGTATGCCTGCTGCCAGGGATACATACCTCTAACAAGGTGTAGTCCGTTATGCATGGCCCAGAAACCTATATGCATGTTTTTATGCATATAGGCAAGGGAGTGGGTAATGTTTCCTGGTCAGGTAACATACAGCGGGGGAATAACCGATTGAATCATGAGACATATCCCCCCCCCCACCAGGAAGCACCCGAAAAGTATTGAGAGCATAAGACGCGAAGATGAGCATCTCCTGCCAAACGGCTTGGCGGGTTTTTAGACCTTTGAAAGGAATACCTACATCCTCTGAAGTTGATATATGTGCTGTAAGAACGGCCCTGCACCTTTATAATTGTAGAAATTTGATAGTGAGCTATAAGATGCCAGCATCTGTTTGCCGGTAGATTCCTGAAGGCAAAATCATTGCAGAGTGCCCTGGAACAAAGTCTAAGGTATTATTGGGGATGTGTAATCGTATTAGGATGGCCACAGCCAAGTATACCCAAAAAGTCAGTATGTGAAGTCTGATCGAGACACCTCTGGTGCAGCAGATAACGGGAAGTCAGTTAGGCCAGGCGGGTCCTTTGAGATACAGAAAGGAAAGCATTTCCAAGTGAATGTATGCTATAAAAGGTGTACGTTCATACCCAGAGACTTGAACCATACTGAGGGTACTGACCAGTGGAAGGAGGACGTCTGATGACATTTCAGAAAAGTAAAACATCCAGGCATATAATGGAAAAAACCAAAGAGGCCCACTTTGCGAAGAATCTCAGAGATTAAGGCCTGTTATTATTGGACGACTCCAGTGGCAGAGTCTATTCTGATTGGGGGTTTCACTGCCTTTTGTAGCATAGGGTGAAGGTCCACCATGATCACTGTCCGGAAGGAAAGCAAAAACATACCCAGACCTTTGAGAAGGGGGATGCACAGGCAAAACGAGCATTATTCAAGTAGAAAAAAAAGGCCTGATCCCAGAAATCAGGACAGATACTGTAACCATGGATTGGAGGGGACCTTCAGGCTGTGTGCAGTCCCACGCAGGGAACCGGTGGAACAGCACCCATTGGCCTCAGAATCAAAGACGGAGAAGGCTAATAGATGTAGTGAACCCATGTTAGGGACAGCCTAGGACTTTCGTAAAAGAATTCTCCTGATGCAAAAAATGACAGGGAATGCAGCAAAGTACAGTGCAACCAGAGGAGCGGGTCTCGTAGAGAGACCTCGAAAAGCAGCATCAAGAAGAAAACTCAGAAAGGCAGGAGCAAAAGGTCCAACATATCATGTGATCCATGTTTTCACAGTAGAGGTCATGTAAACCATAGCTGCCAGAGGTTCCAAGCAGCGAGTACAGTGGCTGCGGAAGCATCCCCAAGAGGTGGGACGACCACTGTAAGAACGTCTCCAAAAAATATGCCAATTCATGCCTAAGGGAGTGCAACTCCTACTCCTGGGCCCCAGAGGGTAAAACCGGTCTGGTCTCTAGTCTTCTTGATCAAGAAAAAAAGGGGACTCCACCCCAACTGCAGACAGAGCCAGGTGTACTGCAGAGCTACAGGTGGTGTTCGGGATGAGATCCGGAGGTGGGGCCAACCAGACCACAGGAATAGGCACGTCCACCTATGCCCTATGGTCCCAACTCAGAGCTCTGAAGAGACACGAACAGACTCCATTGGTAATAATGGAGAGAAGAAAACTGGTGGGGAAATAAACCCCAGCAGTTTCAAAGAGTCGACTTAAAGGAACCAGCACTGTTCGAAAAGTGTCCCTCGGTTGTTGAGGAGGACATCAGTGATGTCGAGGCAGTGGGATAAATAACCGTATACCCAGTATGAGGGCAGAGTTTCAGTTAAAGACTAAACAGGATCCGGGTGGATTACAGAAGCCCCCAAAAAGGTAGCTGAAGCAGCCAGTCAGGCAACAGATAAATCATGATCCAATAAAAGATGATGAGGAGGCCTACGTGAGGGCAAAGGGCACCTGGGTCTAGGCCCGCAGATTATTCTGGGGGTCCACTGTGGACAAGAGGGTCCAAGTCCTCATCGAGGAAAAGGGAGAAGCCTACCGCAATGAGACGTCATCAGCAACGAAAGACCCAAATCCAGTGTCGACCTAAGGGCGAAACCCATAGCGACCAGAGGGCCGAAGCCTTTCCCCGACGAGAGTGGTGCAAGAGCCACCATCAACAAGAGTCTATCATTGATTGCGAGGGCAAGAGCCCACATCAACATGAGGGCCAAGGCCACCTTCAGCGATGCTGAAGATGCAATCATACTTACAAAAATTCAAAGTACAGTCGTGGCCAAAAATATTGGCACCCTTGCACTTTTTTCAAATAACTCACAAGTTCCTCTAAACATAAGTTGAAATTAACAACAGTATTTGGTCTCCACAATTCTTTGTTTCTCTGTTAATATCACAGAACCTTTGTTTTTGATTCAGAATTTAATATATCCTTTTAAATCAGAAAATGAAAAGAAATGGCACTGACAAAATTATTGACACCCTAGACTTAATATTTGGTAACACAGCCTTTGGTCAAAATAAGTGCAATCAACCGCTTCCTATAGCCATGGATGAGCTTCCTGCACCTCTCTACTGGCAGTTTGGCCCACTCTTCTTGTGCAAACTGTTCCAGTTCTCCCAGATTTGAAGGGTGCCTTCTCCCAACTGCTGTTTTCAGATCTCTCCACAGGTTTTCAATGGGATTTAGATCTGGACTCATTTTTGCTGGCCACTTCAGAACAGTCCAGCATCTTGTCTTGAACCATTCCTGGGTGCTTTTTTGAAGTGTGTTTGGGGTCATTGTCCTGCTGGAAGACCCATGACCTTCAACAGAGACCCAGCTTTCTGACACTGGGTTCAACATTGCGCTCCAAAATGGCCTGGTAATCTCCAGATTTCATGATGCCATGCACATGTTCAAGGCACCCAGTGCCAGAGGCAGCACAGCAACCCCAAAACATCACTGAACCTCCTCCATGTTTGACTGTAGGGAAGGTGTTCTTTTCTTTGAAGGCTTCATTTTGTTTTATGTAAACACAGAGATGATGTGCTTTACCAAAAAGCTCTAATTTGGTCTCATCTGTCCACAGGACATTCTCCCAGAAGGATTTTGGCTTGTTCAGGTGTGTTTTGGCAAACTCCAGTCGGGCTTTCTTATGTGTCTCTCTCTCTCTCTCAGCACTGGGGTCCTCCTGGGCCTCCTACCATATAACCCCCTTTCATTGAGTTGGCGACGGATGGTGCGAGTTGAAACTGTTGTACCTTGTGTCTGAAGGTCAGCTTGAATCTGTTTGGCAGTTGATCGAGGTGCTTTCTCCACCATTCGAACAATCCTGCGCTGTAATCTTCGATCAAGTTTTCTCTTGTGGCCACGTCCAGGGAGGTTGGCTACAGTGCCATGGGCCTTAAACATCCTGATAACATTATGTACTGTGGAAACAGGAACATCAAGGTCTCTGGAGATTGAGTTGTAGCCTTGAGATTGTCCATGCTTGGCTACAATCTTCTGTCTGACCTCTTCAGACAATTCTCTGGCTGTCTTTTCTCCATGTTCATTGCAGTACACACAGTGACACAAAACAGGAGAATGAGTCCTTTTCTCTATTCAAACTGGCTGAATGAGTGATTTTTATGTTGCAGGCACCTGCAACTCACCACAGGTGAGTTCAATTCCAAAGTGAAGGAGAATCACCTGCTTGAAATCTAACTACTTCTAAAAGGTACCAATAATTTTGTCTGGGCCATTTAAGGATTTCTGTGTGGAATAAGCCAAGACTTAGTAAATTTTTCTGCATTTTGCGTTTTATTCCACTGCAAACCAAAGAAATACATATGTGGATACCAAATTATTTTTTAATTTCAACAATTTTCTGGAAGGAATGGTGCATTATTAGAAAAAACTGCAAGGGCACCAATATTTTTGGCCACGACTGTATCTTCATCGTCGGTCTAGTAAATATGGTCAGCGATGACAAAAGCTTGTAGAAAATAAAAAAAAATGTTAAATGGTGAAGGTACTGCTGAGCCGACCTCCAGGAGAGACATGTGCAGGCCGCGGAAAAGGAAAAATCGCGGAGTATCAGGACCACCCTTCTCTTTTATAGTGCACAGACCTGGTCATGTGGTGCATGAGGGGGCGGTCCCAGGTATTAATAAAAAGTCTTCTGGAAACAAGTGCGTCCGACAGAACGTTCCCATGTGTTATGACCTGCTGCAAGAGTGTCCACGAAAAAGATCTCAGATTATTTTAGAACACAAATGTTTTGGTGATGTTTTCTAACGCACCATGAATTTAACAAAAAAAAAAAAAAAAACACACAAATAACTCCATACATATACCAACCTCAACTGTAAAACCCAATAACATCTGTATTTTATTATACATTCTCCTCAGCCTGACACAATATGGTGAGAAATGCTCGCAGCATACACACTGAAAGCACTTTGAATTTCTCCCGCATTATTGTGACAGCCTGTATCAGACAACTGGGTATTATTATGATTATTCTCATTTGCTACAGATGACACACGAACAAGACATACTACTCACACTGCAGACGTGCATAAACATACTTGTTACGGAGGCACATTCAGTGCATCAAAGAGAAATTTGACATACAAAATCAGAACCTAGCCAGAAGCAAAACAAACATAAACCACAAAATTGAAAAAAAAAAAAAAAAAGAGATAATACATCGCCCCCTTTTGAGGCACTTAAAACGCCGCCATCTTGTGGATGACAAAAAACAAGCTGCCACTAGATAATGAGGCACAGATTAGGCATGGAGAGCGCTGGGAAAAAGCTCTCAGGCTGAAAACCAATTTCGTCCGTATACTTGCTCTCCTGGCTCTCTCGACTTCAGACCAGGGTCAGGGAGCACTTACAGAACCATAATACAAGTTCAGTACAGCTGAAAGCCACATGTATATTCTACTCCCAGATTGGGGCCAGGTGGCTCCAGCTGTAGGGATGAGGGGGCCAGCTTGCAGGCACAAAGTCAGTCTAACCAACTTCACCTCCGTCATGTAAGACAATCCCCTGGTGTTTCAGCAACCCCATATCTGATAATGTTTTTGCCATATTCATGATTGTTATTTGGAATCCTACAACAAAAATATGGGTTCCACGTTTATTTTAAATTGTGTGGTGAGACTTACAAAATGGAAGGGTAAAAATCATATAATCTGATTGGCTCTTATGTGTAAAATATGGTTTACAAATGGCGAAAAAAAAAAAAAAAAAGACTGCGAAGAGTCTGGAACCCAGAACAATCGGCATTTGAAACACAGGCATTTCAGTTAGCTCCCTACAGCCAGAACTGACCTTCCACCACAAACATGGCTGCTACCTTTACACTGTAAACAAAAAAAAAAAAAAACTTCATCTGGGCCCTAAAAATAAAACTACCTCAAATATAAATTAATAAAAAAATAAGCATTTGTCAATGCCGAATGTTGCTTGCTTGTATGTGCTGTTTAGGTATTTGGAAGTCATTGGAGTGCAAATATTGAACATTTCTTAATGTGTCCCATACATGGATTTCTCACACCGACGGCGCCATTGTGCGCTACATGGGCCGAAACACGTTTCAGGCAAGATGTGAAAAATGACAGCTGTACTGCTCGTAAGGAGGTGCAGTAAAATGGCAATGTTGGAAATTTGGAGAGAAAATATTGAAAATTCGCAAACTTACGAGCATGCGTAGAACTGCATAAACACGCTAAATAAAACAGTCATTTAGGAATTTTCACCAAATTTTCCAACATGCTCATTAAAACCTCTGCTCATGAACAGCGTCACTGATTTTCTTAATGTGTCCCATACATGGATTTCGTGATCGACCGACTGCCCATGTGCGCCACATGGGCGGAAACATGTTTTGGGCAAGATGTGAAAATGACAGCTGTACTGCTCATAAGGAGGTGTGGTAAAATGGCAATGTTGGAAATCTGGGTGAAAATATTGAAAATTAAAACTTCTGATGCGTAGGAACTGCATAGCATGCTCGTAAAACAGTCACTTTAGGAATTTTTCAACAAATTTTCAAAATAGGCTTTTGACAGTCCACCTTATGAACACTGGCAGTGTCGTTTCGCTAATCGGCCCAGTGATTTCATGCAGTTCATGCAGTGGTGGCAAACTGCCCTTCGGCCCGATTAACGCCATGACAGTGCAAGAATTCATGAGGAGGGGTCCCAAAAATCCCATGTTAAAAATTTGGGTCCAAAATTCCCAAAAATGCCCGAGATATGCAACAAAGTTGAAAAAACCCTATTTATTCCATTATACAGCTTACCGGCATTTCCTCAGTTCGCGGTCGGCTTTGAAGAGTGCAGACGTGTTCCCGGTCCACAGATGATCGTCGTGCCAAGCTCCGGAGGCAAGTATGGGGTGTGGGGAGGCAGGGTGCGAGTAGGTGGGGCAGTGAGACTGCGAGGGACCTTTTTTTTTTTTTTTTTCCCTTACAGGATTTTTTGTTTTTAATTAAGATGACGCAGGACGTTTGCCACGCTGGGTGGGCCTAGCCGTGGCAGCTGGAAAGGCTGTTTGCGGGGCTGGAGCTGACAGGGATTGGGCACCCCTTCGGCTATAACAAAGATTTGCCACGCTGGGTGGGCTCCCAGCGTGGCACCTGAAAGGAGTTTTGGCGGGGGGCGTGCGGCCGGTGGAGCCAGGAGGATTAGGCACCCCGTTGGCTATAACATTTTTGCCACGCTGGGGTGGGCTCCCAGCGTGGCACCTGGACAGCTTGTGTGTGGGGGTGGAGCCATGGGGATGGGCACCCCATCGCCATACAGTGTCTGTGTGGGGAGGGGAGGGAGCACATCAGCACGCAATATGCGTGCGTGTGTCGGGCGGGGGGGACGGACAGCTCTGCTCACTGAAGCGGAGCTCTCCCTTTCAACTGTATGCCACTGCATTTTGGCTGCAGTCATAGACAGCTGCAGCAGTCATTGGAGAACTGCGGCCGCGCCTGCAAACTCACCGACTGAATTGGAAGATGGGGTGCCACACCTCCGAAAACTCAGATGATGGCACTATGTTTCTTGCACATGCGTGCAAGCAACATAAAAAACTAGTTCCTTGATTATCACACTCTTCTTACATACACAAATCAGAAACAATAAGTATTGTTTAGAGTTTTCACTACAACCGTTTCTTTGCAGACATTGAAAAATCCCCCTTCTATCTTTACCTGCTCATCAGGGAACTGTCTTCTTCTTGCCCTGACAGTGAGATAATCGAGTCTCTGGCTATAATAGAGGCCTTTGTTGTCTGTGTGTACAGAATGTTAGGAAAAAAACATTCTGCCAGTGGAACTGAGCAGAATTTTGAATCCATTTATTTCATGGTAAACGTTCTATGATAAACATTCCATATCTTGAATGAGGGGAAAAAGAATAGGAAGTAGAAAGTAGGCAATAATACAATGATATCTGTAGTGGGTGGAAAAACTATTTTATCATAAATGCACACAAGTAAATTATTGTTTCTACATATAAACATGCTTTTCACAACTGTAAAAAGTTTTTAAAAAAGGAGCCCATTTTATAAGCGCAATATGGCACTCTGGCTAAAGTCACTCGGCCTTCAGCCTCGTGCCTTAAAAACACACACTGACAGCAGATAAGGACCGCTTGGCCCACCTAGTCTGCCCATTTCCGTACCTACAGGATAAGCTGCAAATCCTAGTTAACCAACAGCCTATTTCTTCCCACCACCCACAAAAACTGCCTTAGGTCTGTCCCATGCATTCTTGAATTCTCCCACAGTTTGACCCCACACCCTCTTCAGGAAGGCTGCTCCATGCGTCTACCACCCTCTCTGTGAAAAAAATACTTCCTCACACTGCCCCTGAACCGCCCACCCCCCCATCTTCAAATTGTGTCCCCTTGTTCTTGTACATCTCTTTTTCTGAAAGATGCTACCCTCTTGAACTTCGTTGATTCCACTGAGGTACTTGAAAGTTTCTATCATGTCCCCCCTCTCCCTCCTTTCCTCAAGAGTATACATATTAAGCTCCTTTAGTCTCTCCTCGTATGGCTTCTCTTGCAGACCCTGCACCATTTTAGATGTCCTCCTCTGGACTGCCTCTATCCTGTCTATGTCCTTGCGGAGATGGGGTCTCCAGAACTGGACGCAGTACTCCAGATGGGGTCTCACCAACTGTCTGTACAGAGGGATAACAACTTCCTGTTTTCTGCTGGTGATGCCTCTCCCTATACATCCCAGTATCCCCCAGCCCTCCCTACTGCCTTCTCACATTGCTTGCTAACCTTAAGGTCATCTGATATGATTACCCCAGGTCCCTTTCCATTTTTGTTGTTGTTACTACCTCCCCCATTGTGTAATCTTCCCCTGGTTTTTGTTTCCCAGGTGCATTATTTTGCACTTCTTTGCATTGAATCCAAGCTGCCATACTTCTGACCATTCCTCCAACCTTGCCAAGTCCCTTCTCATCCTTTCCACACCTCCTTGTGTATCAACCCTGTTGCAGATCTTTGTGTCATCTGCAAACAGGCATACCTTTCCTTCCAGTCCATCTGCAATGTCACTTATAAAGCCATTAAAAAGGACTGGACCCAGTACTGAACCCTGCGGTACCCCACTAGTAACCCCTCTTTCCTCAGAATGGACTCCATTTACAGTTACTGTACCTTGTGTCCTGTTGTCCAGCCAATGTTTTACCCAGGCTATCACCCTGGGACTCACTCCCCAGCTGGTTAATTTGACTATTAATCTTTTGTGTGGGACAATGTCAAATGCCTTGCTAAAGTCTAGGTAGGCCATGTCCACAGCCCCTCCCTAGTCTACTACTTTGGTCACCCAGTCAAAGAAATCAATTAGATTCATCTGACATGATCTTCCCGTTGTGAACCCATGCAGCCTTGGGTCCTGTGTCCCACAGGCCTCTAGGTACTCAACAATTCTTTCCTTCAGAAGTGATTCCATCACTTTCCATACCACAGAGGTCAAACTGACAGGTCTGTAGTTTCCTGCCTCTGTCTTGGTCCCACTTTTGTGAAGGGGAATCACATCCGCCTTCCTCCAGTCCTCAGGTACCACACCATCCTCCCATGATTTGTTAAAAAGGGTAGTCAGTGGTTTCACTAGTTCTCCCCTTAATTCTTTTAGAATTCTGAATTCCATCAGGCCCCATTGCTTTGTCCACCTTCAGTCTTAAGAGTTCTTTCAGAACCCTTTCTTCTGTGAAAGGACTGGGATCGACCCCCTATCCAGAGTGCTTCTGTTAATTGGATTAGCACCTCCCTCCTCCTCTTTGTGAATACTGAGCAGAAATATTGTTCAGTATCCTGCTTTTCACTGTCTCTCTCTGCACCTATCAAGGTTTTATCCCCTTCTTAACTGAGTTGGCTATCTTTTCCTCAGTTTGGGCCTTTGCTATTCTGACTTCCCTCCCTGCTTCCTTCTGCCTTAACTGGTAGAGCTCTCTGTCCTGCTCCTTCTGTGTTTACTTATACTTCTTGAATGCTATCTTTTCTCCCTGACCTTCCCACCTCTTTTGAGAACCATAGTGGCTTTTCTTTCGTTTTGATTTATTTGCTTCACACAAAGACTTGTTGCCTCTGTGATAGCAGTTTTGATGTTTCCCCATTGTTGCTCCACCCCTCCTTCTAGCCTGTTTGCTAGTGCTTTAAGGCACTCTCCCATCTTGCCAAAGTCAGCACTCCTGAAGTCCAGTACCCTCACTTTTGTATGGCTTGACTCTGTAGCTGAGTTTAACATGAACCACACTGTTTGATGGTCACTTGTTCCCAGATGGCAACCCACTTCTAGATCTGAGATCCTCTCACTGCCCCATTTGAGAGTATGAGGTCTAAGATTGCTCCTCATGAGTGGGTTCCAAACTAGCTGTCTGAGGCATGCCACCTGTAGGGCATCGAGAATGGCCCTGCTCTTGGATGTGGCTGCAGCAAATGTGCTCCAGTTAACATCTGGCATATTCAGGTCTCCCATCAACAGTATCTCCTTTCTCTGCCATCCTAAGAATGCCTTATATCATATCCCTGTCCATTCCCTCCCCCTGACATGGGGGTCTGTCTACAACCCCTGTGTGGATTGTGGTGCCATTTCCAGTCTCTAAGGTGACTCACAGTGCCTCCTCTCCTCCCTGTTTACTCTCTTGTTCAGTTCCTTTTAACCCTTCCCTTACATAGAGAGCCACTCCTCCCCCTCTTCTCTCCTCTAGATTGTGTACCCTGGTATGTTAACATCCCAGTCATGGTTCTCTGTGTACCATGTTTCTGTGACTGCCCCTGGCTGTGCGGTACAATGTGTTCCATGCATACCAATCATGCCTTATTGCTTACTTATCCCCCTTTAATCCCACCCAATGAGTTCCCCTCACTGGTACATACTTTTGTGACATCCAGACTTGATTACTGCAACACCCTTTTGCCTTGGGTTGAATAAATGGACCCTACGTCACCAGGCAGCTAGTTTGTGCAAACGCTAGGGCCAGGTTGTTGATGGGCCTTCTAGGTCCTGCATGACCCTGGCTGTACGATCTGCACGGGCTGTCGTTGAGGTGGCAGATATCCTTCAAGGTTGGATCGCTAACCTACAAAGCCATACATGGACTACGCCCTAGCTACCAGCATGAACTGTCTCATCAGACCTTGCAATTCCCAGGGTTTGGTTGAAATCTTCAGGCAACAGAGCCTTTAACATACCTGGCCCAACCTTAGGGAATTTTCTCCCAGGATCGCTGAGGGAGGCCCCCCGCTCATTGGGAGCCTTAAAGAGGGGTCTGAAATCCCATCTTTTTAAGAAAGCTTTTGATTTACTTTAATCTACCATTCCAAAAAGATAGGATGGGGAAAAGGGAGGAGTGGCTATCTATATTAGCGATGGAATTCAGGCTACTGAGGTTCAGGGAATGCAGTAAGCGGTAGAGGCACTGTGAGTCACCCTGGAAACAGGAAACTGCACCGCCATTCATACTGGGGTGATCTACAGACCATCAGCACAAGGGGCAAAGAGGGACAGGGTCCTAGTGGAAGCCATCCACAAAATGACAGCTAAAGGGGAAGTGCTGCTTGTAGGGAACTTCAATTTGCTGGATGTCAACTGGAGTGCTCCTTGGGAGTAGACACACCCTAGATGCCTTCAGACAACTTGAGGTAGAGCCCACACGGGATGGAGCGATATTGGACTTCATGCTCACCAACACAGACAAAGTCACAGATGTAGTGGCAGAGTCCGGCGATCATTGTGGTTCAACATGAGTACAGCAGAGGAGTCAAACCACACGAAAGCATGGGTCCTGGGTTTCAGATGGGCAGACTTTGCAAAGTTGGGGGAATGTCTCAGGACAGCCCTAATAGGGAAGCAGAAAGTGGGGGGTGGTACAGTGGGCAGATCTTAAGGGAGCCATAGCAGGAACAACAAGTCTTTGCATTAGCCAAGTATGTACAACAAATAGAAAGGAAAAAAACACTATGATTCTCTAAGGAAGTGGCAGGAAAGGTGAGAGAAAAAAAGGTTACCTTTCAAGAGGTGCAAGGAAACAGAGGAAGGAAGTCAAGGGACTGTATCTGTAAAAAAACTAAGAGAGGCAGGGAAAACAGCCAGGTGCAAAGGCACAAACAGAGGAAAGAATAGCGCAGGCAATAGAAAGAGGAGATAAAACTTTTTTTTTTTTTTTTTAGGCATATCAGTGTAAGGAAGAAGTTCAGGGGAGGGATTGTGAGACTAAAAGGGGAAGGAGAGGGGTGTGCGGAAGGGGACCTAGAAAAGGAAGAAATCCTTAAATATTTTTGTTCAGTAGTTACAGAAAAAGGACAGGGACTACAGCCAAGGGATAGGAGCTCCAAGAAAAAAAGGTACACACCAGTCTGTTTACAGAGGAGAGTCCTAAAGGAGCTAGCAAAGCTGAAAGTAGACAAGGCAATGGGTCTGAACTGAATAAACCCAAGAATACTAACTAAAAGAGCTTAGAAGGGATCTGGCAGCACCCCTGACAGCTCTGTTCAACAAAATCAACAGAAACAGGTGTAGTTCCGGAGGACTGGAGGAGGGCGAACGCAGCTCTCTCTCTCTCTCTCCACAAAAGTGGAAGCAGGGATGAGGCCGGCAACTACAGGCCAGTCAGCCTGACCTTGGTGCTGGGAAACTGATGGAATCATTACTGAAAGAAAGGACTTTGCTCCGCTGTCCTCTAGATAAGACAAAGGATCCAAGGCAGCATGGGTTCACAGCAGGAAGGTCTTGTTATGCAAATCTGATAGATTTCTTTCACCGAGTGACCAGGCAAGTTGATCAGGGAGGTGCGGTGGATGTGGCCAACCTTTACTTCAAAGCCTTTGACACCACCCCACACAGGAGGCTTATAAACAAGTTGGGTAGCCTGGGAGTGGGGACCAGGGTGGTACAGTGGGTCAGAAACTGGTTGAGCGGTAAGACACAGAGTGGTAGTAACTGGAGCTCAGTCAGAGGAGAGGAGGGTGACCAGCAGGATGCCACAATTCTCAGTGTAGGCGCCAGTCCTTTTTAATGTCTTTGTCAGAGACACTGCAGAGCAGTTGGAAGTGAGGGTATGCTTCTTTGCAGAAGACACCAAGATCTGCAACAGGGTGGACACTCTGGGGGGAAGGGGAGAAAAAAAAATTAGAAGGGACCTAAACAAGCTGGCGGAGTGGTTGAGAGTGTGGCAGCTGAGATTCAATGCAAAGAAATGCAATATCATGTATTTTGGGCTCAGAAATCCAGGAGAGGTTCTGACGGCCACCAAACAGGAAAGGGACCTGGGGTGATTATATCAGATGACCTAAAGGTGAACAGACAATGCGAGAGGGATTTAGGGAAAGCCAGTGGGATGCTGGGGCATACAGGGTGAGGAATCACTAGCAGGAAAATCGAAATTTGGGTACCTGTAAATTTTATTTTCCTGACAGCTGGTCTCCGGGCTTCATTACGCCTGGGCTGTACCTTCTGATGACAGTTGTAGGCAGGACTAACGCTGTGCAGCGGGGGGAATAAGGAACCCTCCACATACGGTCGTTTCCAGTCATTCCTAACACAGTCCCCCTGAGGCAATACTACAAGAACTTGGAAATTAAAACACAACAGTTACGGCATAAGTGGCCCTGAGACCAGCCAGCTATATACATTCTGGGAGGGAATCCGAAGCCTGGAGACCAGCCATCGGAGAAAGAAAATTTACAGGTACTCAAATTTCAATTTCTCTCTCCTAGGCTGGTCTCTGGGCTTCATTACGCCTGGGATATTCAAAAGCAGTGCATCCCTACATGTCCCAGGTGGGAAGAATGTCAACAGCTCTTAGGGCTCCACCACCACCTGAAGCACTCGACGGCCAAAGGAAGGGTCCGCCGAGGACATCACATCCAGTTTGTAAAACTCTGTAAATGTGTGAATGGATGACCAAGTGGCCGCTCTGCACAAGTCCGCTTGGGATGTTTCTCTGAAGTTCACCCACAAAGTGGCCATAGCTCTGGTGGAATGGGCTCTCACTGGACCAGGTAGAACTACTCCAGCCTGATCATACAACATAGTGATTACTGATCTAATCCATCTGGCTATAGTCTTTTGAAGCCTTTTTATCCACATTTTAGCCTGCAGTTAAAATAAACAAGCTTCATGTTTTGCGAATAGCGTCCGTGCTGTTAATATATAGTTTGATTGCTCTCCTCGGATCTAGAGTATGAAACTCTCTTTCCTTTTCGTTTTTCGGGTGAGGAGAGAAGGAAGGATTAGCTCCTGGTTACAGTGGAAGAGAGACATAACCTTCGGTAGAAATCCTGGATCCGTCCAGAGTACCACAGAGTCCTGATGAAAAACTGTGTAGGGCTCTTTGGTCGACAGCGCCCCCAGTTCGCTGATTCTCCTGGCTGACATAATAGCTACCAGAAAGACCATCTTCATTGTAAGATGCATGTTTGAAGCCTCTTTCAGAGGCTCGAAGTGTGCTTTTGTTAGGGCCTTGAGAACCAGATTAAGTCTCCAAGGTGGTACAGTTGGCTTAATTGGGAGAGCGTTTTAATGTTGCTGCTCTCAGAAACCTCCTGACATGAGGGTGAGATCCCAGTGAGTCTCCCGAATCTGCCAACAAGAGCGCCCCCAATGCAGAAACTTGAACTCGCAAGATGGCTGGCTGCAGACCTTTGTCAAAACCCTCGTGAAGAAATTGCAAAAGCACCGGGAGGAATACTGGATGATCCTGTATAGCCTTAGATTGGAGCCAGAACTATAATTTTCTCCAGATTCTATAATATACTTTTAGAGAAGATGGGGCGCCTGGAGTTTACCATCATTTCAATGACCAGAGCAGTGTAGCCTAACTCTTTGGAAGTTTCCCGCTCAATCTCCAAGCTGAGAGGGACAGATTGCTCAGATTGTGGTGCAGAACCGGACCCTGATGAAGAAGGTCTGAACTGAGCTGGAAAATAAAGAGTGGTGCCTAGGACAGCTGAATGAGAAGAGGGAACCAAGGGCGGCGAGGCCACCTGGGGCAGACTAGAATCATCTCTGCCCTGTCCTGGGCCACCTTGTGTAGGACCCTGGATAGCAGTGGAAATAGGGGAAAAGCATACAGGAGGCCGAAAGCGACCCCAGTTTAGGGAAAAGGCGTCCTGAGCTAGTGATAGATTGTCTCTTGCCAGGGAGCAGAACTACTGTGTCTTGACGTTTTGTCGGCATGCAAACAGATCTACTTGTGGATTGCCCCATCTCTCTATTAGGAGTTGGAATGCAGTGTCCTTCAGCTCTCATTCTCCCGGGAGGACATCTTGGCGGCTTAACCAGTCTGCTGTGACATTTTCCTGTCCTGGTATGTACACGGCCCTTATACTCGTCAGGTGTTTTTCTGCCCAATGGAAGAGGAGAAGAGACTCCCAGAGCATTTTTGAGCTTTTTGTGCCGCCCTGATGGTTGATGTAGGCCATGGCTGTTAGACTGTCTGTCAGAATCAACACATCCCGGTTGCACACATGCTGACGGAAGCGTATCAGGGCTAACTGAACTGCCCTCATCTCTAGGATGTTTATGTTGTGCCTCGATTCTGTCAGGGACCACTTGCCCTGGGCCGACATCTGGACCAGGTGAGCCCCCCACCCCCAGAGGCGTCATCTGTTGTGATTCTTGTTTGGAGCGGATGGCCTAGCTTTCGGCCCCTCATCACATTTTCCCTCTGAGACCACCATGATAGGGAGGTTTTTATCTGCTGAGGAATTGTAATGAGCTGGTGCTGACTGTGCCTGGACTGGGACCACAGCTTGAGCAGATGAGCCTGAATTGGTCACATGTGCACTAGAGCCCATGGGACTGAATCTGCCAGTGACACTAACGTCCCGATCAGTTGCACAAAAGGACTGTACCGGCAGTTGAGCGGAGCTTTGGAATTTGTTGAGCTCCAGCAGGTCCCTGAATTTCTACTCTGGGGGAAAACACCTTGTTGTCCTGCGTCCTGAATACTGCTCCCAGGTGGTTCAAGCTCTGGCTCGGGATTAGGGAACTCTTCTTCCGGCTGATGACAAAACCATGCGCCATGAGACACTGGACCACTTCTGTCACTGCCTGTACCGCTTGGTTGAGCTGCAGAGCCTTTACGAGGATATCCTCCAGATAAGGGAACAGCTGGATCCCTCAGTTCCGAAGGTGAGCTATCATTGCTACTAGCACCTTTGAGAAGGTTCTTGGGGCTGATGAAAGGCCGAAAGGAAGAATCTTGAATTGGAAGTGATGGTTCCCTACCTTGAATCTCAGATATTGCCTGTGCAGGTTGTGAATAGGAATATGGAGGTAGGCATCCTGCAAGTCAGTGGATTCCAGAAAATCTCCTTGCAGCACTTCCTTGACAATTGATGAGAGTTTCCATTTCGAATGGTCTGCTGCATACAAAACGATTCAGGAATTTGAGGTCTAAAGACTGGTCTGTGACCTCCTGTGCGTTTGGGTACAATGAAAAATAGGAAGTATACCCCCCCCCCGATTGACCTCTTGGGGGGAACCCGTTCGATAGCAGAAGGTCCGTGATAGCCTGCCATATTGCTTGTTTTTTGAACGAGTTGTTTGAGATGGGAGAGGGCATCACATGAGGTAATGGGGGCTTGGACTCAAACTCTATCAGGTAACCTTTGCTGATAATGTCTAGAGCCCATCTGTCCGACATGGTCCAGGCCCATTCCTCGAGGAATTCTGAAAGCCTGCCCCCTACTCAAGGATGGGCCTGCATGGCTTCATTGTGATTTTCTTTTGTCATTTCCGGTGTCTCTGGTGCCTCCACCTCCGCCGGATCCGCCTCCTCTGAAATTCCGCTGGTTTCGGGAGAACCATGTTCTTTTCCCTGAAAAATTGGAGTTCTGCCCCTTGTTGTAACCTGTCACGAAAATTGTACCTTGGACCTGAAGACCATGCTTTGCCCCAGCCCCTGGACTGGGGCATATGCACCTTCACTGTTTCACCGGATTCCTTCACCGCCTCCTTCAGTGCCGACCCGAACAGAAGGTTGCCTTCGTAGGGTGCGTTCACCAAATGGCTCTTTGAGGATGCATCTGCTTGCAATGCCCGAAGCCATAGGTTGCGGCAAGCAGAGGTTTGATAGAACATGGTCCATGCAGCACACCTGACCGCCTCTTCTGACACATCCGCTGCATAGGCCGAGGCCAACCCCATTCATTGCAGCTGATGGATAATGGGGGAGTGCTTTTCTGGATCTTCCGCAAATTGAAAAGCTAAATCCGATGCCCAAGATAGAGCGGCTCTGGCGGAGAATAGGTTCGTGGTGGCTGCCTTGAGGGAAGTTGCCAAGGCTTGAAAAGCTTTTCTGAGCGAGGAGTCCACCTTTCTGTCTACTGGGTCCCTTACAGAAGCCACTCCTTCAGCTGGTATGAGAGTTTTCTTGGTGAGGTTAGAAATTAAGGGGTCGATTCTGGGGCAGTCTAACCACTTTTCGGATTGCTTCTTGTCAAACTTCAGAAGTCTGGAGAGTCACCGGGGAACCGGATAAGCACGTTCTGGACCTTGCCATTCTTCTTTTAGCAGGTCTTCCAATGACGGGAGGTATAGGGAAGGCTGTAGCCGGTCTGGAGGCAGATGCCAAGCAAAAAGTCTGTTTCGGTTGAGAGGTGACAGGAGGACAAGAGTCGAGGTGAATCTCGGAAATGACCTTTTTGATGAAAAAGTCTAGGTCCTCCAGGTCAAAATTTCTGGATGGAGAGTCAAGGAGTCCGATGAGGAGTCCACTATCTCCCCTTCCTCGGTGGAGGAACTGGTGACTGAGGAGTCCGGGGAATATCCCCTGTGGCGTTTGCTCTTGTGCATGCCCCTAGGTCCACTTCGGGAATGAGACCTTTTCTTCCTCCTGCGAGAGCAATGGTGACCGTCCTCACCGGACGATCTGCCCCCTTCTCTGGATTTCTTTTTCTTGTCTGAGCGATGAGAGGATAGCCCGCCCTCATCAGAAGAGCATGGGGAAGGGGTCCTTTTTCCTTTAGCCTTTTTGTGGGGTCTTCTATCCAGTGATCCTGGAGGCTGCCATTCAAAGGAAGAAGGGTCCATAGCAAAGGCCCTATTCAGTCTATCTCTGGACGCTGCCGTTCCCCTGGAGGAAGCCGGTCGTTCAGATCTTTCTGGAACATCTGACGGTGCTCGCTCCAACCTGGAAGTAGCCATCCGGTCAGACCTCTCTTTGATATTTGCCTGTGACGAGAGAGAGGTTGCATCCACTGAGCCCTCCCCACTAGCGGCCGCTGCCTTTTCACATGTAAGGCAGAGAGAGCCAGCAAGTGATTAAGAGTGGGGACTTACAGCGCTGACATTTTTTGCCCCTACTTGATTTTTCTGAGGCCACTGTCCATGCCCCTTGCTCCCCAAGACAATGTAATATCCCCCCCATGGAATCAGAGAGCGCTATCCCTTTAAGCACTGGTTGCTTGCAGAAGACAATCCTGATCCTTGTGTAGCACTGCTTCCTTGCCTCAATCAGAATCCTGTCAGAGAGCTGCCCTTTGGCTCTAAGCCTCCTTGGCTTATGTTGGGGGGACCATTCCAGCCCAGCGCTGCCGCTCTGGTGGAAATCCCCGCGCGAAGGGCGAGGAGCAGGCTGGTGCATGGAGTGCCACCTGGTGTGAGGCCTCCATGGAGAATCGCTACAAGGCGGTGTCATAATCGCTCAAAGCTTTCCAAAGGACCGCCAGAGAAAGAAGAAAAAAAAAAAAGACACCGAAGTGATCGGGAAAAACTCTGGTTCCTGCTGTCGTCCTTCTGACAGTCGCTGGATGGAAACACTCAAAAGTGGGACCTCTTGCGTGGGAAAAAGGCGGTGAGGTGGTGCCAGTCTGTGCAGCTTGCAAGGCTGAGACTGGATCCCACCACTGAGAAATTACATCGGAACCATGGGTAAAGTGTAAAATAACAGTCCAAAGAAAAACTTAGTCTCTTCAGCCTTGCCACGAGTGACAGGGCTCTGCTGCACATTACCTGCTTCGGTGAAAGCAGGAAGTAAACTGGAAACGACCGGATGTGGAGGGCTCCTTATCCCCCCCTGCTGCACAGCATTAGTCCTGCCTACAACTGTCATCAGGAGGTACAGCCCAGGCATAACGAAGCCCGGAGACCAGCTTACAAGAGAGAAAAGGTGGTGGTGATGCCACTGTACAGATCACTGGTGAGACCTCATTTGGAGTACTGTGTCCAGTTCTGGAGGCTGCATAGACAGAGAAGAGACGGTACACAGAAGGGCAACTAAAATGGTGCAAGGGTTGCATCAGAAGCCATATGAAGAGGGACTGAAAGACCTCAATATGTATTCACTGGCGGAAAGAGAGGGAAAATATGACACAGAGACTTTCGAGTACCTCAAGGGTATAAATAAGGTACAAGACGTTAGCATCTTTCAGAGAAAAAGAGGTTCAAGAATAAGGGGACACAATAGGAGACTACAGGGGAGTAGACTCCAGGGTAATGTCATGAGGAAGTATTTCTTCACAGAAAGGGTAGTGAATACATGGAACAGCCTCCTGATGGAGGCATTGGGACCAAAAATGGTGGGGGAAATTCAAAAATGCATGGGATAAACATAAAAGGAACACTAACAATATAAAGGAAAGGGTAAGCCGCAGGTCAAGTAGGGACTACGGTCCAAGCACTGGGTAGGAAAAATGGGCGACTATAGATGGGCCCGCAGTGCTTATCTGCCGTCATATTCTAGGTTACTGGCTGTTTAATATAGACTTTTACTTATTTTAAGCTATTTCTCCGAGTAATTTAAATATTGCAGTTAATTTGCATTTTTCATCTTACTGTTCATGTCTGTTTAATTTACGTTTTATACTACACAGCACCCAGAGATTCCGGGAATGCGCACTTTATAAATAAAAGTTTACTTACAGAGAAAAAAAACCTATGAGGGTTCAGATTGTTTTATGTTGTTATGACAGTACTGTTTTAGGAGTCAACATGAGTTTGAAAGAAAAAGTGAAACTAAAACACATCTGTCATGATGTTTGGTTATTTTTTTCCACAAATGCAACTATAAAGAGTAAGTTACCAATACTATGACACCCCCTTGAACATTCCAAAAAATGTGGGAAACATTTGTACGTTTTTATGCATAAAACCATTTCAAACCAATATCAGTGTCAACTCTTTTTTTTTTTGGCAGATGCAGAATATGGTCA
Source organism: Neoceratodus forsteri (assembly GCA_016271365.2). Lineage (NCBI taxonomy): Eukaryota > Metazoa > Chordata > Ceratodontiformes > Ceratodontidae > Neoceratodus > Neoceratodus forsteri. The sequence continues at coordinate 370,306,644 of CM028137.1, forward strand.
TGAATATAGCAAAAGAAATTCGGGGGGTGCCATGCTTCTTTTGATTGCTTTTTCAAAGTTTCAGTTTCAAAACTGGTCAGCTCAGGACAAATATAATTAAAAAATCCCAATAAATAATACAATTTGCAAGAAAGCTATTCAAACCATATGCAGAATGACATGGATCAAGACAGACTGACATGTACATATAGCGCTCTGAACGATACCAACGGTTGCAACTGTGGGAGCCAATTTCCCGGCTGCCATCCTGTATATAGGAGGTATACTTATCTGGTCTAGGCATAACAGGATAAATCATTATTCTAGTAATTCTTCCATATATTTTTAAGAATGTACTTGTACCAGTAAACCGCCTTGAAAACTTTTTCCGGTGCATCAGAAAAATGGGGATTTGAAAACATCAGGGAATGTCATTACTTCCAATAGCTTCGTATGAAGTCCACACTATCCATTGCTAACCTGACACAAAATGGCCACCAGGAGATAATTAAATGAGGGACAATGTAGGACTCAACAACAAACTGAGGAGGGGAGTTGGTCCAAGGGCTGCCAAGTGGTCCAGCTGCAGGGTGGTGGGAAGGCTGGTGGAATGGTCAAGCAATTGATAAGATGGTTGGCAGAACTGTAGTAACAACTTCTGGGGCTGTGAGCAATGTGTAATGGTGGGGCCCTCTATAACTTTATCAATAGGCTGGGGGTTTAAGGCCCCCCCAAACGTTGAAAGGTTTTTAATGTCTAAAAATGCATTTGGAGAGGTTTCCAGCTACTCTAAATGCCCTTTCTTGGGGTGGGAAATGAAGATTAGAATGTTTGAAATTGTATGTCAAGAGTACATTTACACTGAGTGTCAGCAAACAGCACAGATTGCCCAGACATGGGTAAAATATATTCAGAGAACCATTCAATCATACAAGATTAGACTTACGAAAAATCCAGTCTACTAATATTGTTCATCTATGTCAACTAGTAAAAATGGGTTCATAAATAAAATGAGTTACTGTCTGCCAGGATTCAGTAACATGCCCAGAACATTACAGGATTAGTCGATCAGGATGACACACAGATCATGGTGCCAAAACTCAAATGCGGCTGCCAGTGCTCTCTGGATGTAGTCTCCAGTCCCCTCCACCCCTGCAGTATGTATGGACTGCTGATCGTGACTGGCAGGGACAGGATGATGAGCCACTGTCACTACTTCAACGGGGGGGGGGATGGGATTCAGAACCTTCACCTGTGACTCAGAGATGAAGGCTCAGCAGCAGCAGCAGCAGTTAACCATCTACACGGGGGAAGGGACCGGGCTGCTCGAGTTTATAGAACAAATATCTCAAACCGGTGACATGAACTGACTCACTCACATTTCATAAGGTCAAGCCATTCTATGACTTGATCTTACGAAGTATGAGTGAGTCAATCCATTTTGCCAGTTTAATGTACTGTGGGGAAATGGACAATGGCGTATGACATGAAGGGTCCGGTCACATATCTTCTCCACAGTCTTGAATAATTTGGAACAAGGAACTTCCCACACCATGGTTTTGAGATGGACTGCCCCACCACCTCAGGCCAAGGTTCCACTTTCCAGTGGCTGAAACTGTTCTCAAATGATTTGGGAAGGTGTTAATCTTACTAGAAGGATCTTTGGGAACCTGAATTAGCCTTTTTAGCTTGCACTTACTGGATATGAAAGAACGCAGTTTATAGGACATCAACTGAAATTTGTTCCCATGTCAATTCCTGAACTGGCCACTGATTAGACCTTTTATTTCCAAATTGCAATGTTAGTTCAAATATATGTATTGTTTTATACGGCCTTTTACAATGACAGGACAGGTACAATATATGCAAACAACACACTTTACATACATTCAATATAACTTTTAAAATCAGCTAAGCAAAACATCTTTGACGGAGAGATCCAGTCAACTGAGCACTACCATGCTGCAACAACAAAGAGGACTTCCACAAACAAGTCAGTTAAATACGTGTACTTCTCCCATCTTATAAACAGAAAACTGTACTCACTACATCACAAAGCCCATTCAAGGCCATCCAGTTGATAGTTAAGTGTCTTTTTGAGAGGCACGGCAGCAATAATAAAAGCTGTATTTTACAAAAGGGTATACTAAGTTCAAGTTCTCCCTTCCTGGTCTCTTACCAGCACGGGTAGTGCTGTATCTGGACTGACTCAATAGATCTTCCTCTTGTTTCCAGCCCAAAACAAAACAGTAACTCTGTCCTGAAGCTACAATCCACTGAGTAGAGCTGCCAGGTGGCAAAGGCAAACTGGGCTGAGTTTTAACAAAAAAGGTCTGGGAAGTGAGAATGGAGGGCAGGTGGATGGGAGAACTCACAGAGGGAGGGAGCGGGTGGTGTTACCAAAGAGAGACCAGGAAACGGGAATGAAGGGCTGGCAGGTGGGAGAGCTCGCAGAGGGACTAAGGCACTATTCAACTTTGCACACTTTTTTGATATGCACAGAGGGTCACCAGCCTTTGCCTGTGCAAAGGGAAAGGAGAGAGGGCAGCAGAGGTAGCAAAGGGTGTCAGCATACACATGAGTCACATTCCACCATGTAAGGTGGCACAAACCACATTTGCACCACTTTACATTTGGAATATGCAATTGCATAATTAGGCCAGGAGACTTCACCAAAGAGGGCACTCCACCCCCTGCCTTGTAAATGCAGGCTTTGTAAACAGCCCTAAGGCAGAGAAGCAGAATGGGGATGACTTGAGCACAATATTCTGGGACGGGTAAACTCACAAGGTCTCTCCAGAGAGTATCGGTTTCAAACTGAGTTTGAGATGGAAACTATTGAAGACCCATTTAAATGGGTAAGACTGTATCATAAGCATAGAGCTAGTTTGAGTTTCCTTAGGAACGTATGGAACAATAACTGCATTTGCAACAGCTAGGATACTTGCAGGCATTTTCTGAATCAATACAAAATTATGAAATGCTCATGCAAGGATAGCAAACTCCACATATATTACAACAAATCGCCCATGCAGAGCCACAGCACAGAATACTGCTTCACCGTCACAACACCTTCATCCTGTGCTGAATCAAGGTTGGTTTGCAATTGTGGATTGTGCTGTTCGTATTTTTTCATACTGTACAGGAGCTTTGTCCTGTGGTGACACCGGGAGTACTCCAGTGTGTGGCATGTCTGCGCTCTCTCTGATATTCTGAACCAATCACTTCTGCTGCCATTGACTAAAAGAATTAAAAAGCTAACAGGATGCCATTATTGGAACCAGGTTACTGCAGGAATCTCTCGCTTTCTCTGACTCAGCCTAGAAATGAAAGTGGCAGAGTGAATTGTGCTTTAACAACGCACACTGCACAACCCTTTCACTTTCACTCGTGGTTCCAGCTTGGCTTCTCAGTAACTCTCTCTCCCCCCCCCCAAAAAAAAAAAAATGTGGCTGGTAAGCACAGTAGCATAGCTGCTGAAAAAAAAAAAAAAAAAAATTACTTGCACTGCCTCTAGGGACCCCCACATACTCAGGGCCCTGGGCAACTCACCCTTCTGCCAATTTAATACAGCCCTGATGGTTGGCTGTGTGTTTGGGGAGCACAGGAAAATGACCCAGCTGCAGGGTGGGTTGGTCCCATGGGGGAATTGTGAAGTAGCAGGGCAACAGTGCAGCATACAATGTGCTGCAGATGCCACTTGAGTGAGCAGAGCACCTTCTGACCAGGATTCCTGCACACTTATGTGCATACGCCCGCCTGGTCCGAGCCCACGAGGCACTTGGGGAAGGATGTACAAGGAAAAGTCTCCCCAGCCTAAAGCAGCATGATGCCACCATGCTCTCCACAGGCCCCGCTACATTGAAGCGTGTGTGAAGACATCTGACCAGCACCGCACACTACCCTTCAGGGGAAAATACTGGGGGGGGCCGGGGAGATGGCTGTCAGACCCTGATCAGGCAGTAGCCCTGCATCCCATCAAGCACCCAGGCCACGCTGCCTTGCAGAAAGGAAGTCCTGGTGAAAAGTGGTGCAGCAGGGCTAGGGTAGTTAGTTATCTGGAGGGCAGCTTGGGCACCAGTGAAACATAACTAAAAAAATTAAAAATTAAAAAGATAATTTTTCATGGGTAAATATTATGCCTGTCCCAACTTTCTTTTGCGAGAAGCAGTTATGGCCATCCCGCATGCCATCAGCTGGTTTCCTGTACACTCGGTTTGCTAATGAGTGCTGCCAACTTCAGCCATTAGTTGGTGGCACTCATTAAAGAAAACAGTAAATTTTTTTTTTTTTTTTTTTTTTTTTTTTTTAAAAACAAAGGTTGTTACCCTTGCATCCTCCTTTCCATGCCAGTTATGTATTCCAATGTGTTCTGCTGATTTTAGAAATAAATAATCTAGGTTTGGGGTGCCCTCAGATCTACATAAAGTCCCACTCTCCTCACCAGCTACTGCTCTTTCTTTTCATATTTCTAAGACAATCTATGACATCAATAACTCCCATTCCTTGCTTTTCATCTTAATGGCCTGGAATGGGAATTTCCGATGTCACAGAATGTTCAGACATAATGAAGAGAGAGCAGCAACTGCTGAAGAGAGAGGGATTCAGAGTAGTTACAAAGGCAACAAAATTAGATTATTAAATTAGTAAAAAACACTATCAGAATACTAGGTAGCCCATTAAAGAAGAACTGGAAGGCATCTAGAGATATAAAAACTGTTTCCTATCACCTTTAACATACTGAATGCATAGAAAGCCAGCTGGTGTGCGTGGGATGGCTGCCACCATCATTGGCTTTAGGAAGTTATGCCAGGAATATATTAATGAATTGTTATACATGAAAAACATAACTAAAAATTATGTTTTAAAACCCCTAGGGAATTTACAGCAATGGGCACAATGATGGCCTTCTGTGCAATTTTCCTTTAACCAACAAAATTACACACACACACAAAAGGCTTTGCTCCCTCACAGAAACATGGAATTTGTCAGCAGAAAAGGACTTCTTGGCCAACTCAGTCTTCCTAAGTGTTCCTTGTCTGTTCTACATTCACAGACCCTATTATAGCGATCGGCCACCCACCTCTATTCTAATATCCCCCTATGTTTATCCACTGCATGCTCACAGCCCCCACTGTTCTAGCCTCCATCACTTCCGCTGGCAGTGTGTTCCAGGCCACCCTTTCAGTGAAGAAATATTTCCTCACAGCTTTCACACCACCGCTCCATCACATGTCCCCTGGTCTTGGTGCTGGTCCTCATTTGAAAGAGGCTCCTCATCTGCATCCTGTGAGGTACGTGAAGGTCTCACTCATGTCACCTTCTCCCCCCCCCCCCTTCTTCCTAGGTGTACATGTTAAAATCCCTCCCTGGACCCCTTCGCAACCCCCAAACTTGCACTCCCCCAGACCACCACCCTTCCTACAACTGAACCCTCCACCTGGACCATCCCATCCTGTCCACACTCTCCCTGCAGTAGAGACATACCCCTCAGGCTAACACCCTCCCTACAATCTGCAGCACCTGACCAGCATCCCCAAAGGTTAACACCCTCCCTGAAGCTGGATCCCCACCCATCCCCTGGACGGGTAGCCTTCTCCCCTAGACAACCATTCCCCCAGATGGCCACTCTCCATGTAGCTGGACACTCGCCCTTCTGACCACCTTTCCTGTTCACAAACCAGTGCACCCCATCCCACAGGCCCAGGAATCACACAGGAGAACCGAGACGTAAGGTGTTCATAAAACTAACTCCAGTATACATGTCCGCCGCCCCACCCCCAGTTTTGCCAGGGCTCAATACTGGGAACAATGCAGCATTTTATGCATTAATATGCAAAATACATCGTTATTTATTGTAGTTAATAAAACAGAGAAGCTGCATACCTAGTCCAAACATAGTATAGCTCCGGTTTCATGAGTCTCAAAAACGTTTACTGACCACTTAATACTTGGCCGTGTATTGTCAACTGCAATCTCTCGCGCTCCGGCTAAAATAATTAAAAAAAAAAAAAACCTGTATGCAAGACTTCTTTTAAATGTAATTCTACTGTCGCACTACACACGTCTTTCTTCAGAGTTCTGAGGCAGCGCGTCTGGCACTGTTTTGAGATCCACACTATGACGCAGCGCCTAACGTACTCGCGCCAGGTCTTGCCGCGGGACGTTGCTAGTCTAGTCTTTTCGAATTCTGGGGAGAAGAAAAGAGACGCGCGTCTTTTAAAACTTTTTTTTTTATAAATTAAAAAAAAAAAATACAAGACAGACAGAAGACAAGACTCGTTTGAAACTGAAAGTTATGCTTCACGAAAAGTAACACTAAGTACGAAAAGGTGCAGTGCCTACGAGCCACTGCTGCTTAAACTGTCACTAGTGTTTAAACTATGTACCGTATAGTAAACATTCACTGCTTATACATACAGGATCGTAGCGGACAACTGACTTAATAGCGGAGATATTCGCCTGTTACCTTAACCGCTAACGATACTGCAGCAATGCAAGGTACCCAGATACTTTCTTACCTAATAAGTTTAACTGGACAACAATCCTATTCCCAATTTCTCGCCTCCAAGTATACGCGCCTTTTCTGCTTCCCGATATCTGTATGTAAACGTAGAGCGTCATACGTATGACGTTGAAGGCGTGGCATTAATTCACTAAAGGAATAATGCCTGACAGGGTGGGCGTTATGCTGGGATAACATCCCACATAGGGTGGTGTCCAACTCCCGAGAAGGGATGTCATGTTATCCCAGCATAACACCCATCCTGGAGGGCATTATTCCTATTTACAAGGGCTCGTTGTTTTATACAGAAAAAAAATTAAAGACTTTTGTGTAGTGTTTAAAATACATTTTTTAAGATAATATGCAAACAATTATCAAGTGGAAAAAGGAAATAGCATCATCTAGTTGATAAGTAGGGATTGTGACAGTAGACAGCCAGTTCTGAGTGCTGTATCATTTTTATTACTATAAAATGTATTACTGACTGTCTCTGTTGAAAATCTGATGCTCTTAGAATGACCTCACTCATCCCCCCCAAGATTTTAGCTAACAGATGAAAGCCATAAGAATAATGCTGACAGCATCTGAGTTCACACACTCAGGCCCGGATATTCAAACTGCTCCAGGCTGTGGTGCAAGCCTGGGTGCAGCACAACTTAGTTGCGCAGGGGTGTGGCCTGGGCGATATTCAATGGAGCTGCGTTATAGCTCAGCAGCTTTGAATATCGCACCCTGGCCACCCCCACTGTGCATGGCGCAGTGGCACTGTGCCAGCGCAAGTGGACAGAGTGGAGCATGGAGATGCTCTAGCGCAAGTCCCATTGCACCATTCACAGCACCTGCGATATTCAAAAGGGGACATGTAAATGGGGCCATAATTTATGCAAAGCGCACATGGGGCCATTTGCGTGTCATTAGCCCCATTGCATCCGATTAGCATGCAGGTGCTCGATCTGATGACTTGTGCCTATGGCGCCCTGCCAGTGTAACGAGACCGGCGCCTCCTGCAGCCCGATCGCGGGCATTCGTCTGAAACAAAAATCCTCGTCTAATATCCCTGGTGGTCAGTGGACCACTATGGCCTTGATAGTGGGCATCGGTATAATAAACCCCGTCCAATATCCCTGGTGGTCCAGGGGACCGATCGCTGCCCGATCACGGGCATCTGTTTAAATCACCCCCACCAATATCCTGGTGGTCCAGTGGACCGCACTCTGCCTGATCGCGGGCATCTGTAAAAACATAATAAGCGTCCTATTACCCTGGTGGTCTAGTGTACCCCCTCCCCACCTGCCCACTGGAGCCCCGCCCCGGTCAGCCAGCGGGCGACGCTACCACCATGCGCCCCACCGCCCGCCATTTGACATGTGAATCATTCACATATCTGGACTGTGTACGGTATGGGCTGCGCCCATTGGCTCATGCTGTGACCAATGGGCGTGCAGCCCTACCGACTGTTAGTCGGCGGCAGGCAGGTGAGTGCGCCGCCCGCCAGCTGACCGGGCGGAAGCGGGCGGTGGGGCTCAGTGGGTGGGTGGGAGGTACTACCACCAGGGTAATAGGACGCTTGTTATGTTTCACAGATGCCCACGATCGGGCAGAGTGCGGTCCACTGACTGCCAGGGATATTGGCGGGGGTGATTTAAACAGATGCTCGCGATCGTCCACTGGACCACCAGGTATAGCTGGACGGGGTTTATTATACCGATGCCTGCAATGGAAATATAGCGGTCCACAGGACCACCAGGGATATTGAGGGGGATTATTTACACAGATAACCGCCGATGGGGCATGGGGCGCCGCTAGGTGTGGCAGGAACTCGGGTGGCCACCCACAGGTGGCAGCTGCCGTGTTGCACCCTGCAATGCGGCAGCTCACTTGTGGGTGGTCATCATTTGTTCCTTTTTTTTTTTGGCTTAACTTTGTGCAGGCGCAAGTAGGGGTTGTGCATGCATGGCTCTGCACATCCTGGGCTGAATATTGGGCTGTGCAGGTTATGCATGGGCACGCCCCCCCAGCTGTGCCTGCATACATTACTAATGCGCTCCGGCACATCGGGATTTGTGCGGCGCACTTTTCCCTTTTGAATATCTGGGCCTCAGTTTTTAGAGACCATGTGTTACATGTAAGGCCTTAATTAAGGATCCTGTTGGTCTATGTTAATTACAACCGTAGTTGCTATAACATATCCATTTTATGATGTTGGAAGGAAAACCCAGTTTATTACACAGAAGTGCAGAATCATAGAGATGCTTTCCTGTCCTGGAAGTGGGAAGCTTATTATGAGATCAAAAGAAGTGTCATTTGAAGGACATGAATTATGCTGAAGTTGCAGAATGTCATACTTTTCTATAAGATATATATTTTCATATATCCTGACAGGGAGGAGTTAGGTGACATCCTGAAAAGAGGTGGGGTTAAAGCCAGCATTTAATTTAGTCTGTTTTACTTCACAGAGGCACATTTTTACCTAGGCTCTGACCATGAAACATCTTGGGAGCACTTTTAAGCAAGTATTTAGAGACTAAGTACTGTAGTAGGAATTGCACTGTTTAAAACCTTGTTCTTTCAAAAGATTTGTATGTCTTGTGATATAACAGTTCTGTATTGTTGTGTTTTACATATTCTTATCTATTATAGTAAACTTATTTTTAGAACTTACTGGGTCTGTCTTTGACTTCTTTTTATTTGTTAAAAAAGTACATGGTTATAGCAGACAATAGACATAAGCTTGAATGGTGATACCAAACTGGAAAGAGAAGCGTTTTAAATCTGAGGTCTTTATTAAAGTTTTAAAGGGTTCTTCTCTGTATACCTGGTTAGGTGCCCGTAGGCAAATATATCTGGCCCCCCGAAGACAGATATATATCTGAGCCTGTACATTGGGTATACTAACAAGAGGTTAACAGTTTGAATCCCTCCAGAACTTGAGACCAAATGTTGATCCAAACTCACAAAAACAGACAAGAGGGTTACCTTGTCTGTTACACTGTTCACAGGACCACGCTCAGAGGTTGGCACTTTGGGAGTAGAGGGCCTGACCTGCTGAGTGGGTTTGTGACAGATTGGTTGGCAACGGTGGCATAATTTTGGTATCACAAGCTTTATTGTTCTGTGTCAGCTGAGACCGTAAGCTCTCTTGCAAAGAAAGAAAAAAGGCAGAGTTTTATTTTAAAAAGGAAACAGAACTATATACCGTTTGGCGTACAGTCCAGTTCCTACCCATTTTATTTTTTTTTTCTTTAAAGTGCAAGTCAGAGTAGCAGTAGTGAGGGAAGAAGAAGATGGCTTCCGACTACAGCAGGCACACTGTAGATTATTTGAAGCAGTTGTGCGGGGACAGGGGATTCCCGTTCGAGGTGACAGCCAAAAAGCAGAACCTCATAGAGGCCCTGATGGTAGCAGATACCCAGAGCAGCAAGTCACCAACCATGACTGAAAAGGACAGCAGGGCCACTGTCAGTGAAGGGCCACAGCAGCAGAGGATGGTCACCAGTATCCTGAATCCAGAGGTACTCAAACTGCAAATTGAGTTGCGCAGGATGGAACTGGAGGCAGAGCGAGAACAGAGAGAGGCGAATTGAGAGGCAGAGCGACAACAGAGGGAGGCAGACCGTGAGGAGCATGAGCGCCAGTGAGCTGCCGAGGAGAAGAGAAAACAAGAACGCCGAGATGCAGACCGTGAGGAGAAGGAGTGCCAGAGGCAACATGAACTGGAGAAGATACGACTCTGACCAGTGGCACCAGAGCAGGTAAGTGGCTTGGGTTTAACTGGGACTGCAGGACTGGGTTACAAATTGAACTCCAAATTAATAGCCGAGTTTAAGGAGGGGGAGGACATGGATGCCTTTTTAAATTCTTTTGAAAAAGTTTGTATTCAGGCTAAAATTCCTAGAAAGTCCTGGAGCTTCCAGCTATCCCCGCTACTTACCAGGAAAGCTCTGGATGCATTGGGTCAAATGAACAATGAGGACAGTGACGATTACAGCAAGTTCAAAAAGTTTGAATTAACTGCTGAATCATACAGAGCTAAATTCCGTAAGCTCAGGAGAAGCCCTGATATGAGCTATGAGGAGCTAGCCACGAAACACCGTCAGTTTTTAAAACATTGGTGGGAAGGAATTGAGGCAACCTCTGTTGATAAAATTGAAAATGTGATTTTATTAGAACAGTTTTATTGGGCATGCCCAGCAGAGCTAAAAATCTGGCTCGAGGACCGAGATCCAAAAACAGTGCAAGAGGCTGCTGAACTTTCAGACCGCTATGCCAAGAGCAGACCTGCTCTGAGAGTGAATGGGGCAGGAGTGGCATGCAGAAAGGGAAAAGCACACCTTCAGGGCAGCTAAAACCCTCACTGCCTCCACCGAAACCAGTTAGCCCCAGGTTTCAATGAAAAGATTTCTCTGAAGTAAGAAATGCATGTTGGCTGTGTAAAAAGACTGGGCATATTGCCAGAGAGTGCCCTCAAAAGGCGAGCCAAAATACACAACAGGGTGCTAGAAAAGAAGTGGGTTGTTTGTGTGTCCCTGAGAGCATGCCAGTGAACATGAGGGAACACATGCACCCAGTCTTAGTAAACCGTGTACAGAAGCAGGGGTTAAGGGACACATGGGCATCCCTGACATTGGTAATGGGAGATCTGGTACAGCCTGGTCAGCTAATACCCAATATATATGTAACCCCCAGGGGGCGCTATCCCAAGGGCTACTACCCCTGCCTGATTTGCCACTAACAGGTTGAGGGGCCTGGATCCGATGGCGGGTGCCTCCACCCAGAGGTCGGGGTTAAGACAGTCTGATATGACTTGGTCGCAGCCCTCTGGGTCACTGCAACCCCCCTTTCTTCCCACTAGTGGCCCACACAAATCAATCACAGTACCCTTGCAATATACACCTACCCCCAGGATTGGTTCAATCAGCTTGACTCTGGGGACTCCCTGTAAAGTAAAATGCAGTTATACAATAACCACTGTACAGTAATTCAACATAGACACACAGATCAAGCAGTGTAACTTTGCTAAACAACCAAATCTGATTTATTTAGGGGATAGTAACAAGGACAGGGGGAATCAGGTTAATTACATAGATATATAGACAGTGTCGGCAGATAAGGGTGTATGGCCCACCCAGTCTGCCCATTTGAGCTTGTAAGTTCAGTTTATGTTTTCCAAGAAGTCTGTTGCCCCTTACCCCTGACCTCCAGAATTCCTTTATGTCTATCCCATGCATTCTTAAATCCCATGATTGTTTCAGCCCCCACCACTTCCTCTGGCAGGGTGTTCCACTTGTCCACCACCCATTTTGTGAAGAAATTCTTCCTCACGTTTCCTCTGAATCGTCCTCCCTTCAACTTCATCCCATGCCCTCTAGTCCTGGAACATCTTTTTCGCTTAAAAATAGTGTATTCCTGCACCCTGTTCCTCCCTGTAAGATACTTGTATGTCTCTATCATATCCCTTCTCTCCCTCCTCTCCTCCAGGGAGTACATGTTCAGTTCCTTCAACCTGTCCTCATAGGACTTGTGATGCAATCCATGCACCATCTTTGTTGCCCTCCTCTGAACCTTCTCTACCCTGTCTATGTCCTTACAAAGGTAAGGTCTCCAGAACTGCACAGTGTACTCCAGGTGGGGCCTCACTAGTGTCTTGTATAGTGGAATTATGACCTCCCTTTTCCTGCTGGTGATGCCCCTGCCTATGCATCCCAGCATCCTATTTGCTTTACCTGCTGCCTTGTCACACTGTTTCCCTGCCTTGAGGTCTTCAGCGATGATAACTCCAAGATCCCTTTCCTGCTTGGTGCATGCTATATCCTCACCCCCAACTGATATATTGTGCCAGGGTTTTGTGCCTTATGCATTATCTTGCACTTCCTTGCATTGAATTTCAACTGCCAAACCCTGACCATTCTTCAAGTTTCTGCAGGTCCCTTCTCATTCTGTCTACACCCTCTGGTGTGTCTACTCTGTTACAGAGCTTTGTGTCATCAGCAAACAGTGAAATTCTGCCTTCTAGGTCCTGCGCAATGTCACTGATGAAGATATTGAATAGAACCTGTCCCAGCACTGATCCCCGTGGTACCCCACTGGTCACTCTTCCCTCTGTGGAGTGACAGCCATTTACTACCACCCTCTGTGTCCTGCCGCCTAGCCAGTTACCTACCCACCACACTACTGTCCTGCCCACACCCATATTCCCCAGTTTGTGCAATAGTCTTCTATGTGGCAGTGTCAAAGGCCTTGCTGAAGTCCAGATAGTCCAGATAATTGATTCAGTCACATTAATAATCACAGCACTGTGCACATATTTCAGAGTCCCAAATGTCACTCTTACTGGGTACCCAGGCAATAAGATGCTAGCCTATTTGGTGCAGCTGGTTGGGGCTCTGAGGATAGAAAATACATGCACAATACCCACTTTGTAATCCGAAGGCGGTAGGCTCAGTTCGTGAAGAAAGAAAGGAAAAGTAATCAGATGGAACACCTGCAATTAGATGATCGCAGGGAGCTACTCTGATTTGTACTCACAAATTCAATGCTGAAACTGAATGGAAGGCAGATTTCCTGGATTGCCAGGAGGAGCAGACCATGTGGACAAGGTCCTTATGACTGGACCCCACAGCAGTTCAGAGCAAATGGATGTAGTCTGGATTAAGCTGGGGTTTACTTCCAGCTTCAGGCACTCAATTCATTGTAAATGGGATTTGAAACGCAATTCCCCACAAGCACTACACACATTTACATGTAAAAGGAAAGTGCTATACCAGGCAGGCTGCTTCTCTATCCCAATCGCAATTACTGTACAATACCCGGGAGAACACACAGCAGATTCAGTTCCTGACAGACCGAGTGTGATTCAGCAATTTCTCCAGTCTTCTACAGGGTGAGCCTGGTTTCCTCACTTCTGGTGCTTCTTTCTCCTTACAACTCTGATTCAGTCCACACTGGCACTCAAAAACAGTTGTAGGCCGAACTTCAGGGCCCCACATGAGCTTCCCGCCCGAAAACTCAACAGCGCAGGAGCCCGGAGCTCCTTCCCTCTTCACAGTCACAACTCATCTGATCTTTCCAGTAGACAGAGCCGGGCATTTCCTTTGATTTCCTCCCAGTTCAGTTGGCTGGTTTGGCTGTCACTCACAGTAAACTCCCCCTGTTGGTGGAAAAAAGGCACCGGAGTCCAAACTACAATTCCCAGAAGCATTGGCCATACAGTACATAGGTGGCTGGCTCCACAGTGAGAGTCCAAGTTCTGATTTGCCAGCAGCAGGCTCAATTTCAAAGGTCCCCCCACACTGATTGGTCCAGTTTAGCAGTTTAAAACTAGAATGGGGGACTAGGCAAACGTAGTTCTGACTGCAAAGAAAAGCAGGTTAGACAAACTGTATTTTTATTACTCTAAATGATGTCTGGCAAACAGTTATATCTTTGAAAAGTGCCCACTCTGCCCACTTAGTGACAGCAGAAACAGAGCGATTTGGCAGCAGTTCGAGTTGGACTCAAGCAGGGAAACACACAGACCCCCATCCAAATTAATTATGTCTGCAGGCAGACAGCTCTTAAAGAGACAGTACCAGAGGCTCTAAATGCACTCATAGATAAACGGCTTAGACACTGAACACCATCCAGGCTTGAAGCATTCGAGCAAGCTCCTGGAAGACTTTTGGGAACCCCCATTTACAGGGGGGTTACATATACGTAACTGTACAAGGGTTTACTGGTGAAGAGAAAACATTGCCACTCGCTAGTGTTCTCCTGGACTGGGGTGAAACGGGGAACTGTGCAACAGGTGGCTGTAGCCAACACATTAACAGTGGATGTGATCCTGGGTAACAATCTCCAGCAGGGGGTGGTATGTGCAGTTACCCGTAGCCAAGTGGCAAGGGAAAATAGTAGTTCCCTGAACCTCACAGAAACCAGTGTGGAAACCACTGAGAAGCTGGTTCTCCAGCCTTTGTTTCCTGATATGGAGACTGATAGAGGGGGTAGAAATTTCCTCGGTAGCAAGTGACCTCACAGCTATGGAAGGTTACTCCGAAGAGGGAGGGGTGAACTGTTGTTAGAGGGTTGGGATTGACAGTGATCCTGAGGGCCCTGATGCTAGTGCTAGGGACCCTAGTTTAGCGACTGAAGTGGACCTGTCACGTGCCTTGGGACTGTGTGAGGGGTTTGTAGCTGCTCAGAGGGGTGACCCTAGTTTACAGAAGCTGAGGGCTTGGGCAGACTCGGACGGTACACAGTGAGGTGATGGCAGACATAAGGTTTATTGGGAAAATGGACGTATGTATACTCAGGCAGTACAGACAGAGGTATCATGAGCAGTTGCTCAAGATTGCACATGATATTCCCTTGTTTGGTCATCTGGGAATTGCATGCATGATGCAGCAGTTAGCCCAGAATGTCTACTGGCCTAACTTCACCCAGCAGGTGAAGGAGTATTGCAGGTCTTGTCACCGGTGCTAAGAAATAGGGAAGGCAGGCAAGAAAACCCAAGCTGCCCTGATCCCCTTGCCCATAGTGGAGGAGCCATTCCAGAGGATGGGAATGGATATTGTGGGGCCTTTAAATACCCCCAGCTCCTCAGGAAAGAGATTCATTCTGACTGTGGTGGATTATGCCACCCGGTACCCAGAGGCAGTTGCCCTATCTTCTCTGAGGACAGACAAAGTGGCAGATGCCTTACTTGGGATTTTCTCCCGTGTTGGGTTTCCACAGGAGGTAATCACCGATCGAGGGGGTTCCTTCATGTTGGACCTGATGAAATGTTTATGGGAGAAGTGTGGGGTGGTGCAGAGATGCACGACACCGTATCACCCACAAGCCAATGGGCTTGTGGAATGATTCAATGGTACCCTAAAGTCAATGCTCTGGGCATTTGCTAAACAGCATGGGAGGGACTGGGAGAAATACCTTCCCCACCTGTTGTTTGCATACAGGGAGGTGCCCTAAGAGTCGACAGGATTTTCCCCCTTTGAACTCTTATATGGATGCCGGGTACGTGGGCCCCTAGACTTGATCCGGGAGGACTGGGAAGGCAAGCACGCCACCCAGGGAACTCCCATTGTGGATTACGTCATTAGTTTTAGGGAAAGGCTGAAGGAGCTTATGGGGACAGCCCAGAGCAGCCTGGCAGCTGCCCAACAGAAACAAAAAGTGTGGTACGACCGCAGAGCCAGAGCTCACTCGTACATGGTGGGTCAGGAAGTCATGGTCCTTATTCCGGTCCGGAAAGACAAGCTGCAAGTTGAGTGGGCAGGACTGTACAAAGTGGTTAGAAAGGTAAATGATGTGAACTACATTGTGGAGTTACCTGACAGAAGACAGACTGAAAGGATGTACCATGTCAACATGATGAAGCCATATACAGATAGGGCTGACATGGTGATTGCAGTGTGTAGTCATGGGGAAGGGACAGACGAAGGAGGCCTCCTTCTGGATTTGCTGGAAGAGAGTAAGCGGGAGTCCTCTGTGGAGGCAGTAAAATTGTCTCCCCAGTTGGCCACGGACCAGGTCCAGAAAGTAAGGGAGGTTTTAGCAGACTTTGCCCCCTTGCTTAGCGCCAAGCCTGGACTAACCCCCTTAGCGACACATGACGCGGAGACAGGAACGCAGACGCCCATACGGCAAACAGCATATCGGGTGTCAGAGGCTGTTCAATAGGACATTCGGAGGGAAGTGGAGGAGATGCTGGATTTAGGGGTAATCCAGAGATCCCACAGCCCCTGGGCCTCACCTGTAGTCCTTGTGCCCAAGCCAGGTGGCTCAACTCGTTTCTGTGTGGACTATCGTGGACTGAATGCAGTCACAAAGTCCGACGCCCACCCTATGCCCTGGACGGACAAACTCCTGGACAAGTTGGGAGGGGCGACGACTATTTACTCATTGACCTGACCAAGGGGTATTGGCAGGTAGAATTGACAGACAGAGCTCGGCCTTCATCACTCTAATAGGCTTATTTGAGTTTAATGTAATGCCTTTCGGATTGAAGACCGCCTCAGCCACTTTCCAAAGGTTGGTGAACCAGGTGTTTAATGGTGCAGAGGAGTACGCCTTGGCGTACCTGGATGACATTGCCATCCTTAGTACCAGCTAGGAGGAACACCTATCCCATCTTAGGGAAGTGCTGGACAGGATACAGAGGGCCGGGCTCACTGTCAAAGCCAAGAAGTGCCAGGTGACCATAGGGGAAGTGGCATACCTTGGGCATGTGGTAGGCTGGAGACAGCTCCGTCCTAACCAAATAAAGATAGAGGTGATCCAGGCATGGCCCAGACCAGAAACCCAGAAGCAGGTCAGAGCTTAGGACAGCAGGGTACCACAGAAAGTTTGTAGCCCATTGCAGTGCTTCCTGGCTGCTCCCCTATCTGATCTGACAAACAAAAAGATGCCAAAGAAAATTACCTGGGGCACAGCCTGTGAGGAAACCTTTACCAGACTGAAGGAGGCACTGTGCAGTGCTCCTGTGTTGACAAGTCCTGACTATAGCAAACCCTTTATAGTTCAGACGGACGCCTCAGATGTGGGTATTGGGGCAGTACTGAGCCAGACATCCAGCCAAGGAACAGATCACCCAGTAGTGTACCTGAACAGGAAGCTTCTTCCCAGGGAGCAAGCGTACTCCACGGTGGAAAAGGAGTGTCTTGCCATAGTGTGGGCCCTAAAGAAATTAGAGCCATACTTGTATGGGCAGCATTTTGTGGTGCAGACTGACCACAACCCCCTGGTTTGGCTGACACAGATGGGGAAAAACAATGGCAGTCTACTAAGATGGAGTCTTGCTTTACAAGGGTATGATCTAAAAATCACACATAGGGCTGGAGCGAAGAATCAGAACTCAGATGGACTGTCTAGGGTCTATGAGGAGTGAACTGATTTGGGAAGCTCATCCCATGTAGGGGATAAAGCCCCCAAATTCAGTCTAGGTGGGGAGGAGTGTGATGTAGACAGCCAGTTCTGAGAGCTGTATCATTTTTATTAATATAAAATGTATTACTGACTGTCTCTGTTGAAAATCTGATGCTCTTAGAATGACCTCACTCATCCCCCCCCGATTTTAGCTAAAAGATGAGAGCCATAAGAAAAATGCTGACAGCATGTGAGTTCACACACACTCAGTTTTTAGAGACCATGTGTTACATGTAAGGCCTTAATTAAGGATCCTGTTGGTCTATGTTAATTACAACCGTAGTTGCTATAACATATCCATTTTATGACGTTGGAAGGAAAACCCCAGGTTATTACATAGAAGTGCAAAATCTTAAAGATGCTTTCCTGTCCTGGAAGTGGGGAAGCTTATGAGATCAAAAGAAGTGTCATTTGAAGGACATGAATTATGCTGAAGTTACAGAATGTAATACTTTTCTATCAGATATATATTTTCATATATCCTGACAGGGAGGAGCTAGGTGACCTCTTGAAAAGAGGTAAGGTAAAAGCCAGCATTTATTTAGTCTGTTTTACTTCACAGAGACACATTTTTTACCTAGACTCTGACCACGAAACATCTTGGGAGCACTTTTAAGTAAGTATTTAGAGACTAAGTACTATAGTAGGAATTGCACAGTTTAAAACCTTGTTCTTTAAATAGATTTGTATGTCTTGTGATAATAACAGTTCTGTATTGTTGTGTTTTACATATTCTTATCTATTATAGTAAACTTATTTTTAGAACTTACTTGGTCTGTCTTTGACTTCTTTTTATTTGTAAGAAAAGTACATGGTTATAGCAGGCAATAGACATAAGCTTGAATGGTGATATCAAACTGGAAAAAGAAGCATTTTAAATCTGAGGTCTTTATTAAAGTTTTAAAGGATTTCATCTCTGCATACCTGGTTAGGTGCCCGTAGGCAAAGATATCTGGCCCCCTGAAGACAGATATATATCTGAGCCTGTGCATTGGGTAGGCTAACAAGAGGTTAACAGTTTGAATCCCTCCAGAACTTGAGACTAAAGGTAGATCCAAACTCACAAAAACAGACAAGAGGGTTACCTTGTCTGTTACACTGTTCACCAGACCATGCTCAGAGGTTGGCACTTTGGGAGTAGAGGGCTTGACCTGCTGAGTGGGTTTATGACAGAGATATTATGCCAGGATAACATCTCTGCTGTGATGGCCAACTGACCAATCAGGAGCCAGGATTCTTTCTTACCATTGTATAATGCCTTTTCAAGAAGCTTGTCAATTTTTTTTGTTTGTTTTTACAGCTGCAGTAGGCGGAGCCTGCAGACGTTTTGCATGTGCAAAAAAAGTGAAGTAATATTTTCTGTATGTGGAACTGAGTGAAGGTATTAATAGTCTCCTCCGCCTTACCCTCCCTCAAAGAAATGTTTTCCGCCCTCCAATAGATATGCATTCATGTTAGTCAATGGTTGCAGGGTACTATTTTCTTTCTTAAATGGGTGGTACAAGAACTGGAACCTGAGTAGTGGGAGGCAGCACTAGTTTTTTGGGGGGAGTAAGATCCACCCCCACCTCCACCCAAGAAGCTCCTAAAAATCCACCCTTACCTCTTTTTTTTTATCCATGTGGGAGGGGCATGAGGTGGATCTATCATTTTGGAACAACTGACTTTCTTACCCCAGAAGTCCTTTAGCATCAGTAACTTTTTTGCACTTAGCTGGCTACGTGCAACTGCTCCAAAGGTGTGCCTTTAAGAGATATTTAAATGAGTGTAGGGCCAAGCCAATCAAAAGACAGGAGGAGGTGTGAGCTGAGTGAGAGCTGTTGAATGCTTCAGAATTTTTTCTCCACTGGACTGAGCAATATTGCCTCTGAGGTGCCTCCCAACATTTCTTGTTGACAGCCTCCTAGTGCTTATCTGGGTAAAGTTTTTCTCATAAATTATTTCCTTTAGTGTGCTGAGTGAAAGTTTTGCTTTTCATTAGCGCTGCGCAAATTCTTTATGTTTAGCGCAATGGCACTGTTTTGACTTTATTTTTACCGCGACTATTTAATTTAAATCCTAATTTTATCACGGGTGCTTATTTTCAATGGTTTCCTTCATTTTGGGGGCAAATTCTTGTGGGAACCGTTGAATTAGGAACAGTTGCATTGGTTTTTTACCTCAGACCTCGCAGGGTTTACCGCGAGGCACCTACAGCAGATTTCAAATTTAAACAGTGCCTGTGGGTTTTCTCTCTAGATTGGCAATTACGAGGAAGCCTTTTTTGTTATATTACTGGACCTTGGTATCATCTGTATCAGGACTGTCCATAAGGGTCCAGCAGCCACCTGTGCGCAGTTGAGTATTACTGGGTTTCTATTAAGATTGGCACTGGTATAGATCCCAGTTTTACAACCAAAAAAAGGAAAAATACCACGAAGGTGTTTCAACACTCCACTTCAGTATCAGGGGTTGATAAACGGCTTGAGAGAAAATATAAATTGTCTAAGAATGGTACCGAGTTTCTGTCTGCACACCCTAGCCATGAGAGTATAGTGCAGCAGGCAGCTTGTGAGAAAGTTGGAGTCTCCTTGTCGCCCTCGCCCCTGCCAGCGCATCCCCTGACAAGAAAATTTACTTTATAGCAAAGAAAATGTATTCCAAAGCTTCCCTGCTTCTCATGCTTTCTTCTTACATGGCATTCACAGCCAAATATCAGAAAGCCCATTGGAAATCTATCCAGGCTATCGCCTGCAACAGATCGGATTCTATGGTGCAGGAGCTGATGGATACATCAAAAACTGCCCTGGAAGCTACTATGTACCAATTCCACATGGCAGATGACAACAATGATGCAGCCTCTAGGGCGATGGCCCATGCCATCTCTCTGAGACGCTTCGCCTGGCTTAGAACAACCAGTCTGACCACGGACACTCCAAACAAGGCCATGGATTTTCCCTGTGATCAAATATGTTGTTTGATTACAGAACCACTGACTACATGAAAAAAGTCGATGAGCACAAGGCCTCCTGGCAGAGCCACTCATCCAAGCCTAAACCCACCACCCCTCAGAGATCCCATCCCAGGAGCGGTAGGGGCAGAAGTTTTGTTCCCAGGCCTTACAATCCCTATCCCCAATCTGACTTTAGCCAGTACAGGGGGTCTTTCAGAGGCAGGGGCAGAAGGGGCCAAAGAAGAGCCACCTCCACCCAGCCATCTGGCTTTCAGTCTAAGTCCTGATGTGAGTGTCCAGGTCGCCGCCCCGTTTCTGGTTGGAGGCAGACTCTCTCACTATCTTCAGCACTGGTCCCTCATCACGTCAGACAAGTGGGTGCTGGAGATAGTGGAGAAGGGTCTGTCATTACAGTTCAAGCAGCTGCCAGACCTCAAGTGTACCCAGGTGTCAAGACCTCTGTCCTCAACACAGATACTGCTGTTGGAAATGGAGGTACAAAACCTTCTGGCTTTACGAGCAGTGGAGAGGGTCCCCACCCATGAGAAGGGCAAGGGCCTCTACTCCAGGTATTTTCTGACACAAAAGAAAACTGGGGAGTGGCGACCTATCTTAGATCTCAGATATTTAAACAAACATCTGAAAAACCCAAATTCAAAATGGTCACTCTGTCACTGGTCATACAGTCCTTACAGCAGGAAGACTGGCTAGCCTCCCTCGACTTAAAGGATGCCTACTTCCACATACCCATAAGGAGATCTCACAGGAAGTTTCTCGGGTTCAGACTTCCTTCAGGTCACTATCAGTTCAACGTAATGCCCTTTGGTCTGTCCACAGCCCCAAGAGTCTTTACCAAGTGTCTCGCAGTGGTAGCAGCACATCTCAGGAGACTGGGTGTCACTCTCTACCCCTATCTGGATGACTGGCTCATAGTAGCAAAGTCTCCTTGCCAGGTCAAGGAATCTCTTTCCCTCACAGAATGCACTCTGGAGTCTCTGGGTTTCCTGGTAAATCTAAAAAAATCTCACCCGGAACCCACCCAGCTGCTCACCTTCATGGGGGCCCAGCTGAACACTCATAAGGGATATGCTTTCCTCCCACAGGAAAGAACTCAGAGTTTCCTTTCAGTGGCAGATTCATTTGCCCAGGGACAGCTAAGACCAGACAGACATTTCCTCAAACTTCTGGGACATATAGCCTCTATGACTGCAGTAGTCCCAGGGGACAGGTACAGGATGAGACTCCTGCAAGCCTGCCTCTGAGCTCACTGGTCTCAGAGAAGCAACACATTTTCAAAGTTGATACCTGTGTCGGAGCAGTTCCTCCAAAACTTGGTGTGGTGGAAGAACCCTGCAAATTGCAGGCAGGGGTTCCCTTTTAAGCTCCTCTTCCCACAAAGGTGATCACCACAGATGCCTCCCTTTTGGGCTGGGGAGCTCATTTAGACAGTGCCTCAGTAAGGGCAACTGGACTCCTGAAGAGTCACGGTTGCACATAAATCTTTTGGAACTCAGAGCAGTCTTACTAACTCTCAAAGCTTTCACTCCCAGTATAGAAGGGCAGGCGGTTCAAATTTGAATGGACAACGCCACTGCAATGTTCTACATAAACGAGCAGGGTGGTACCAGATCATGAATACTCTCTTTGGAAGCTCTGAAGCTCTGGTCTCTAGCATTCTCCCTAGGAGTCAGCCTCTCAGCTATTTACTCCCAGGCAAACTCAACACTCTGGCGGATGCTCTAAGCCACATCAGTCAAGGTCAGAGCGCATGGATGCTGAACAAGCAAGTACTAGCCACAGTGTTCAGGCAGTGGGGCACACCAGAGGTGGATCTGTTTGCCACTCCTCTCAATTTTCAGCTTCTTCTGTACTGTTGCAGGCCCCCAGTTCCAGGAACGCTTCTTCCGGATGCCCTGATCCTGGACTGGTCAGGAAGGTTCCTATACGTATTTCCTCCCTTTCCCCTGATATTCAGGGTTTTGCTAAAACTCAGACAGCAGCCTGCATCGATGATCCTAGTGGCTCCAGACTGGCCTAGACAAGCCTGGTACCCTCTTCTTCTCTCAATGTCCTGCAACAGGCCTATTCACCTGCCTCCGACTCACTCCCTGCTGACCCTTCCTCAGACAGGAGTGCAGTACCCAGACATACACTCTCTTCACCCCAAGGCCTGGTTATTGAGGAATTAGAGTTTCCATCCTCACAGTAATCTGAACAGGTCCTTACGATACTGAGGGTGGCTAAAAAACGAACACTGAGAAGACTTATGCAGCCAAATGGAAAAGGCTTTCCCTCTGGTGCAAGAGCAAAAAGGTTGAACCACTATCAGCTTCAGACCCTCAGCTGCTAGACTACCTGGTACACCTACAGGCGTCAGGCTTGAAACTATCTTCACTCAAGCTACACCTGGTGGCAATTTCAGCTTACCTTTCGGTGGGAAAGAAGAAATCATTTTTTTCCCCACAACATTTTTAAACAGTTTTTCAAAGGCCTCTTGCACCTCCAGCCTCCAACCACCTTTGCATAGATGGGCTCATGAATCCACCTTTTGAGTCTATGTCCATGGCCCACATCAAGTTTGTAACTTGGAAGACCATCTTCTTGGTAGCCATTATGTCTGCCAAGAGGATTTCAGAGTTACAGGCCCTGTGCTCTGAGTCAAATTACATCATCCCTCACAACGACAAAGTTGAGCTCAGGACAAATAGGATATTTCTGCCAAAGGTGGTTTAAGAGTTTCACTTGAACCAGTCCATTACTCTGCTTGTCTTCATTACTGAGCCATCCACTCCTGGCGAGCAAAAGCTCCACAGCTTGGATGTCAAAAGAGCCATCTTTCACTACCTAGAGCATACTAGACAGTCCAGAGGCTCTTCCACTCAGTTGTTCCTCACCTACGGGGATGTAGGCTGAGGAAGACCAGCTACCAAGAGAACTATGTCTCATTGGTTGGTCTCTTGTATTAGATTCTGCTATGAGAAGGCTGGTCAACAACCTCCAGTGGGGCTCAGAGCCCATTCCACCAGGGACACTGCAGCGTCGCTTGCAGCAACAAGGGATATTCCCCTACTGGATGTCTGCAAAGCAGCTACCTGGAAATCTGTGCACACCTTTGTGAAACACTACAGTTTGGATGTGCAGACCAAATCTGATGCCAAATTTGACAGGGTGGTTCTGCAGAGCCTCTTTCCTAAGTAGGTTCTCTGCCCGCCTCCCACTTGGTACTGCTGGGTAGTATGCAAAAAAAAAGTAACTGATGTTAAAGGACTCCTGGGGTAAGAAGAAAAAATTACTCACTGCAGTAATTTTCTTTCTTCCAAGGGGTCCTTTACCCTCAGTAAGCTCCCACCCTTCCTCCCCGGTTCACCTGTCAGAGAAGGGCTCTTATGTCACCTTTTACCAAATTTGGAGTTTCTTATTGATCAGTTTTTAGCTCATGTTGCTGTTTTTTCTATTTCCACTTTTGTGGACATTTGCATGTTTTTTGAATCCTGTTGATTCTTTTTTGGAGCATTTGCCCTTGTTTTTCCTTGAAAAAATTCTGAAGCATTCAACAGCTTTCTCTCAGCTCACACCCCCTCCTGTCTTTTGATTGGCTAGGCCCTACGCTCATTTAAATATCTCTTAAAGGAACACCTCGGGGCAATTGCACCTAGCCTGCTAAGTGCAAAAAAGCTACTGATGCTAAAGGACCCCTTGGAAGAAAGAAGATTACTGTGGTGAGTAATTTTTTCATCAGAGCTGCCTGGGGAAGTAATTAAGTACCTGAAACTGCATCTAGGTATCCTCCCCAAAATCAAACACACACACACACACACATAAGCTCCTAAAAATCCACCCCTCTTTTTTTTTATTCATGTGGGAGGGGCATGAGGTGGATCTATCATGTTGGGACAAGATACACTAGTTTGGGACCTGGACCAAGCAACAGAACAAGTCTGTGGAGTGACTGAGTTGTGAAGCCACTGCATTTTATTAAGTACATAGAGAACAGAAGATACTTAATGCCTTTAGGTTGACTTAAAAACCCTTGGAACGAATGATTATCAGAGCCACCTGGGGTCTCAGAAGGAAAGAGTAATTAAGGAGTGCCTGAAACTACAGCTCCCAAGGAAAACAATAGACACAGCGTTCTGATTCAAGTTGAAAGAGCCACAGGTTTTTCTTAAACATTTATATACTGAAAACATAAAGTTCAGCTTTTGGGATTAACAATATTTACCATATTCTATATATTTATATATATATATACATGTACACTCACATACATATATATATATATATATATATATATACAGTAATGTGTAAAAAACAAAAACAAGGCGCTGCGTGAGCATGTGGTCTAAAAGCAAAACAAAATGGTTATATTAAATGCACGCTGAAAATAGGAAACAAAGTTAAAAATCTATGTTTCGACCTTAGGTCTTCTTCAGGAAATATCTAAAAGAGGAAAAAAAACAAAGTTAGTGTAGAGGGGAGGTAAAATGAGGGATATATATGCGGAAAAAGAAGAAAGGGGAGGCTCAGGGAGAAGAAGTGATGAAGGGTAAGATTAAGAGAGAATCTCTGAAACAAAAAGGTGATGATGGGAAAGATAAAGCATAATAGGAGTGAAAGAGCTAGGGAAGTTCCCAGGTGGGGATTATTTAACAGGGCATAGTAAGAAGGCTGAAAGGTGACAAATGTGTGGGAAGGAGACAGAGATGGAGGCTTATGGTGAAAATGAAAAAGAAATTAAATGAGTACAAAAACAAATAGACTTTAGGGAAAAAAAGGGGTGACTGAAAGATGTTAGTAGAAAATAAGTCTATCATTTAAACCAGAGGGCTGCTGGGAGCCAAGGCGGATGATCAGCTTGGCTTCCATGTTTTTTCTATGGTCAGGATCCCAGAAGCCATGCTGAAGGACACAAACAGAAAGATCATTGACACCGTGGTCCCTGGAGATAAAGTGGGATACAATGGGTTTAGCAGTGTCACCACTCCTGACTACATAGATACATAGACAGTGTCGGCAGATAAGGGCCTATGGCCCACCTAGTCTGCCCATTTGAGCTTGTAAGTTCAGTTTGTTTTCCTAGAAGTCTATTTCCCCTTACCCCTGACCTCTAGAATTCCTTTATGTCTATCCCATGCATTCTTAAATCCCGTGATTGTTTCAGCCCCCACCACTTCCTCTGGCAGGGTGTTCCACTTGTCCACCACCCGTTCTGCTCTGTAATGTTCCCTGAAACGGTCAGCAAGGTGCCTACCAGTTTCTCTGATGTAAACAGCTGTACACTTCCTGCAAAGAATACAATACACCACATTAGTGGAGGTGCATGAGAACTCCTTGGTGATGTGAAAAACACCTGTAGGCCCCTGAATTTCAGTCACACTGGAAATAAACTTGCAAGTGTAGCAGCAAGTCCTGTTGCAAGGTTTGGTACCTGGGAGGGAGGAACTGTTAGGAGTAGGTAGGCTGCTTTTAACCAGGCGATTCCGCAGGTTAGGTGGCTGCTGGTAGGAGGCAATAGGTGGTTCTGTAAAGGAAGCACCAATGTTAGGGTCAGTTTGTAAAATGGGAAAGTTACTGGTGATGATCCTGTGAAGAGAAGGTGTGCTCTGATGGAAAGGAAGCACTAGTGGAATTCGCCATTGTTCTTGTGTGACAGTATCCTTCCTGTGGGGGTCAAGGTTACGGGGCATGTTACTGACCCGGGAGAGTGCTCTGTCCACTGTGCTTTTAGGGTATCCCCTGTTGATAAAAAAACTGTGCATTATTTGGGTCTGCTCAGCAAAATCATCCTCTTAACTGCATAGCCTGCGAAGTCTAAGAAACTGTGAATAAGGCAGGCTATTCTTGACATGTTTAGGATGAAAGGAGCTGTGGAGGAGGAAACTGTGGGAGTCAGTGGGTTTGTAATAAACTGATGTCCAGTCTGAAGACATCCTAACCTGCGGAATTGCCTGGTTAAAAGCAGCCTACCTACTCCTAACAGTTCCTCCCTCCCAGGTACCCTACAATTGTTAAGTGTCACAGTCTGCATTTTCTTCTTGAAATGGTTACTTTTGCATTTATGTTTATTTTAAAATATTTAATATTCTGACCATGTGATTATGTCATGGACCATAACTGATCTCCAGCCTTAACCCCCTGCCCCGTGCCCCAACTTGCATAGAAGATAGTGCTTGTAGACAAATCTTATCATTTTGCCACTGTGTTCTGGTGTGTGAGTGTGTGTGTGTGCTTTTGATTCAATTGCTTGTATCTTACATGGAAAATAGTGCTTGTAGACAGTCTAATCATTTTGCAGCTGTGTTCTGCTGTGTGTGCGTGTGTGTTCCTCTGCGGCTGTTCTTGCAACCTAGGAAAGGTAGAAATGATGATGTATCTCCTCCCTATTCCTGGATGCAAGTTCCCTCCACCCTGGGAACACCTGCCTGCTGAATAAGGAAGGGTTACAGGAACCCAGGGAATGATTACGGGGAGGGGGGGGCTGATGGTCATCAAAATGGAAAGGGATTTTGGGGTAATCATATTGGATGACCTAAAGGTGGCTAAACAATGTGCCAAAGCTGTGAGGAGAGCCAGTAGAATGCTGTGCTGCATAGGGAGAGGTATTACCAGCAGAATGAAGGAGGTGGTGATGCCACTGTGTAAATCACTGATGAGGCCATATTTGGAATATGGTGTCCAGTTCTGGAAGCCGCATTTCCGTCATGCAACTTTAAATCACAAATGGGTTAAATGGTTGTATTTTAGATTTCTATCCCTTTCCCGTACTTCTCCCACTGGTTAGCCTTATGGAACACAACCAGAACATATATTGGCTAGCATGATGAATTCACCTACACAAGCTGTTTCTCAGTCTGCAGCACTGTCCTTTTAAAATGTTAACTTCTTGTTGAAAATAAGTCATAAACTTTTCATCCATGTTATTGCTAGACATACTGCAGCTAGCTTGACTTGAGGAAGGGTGAACATGATCAGGACACCTTAGCAATTGAGATGCATATGAGGCAAATAAGTTCAGATGCGCTAACTTACCCTACAACTGTTAAGTGTCACAGTCTGCATTTTCTTCTTGAAATGGTTACTTTTGCATTTATGTTTATTTTAAAATATTTAATATTCTGACCATGTGGTTATATCATGGACCATAACTGATCTAAGATCACTATGAGGTATAAGCTTGCAAAAAGGCAGTACTGGGGACAGCTCAGTTAAAGGAAAACTACATGATAAGTGAGTGTGTGTGTGTGTGTGTGTGTGTGTGTGTGTGTGTGTGTGTGTGTTGATTCAATTGCTTGTGTGTTGAATTTCAACATTTAGTGGAAACTTTGCACTCTGATTTTCTTATTCTGAATTTTTTGCAGTATGTTGTCTGTATTTATTTTAATTCTGTTGGCATTCCTGGTAATGCACAAGGGTAGGGAACTGACTTGTGACTGGGTTTGAATAAGAAAGGGTTGCAGGAACCCAGGGAATGATTACGGGGGGGTTTGATGGTCATCAAAATGGAAAGGGATTTGGGGATAATCATATTGGATAACCTGAAGGTGGCTAAACAATGTGCCAAAGCTGTGAGGAGAACCAGTGGAATGATGTGGTGCATAGGGAAAGGTATTACCAGCAGAAGGAAGGAGGTGGTGATGCCACTGTGTAGATCACTAGTGAGGCCTCATTTGGAATATGGTGTCCAGTTCTGGAAGCTGCATTTCTGTCACGCAACTTTAAATCACAAATGGGTTAAATGGTTCTATTTTAGATTTCCATCCCTTTCTCTACCTCTCCCACTGGTTAGCCTTATGGAACTCAACCAGAACATACCTTGGCTAGCATGATGAATGCACCTACACAAGCTACTTCTCAGTCTACAGCACTGTCTTTTTAAAATACTAACTTCTTGTTGAAAATATGGCATAATTTTTCCATTCATGTTATTGCTAGACATACTGTAGCTAGCTTGGCTTGAGGAAGGTTGAACATGGTCGGGACCCCTTAGCAATTGAGATGCATATGCAGCAAATAAGTCCAGATGTGCTAACTTACCCTATAACTGTTAAGTGTCACAGTTTGCATTTTCTTCTTGAAATGGCTACTTTTGCATTTATGTTTATTTTAAAATATCTAATATTCTGACCATGTGGTTATGTCATGAACCATAACCGATCTCCAGCCTTAATCCCCCCCCCATGCTCCAACTTGCATAGAAGATAGTGCTTGTAGACAAATCTAATCATTTTGCCACTGTGTTCTGGTGTGTTTGTGTGTGCTTTTGATTCAATTGCTTGTGTCTTACATGGAAAACAGTGCTTGTAGACAATCTAATCATTTTGCAGCTGTGTTCTGCTGTGTGTGTGTATGTGTGTGTGTGTGTGTGTGTGTGTGTGTGTGTGTTCCTCTGAGGCTGCTGTTGCAACCTAGGAAAGGTACTTCCCC
Organism: Neoceratodus forsteri; assembly: GCA_016271365.2. Taxonomy (NCBI): domain Eukaryota; kingdom Metazoa; phylum Chordata; order Ceratodontiformes; family Ceratodontidae; genus Neoceratodus; species Neoceratodus forsteri. The sequence continues at coordinate 370,335,383 of CM028137.1, forward strand.
AGACATAGCAGCAGTACATTGCATAGCAGATATAAAATGTCAATAAGCAGGTCATGCAACAGATGTGCTGAGCAGTTACTGAAGCAAGAAATGTACAGCTGTCATTTTTTACATCCTGTTCAAAATGTGTTTTGCACCTGTGGTCTTCAAATGACATAAGCTGTGCAAAATCTCCTTTTGGCTAATGAACTGATAGTGTCACTGTTCATGCAGAGGGGTCACAAAAAGCCCATGCTGAAAACTTTGAGTGAAAATACCAAGAAATGCCCAAGGCATTAGGGTTTCTGACCATAACACTCTGCACTGTAGGGAATGACATGCATCAGGGTGTGACTGAGGATTGTCAACAGTAATGCTCACGCCATCTCACAACCCCATCTCCACCCTGCAGCCAGTGACAGGTAACAAGGTGTGCCTTTGGCTCTTTAGCCCCAAAGTTCACTCTTTTCTCTTATACTGTACCCATTTCAGTGTATTTCCTTATGGAATGGGGTGAGTGTAAAGTTTGAAAACCCCAAGGCACACCTGACTCTTGTCTGTGTCTGCAGGGTAGGGTGAGGTGAAGTGGTGTGAGCATTATAGGCAATGACCCAAAGGCACACCCCAATTCCTGTCAATGTCTGTGGGGTGGAGGTGGGGTTGGCATCACTTCAGTACTTCACTGCCATTCCCATTCTGCCTGTCTCTCTGTGCCTCTCTCTCTCTCTATCTATATGTCTATGTAATTGTCTATATTTCTATTAATTGTATGTATCGCTATTTTTATCTATTTCGAAAACAAACCTGCATATCACATTTGACTGCACTCTGAGCACATACGTATGAAACTGTGCAAATTTGTACTACACTGCTGCATAGACCTCATACTTTCCTAATATTCCCATTATCACAAGCATAACTACCTTGCCCTTATCAAAAGCGACCCCCTCTGAAAGTTAATATCACATTTTCTCTAACAGTCCATCATCATTGCACCTGACTTCCTGACATCAACACATTGCTTAAATATAACTTACATCACCTCATGGATAAAAACCCTGTTTCTCTTAAAAAAAATAAAAATAAAAAATAAAACCCTGTAAATAATCCCAAGGCTGAACATATGCCAGCCATTTCTTTTTCATGTACTGCCACCTTCTGTACCATCATGGGGATTTGCATATGTTTCCCTTGATACGTTGCATTATTGGGATACGTGCAATTACGTTTTCTTTAAAATTTGGCTGTCTGGCCAATATCATCTGGGATAACACATACATCAGTGGCATTTGCTCTGGAGTTCTTTTGTAAGCTTCCTACTCCTTCCTTTGAAATGTACACCTCCATATATTTTCCTAATAATGTGTATGCCTTCCATAGAACAGAAACTAAAACAAATGTTACTACTTACAAATCATTGTGTTGTTTCTCCATACCTCCTTAACAATTCCACACAACTTCACTAACTTCATTATGCAGCCGTGGTGGATCTTGTTTTAAGAGGCCGTCAAGCTTTGCCTGTGAGGATCCATAAAACCTGGCTGATAACTTTCTTTTTTATAGTTAAACAGTTTTACTGATTTTAGCAAAAAACAAACAAACCAGGAAACAAAGACACACATCAGGAATATACGAGTTAATGAAATGGGTATCAAAATGTAAATTTAATTGGTCATTGACCATGCAGTGAAGTGTCTAACACACGGAAATAAGTCCGGCTGGGCATTTATGTGGGTGATAGTACTAGCTTAGAACTTTCAAAATTTCAGGGCCACTGGCAAACAACTGGACATCCAAAATTACAAACAAGCATGGAATACCTGCACAAAAGCCATCCGGCTCACGAAATCCATCTATTACAAAGACGCTCTCACCAATACATGGGGAAATGGTCATGCTTTCTGGGACAATATCAAGGATGTCACAGGGAAGCAGCCAAAACCTCCAGCCATGTCAATGGTTGATGGATCCTCAACCTTCGACCCCAAGGTGATCGCAAACATCTTTAACATGGCTTTTTCAGACCTTAGTGCTGTCCTACCCCATGACTTTTTCGAAAAACAGGGCCTACTCCCCAAATATCTCAGCCCCACAGTCTAACCATCCCCTCTTCTACTTCAGGGAGGTAAGGCTGAATGAAGCTCGCCGCTATATTGCTGATGCTGTCTCTAAATCTAGATCTAGTAGCGATACCCTGGACCTTAAGCTTCTGTTGCTCACCCTCGATGAGGTAATTCATCCATTAACAAAAATCCTAAACTTCTCTCTCAGCTGTGGAAAATTCGCTGACTTATAGAAAACAGCCACCGTGACACCTGTCCATAAAAATTGGGATAAGACGAATCACTCAAATTATCGCCCTATCTCCATACTGCCCCCACTTTCTAAGGCACTCGAGCGCATCGTGGCTGATCAACTTACCGACCACTAGGATAAATACAATATACCTTGTCCACAACAACACGATTTCCGGAAAGGTCACAGCACCACCACAACCCTTCTTGAGTTCACTGGAGCTTTGCACAAATCCCTTGACAATGGCCTTCTCACAGGGGCTGTTTTCATCGACCTCTCCAAGGCCTTTAATACAGTACACCATGGACTACTAATTGACCAACTACTGAATGCCAGGCTATCATATGACTCTTCTCTCTGGTTTAAAAGCTACTTAGAAAACCGGTCGCAGAGAGTAAAAATTGCTGACGCTCTTTCTGAAACCCTGTCTGTTCGCTCGGTTGTCCCACAGGGATCCATACTGGGCCCCCTCCTTTTTAGCCTTTCCTTAAACTCCCTCCCTTACCACTGCTCTGAGCAGATCATACTATATGCCGATGATGCTGTTGTATTCTCCACTCACAAAGATCCTGCAACTCTTCAACACAACCTTCAGCTTGGTTTCAGTTCTGTAGAGACATGCATGGTTTCTTAATCATAAACTGGTCCTCAATGACAAGAAAACCAAATCTATGCTCTTCTGCAGCTCTCATAACCCACAGAAGCTACACCACTTGGCTATCTCCACCACCCAGGGGAACACTCTAAATCAGGTGGGGTCCTTCAAATACTTAGGGATACAGCTTGACCCTAATCTCTCCTATGGACCTCACGTAGATAATGTAGCTAGAGTTGCTAATACACGGCTTGGTCTCCTCTACAAACACAGACAATACCTCACACCAGAAGCTTTGAAGGTTGCAGTCCTGAGCTCTGTGATCTCTGTAATAGACTATGGTCTCATCATTTATGGCTCGGCCACAACCACAACCCTTAGACGCCTCTCAACTGCCTTAAATAAGGCATGTCGGCTCATCACTGGTGCTCACTGTCTCACCCACACATGTGACCTGTACACCCAGACTGGCTGGCTCCAATTATCAAACCACATAAAGTTTCTCACCAGCTCCATGGTGAAAAAAAATGTTCTTGGCCTTGCACCTTCTGGGGTTTCAACTCTGTTACAACACCAAACCAACAAATGGTGCCTTTGGAGATCCATGCTACAGCTACTGAAAGTCCCCCGCTGTCACACTTCACAGGGACAACGCACTTTTGCTTATCGAGTGCCACTCTGGTTCAATGGCCTCTGCCCCGACAATTGCTATGTTTAAAACTAGGCTCCGGGACTGTCTCACTACCAACAGCTCCTGTGACTGCCCAACTTAACCTTGTTTCTCCACTTCCCTGCCTGCTCTAGTGGTCCCCCCCTCCTCACTGGATTCTACCCTCACATCTTGATATATCCAATGCTTCACTTTTCACCTCTCCTACCCTACCTACATTCCTTCTCCCCTTCCTCTCCCTATGACTCTGGCACTTCTTGTCTCTTGTCTGTTTTCTCTGACAAATGCTGCTGGCTGCCTTGCTTACAATGTTACCCTTGAATTGTATTAATCTATAATCTGTTTACAATGTCCACATTGTTGTAATGTCTGTCTTGATGTTCCCCATAATTTGTATTTCTCTGACATGGAACCTTTGTAAAAGAGCCTAGGCTCAAAGGTATTTGTAATCCTAGACTTGATAAAAAAATAAAATATAAAAAATTGAAACCGCAGCCTTTTTGTTTATCCACTAGCGACAGTAGCCAAACAGCAGAGTAAGCATGTCACTGTCATCTGTGCCACATTCCCCAAGTCTTAAAACCACCCACCTCAGTTCATTGCAACACATTTTAGTGCTGAGATGTGTTCCCGTTATGCCCACCCGTCCACTCGCTCACAGCACTCCTAAAGTTGCCGAGATCTTTTCCCGTTCTGTTTTACCCACCCATCTGCTCGCTCAGTCATAGTAATCCTCGACCAGAGCAGCCACCTGCTCGATGCTTAATGATTTTAGCCCTAGGATCCTTAATAAAAAGAAGTGTAGTGCTGAGATATGTAAGCAATAAGACACGATGGGGTGTGTGTTACGGTGTGATAACTGCACTCCTAAGGGCATAGTTAGGCACGAGGCCTAGGAGTGCGGTTATCACACCATAATGCACAACCCCAGAGTGTCTTATTGCACTTATAAAATGGCCCTTTATTTTTAGAAGCAGTTTTTTTATTTTGAAACACATTTTTAAATAATTAAAAATCTAAGTGAATATGTGCTTTTAACATATAATAGTCCTTCCGCCTATTGGTGCTAGGTTAAAGAGTGTTATACAGCGTGTGCCTCCCTGCCCACTTAAGCTTCATATTCCCCTGCCAACCACAACAATTCAAAAATGCTGCTTTCCTCATTCTAAGTATGACACATAGCCCCCTTATTTTATTTCATTCTCCTCACTCTGTAGACAAAACTAAAAGGAAGCCATAACAGAGGCTTCTCAGTTCCCCAATGCTGCAGGCATGAGAATGGTTCAAAACTGCCAGACTCACTGCCAGCATCATGAACTGCTCGCTCTGTCCTAAAAGCTAAACAGCAGGGTGAGTCATTTACCACCTTTTTTCTCTGTTTATACAGTATTATTGCTTACTTGCTTCATTCTGCTTTTTTCTCTGTTTTTCCCCACATTCAAGAAATGGAATGTTTATCATGGAATGTTTACCATGGAATACAGGGATTCAAAACTCTTCTCAGTTCCACTGGTAGAATGTTCCACTCCTAACATACTTTATACACACACACACACACGCCTTTTCTAAAGCCACAGACTCAATTATCTCACTGTCAGGGAAAGCAGAAGAGATTTCCCTGATAAGCATGGTAAAGACAGAAGGGAGATTTTTCACTGTCAGTAAAGGAACAGTTGTAATGAAAACCATAAATAATACTTATTGTTTCTAATTTGTTTATGTGTTTAAGGAGAATGTGATGATCAAGGAAAACACATTTAAGTAATTCGTTTTATTTTTTATTTAATGTATTTTATTTTTAGAGCCCAGTTGAAGGTTTTTACAGCGTACAGGTAGAAGCCATGTTTGTGATGGAAAATCAGTTCTGGTTGTAGGGGGACTGATTAAAGATAGTTCTGGTTGTAGGAGGACTGATTTGTTTATTGTGTGATGTGATTTAAGACCAGGATGACTGTGCGTATATAGAGATTTAATGTATGGTCAGCTGATGTCTCTTGACCAATGAGATTTTTAGATTTTCTCATGCCATTTTATAAGTTCCTGTTTTCAGTAGCGGAGCCAGGTTTGGGATCATTTGGGAGCCAGGGAGGGCCATTCAGTCAATGTCAGGCTCCATAATGGGCACTAAACAGTGAATAAAGATGGTGGCAGGGCGCCACTACTCACACTGGGGCAGCCAGGAGGGACGACCGCCCCCCAAGCCCCCCCGGCTCCGCCACTGCCTGTTTTCCCTGCCCATCCATTCACTCGCAGCACTCCTAAACCCACCGAGACCGCTTCCCATTCTCTCTCTCTCTCTCTCTCTCTCCTAAAGCTGGTCTCCGGGCTCATCACTTCTGGGAGGTCCTTCCTAGAACCATGTGACAGGCAAGAGGTAGGCTGATTTCTACAGGCAGGAGACAACCTCCCATCTACTTCCTCTAGACACCAATTTACTTCCTGCCTGTCTGGTGGTAGGAGCTCTACAGGACCTCTGTCACAGAAGTGACAGTCCAGGAGATTTGAGAGAGAAATCAGTGAGTTTATTTGTTATTTTATTATTTTGTGGATTTCAAGTCGTTAGCGCTCCGAAGCACCTCTTCAGGGACCCCAGTCTCAGCCTTGCAAGCTGGACTGATGGGCTGTCTGTCTGCACACCTTTCCCGCGCTTGAGTGATCGAGGGGAACCCCCCTAATGGAGCCTTTCACCGGAGCCTGAAGCACACCCCCAGGCATCACCAGCGTTCCAACAGCCGCGTTGGAGCACTAGGAGATGATTAGCTCATCGGCCGGGCATCTAAAGTTCTTTTAGGTGACGGCCACTGAACAAGTGGGCGTCGATGCAACAAACGGTCGGAGACCAGTTTCACCTCGCCTCCGACGCCATACATTTAGCGTTGCGAAAAACAGCGCTTACACGGCATTCCATTCTGGGGCTTAGGGGAGCAGCTCCAGAGGCATTTAAGCTCAAGAGGCACTCAAGAGATTAGGAGTTTGCCCCAAATACATCCCTTTTGGGGGGGCCCTTCTACTGCACTCAGACAAGAAGCTCAGAATATAAGGAGCACAGAAGCTCAGGGCTCTCAAAGGAGCAGGCTTTCTCTAAGCCTAGGGAGCCAAGTGGTATTAACCTTCAGGAACTCTTAAAGGGGCAGGCTTTTGTTAAGCCTGGGTGGACAACTGGTGTTAACCTCCCCCCTTCAAGTTGTGCTACCAGGGCTTATGGCTACCACTAAGGACAGGCCTCCCAGGGGCAGAAAGTGTCACAAATGCAGAACTCCCATTGCTGGCCACATTTGCAGGATCACTGTGTGTGAAATGCGACAGCGCAGTCTCACCTACGTGGGACTAAGCGGACGAAGCATCCACCTCAGAATATCTGGACCTACAGGACCAGCCCAGGGGTTCAGGCCAGTCACCAACCATAGAGGAACGTCACCACTTGACTGGGGCCTTAGCCACAGATCGGATAGACAAACTGCAGCGAGCCTTTCCCATCAACCCCTCATGTTTCAATGTCCTTCAGCAGCCTAGGGACTCCAGGACTCACAGGAAGGTGACACATAAGCGCACCCCTTCCCCATCCTCGGATGAGGGCTCCCCACACACCTCACAGCATGATAGGAGGAGAAAGAGGCCCAGACACAGATCCAGGAGTTCTTCCAGACACAGGGACACAGCCCGTGGGAAGCACAAGTGGGACAGGTGCCCCACGGGGTCAGAATATACATACTTGGAAGAAAGTGAACTCCCCAACCCGGATTCAGACTCAGAGGCCTCAACAGCCAGAAACTTCGATCTGGAAGATCTAGATTTTTTCATTAAAAAGGTGTCCGAAGAGATCCACCTCAGCTCACCCACTTCTCCAGTGCCCAAGCGAGCGAAGTCGGTATTCCAGCTTGTGTCTACATCGAAGCCTATGATGGCCTTTCCACTGTCTCTGGCTATTGAGCTTAAGCTTAAGCGGGAACTTAAGACCCATCTGTGGAGACAAGCTTTTATAGGTTGATGTTCATATTATTATGATTTTTATTTATGTATTTATTTCTGTGATTTTATTGTTCACCTGTACAGTGCCTTGGTGCTTGAAAGGTGCTTAATAAATAAAGCTTTATTATTTTTTATTATTATTATTATTATTGAGGACCTCATAAAGGAAGAATGGCAGGGACCGGAATGGTCCTTCCCTGTCCCTTGCTGCCTAACCAGACTCTTAAAGTTCGACAAGAAGCCAGTGGAGACATGGCTAGACTGTCCTAGGATAGATCCTCTCATATCAAACCTCACAAAAAGGACGGTCATCCCAGCAGAAGGCGGGGCCTCCCTTCGAGACCCGCAAGACAGGAAAGTGGACACCTCTCTAAAGATAGCCTTTCAGTCCACTGCAACTTCCCTCAAAGCACCTACAGCTAACCTCTACTCCACCAGAGCCGCATTCTCCTGGGCCACTGATCTGGCATTCCAGCTTGCTGACAAACCAGACAAGAACCAGTCCATTTTACAGCAGTTACAGCTCATGGGTCTAGCTTCGGCATATTTGGCTGACGTATCAGAAGAGGCAGTCAGATGTGCTGCCCGGGCTATGTTCTACCAGACCTCGGTTCGGGGCAACTTATGGCCTCAAGTTTGGCAGGTGGATGCCTCCTCAAAGATGCATTTGGTCAATGCCCCTTATGAAGGAGGCCTGCTGTTCGGCTCAGCACTGAAAGAGGCGGTCAAGGAATCCTGAGAAATGGTGAAAGTGCGAATGCCACAAGCCCGAGGAAAGACTAGACCCTGGAACTCGGGTTCAAGACAGCATTTTGTAGCCCAATTTTATTCCAGGGGGCAGAACAATATGACTCCAGGCAGACGCTCGTGGTTCAATTCACGTAACCAATGCAGCTTCCGAGGTGGAAGAGGAGGCGCCCGGGATTTCGAGGGTGACTCCAAGAAATCACAATGAGGACTCACGGACCGATCCTCGAGTCCGTGGCAGGCTTTCAAACTTTCTTGAGGAATGGGTTCACACCACCACAGACAAGTGGGTATTAGAAGTGATCAGTGAGGGTTACTTCATCGGCTTCGATAACTGGCCTCCCCTGCCCCACATAGTACCCTAACCAATTTCACGCAATCCAGTAAAGTGAGCGGCAACCCTACAAGCCATTACAGATCTCATCCGTTCAGCAGCAATCGAACGAGTTTCCGCGATGGAAAGGAACAAAGGGGTGTACTCACTATTCTTCATAGTACCGAAATGCTCAGGCAGTTTCAGGCCAGGTTTGGATCTCAAGTTTCTAAATGGCTATGTTCGGCACAGAACTTTCAAGATGTAGACCCTGTCTTCCATCATTCGAGAAATCCATCAAGGGGACTTTTTAGCCTCAGTAGATTTGCAAGACGCCTATCTGCACATTCCCATCAGGAAGGCACACTGTCAATATTTGATATTCAAAGTAGAAGGTCAACACTTTCAGTTCAAGACGCTGCCCTTTAGCCTTTCCACAGCCCCCAGAGTTTTTTCCAAAGTCCTTGTGACAGTGGTCGCTCACCTCCGAATGCAAGGGATCCAGCTCTTTCCATACCTGAATGACATCCTCATCAAAGCCCCAGACTACGATCAAGCAGTCCAGGCAGTGACAGAGGTTACACGGTGCCTCTCCTCTCTGGGGTTCATGATCAATCGGGGGAAGAGTTCTCTACAGCCGTCTCAGTCTCTGTCCCAACTGGGGGTGAACTTCGATATGATCCAAAACAAAGTATTCCCCACAGAACTGAAATTCAGAGAAGTGAGGGCCCTCATCCTCAAATTCTGGGCAACCCATTCTCTGCCGGCCCACTCATTCATGCAACTCATAGGGATGATGGTATCCTAGGCAGAATTAGTCCTCTGGGCACTAGTCCACATGCATCCTCTCCAGTCTGCTCTTCTCCGGCAATGGTTCCATTCAAGGGGCACACTGGATCAGAGGATTGAAATATCTCAACAGGCGAAGGAAATCCTTAAATGGTGGACTCACCAGGACAAAATCATGAAGGGTCTCAGTCTGGGGCACCCTTGCCAGGTCAGAGTGACCACAGATGCCAGTCTCTGGGGCTGGGGAGTACATTCGGATCAGCTTTCGACACAGGGCAAGTGGTCTCGGGCGGAGTCTCTCTACAGCATCAGTGTTCTGGAGATGCAGGCAGTCCGCCTGGCACTACAGCAGTTCAGGCTGCAACTCTCCCACCAGGACATCCTCATACTTACGGACAATCAGACGACAATGGCATACATCAAATCGCCAGGGGGACACAAAGAGCTCTCGGATGCTGCACGAAACTCTTCTCCTCTTCCAGTGGGCCGAAGTCAACCTGGCAAGTCTATGGGCGGCATACATTCCAGGTCATGAAAATTTCACAGCAGATTGACTAAGTCGAAAGGACAGCCCACCAGAAGAATGGGAGCTCAAGAACAGCGCCTTCCAGCTCACCACAGAGTGGTGGGGCTATCCTCAGGTAGATCTTTTCGCCTGCTGAAAAAATTGCAAGGTTCCAAGTTTTTTCTCCCTCAGCAGGGACAACAAGGTCATAGCACAAGACACATTCTCCATCAACTGGGGTCAGTTCGATCTCCTGTATGCCTTCCCGCCAATCCCAATCATATCAAGGGTTCTGCACAAGATTGCCCAGGACCAAGCCGAGGTGATTCTGGTTTGCCCACACTGGCCCCGCAGACCATGGTTTCCATGATTAGTCCAAATGTCCCGTCAATCTCCCCTAATGTTCCAAGTGTGCCCTTACCTGCTATATCAGGGACCGGTGTGGCACCCAAGTCCTCACAATCTGTCCCTCTCGGCGTGGAGATTGAGAGGGAAACTCTCAGGGAGTTTGCTTTCTCAGACCCTCTCATCGAAATGATGATTCAGTCCAGGTGAGCCTCTTCCTCCAGGGTTTACTATAGGATTTGGAGTAAATTCTTATACTGGTTGCGAGACTCCTCCTTATCGGATGACTCGGTGTCTCTCCCTACCATACTTCAGTTCCTTCAGGAGGGCTTCGACAAGGGTCTCCAACTGGCTACCTTACGAGTACAGGTGTCTGCTTTGGGGGCGCTGCTGTTAGCAGACTCAGGGGAATCCTTAGGAGCCCTTCCTCATGTTCGAAGTTTTCTGAGGGCAGCAACCTTGAAACATCCGCCAATTAAACCGGCAGTACCTCCCTGGAGGCTCAACCTAGAAAGTGCTCACCACACCACTGTTCAAACCCTTAAAGGAGGCATCCCTCCTTCATCTCATTATGAAGGCCATCTTTCCCATCTCAATCACCTCAGCTCGACGCATCAGTGAGATAGGAGCACTGTCATCCAAAGAACCGTATATTATTTTTCATCAAGATTTGGTAGTCATGCGGACAGATCCAACATTCTTACCTAAAGTGTTGTCTCATTTTCACTGCAACCAAGTCTTGAACATTCCCTCTTTCTGCCCTCACCCTAAGACTGAGAAAGAGCATGAATTCCATACATTGGACCCTCGGAGGGCCCTCAAAAGTTACATCAAGAGATCGGACTCAATCCTTAAAACTTCAAGCCTATTCATCTTTACTTCATGCACCAACATGGGTTAGAAGGCATCAAAGGACTCTATTGCTAGGTGGATTCATTCCACCATCATCATGGCCTATCAGAAGGCCGGGACTGACCTACCGGGACCAATAAGAGCACACTCAGCCTGAGCGATGGCTACGTCTTGGGTGGACTTCCAAGAAGCTTCCCTGGTAGACTTATGTAGAGCGGCCACATGGTCATCCAAACACACGTTTTCAAAATTCTACAAGTTGGATGTCACCACCTCTAAAGAGGTGTCCTTTGGCCGCAGGGTCCTCCAGGCAGTGGGACCCATAGAGGACTATGAACTTTATTCCCAGCCAGTGGAGGGATGTACTGCTTTAGTATATCCCAGAAGTGATGAGCTCAGAGACCAGCTTTAGGTGAGAGAAATAGAAATTTAAATACCTGTAAATTTTCTTTCTCCGACTGCTGGTCTCCGGGCTCTGTCCCTCCCAGGATGCTAAAAGTCGGTCTTGGGCCGCAAGTTACACTAACCTTTCTTTTGTTTATTCGAAGTTATGTGTTTCCTCAGAGGATGAAGGTAATAGAAGTACTGGTGTTTAGAGAAAGTAGATGGGAGGTTGTCTCCTATCTGTAGAAATCAGCCTACCTCCTGCCTGTCACGTGGTTCCAGGAAGGACCTCGCAGAAGTGATGAGCCTGGAGGCCAGCTGTCAGAGAAAGAAAATTTACAGGTATTTAAATTTCTATTTTTACCCGCCCATCTGCTCGCTCGCTCACAGTCCTCGTTCACCAGAGCTGCCACCTGCTCTATATTTGCTAATTTCAACCCTAGCATGTATCTTACAGTATTTTATAAATGAAACTGCTACTGGGAGACGTCAATTCCATAACAACCAGGTAACTAAAAAGAAAACTACGGCAGCCTGCCCAGGTCAAAAGTCCTCACCCCCCCAAAAAAAAAAAACAGTAAAGTGGCGGAGAAACTATTTTATTTAAAAAAAAAATTTCAGTTTTTTATTACTTATTAATTTTTACTTTCACATGCATCTATAATTGAGATGCCCATTTCATAGGCACAATAAGCCATTCCAGGGTGTGTGTTAGACACTTTAACTCGGCTGGTGGCCTCGTGCTTCACTACGCCTCCTAGCCGTGTGTTAAAGTGTCTAACACACACCCTGTCATGTCTTATTGCTTACATATGAACATACATGCAGTGTTATTACTATCAACTTTACAGTTCAGGAGACAATATGTTTGATGATTGATCAGATGGTTCCACTGTCATTGTTGTCTTAAGACTAGTACAGGCTTATCATTCAAACAGCAGTGCTGCTATAATGAAGGACATTTATGATAGCTTAACTTGTCTATTCACATTTGGGGCCTATTCACTAACAGGTGGAAAGATCGTGCCAAAGGCATGTATCCCGCCTGCATAGCTCTGCACCAGTGGAAAGATGCGCGGTAGTAGTATTCACAGACAAATGCCACTGCTACCATCCGCAGCCCCGTCCTCCCAGCGCGCAGGTGCGCGGGGACTGTTCAGCGAATATGGACATGTAACCCCCAGGGGGTGCTACCCTTAGGGCTACTACCCCTGCCTGCCTCCACTGAGACAGGGTGAAGGGCCCAGAACCATTGACGGGTGCCTCCACCCAGAGGTCGGGGTTAATACGGTCGAGACTGCCTCGGTTACAGCCCTCTGGGTTACTGCAACCCCCCTTTTGTCCCACTAGTGGCTCACACTGGGTACCAACAATTCTTTTCACCAGTACACTTACCCCCCGGGTAGTATCTCTCAGCTCACTCCGGGGACCCCCTGTAAAGTAAGGTACAGTTATATTACAGTCACTATGCAGCAGTTCACCAGGGATGCACAAACCAGCCAGGATGTAGTTGCAACACAATAATCTGATGTATTAAAGGGGGCAGATAACAAGGAGAGGGGGGAAATCAAGTTAATTGGCTTATATTATAATTATCTACCTAGGGCTCTGTGCACAGGCCTAACCCTAAGATTGGCTGTCCCTGGGTACCCAAGTCCTAACGGCTAGTCCAAACGTGGCAGCTGGTTGGGGCCCTTAACACAGATAACCGTTACAATCCTGAGCAAGTCAGAATAGGAAGAAAGTTTAATTAGGCAGTCAGCAGTATAACAATACAACTGGAAACCACTGTTTACACACTCTGCAGGGAGCTACCCTGACTCAGTACTCACAACTCCAGCAAATAACGATTTCTTCAACGCTGCCAGGGCGGAGCCTGAACCTCACCAGCCTTCTCACACATTTATATGGCAACAGTAGAGGGGTACCATACCAGGCAGCTGCTTTCAGGCCTTCACAAACTTGCAGAAGAACTCGGACAGCAAACGGCAGCTTCAACATCACAGGCGGACTGAGCGCAACTCAGCAATTCTCTCCAGTCCTTTCAGGTTGAGCCTGGTAGGTAGCTGGGCTGGCACCAGCCTCCTCTGACCGCACGCCGGCGGATTTAGTCCGACTTGCTCGAAAGGGCAAAAGCGGCATGTGGGCCTTTCACCGCTTCCTGCGCGAACACTTCACAAGCGCAGAAGCACACAGCCCCTTTCCTCTCTTCAGCCACAACGAATCTAACTTTGGTAGCCTTGAGCACTCCACCCCATGCGGGCGCTACCCGTTTCCATTGGCTGGCTGAACATGCCAGTCACTTCCTCCGGCTCTCAGTGGTGCGAAAAAGCGCCATAGCCCATAATACCTCTCTCAAGGACAAGCAGTTTCCCCATTGGTCAGCCGACTCTGTAGGGTCCTGAGGTACTGATTGGCCCAATTCAACGGTTCTGGACCAAAATGGCGGAGACAACCAAACAGTCCTCACTGCAAAAAGAAGGCAGGTTAGAACAACCACATTATCATTATTATTTTACATCATTCCCAACAAACAATCGCATCCTCCAACAGAACCCCCTCTGCACCACTAGCGATGGTAGAAGGCAGTTATTTTTTCAGTGTCCCGGGCGGGACTTGGGCATACAACCACACAGCCCCCCTCCATTTCAGTTACTTATAGCTGCAACAGGCAGCCCTTAAAGAGACAGCTTACAGAGGCTTTTAAGAGCGCTCAACTGCTACCCATTTAAACGGCTTTTATGCCGATCACCAACCAGGCATGGAGCATGAAACGAGCTCTGAGAAAGCGTTCAGGAACCCCCATTTACAAGGGGGTTACAGACAGACATCCAGTAGGATGCCCGGACCCAGTCCACCACTGGATTCCTTGCACCTGTGAGACACCACATATGGCAGGTAGTGCACAGTTAGCCAGTAGCACTGTGGCTGGTGGGTGCTCAGTTGGCCACCCCCAAGCCTCCTTGTGGTCCCTGAGAGCTGGGGCAGCATATTGGGGATGTCTACCGCAGCCAGCAGCCATCCGGGGGGGCACGTATCCCTTACGGCTGAGGTCACCTGGCATAGTTTGCTGCCCCCACACCCAGCACTCCACTTCATTGTGAATGGTGCAGAGTGCAGCCATGCCCCACACAGATATCCATGGCCTGTCAGGGGATCGGGTGCATACAGGATGTGCATCCTGTTAGTGAGTCCCACACAAGGGGCGCAATGGTTGTACAGTGGCTGTGCACCGCAAATATGCGGCGCGTAGGCACTCCTCACTTTTGTGATTATGTTTCATACCCTTTATAATACTCCGCAGTCAAAACCTGTGGGTATTCTCCATCCATCCTATAGATTGATGCACGATCCATTCAATTTCGAGCTGACCAGGGCCAGCCCCTCTGTCCCATCTCAGAATCTCCAGTTTACTTGGTGCATCAAGAGAGGTTGGTCGCGATCCAGATCTACTCCCAACACACAACAAATTACTCAAATAAGGTACAATATTTGCTTCTTCTGTAACAAGCATTACTAACAGCCTGGTAGCCAAGGGTCACTAACCATTTGTCTCTCAGCATACTGCTATTGTTTACAACATTAGCATTAGATTGTTGCGGCTATGAAACATTGTCGCGAAGATTAAGGCATCTGAATATAGCTATACCTAGAACATAAGGGGCAAATGCACTGGAAACAGAGCTTCCTCCAGCAGCACGATCTGTATTCCACCCATAAGCATTCACAGGGTGGCCAGAGAGCCCCCATGGGGCACTTAAACCCAATCTTGCCACCAGCAGCAAGCTAATAAAATCTGAGGTCCTTCCTGAGCGCCCTCAGAGCAGAAAACCACACAACTGTACTTGCCTGACAACAAGGGGAGAGGACCCTCACGTAGTGTCCTCCCCCAAACCAGTTAACCCCCAAACCCTGCCTCTGCATAGCCCAAGCAAACTCAAGGGCCGAGGATTCCTCCAGCAGACTCCACTGGATCCACACACCACAGGGAAAGCAATGCCCCAAAACTCACGAAGGGATAAATACCTCTGGGCTCCTGCTTTCCCATTTTCCGTAATGCAGGAGAACCCAGAAACAGTCCAGGGTGACAGAAAATGGTCTGCGAGTCCCTCGCATGGATTGACACTTCCCCAACCATCTCTGCATTCCTGGTCTCAGTGGGCCATAAAATAACATGTTCTCTGCCCACTGAGACCTGCAGCAGCAGCCATACTGTCCCTCTGCCCATCGCCGACTCCCGCAATGCAGCACTTTTGTGAATAGGGCCCATTGGGACTACCTGTTGATATAAGTGACAGATTCAGGATTTTTAAAGGACACTGTCAACCTTTTTTTGAATCATTGTATTTATAGTTAGGACCACACATTTTATGATTGCTTACCGTCTCTAAATTTCATTGATATTGCTGGTTGTTTTTATCTGTTTCCTTGCTTAGCGGAACTGAAATGCATGCTAATGTATAATTATACCCAACCTTGCTTTGCTTCAAATTTGTGATCTGCTCTTACTGCCTACTTCATGGACACTAGAAACTCTCCAAAACAGTGCGGCCAGTCATGATGCAGTAATCTCCTCTACTCCCACTGCATTATAAGTAGCTTGAATGTGTTTGGGTATTCCTAAGTACAAGAAAGATGCAGTGGAAGTTGATAAAGGAATATAAACAAACATGTTTTTGTGTAGTACAGCAGTGTGGTAAGTTGTTTTTCACTTAAAAAAGGGACACTTTGAGGCCTGAGGGGTTGACAATGTCCCTTTAAGGTACAGCTCTCTAATACATGGTGTGCTGATTGTTAAATTGTTATGCTGCTTTTTTATAAAATAACTAACAAAAACTATATACAGATTAGCACAGGAAAGAGTATATTAAATATTAGGCATCTGTGTTGGGCCTTCTCTCTCGGGGACCCTCTAGCCATTGCACCTTAAAGTTACCTGATTTTTAAGGCTTATTGAGAGTGAGCAAAAGTGGAGGACTAAGGACCCTGCCATAAGGTGTTTCAGAATAACAGATGCAAGGGACATGAGTCCAACAGTCTACTAACGTAACACTCATGATAAGTTGTACAACTTTAACATATAGGGATGGGGGAACCCCCCCATGTAACAAAAGTCTAAATAGTTGGTTTTGTTAAGAAGAATTGGCGATCCACCCCCCCCCCAGCTAGGGGACCCTCAGAGGAGGAGTGGAGGGGGTGTGAGGTCTGGTAAGGAGTCAGTAGGTCTCCTGTAGCCTGGACCCAGTCCATACAGGGTCCGTAATATCAGGTTACGAAAGCAGTAAGACATGACAGGGTGTTGGTTGTTGATTGATAAGAGCACGCCCCCATGTGCGTTCAAGTTCAAGCTCCCAAGTCCCAGACTAACAGTCCTCTCCCCTCCTTCCCCCCTCTGCTAGCCTGAGAGCTACTTTTTTTTTATTTTGTTCAGTCACTGGGTGATAGTATTTTTTATATCATAAAAATATGGTGTTTTCTGTGGAGCACAGTAAAGCAGCGTTCAAGCTAGCTACAACACTCGCTCTGCTCTCGATGTCCTTCTCCTATGAGATCTGCGCTGAAAATGAGCAGAGCGAGTACTACAACGTCAACCCCGCATGTGCAACAGTGAGCTGCGCATGCGCAGTTGACGGGAATGCCCATTTATCTTCAGCTCTTCCAGCCCGCACCACCAGAGCAGACAGAAGGATGTCAGGTGACTGAAGAATTGGTAAGTCACCTGACCTGACATTGGCAATGATGGGCAGGCTGGGTGGGTGAGCGGGTACAACATGCGCGTGGCTGCATGCGGCTCGTCCACGGCTCCTCCTTGGCTCCAAACTCCACTGGGTCCTAGTGCCCAGCGCAGCCCTGGAACTTGTTAAAAAAAAAAAAACAGGGATTCAGCACTAGTAAAGCGCTCGCCTGCAAAGCGCCTGTCCCAGGGACAGGCAGGTATGCAAAAACAGCTGTCCCAAGTAAAAACTGGCTGTCCTAGACAGGCAGACAGCCGGTTATTTTGAGCCCTGAGTATCACTGTATTGCCTACTTTCTTCATCCTGTTTTTTCTTTCTATTTTTTCCCTCATTCAAGACACAGAATGTTTATCATGGAATGTTTACCATGGAATACAGGGATTCAAAATTCTACTCAGTTTCGCTGGTAGAATGTTACTCTCCCAACATACTGTACACACAGACAACAAAGGCCTGTTTCAGAGCCAGTGACTCAATTATCTCACTGTCAAGGCAAGCAGAAGAGATTTCCCTGATGAGCAGGTAAAGACAGAAGGGGGATTTTTCACTGTTAGTAAAGAAACAGTTGTAATGAAAACTATAAACAATACTTAATGTTTCTAATTTGTTTATGTGTGTAAGGAGAGTGTGATGAGCAGGGAAACGTTTACTTAATTTGTTTTATTTTTTATTTAAGGTAGTTTTATTTTTAGGGCCTAGTTGAAGGTTTTTACAGTGTAAAGGTAGCAGCCATGTTTGTGATAGAAGATCAGTTCTGGTTTCAGAGGGCTGATGGAAGATATCAGTTGCTCAATGATATTGCTGCCCTTTCACCTATGGAGGTTAAGGTATTAAGAAAGTAGTGCCACCTTTCAGTTTGTTGACAGGTAAGGACACGCCTTTTGACCAATCAGGGTGAAGGATTTCTTTTACCCATTTTATAAGAAAGCAATAAGACACGACACGGTGTGGGTTGTTGATTGATAATAGCACACCCCCAGGTGCGTTGTTAGGCACGAGGTGCTTGCGCCGAATGACTACAGCAGCTGGGTAGTGCTCTTATCAATCAACAACCTACACCTTTAAGTATCTTATTGCTTTTATAAAATGGATAACAACTATTTCTATAACAAACAAAACTCTGGACGCATTTTTGAAGATTTAATAATAGTATGATATTTTATTTAAATATGGTGAAAAATAGTCCCCAGACTTGGGCAGAGGAGTGGTAAAATTGATTGAACAGCAACTCACTGAAAAATGCTAAACCAGTGAGTTGGAGGGACAGCAATGTATTATTTGAGCAGTTTGGGCCTGCCTCTACCTATGTAACTGTGTTTCCCACCTTTGCTCTTTGTTTATAAAGTATTACTGTATTGCCTACTTTTTTCATCCTGTTTTTGTTCTTCTATTATTTCCCTCATTCAGGACGCAGAATGTTTATCATGGAATGTTTACCATGGAATACAGGGATTCAAAATTCTGCTCAGTTCCGCTGGTCAAATGTTACTCTTCCAACATACTGTACACACAGACAACAAAGGCCTGTTTTAGAGCCAGTGACTCAATTATCTCACTGTCAAGGCAAGCAGAAGAGATTTCCCTGATGAGCAGGTAAAGACAGAAGGGGGAATTTTCACTGTTAGTAAAGAAACAGTTGTAATGAAAACTATAAACAATACTCAATGTTTCTAATTTGTTTATGTGTGTAAGGAGAGTGTGAAGATCAGGGAAACAATGTTTACTTAATTTGTTTTATTTTTTATTTACGGTAGTTTTACTTTTTGGGCCCAGTTGAAGGTTTTTACAGTGTAAAGGTAGCAGCCATGTTTGTGATGGAAGATCAGTTCTGGTTGCAGAGGGACTGATGGAAGATATCAGTTGCTCAATGATATTGCTGCCCTTTCACCTATGGAGGTTAAGGTATTAGGAAAGTAGTGCCACCTTTCAGTTTGTTGACAGGTAAGGACACGCCTTTTGACCAATCAGGGTGAAGGATTTCTTTTACCCATTTTCTAAGAGTATTTAAGAAACCCCTGGTCAGACACTATATAGAATCACATGGGAGTAACCCCGATGGCACGAAGTTTATGGCACTTGAAACTGTAACCAGAAATCCAAGCGGTAGGGATACAGCAAACAAACTTTTGTAAAGAGAGAGAGCTTCTGTAGCTTCCATTTGAGATGTTTACATCCCAAAGGCCTCAGTTCAGAGTAGGACCTCAAATGGGACCTCAGACCATTTTTGAACAAGTTATATGTGGAATTCAATGGCACTGCCCACTAAACTATTTCTTCTTTTTTCATATTCTCTATTTTAGGCATTCTTTGCCACGTGGAATAATGAAGATTTGGTCTTTGTGGATCCCCTGGAAATTTAAACCAAGAAATTTATATGGGCAAGCACATGACCAGATTATCTGCACCACAAATTATTTTCTATGTACTCTTTAATTTCTACCTTTCAAACACATATTCTCGCAGTTAAATATAATAACAGCACAAAAATAATTTAATGACCTAAGAAATGCTTGACATTAAGGTTATGCAATTCTAAATTTATAAGGCAAGGTCTGCTGTCCAAAATAACTTCTGTGCTATAATTATGCATAAATTTATTGCTGTTACTTAAGTTACAAATTTGAAATGGGTGTTTTCAGGTTTGAATCCTCTTAGAACCACTGACGTGTAAACCAGAGTAAAGATTCACATGGGATTGTTAATTATTTTCACTAGGTGGCAGTATGGTGATGAACTGATTGTGTCAATAAGGGGATTGCTCAGTCATTACCACAGTACGCCCTGAGGAAGACTTCTGATCGAAGCACTGGGGTGGTGTGGCTAAGCAGCTACACACGTTTTTGTTTTGTTTCAGCTTATGAAGTAAAACATATTTACAACCTACAATTGTATATGTGATACTTTGAGGAGCTGAACATCACTATTGCAAGTGAGTGCTTTGAATCACTTGGACATTTGACATAAAGGGTCTTATAGGTCAGCAAACCGATGCTCAAAGTGATTCTCCACCTCATCAGCAGCCAGTGCAGTTCACACAGGACCGGGGTTGTATGGCAAGACCTGAAAAGGCTGTCGATAACCTTACCACAGCATTCTGCACCACCTGCAGGTGACACAGGACACCTCCACTCACCACGAGATAAAGAGTGCTATAGCAGGTGAGCCGGGAAGTCACAAAACGTTTGTACCAGTGAGGCCAGGTCTTCAGGGGAAATCAAGGCTTTAATCCTGGCGATGTTTCTGAGATGGTAAAAGCCTACAGCTGACACCTGAGCCTCAAGCATCAGCCTGTCATCCAGAATGACATTCAGATCCTTTACCTTAGCAGAGGTCACTAAACACAAACAGCCAAGCACTAGGCCATTCATCCTCTCAATGCACCCCATCTCCAACCAGCCTCAATCACCAGCATCTCCATCTTGTCTGAGTCTCTGTATTGCTCCATGTTGTGAGTGAGAACGCTAGTTAATACATATGAGTAATGTGCTTCCCCACTGGGGTAGGTGGTACACCCCAAAGCTGTGACCTCAGCACAGACCCCCCAGGAACATGGAACATCCCAGTTTCTGTTGTACCACGAGAGGGGTAGACAGCAAGGTCACAGCTAGTTTCCATACCCGTGTAAGGGACCTAGTAACAGTCACGTGACCAGAATAGTACACACTGGTGGCCAACAACTATTTGCAGCAGCAGCAGCAGCAGCAAATGCTGGGTACTAGCTGTGACCAAACAATATAAGAAAAAAATGAAATGTTACGAACACATCCAGGAGATCCCACCTCTCTCTCTCCAGTCCTTTAACGCACTTTATTACCTGGCAGGGCAGAGTGAGTGTTGTCCAGTTCTCAGCATTGCTTTGGGACCCATCAGTGACGGTGTGTTCAGTGGGTAGCTGCACAGGAACCAGCAGCAACTGTTTCAAAGTAAAAAGCTGACAGGGCAAAGATAAGTTTGGTTCAGCAGAGTATTATAATTAAATTGGTAACAGCCCTGCATTGTATTTTGTGCTCTGGCATTTGTGTTACTTAAAAAAGCTCACTTATGTTACCGAACATTGTCATGGTAACAGTGGACTTGTCTCACCAACCACCTGCATATTCAGACCATAACTGCAAAAAAAAAAGATAAATCTGTGCTACAGCAGGTAAGCTGCTGTAAATAAGTTACTGAAGGTGGGGTAGTTCACAACATAAACTGCCAAGTCCCCAAAGACCCTTTGTCTTCATTGCTGCCATAGAGCTGATTTTTTTTGTTTGAATTCTTTATACTGTTTGAGTGGTCAGCCACGTCAGCAGCTCAACAATATGGATTACTTGTTTTTTATTTTATTATTGGTGTATTAGTTTTTGGTGATATGGAGCACTGTGGTTGGCCTAAAAGGATTTCTTTTTTCAATCCCAAGTAGAACGATTTGTCTGTGCAGCAGTGATGATCTAAAAGATGTGTCTTTTGTTTCATTATTGCAGCTGAAAACTGGACTTCCACTTATGCCATCAAATATTCCAGCCCGCCACCATCCCTGCAGCTGGACCACTATCTCCCTGTCTTTTGTCAGTGAGTGGATGATAAGGAATTCTACCATATGGCTGTGAGCAAGTTTCTCAGTTCATTGTTCTGGCTTGCCTTTTGTAGGATATGTGGTTTGTTGGGGGCCGAGGCTTGAGCACCCTGATGCAGCATACTCACAATGGGACCCTGTGCAGGTCACTTTGGGGGACGGGGATGCAGAACTATACTGAGACTCCAGTGTGATCCCCGCCTTTTAATATGTGACCCCTTAGGCTCTTCAGACATGGCAGCTTTGGTGCTATAGACCAGTGGCAATCCCTCTGAGGAAGTGTGTCATGCCATCCACAATATGGCAGCAGGTTGTACATGCCACAGGAGCATTGCCATTCTAGTATTTTTTTTACAGTTATGTGGTTGGGTGACTGGTCACAGAGTGGGAATGGTGGTTGTGGTGGGAGTTCAGTTGTAGGGAGGGTGGTTGTCCAATCGTATAGCAGCATCAGCAGCTACAGTTTGTATAGCTTCCAGTGTTGTCTCCAGATTAGACATGCGACCAGCAAGCATGTCAAATGTTTCCGAAAGTCTGGTGACAGATTTTATTAATGAGTTTAGCAGGCAAGAGTTGGAGTGTTTCCACCCCCTGCTCTTCCACAGTGGCTGCTGTACGATTTGGGGTTGACCTTGTGGTTGGAGCTGTTTGAGTATTTTTGGGATTCTCTTCTTCATTCATCCGTTTTTCCTTCTGAGATTTCCCCATTGTAAGGTAAGGAGCTTCAGCCACCAATTGCAACACTTTTATCTGATATTGGCATTTGAAAACAACACCTTAAAAGTACTTTTGTGAATTAAGTTATACAGAGCTCAAGACTGGAGCGATCATTTTGCTTGGGCTCCACAGCGCCCCCTCCTGCTGAAATAGCTCTATGTCATGTGCACTACCAATACTGCACTGTGTCAGTGTGCAGTGCATGCAACACTGCACTTTGCCACATGTTAACTGTTGCCACAATGTGCCACATACACTGCCCTTACTGCACTGCTCCACATTTATTTATTTTATTTTTTAAATTTTGGTGACTGGGTAGGTCCACTGAGCCCCGAAGGTCCCTTTTTCAGGGGCGACCCGGGATAACAATACAAGTTATAAGAATGAACAAGGACATAAGGAACATTTGAGGCATTGTGAGTTACATCATGAGGTGGTTACAGTAAAGAAAAATAGTGGATACAGGCATGGTTACAGGCATGGTAAAAGAAAAGCAGTGGATACAGGCATGGCTTACAGGCATGGTAAAGAAAAGCAGTGGATGCAGGTATGGGTACAGGCATGGTTATCATCATGACATGTAAGCAATTGGTAGTACTTTGCATATAGTTTATTCAGGGGTTACACGTGGCCTCTGGCGAGCAGTCTGTATAAGGTAGGTAGTAGGAAGGTTAAGCTAGGAGACGGGAGTTGGAGAGGAGGGGAGTACCTTAGCAGCTTTAAGTGCCATGACAGTGGCATGCGCTTGAGGTCAGCACATGGGACTTAAGCCTGGTGCGGAAGTTCATGAGTGAGGAGGAGGCCTGGACCTGGGGAGGGAGCCTGTTCCATTGGCAGGTTGCTTGGGAGGAAAAGGATCTTCCACCAGCATTTGTCCTTACCCTAGGGACTTCTAATAGCATTCTATCTGAGGTCCTTAGGTTCCTTGGGTTGTGTTTGAGGGTTATGGTCCCAGCAATGCTTGGCAGAGCGTGGGGTTTGAGAAGTTTGTAGGCCTGGACAAGCAAGGGGTGTTGGAGGCGAAGCGACCAATGTGGGCCAGCAGTTGGCCAAAGTGTCACAGTGGTGACGTCTCGGGTGGTCTAAGTTGCGAAAGAGCTATTTTATTATATGGGTTTGCATCCTGGTAATCTCTTGTTTAGCCATGCCCTGTATAATAGGGCGCAAAGGTCAGGTTGGGTAGAAGGACGCTGGTAGCTATGGAGAGCCTGGCTTCAGGGATGAGTTGGTCCCTGAGTCGTACAGGGTGCCAAGTTTCTGATGTAGGTCATGGTGACCTGGTCCATGTGTTCCTTGTATGTGATATTCTGATCCAACGGAGGCCTAAGTATTTAAGGGAGGAATACGCTAATGGCTTTACCAGACAGTGAGGTTAGAGAGGGATGAGGACCTGTCAAATCCCAGGGATCTTGGCCCGAATAGCATTGCCTTGGTCTTGTCGGCATTTAGTACCATTCTGTTCTTACATAGCCAAGTCTCTAGTGAAGTGAGATCCTTTTGGAGTAGAGGGCCTAGGGCAACCATGTCACGCAGGGGTCGGAAGATGACAGTATCATCAGCGTACTGCACAACTGATCTCTCCTCGCAGTGGGTACGCAAGTAGTTGGTAAACAAGGAAAACAGGAGGGGGCCTAGAATTGAGCCCTGAGGTACACCCTGGTTTAGGGGTAGTGGGTCAGACATGGTCCCTTTCCATGAGACCCTCTGTGCCCTGTCTGATAAGTAGCTCCCAAACCACTTCAGGGCATGATTGTCTAGGCCTATATTTTGCAGCTTCTGTAGCAGCAAGTTGTGGTCAATGAGGTCAAACGCCTTGGATAAGTCTATAAAGACTGCACCAGTGGGTATCCCTTTGTCTATTGCCCTGAGAACTTCATCCGTGAAGTTAATGAGGGCAGTGTCAGTACCATGGTTTGTTCTAAATCCATGTTGGGAGGGGGCAAGGAGCTGATGAGCTTCCAGGTAGTCCCTGAGTTGATTGTAGATGACTCTTTCTTGCACCTTAGCAAGTGAGCAGAGGAGGGAGATGGGCCTATAGTTGTTGAGTTTTTCCCTGAGCCCCCCTTTGTGAACAGGGACAACATTGGCATGTTTCCACGGGTCAGGGACTGCTCCTTCCCTCAGTGATCGATTGAGGAGCATGGTTATAGGCCAGGCTAAGGAGGTAGCTCCTGCCTTGAGTAGCCGAGGGTTGATACCGTCGGGTTCCCCTGACCCTTTTGGTTTCAGGTTCCTTAGAAGGTTTAGTACTTCAGTGCTTTTAGCCATTCTCAGGTGAAATGGGGGTCTTTCCATGTGAGGTGGTTCATCTGAGGTAGGGGGGAGAGTCTGGGGAGACAGGAAGGTCTTGTAGGCCTCGAGGTCTGAGAAGTGCCTGTTAAGGGCAGCCGATATTTGAGAAGGGTCAGTTGTGAGCTGACTGTTATTCTCCATGGGACAGGACTCAGGCTTTTTGCTGCCCTTGATCAGGTCATTGATATGAGTCCAGAATTGCTTGGGGTTGCCCAGGCTGGTTTTCTGGAGGTGTGTTAAGTAATCTCTCTTAGCGAGTTTTATGGCTCTCTTGGCTTTGTTCCTCAGGGCTTTGTATTCAGCGAGATCTGCCAGGAGGGAGGAGAGCCTAAACTTTTTCCAGGCTTTTTCCCGAGTAGCCATTAGGGCTTTGAGGGAGGGAGAGATCCACTTGTAGCAGCTGCCTTTAGCCCTCATTCTCTTCATTGGAGCAAAGAGGTTGGCCGCTGTGATTAGTTCATCCTGGAAGTATTGCACAGCCTCAGTAAGAGTAGGGAGAAGATTTATGAGGTTCCAGTCCAGACTACCTAGGTAGCAATTGTATTGTAGTTCAGAGAACTTGGAGAAGTCAGGGGCGGAGAGAATTCTAGGTTGGCCTTGGGTGGTTTGTTTTTCCATATACAGAAGATTGGGGAATGGTCACTCAGAGAGTCTGCCATTGTGCCCGCACTCTGTATATTAGTGAGGTTAGACACCAGAGCCCAGTCAAGGGTGGTGTGGTTCCCAGTTTTGTAATTAAGTCTGGTCGGTTCAGAGATGACCTACATCAGACCTGCTTCATGGGTAAGTGACTTGAGGCATGACCAGGGTCCTGGGCCCAGTTAATGTTGAAGTCACCCAGGATTAGTTGCTCCGTTGTTACCTTGATAACCATATCATTTGTGATGGCTTCAAGGGATTTGAGGGCTGATTTTGGTGGGTGGTAGATGCAGCCAATTGTTAGTTGTTTGGCGTGCCCTAGGGTTATCCGGATGTATATGCTCTCTCCCTCAGCAGTAGGATTAGTCTGCAGGGGTAGAGGTGACACAGAGAGGTCATCCTTAGCATAGATTAGGACCCCACCCCCTTTTTTGGTTTCTCTGTCATTGTGGTAGCTATTGTAGCCCACGACCTGAATCTCGTGGTCATGGATGTGGGCTTTTAGCCAGGTTTCAGAAATGGCTAGTAAGTCCGGTTTGTAGAGGTCCAACCAGGCCTGGACTTCATGTATTTTTGGTCTAAGACTACATATGTTCATATGTGCTATCTTCAGACCCTTGGTGGCCGCCCATTGATGGTCCTGGGGGGATGCTACCAAGGTATTGGGTACGTATGGGCCAGGGTTAGGTTGGATATCACCTGATAGGAGAAGTAGCAAGACTAGTAACCTGAGCAGTTTAGTGCTAGGTATTGAGATGAGGTGTCTTCGACGTGTCCTGCTCATATAGTAAAGCAGGTCATAGCATACACCCTTTTTTATGATGTCATGCTCTGTTAAGAGACTGGATATACTTGAGATAGGGTAGCTGATGACACCACACTACAGTGTGCCATATTCACTGCCACCACTGTGCTGTAGCACATGCACTGCCATCAGTGCAATGTGCCATGTGCCTTGCCAAAACAGCACGCATGTTCCCCAGCTGGCCACTGTCAGGGACTGTGGATAATGAGAGTCACCCCAGGTGACTACCAGTGAAGTCATCCGAGCACGTGACATGGGAACCCCCACCCATCTGTCATGGCAGACCACAATAAAAAGGTAAAACCTGGACTGCCTGGTTCAACAGGAACAGGTGCAAATTGCACAGGTAGTATTTTCACCATTTTGGTCCAAATGACGATCCTCCCCCCCAGATATCACTCTCATTTCTTTAGCACTTCATGAAAAGATTGTCACTGCCACAGAAATAGAAATTATCATACTCCCTGCCATATCACTGTGTTCATCAATACTCAGTCAGCACAGCTGAATCTCTTGTCACTGCTAGCGAGTTGGCAGTTTCTCCCTCACATCAGCCGAGAAACCCCAATCCTACAGAACTAGAAAAAATGACTGGAATAGCAAAGAGAAGGGAGATGCAAACTATGGGAAATTAAACAAGACTAAGCTGTTGGTGTAAGTTTAGTGAATGGGGGGATTTGGCCTGGACTCCAGGGAAACTCTCTTACTCTTCTCAAGAAGTGCCATGGATCTTTAACATCCACTTGAAAAACTACCACAAAACGCAGACCGGTCCTCGATTTAATATCTCATCCAAAGGATGATACACCCTAACAGCTCATGAGCACCCAGCCAGCCCTGCCCTCTAGCTCTAAGCCCCTCCATCCTGTCATCAGGATAATGAGCCCACCAGCCATAGATGCGTGCTCACAAGGCCACCCTCTTCCCTAGTCTCTAACCCCCTCAGCC
The DNA here is from genome assembly GCA_016271365.2 of Neoceratodus forsteri. Lineage (NCBI taxonomy): Eukaryota > Metazoa > Chordata > Ceratodontiformes > Ceratodontidae > Neoceratodus > Neoceratodus forsteri. The sequence goes on from CM028137.1 coordinate 370,362,520, forward strand.
CTAGCCTCAGGCTCCAGAGATCCTCCACAGTAGTGCCAACAGGCTCACTAGCCCACCCCATACCAGCCCTGGCATTGTGCTCCCAAGCCCCCCAAGCCATTGTTGCAGGTTCCCTTAGCCACTTCTCTAGACCTGGTGGCAAACCCCAGGGTCCCCATCAAACCTTTCCCACAAGCTTTTGAGCCCCCATAGCCATGTCCAAGCACCAAGCAGCCCTGGCAGCAGCCTCCACAGCTCTGACAGCAGGCTTTTGAGCACACCCCAAGCCTTGGCAGCAGGCTCTCAAACACTGCCAGCCCTGGGGACATAATTCTCCCCCTCATTCAAAACCCTGTGTTCATTCTCACAGGTCTCCACCCCTCCAACCCAGGCCTCTGGCTCCTAGACTCCCCACCCTTGGCCTCTAGTGCCAGATCACCTATATTCCTGGCGTCATGCTTCTGAGCCCAACCTTCCTGAAATGGCGGCATGCTCCTACGCCCACCGCCATCTCTGACCTCTAGCATCAGAGCTCCCTCCTCCCATTCAGCCTTGCCTCATGATCCTGAGGCATGTTCCCAAACCCGCCACCACTACTGTGCTGCTGCCCTAGTGTTTGGCTACTGATCCCCATCAGTCTTGGCTCTAGGATCCTGACTCCTCCTGTTCTTGCCCTGGTTTCACTCTGTTGGACACCTCGACTTAGGCTGTCATGATCCCTCCCCCAAACTGGGTGACAGGCTCCTGTTGTTTCCAGTTACTCAGTGGATTTGCTAACCTAAAACAGTATTTTTCCTTGAAGACAGCTGTACTTTTGTAGTACCATCACCCCTGCTGATCAGCAAACCCCTGCTGTTATAACTAACAAGCATTTGTCAATGCCAAATGTTGCTTGCTTCTATGTGCTGTTTAGGAATTTGGAAGTCATTGGAGTGCAAATATTGAAAATTCGCAAACTTACGAGCGTGCGTAGGAACTGCGCAACGCACGCTCGTAAAACAGTCATTTTAGAAATTTTCACCAAATTTTCAACATAGCCATTTTAAGACCTCTGCTCATGAACAGTGACACTGTGATTTTCCTAATGTGTCCCATACATTGATTTCGCACACCGACTGCGCCATTGTGTGCTACATGGGCGGAAACACATTTTGGGTGAGATGTGAAAAATGACAGCTGTACTGCTCATAAGAAGGTGTGGTAAAATGGCAATGTTGAAAATCTGGAGTGAAAATATTGAAAATTAACTTACGAGCGTGCGTAGGAACTGCGCAACACACGTTCATAAAACAGTCATTTTTAGGAATTTTTCCACCAAATTTTCAAAATAGGCTTTTTGAGAGCCCACCTTATGAACACTGGAAGTGTCGTTTCATTAATCATTCCGGAAAGGTGATTTCGCGCGAGTGGCTGTGAAATCACCCTTCGACCCAGTAATGCCATGACAGTGCAAGAATTCTTGAGGAGGGTCCCAAAACCCTGTTGAAAATTTGGTGAAAAATTCCAAAATGCCTGAGATATGCAACAAAGTTGAAAAACCCCATCTATCCCATTATACAGCTTACGGCATTTCCTCAGTTCGCGGTCAACTTTGAAAAGTGAAGGCGTGTTCCCGGTCCACCGAAGATCGTCGCGCCCGGACTCGGAGAGTAAGTATGGGAGTGAGGGGTGTGGGGAGAGTAGGGTGCGCAGTGGTGGGGCGGGTGGTGCAGACACTGCGGGGACCATTTTTGTTTTTTAGGTTTTTTTTTTTTAAATGACGACGTGACGTTTGCCACGCTTGGGTGGGCTCCCAGCGTGGCAGAAGGATGGCTGGGGGGGCGTGGAGCTGACAGGGGATTGGGCACCCCTGTCGGCCATGGCATCTGTTGCCACGCTGGGGTGGGCTCCCAGCGTGGCACCCTGTACGGAGGGGGGGAGACAGTGGAGCCGACGGGGGATTGGGCACCCCCATTGGCGACAGCATGGGAGGGGAGAGACAGTGGAGCCGATGGGGATTGGTACCCCGTCGGCCATAACAGATTTTGCCACGCTGGGGTGGGCTCCCAGTGTGGCACCTGGATCTTTAGGGGCGTGGAGCCGGCGGAGGATTGGGCACCCCGTCGGCCCGTATGGTGAGGGAAGGGCGCAGAACGCGCGGTGTATGTGCGTGCGTGCGTGTGTGGGAGGGAGCTCTGCTCACTCAAGCGGAGCGCTCCCTTTCAACTGTATGCCACTGCATTTTCAGCTTGTCATAGACAGCTGCAGCAGTGATTGGGGAACTGGGGCCACGCCTGCAAACACACTGACTGCATTGGAAGGCAGGCTGACACACCTCCGAAAACTCGGATGATGGCACTATGTTTCTTGCACATGCGAGCAAGCAACATAAAAATGCAGGAAATTGGCTCTGATTTTACCCTTAACATTTGCAGTATATCCAGTAATGTTATCTGCCTTGGAACAGGGCAGATTACAATAACCACAGAAGTAGAAAACTTCACAGGTCTTAAAAATGATTCACCAACCTTGCTGGTCACACATGCTGTTTATGTACAACAGAGCGCTTCCATTTCTTTTTTGTCATCCACAACATGGTGCCTCGATTCACTTACTTGTGCCAGGCAGCACTGATCTGCATTTTCATTCGAATTTTTTGTTATGTGCTTCTGAGTGTATTTGTCTGGTACGAACCTAGTTGTTTGAAGTTTAATACGAACATACAAACATACAACGAAGCCAGCAGAATAAGGTCAGTAGGCCTATCTAGTCTGCTTGTAGTGCAGGGTTCTCAGCATAAGCTATGGACTCTGCTCCTCCTCCTCCACAATCCACAATTCCCCTCTGTCCTCCCCTCCCTTGACCCTTATTCTCCCCTTAATTCTATTCCAGCCTCTCTTGAAACTGCCCACCATCTTCAATGAAATCACATCTTCTGGAAGCACATTCCGACCCGCCACCACCCTCTCCATGAAGAAGTGCTTCCTAGCCTCTCTCCTAAACCTCCCCCCAACTTGAGACTGTGTCCCCTCGTATTTTGGTTCCCACTAAGCTTAAGGAGACCCTCCTTATCCACCCTATTTATTCCTTTCAAATACTTGAAGGTCTCAATCATGTCCCCTCTGTGTCTCCCGTCCTCCAGGACCAATGTCTGTGGCTAGGACTGTCTTATGTGCCAAACAGGAAGTGCTGTATAACACAGCAATATTACAACAGCAGTATTGATTTTCACGTATGATATGGTGTATCACACCCATACATCACAGCCACTAGCTCACCGTGTGGTTCTAGGCACATCACTTTACTCCCTGTGTAGGGTTTGAGTTTAACTTTTTTTTGCACTAGACAGTAGGACAAATTAATTTATTCCTCTGAAAAAAAGGGTATCATACAAGTCAGGAGATAAGGGTCATTCTAAACTAGAATTAAAAAGTATGGGTCCACATGTTCACCACTGTCATGCACTGTTGCTTTAAGTTTAGGAATTTTGTGTGCTACTCCTAATATGAGGTTGAAAAGATATACTGCCAATACAATGCACCAAAGAAATTATTGAAATGTATCTGTCTGACAATGTAGTAAGGGCTGCCAATGAATTAACAGATGCTGATGCAGTGTAATCCGAACTGTGAAGCTTTGCTGTAATGCTATGTATGTATTTGAAAACTCTTCAACAGAAATATTTTACCAAAAAAAAAAATCTTCTGTTTTGTGCACTGCAGTATCTTGTTTCTAAGGTCCAAAAGATGTAATACAACATGTTTTCATAGATTCATAAATATAAGTTTGAAGATCCCCATCTCTGTACCGAATAGGTATGATTTCTTATGCCAGTATTTCCATAACAAGCTTGTATGAGTTCCTGTGTTTGAAAGTAATGGGGATATTGGTCTTCAAGTTCATTCTGGATTTCATCTGAAGTAGTAGAAATTGACTTTATTTACGTTATGCTGTAAATTTTGGGCTATTTTTTTTAAAACATTCCTCATCCAGTTTGTAACATTCAAATAACTGTTTGAATACATTGTTTATATCTGACAATAATAAAAATATATTTTTTTTACACAATCGGTCTTGCTTTATTTTTAGCGTCCATATCCCATCTCCCTCTGTAAGTATGTGTGTGTTTGTATAGATTAAAAACTCCAAAAACTGAGGAGAGAAATACTGGACTGTAATGCAGAAAAATTAGTAACGGGGATAAATGCTGAACAAATGTGGTCTATGAATAAAAATAAATGATAAAGGACAGGCACGTACCTGGGCCGTAGTGGCCCAGCCAAGGAGAGGAACATGGACGTTCCAGGAGACGCTCTCTAGAGAGGGAAGGTTGCTGTCCTTGGTACGTAACTGCCACCTGAGTGACCAGATGGTGGTGCAGTTGAGGACAGATGAGTGGGAGGGGAAGATGCGGGCTGCGGACCCATGCTATGCATGTATTATCTGCCTCAGAGGTAGATCTGCCTGTGCTGCCCCCGAGGCAGTGCTGACCCAGGGAGACGTAGAAGGCAAAAAAGCTAAACTACCTATTGTGTTCACCAGGGTCAGTTGGTATGCCCCAGGGTTACAAAGAGGAGGAGCCAGTTGTCAAGAGTTGAAGGGCTGCTGGGAGCTATCAGTGGGAGGGAGGTAGCCTTAGTGGCAGCATCTGTCTGTCTTCCCTTACTGACTCTTTTCTCCAGTTGAGTTACCAAAAATAAAGTGTGGCAGTTTGTCGTGGTGGCTGATGCTATAGAATATCCAGCTGGTACAGCCCTGGAGTAGTGTTTAATAGGAACAGCATTTACATCAGAAAGAGAGGCAGACCTGTGACTAAAAGGAGACAATATAGCATAGTGGTTTAAGGCACTGAGCTGCAAATCTGGAGACCTGGGTTTGAATCCCACAGCCCCCACTTGCATACTCTGTGACCCTGAGCAAGTCACTTAACTTCCTTGTGCTCCCAGGTCGCACCTGGAAACAAGCTTCTGCTTAGTGTGCCTATCCTGGTTAAACAATTTCCCCTTTCCTTAAAACCTGCCATTGCCATTGCCATTCCCATCTCCTCCATTCTCAACCTGTCTTTCTCTCTTGCCTCTTTACTGGACTCCTGGAAGTATGCTACAGTCACCCCTCTCCCTAAAGGTGATGACTCATCATCTCCCACCCTGTATCTCTCCTTCCAAACTTATCCAAATTACAAGAACACATAGTTTTGTCTCAACTCTCCCCTTTCATCAACTCCTCTTCCTCCTCCTCCTTCTTCTTCACCCCCTTCCAGTCTGAATTTTGCAAACACCACTCCACCTCCTCCTCTCTCCTCAGGCTTACTGACTCCATCCATACTGGCATGGACAAAGGCCACCTCACTGCCGCTACCTTTGCTGTAGTTGGGTTTCTCCCAGGAGATTCTGTCAGACAAGGGCACCAACTTCATGTCTGATGTGATGGTTAGTCTGTGGAAGAAATGGAGGGTAAGGCAGTTCAAGGACTCACCATATCACTCCTAAACTGATGGTCTGGTTAAACGACTCAATGGGTTTCTTAAGACCATGTTAAAAGCATTCACTGACTAGTATGTGAGAGTGTGGGACAAGTATCTACCTCATCTCCTGTTTGTGTATAGGGAGGTCCCCCAGAGGTCCACAGGCTTGTTACCCTTCAAGCTCTTGTTTGGCCTTAGGGTAAGGGGCCCCCCTTGATTGGGTAATGGATGAATGGGAGGGTGAGTGTGCTCCCTAAGGGAAACCTGTTGTGCAGTGTGTCCTGAATTTCAGGTCAGGGCTCAAGGAGCTCATGGAGTTTAACTAGCAGTGCCTAGCAGCTGCACAACAGGGGTAGAAGATATGGTACAACCAGTGAGCCAGAGCCCAGGAGTACAAAGTCAGGCAATGGGTGATGCTGCTTGCCCCTGTCCAGCAAAACAAATTACAGGCTGCTTGGGTGGGCCCTCTCAGTGGTCAGAAGAGTAAATGATGTTAATTACATGGTGGAACTACCAGAAATGGGGCACAAATAGCGAGCTGACCAGTAAACATGATGAAACCCTACCATGACAGGGATGAGATGGTTCTGGATGTGCACAGCTATCCAGAGGGGGCTGCAGAGGCAGACCTGCTGGTGGATCTCCTGGGAGAGGGTAAGGGAGAATCTTCAGTGAATGCTGTCACCCTCTCGGAGTGGCTGATACCAGCCAAAGCTGTCAAAATGAGTAGGGTGCTACGTGCATTTGGTGAAATGATCAGGAGGAAGCTGGGGTATACCATGCTGGTGGAATACGATGTGGATACAGGGTCCCAAGCCCCACTGAGACAGCCACCCTACCAAGTCAGAGAAGGTATAAGACATGCCATAGAGGGGGAAAGCAAAGAGATGTTGGCTCTCCAGCTGATCCAGGAGTCCAGTGGTCCCTAGGCATCCCCAGTGGTACTGAGTCCCAAAAAGGATTGGACCACAAGATTCTGCACTGACCACCACAAGCTCAAGAGCTGCACAGAGTCGCATGCATACCCATGTCCAAGACAGATGAGATTCTAGAGAGGTTGAGGGAGCCCTTTACTTGTCCACCATAGACCTGACAAAAGGCTATTGGCAGATACTCCTGAGCCCCGAAGCCAGAGAGAGAGGTTGGCCTTTGTCACCCTATTTGGATTATTTCAGTTCAGGGTAATGTCATTCAGGATGAAGAATGTACCAGTCATCTTTCAACGGCTTATGAACCGCATTCTGAAGGGGGCAGAAGACTTTGCTCTGGGATACATAGAAACATAAAAACAAAGAAACATTGAGTTTGATGGCAGATAAGGACCATTTGGCCCTCCTAGTCTGCCAATTTTTCCCTACCTACTGTTACACCACAGACCCTTCTTGATCGCCGACTTTACCGCCCCTTTTCCTACCACTAAGGTTCCCTTTTGCCTATCCTATGCATTCTTGAATCCCATTACAGTTTTTGCCTCCACCACCTCTGCTGGGAGACTGTTCTAGGCATTCACCCCCCTTTCATTGAAGAAGTACTCCCTTACATCTCCCCTGAGTCTACCTCCCTCCAACCTCATGGCATGACTCCTTGTTCTTGAGCATCATTTACTCTGAAAAGGCTTCCTTCTTGAACCTTGTTTATACCTGTTAGGTATTTGAAAGTCTCTGTCATATCACCCCTCTCTCTCCTTTCCTCCAGGGTATACATATTTTGGTTCTTCCGTCTTTCTTCACAGGGCTTTTGATGCAGACCCTGCACCATTTTAGTTGCCTTCCTCTGGACCGCCTCAATTCTATGTCCTTCCTGAGATGTGTCTCCAGAACTGGACACAGTACTCTAGGTGAGGTCATATCAATGATTTATACAGCGGTATGACCACCTCCTTTTTGTGCGGGTGATACCCATCCCTATGCACCCTAGCATCCCACTGGCTCTCCCCACTGTCATGTCACATTGTTTGGCCACTTTTAGGTCATCAGATATGATTACCTCCAGTCTCTTTCCTGTTTGGTGGTCACCAGTACCACTCCCTCCATTTTATACTCCTTCCCCATGTTTCTCCACCCCAGTGCATGATTTTGCAATTCTTTGCATTGAAATTTAGTTGCCACACTCTTGCCCACTCCACAAGCTTCCTTAGATCCCTCCTTACCCACCCCAGGGTGTCACCTCTTTTGCAGATCTTAGTGTCATCTGCAAAAAGGCATACCTTCCCTTCTAATATTACACAATGTTGTTAATAAAGACATTAAAGAGGACTGGTCCCAGTACTGATCCTTGTGACACCCCGCTGGTTACTCTTCCTTCCTTGGAGTGAACTCCATTTACCACAGCCCTCTGCCTCCTATCCCCCAACCAATTTCTTACCCAGTTTACCATCTTTGGACACACTCCTAGGCTGCCCAGTTTATTTATGAGTCACCTATGTGGAACGGTGTTGAAGGCCTTACTGAAATCTAGGTAGGCCACATCCACTGCTCCACCCTGATCCACTTCCCTAGTCACCCAGTCAAAGAAATCTATCAGATTTGTTTGACATGACCACCTGCTTGTGAATCCATGCTGCTTCAGATCTGGTAAGCCACTGGATTCAAGGTATTCCACCATCCTTTCCTACAGTAGTGATTCCATTAATTTCCTCACCACCAAAGTCTGGCTAACTGGTCTGTAATTGTCAGCCTCCTCTTTGCTCCCACTTTTGTGAAGTGGAACTACATCTGCTCTCCTACAGTCCTCTGGGACCACTCCCGTCTCCAGTGAGTGGTTGTACAGAACTGTCAGAGGTGCAGCTAGCACCTCTCTGAGCTCCTTCAGTATCCTTGGATGTATCCTGTCTGGCCCCATTGACTTGTCAACTTTCAGATTGAGAGTTCCTTTAGAACTCTCTTCTCTGTAAATAGACTAGTGTCTACCTCTCTACCATCAATGCCCCTGACACTTATCTGTGGACCCTCATCTTCACCTTCCTCTGTGAACACTGAACACAAATATTTGTTCAGGATAACTGCTTTTTCCTGGTCCCCTTCTGCACACTCCTCCCCACCTTCCCTCCTTAGCCTTACAATCCCTCCTCTGGTCCTTCTCCTTTCACTTACATACCTGAAAAATGTTTTGTCCCCATTCTTTACTGCCTGTGCTATTTTCTCCTCTGTTTGTGCCTTTGTGCTCCTAACTGCTTTCTCTGCCTTCCTCTGCTTCTCCTGGTGCATTACCCTATCCTTCTCCCTCTGTGTCTCCTTATACCTCCCGATAGCTAACTTTTTTGTCTTTACCTTTCCAACCACCTCCTTTGAGAACCATAGCTTTTGCTTACTTGCCTGACGCAAAGGTTTGTTGTCTTCATTATCCTCGCTTTTAGTTTTACCCACTGCTCCTCCACTCCACCTAAGTCCTCCCCCCTGCCAGGATATCCCTGAGGCATTCCCCCATCTTTGTAAAATTGTCCCTCCTGAAGTCCAGGACCCTTGCTTTGTGTGGATCGCTTCTGCCACAGTTCTTATATCAAACCACATCGTATGGTGATCACTGGGCCCCAGGTGGCCACCAACCATGACTTCTGCAACACTGTCCCCGTTGGTGAGTACAAGGTTCAAAATTTCTCCCTCATGAGTGGGCTCCCCCACAATTTGCCTGAGGAATGCTTCCTACAGGGAGTCTAGGATGTCCCTACTCTTAGCTGAGGTTGCAGCTTCGATGCTCCAATCTACATCTGGCAGATTGAAATCCCCCACCAGCAGCGCCTCTCCCTTATTTGCCATCTTTTGGATGGCTTTGATCAGAAATGTATCCACCCCCCCTTCCTGGAAGTCTGTTGATCACACCAGTGCAAATAGCGTATCCATTCCCTATCTCTAGGGTGACCCACAGTACCTCTGCCCCACCCTGTTCCTTGTATGTCTGTTGCTTTTATGCTGTCACTCAAATAAAGAGCCACTCCTCTCCTTTTTTTACCCACCCTGTCCTTCCTAAACAGAGTATAGCCTGTTATGGCTATGTCCCAGTCATGGTTCTCATTGCACCATGAGTTGGTAATGGCCACAATGTCCAGGTTAGCTTCTGCCATAATGGCCACTAGGTCGAAGATTTTATTTCCCAGACTTTGAGCATTAGCACACATGGCCTTCCAAATTCTGCCACCACCCTGCTTGTCAACCCCTCTTTCCCTTTTACCTTTTCTGCCTAGCCCTTCTGCCCTCATTCCCATCCTTCTTTATTTCTACCATTTTGTTCTTATTTTTGTTAGATACTATTGGGGATTTCCCCTCCCTAGGGTACTCCCTGCTGACCACTTCAGCTTATGGGTGGTGACATTTTATGTCTCCCTGCTTCTTTCTGCCACCCCCCCCCCTTAGCTAGTTTAAATGCTCGCTGATGTAACATTCAAACTGCTCACTGAGGACTGTGGTTCCCTTCCTGGACGGATGCAGGCCATCTTCCCAGTATAGGCCTATATCCCTCCAGGTGAGACCACTGTCCCCAATGTAGCTGAATCCTTCTCCTCTGAACCATTCCTTCAACCATTGGTTGAAGCTTCTGGTATGGAGTACCCTATCCTCCCACCTATTATAGACAGGCAGCACCTCTGAAAAGGTCACTAAGCATGCTACCTGCCTAAGGCCTCCCCCCAAACTCCCTGAATTCCTCCTGCACTATCTTAACCTGGTCCCTAGCTAGGTCATAAGTCCCTAGATAGACAACGATGTCTAGCTCTCCCTCCCATCCTGCTGCACTAGCAGTCTTCAAGATCTGCTTCCCATCCCTCCGAGCTGTGGCACCGGATAGGCACCTAACCTCCCTCTCCCTTTCCCTTCCTGCACCCAAATCTATCACCCTCACAATGGAGTCCCCTACCAGGAGCTGCTTCCTCCTCCTCTTGGGTTCTCTGCCACCCTCCCTGGAGACTTCACTACAGAGGAACCCCACATCCTCCCTGGTCACTACTACTGGTGCCTCCATAGGACATTCCTGCTCCACCAAAGCAGCGTAGGAATTGTGCAGTGGTACCGTATGGAGATGTGCTTCTGATCCACCACCCTCACCCTTCCTGAGCCCACTGTAGTCCAGCTGCTCCTCCTCCTTAGCACCCTTTGAGGCTGCGGTGGCAGACTTGGTGGTCCCTGGGTGGGGAAGAAGGCCCCCTGAATCCTGGCCAGCTCAGTCTGGAGCCTCGCAACCTTCTTCCTCAGCCCAGAGAGGTGCATAGAGATCAAGCAGCACTGCAGTCTCCAGAAAATCTCCCTGAAAAATGCCACCCCAGAACCACTGCCCTGCACCACTTCCAGCATACCTTCTTAATACCCTACCTGTTTATGATTTTGCTTACGTAAAACCTTTATTTATGCCCAAAGGCGCCAATTTTAAATATAATGCTAGCTGGGCTGCCAATCACCAGCCCAATTAAACAGCGGGGGTGCAGTCATACAGGAGGACACGTGCACAGAAACCATGGAAAAAAATCCCATGAAAAAGGCAGCTTGTGGCAAAATATTGCTGGGGCTCAGCCCAGCTCAAAAAATATTGCTGGGGCCAATGTCCCATGGGCCCATACCACCCGGCGCCTATGTTTACGCCTACCCTATATAGGATGTTACACTTATTCCCAATTTTTTGTGTGATGCTAACTCTCTTTACTCCCTTGTAGTGTGAGCTACAACAATAGTTTAACAGGACCGCACACTGAGGACTAATTCAGCATTGGGCTGACTCCCACTACATCAATTCATTTTTTTTTTTCAACTATTTTTATGCTGCTTTAGTCTGAGGCATCTCTCGGAGGAGCCCTCTTGACTCAGCCCTGCTACTCCCCACCAAAACCCTCCCAGTGATCCCCCTACAGGGACTTCCCAGCCCCCCAGGATCACCCCCCGGGAGAGGGCCCGCCACTCTTACCTTGGTGGCATCTTTCTGGAATTAGAGGGTCCATCTCTGCAGGTGGTGCCTGGGGATCACTGGAGCAGCAGTCCGGCATTGGGGACTTTCAGCTTGGTCCCTGAGGCCCTCGCTGCCTCCTCAGTCCTCCAGGGATTTTTTTCCTTTGTGTTTTTCCCCCAGGAGTGCAGTCATGCCATGACATCATGGCATTCCGTGCTGACGTCTGCCGATGCTCCTCCCCTGCATTTGCTGCGCCACATCTCTGTCTTGCTCCTGAGCTCCCCCAGGAGCTGCTAGAGAGTGGCACAAGCCCTGATCCCTCCCCAGGGAAGGGAGAGTAGTCCCTCGGACGCTCAATCCCTTCCCTCCCCTGCCGACCACCGGCAGCCAGGGCTTGTTCCCGAACCTGGGTCGCTGACTTTGCACAAGGTGTGGTATTCAGTGCCTCAACCCTCAGCACCACCAGGCCAGTGCTATATCAGTTCATTATATTGCAACATATACACTGTTAACACTGTAAATTAATATAGAGTATGGTGGAACATTGTTCCAAACAGATTTTCATCTAAGCTGAAACACTATTGTACCACAGTTCAAAAGTCATGGAACGCTGTTCAACCCTTCTGTGGTACAGCAGCATTCCAGCTCTGTTGAAAATTGCACGAGTCACACTAACAGACACCACAGGATCAACCAGATTAAATGACCTGGCGATGGCACAGACAGACACTCGCACAGTCCTGCAGATGCAGGATCAACCAGATATGGTAAAAAATATGCAGGATCAACGAGATATATTCTTTTATATAAAAAATGAAATGCAGGATCAACGAGATATTTAAAATTAGTTACGAAAATAGACTCCATTCCTCCACCTTCACTTGCTAAGCGAGACATACAGCCGCCATTTTTTTTTAAATCCCTCTCAAACTCGACTAACGACCAATTAAAGTGTGCTCTACAGATATAGGTATGTCTGGTCTATAGCACCCACACAACTCTCCCTAGCAAGCAGCCCTAACTCCCTGAATAAGATGCAGCAGCAAACAGTTTTGTTTTTGTATTTAAAAAAAAATGTACTTAACATGAATTTAAATTACCTGGGGGGGCACCATAAACTATAAAAAATGCAGGATGGGCAACTCTATACCCAACCAGTGTGTTCTGCCACCTCGGGGTTCTGATTCGCACGGACCTCTTGAGCTTCCCTCTTGAGGCCACAGGGGATCAGAACCCCTCTGTGGCAGAACACACTGGTTGTGCATAATTGCCCATCCAGTATTCTCTATATTGTGGCCATCCCTTACCTATATCCCGCAGTGAATGCAACAACTGGAGACATCAGGCAATTGCCTTGGCCACTGACAGTGTCTTCCGCTTCCCTGCTTCCTCTGCTGATGCCCAAGACACCAACATTGTACCTGTTCCACTCCTTTGCTGTTCCACTCACTCAATGGGACATGAACGTGTGGGACATGTTTGATATGCTGCCATTTATTCACCCCAATAGTCCCACACCCAAACATCTGATGATTCCAATAAAAGCACAGGCGCTAATGAAAAAGCCACCCTGGAACACACAGACAGTTATAGCCCCACCCATGGAGCTCAGGTAGGTCCCGATTGGTCCAGAGAGGGCAGAGGGGCTGAGAGCCACCTTCAAGCAGCTCCCAGGAAGAGCATCTATGCTCTGATTGAGCCCCAGTCAGTCCCGCAGTCTGGATAAGCTGCAGAGAGCTTCAGTGGCTCTCGATGTTAGGCAGGCACACAAAAGGAATGCAGCTCTGTTAAAATCTACAGCCAGATTTGGAAGGATCATGTCAGGCATGTGACTGAGATGTGCCCCGACTGCAGGCCACTGGAGTGACAGTCAAGACAGAGAAGTGACAGATATGAACAGCAGAATTGTCATACCTTGGGCACAGGGTGGGGAATGGGTTCATCCAGCCTGAGCCACAGAAAACCTGAGGCCATCCAGGGATGGGCCATGCCCATGACCAAGAGGAAAGTACAGGCCTTCCTAGAGACAGCAGGGTACCACCATAAGTTTGTGCTGTATTTCAACGGCATGGTCAAACCCCTATCTGATCTCACCAGGAAGAGAATGCTGGAAAAGGTTCATTAGACGGAAACCTGTGATGTTGCATTCTGCCAGCTGAAGGAGGCATTCTGCCAGGCACCTGTGCTTGCCAGCCCAAACTGTTCTCTTAGTTTTACTATGCATGGAGATACATCTGATCATGGGCTAGGTGTGGTTCTTAGCCAGGTTACACACTCGGGAGAGGAGCACCCAGTCGTGTACCTGAGCAGGAAGCTGCTGCCTATAGAAGATGCCTATGCCACAAAAGAGGAGCCTCCAGGGATTGTCTGGGCTTTGCAGAAGATGCAACCATATCTGTATGGGAGGGAGTTCACCATGGTTGCTGATAATCCTTATATGGCTGCATAGAACCAGCAGCCAGAAATCAAAATTGCTAAGGTGGAGCCTGGGGCTGCAGTCCTATAATATGGACATTCGGCTCCACAGGGGTCACAGCATGGCAATACAAATTGGCTGTCCAGACACTAGCTAGTACCCTTGATTTTTGTTTTATAAGTAGGGGAGATGCTAGGGAAAAACTAATGTGGGGGTTACCCAGAGAGTGAACTGAGGGCATAGCAGTGGGAGCCAGCTGGCTCACATGAAAAAACAATATTGCTTAGTGTGACTAAAATATTCGTTTTTTTCTCTCTCTGAGGAGAGAGATGTAAGAACTTTTGTGTATTTTTTGCACAATTCTGTGTTTAATTTCTATTAGCAGCTAGACCTCTTGTAAGTATTTCAGCTGAGTTAAAACTGTTTAATAAAGTTATCTACCAAGCGGCATACCAGAGGGCTCTGGTGAAACATATCAATCTCTTTGGACAGACTGAGAGAACTGAAGGTGGAAAGCATCCATTTCATGTTACATAGAGGAGTCATTCCTGCTGTGCTAGATATAACTTGGGTCCAAAATGGATTTCTGTATATTTAAAGCCAGAAGTCCAGATCAGACCAGTTTTTTATGAGGACCCAGCTCTCCTGACAGAAAGAATGCTAAATCTGTGATGTCACAGTGACATACTGGATGATGTGTCATGGTGGGAGGCAGTTTCAGGGTCTTGAGGTCTGACAGAGCATGAAAGAGACAGTCAAGTTTGAGACTATGAACAAGCTACCATCTATGGGTTCAAATTCACCCTGATTCACCAAAGTGTCTTGTGTGGTAAGCCATTCTACCTTGCTACATGGTGGGGGAGAAGCACAGATTTTTCTGTGGGTAACCTACTGTTAAAACATTTGACACTGATGTAGAATTACTGTTCCTCATAGTCTTGCTATAATATCCTGTATTATCTGTATAAATATCTAGAAGTGACAAAATGTTATATTTTTATGTACTTCTTTATAATTGAAAAAACTATGCTTCCACCTCTGAAGAGAAGGCTACCACTACCATATTCTGTTTCTAAAGTAGGGAGTTATCAGCAGTGACAGAGAGGGGTGGGCCAGTTGCCTTTGAACAAGGTGCACTGTACTGTGTGAGCAGTGTCTCCAGAGGGAGTCAGACCTAATGATAGCCTGAGAAAGTGTCTATACTGAGTGGTGGCAGCTACTGATTACCCTTGCAGGCATCTTTAGGTTTCAAGAAAGCTGATAACACTGACAGGCTGAGTCTTGGAAAGATCAGTTTGCCACAGTGACATCAGATGAGTAGAAGCCTTTGTGGAAAGATTAATTCTAGACTTCCGTTCAACTGATGTAACCGGGTTCCAAAACCCATGTAAAAAAAATGGATGGGGAAAATGGCAGCTTTAACAAGAGACCCCAAATAAGGAGTACAATAGGATTATTTCAGAACAAGCACATGAAACAATACACTGAAATACTACACAGACATGACAGACACATGCCCAAATTTCTAATTATATTAAAAACAAATGCAAGGCTGCTCTGATGGCCTAGTGGTTAAGGCACTGGCCTTCCACATAGGGAACCGAGGATACACATTCTGCACCTGGAATCTCAATCAGCATTAGCAGGGAGAAGGAACTGTCCCAGGGATGCTACTTTTACCCAATGGAGGGCGACCTGTACTCCCTGCAGAAAGGATGTCCCTTGTGGCCTTGGGAAATGAGGGGAATGTGGCTAGTTCCAGCTCTTCTCCAGCTGTCAGGGCAGAAAGAGGGAGCCCATCAGTCTCATGGAGGTACCAACACCAGGCCTTGCCAACAACATCCATGCTATCGCAGCTGGGGAGCAGCAAATTCAGTGACTGCAATGGCACCTCCTCTAACCACTTTTTCCATGAAGGAGAGCATAGTCTGGTTCTGTTCAATGGTGACCCCGGCAACGACTGAGAGGCGCTTGGAAGCCATTCAATGCCATGGCATAGCTGTGATAGGTTCAGGGAAGCAGCACTAAGCAAGGGAGCTTCCCTAGCATGGACAGCACCACAAAAGGAAGTGTCTCAGCACTGGTGGGACCCCAATGTAATGGCTAGGCAGGGCAATTGACAGCAGGATATGAGGAGTGCAGTGGAAATTGGAGAGAAATAGACTGAAAAAAAAAAACAAGGTTTATGTTCTTTTTAAAAGGCAAAACATCTGGGAAAAAAACCACCACATTAACTACTGCTGTGTGCAGCCACCACAGAATGTAGAGAGAAATCTCTTCAGGAGTCTTTTCTGTTATGGCTGAACATAGAGAATAACAGATCATAAACATGTACTACCTTAACTTCAGCAAGACCTTCGACACAGTCCCACACAGAAGGCTGGTTAACAAACTGAGGAGTCTGGGGGTGGGACACAGGGTGGTGAACTGGGTCCAAAATTGGTTAGTGGACAGAAAGCAGAGGGTGGTGGTAAATGACACACAGTCAGAAGAAATGGGATTCATCAGTGGGTTGCCACAGGGGTCAGTCCTGGCACCAGTCCTCTTCAATGTCTTCATAGCAGATATAGCAGAAGGGCTAGAGGGAAAAGTATGCCTGTTTGCAGATACACCAAGATATGCAACAGAGCAGATACTCCAGGGGACATGGAGATAATGAAAAGAGACCTGGAAAAGCTGGAGAAATGATCTGAGGTATGGCAGTTAAGGTTTAACGTGAAGAAGTACAAGCTCATGCATGTGGGGAACAGAAACCCTGGGGGGGTGCTACATGTTGGGGGTGAGTTGACTGTCACCAGAGAGGAGAGGGATTTAGGGGTCATTATATTAGATGACCTGAAATCCACCAAACAGACTGCAAAAGCTGTTGTGAGGGCTAGTGGGATGTTAGAGTGTATAGGGAGGGGTATTACAAGCCATAGGAGGGAGGTGGTGATCCCACTGTGCAAGACACTGGTTAGGCCTCACCTAGAGTACTGTGTGCAGTTCTGGAGACCACACCTGTGTACGGATATTGACGAGGTGATATTTTCCATGATATACTGGTTGGGGCACTAAATATGTATGCCCCTATGGTAAAAACTTGTGTGAAAAACAATACCTGTCAGTGGTTCTCTGCTGAGCTGAAGACTGCTTTGCTCGGGAGGGATAAGCTCTCGAAAAAGGCTTGTCAGACTAAGCTGGACTCAGATTGGTGTCAATTCAGAAAGGCATGTAATGCCTGCACAAAAATGGTCAGGGATGCTAAGGCAGCTTTCTATCTTATGGAACTGGACTCTGCAACAAAATGTTCCTCTAAATTCTGGAGAACTATCAAGGAGATGTCTGGTCATATACATGGCAACTGTTTGACACTTAAGATCACATTAGGGACTACTACTATCTGCGATAAACTGGGAATCCTAGATGCATTTAATAATCATTTTGCTACTGCTGGTCTAGCTTTTGACAATTCTCCTGCATCCCTGGTCCGCTTCCAACTAAATGTTCCATTCATAGACTCTGCTGCCCCAGTACCCGGCTTTTCATTCAAACTGGTCTCCCTGAAGGAAGTTGAAGATGTTATGCTACAGTTGGATGTTAAGAAAAGTGCTGGCACTGATTCCTTGGATCCTTATTTCCTTAAAATCGCCTATCATGTCTTAGCTGTTCCTGTCACTCATCTATTCAATTTATCTTTGTCCATAGGATCCATTCCTCCGATGTGGAAAATTGCATGTTATCCCCTTGTTTAAACTGGGGGATCCCTGCGATCTCAACAATTATAGACCAATTTCCCTCCTCCCAATTTTGTCGAAACTCCTGGAAAAAATTGTCAGCATTCAACTAAGGGATTACCTCGATGAAAAAATCTACTAAATCCCATGCAATCAGGTTTCAGAGTTAAACACAGTACTATCTTGGCCCTTGCCAAAGTGACAAATGACTGGTATCGAGAACTGGACAGCAGAAACTTCATATGTGCCGTATTTCTAGACCTCAGCAAGGCTTTTGATACTGTGCCTCATAGCCTGCTACTTTCTTCCCTAAAGAGTATAAGACTGGACTCAGTATCCTTACAGTGGTTCACTGAGCACCTTGTAGGACGGCGTCAACAAGTTAAGGCTTAGGGTGAGTTATCTCCACTCAAACATCTCCTGAGGGGAGTACAACAAGGATCCATACTTGGTCCCTTACTCTTCACTATCTATGTCAATAATATTGATGAGGGTATCAACAAAGCCAACATACATCTGTTCGCTGACGACACGGTTGTATACATAAGTCGACCGACACCGAAGTCACCTGTGCAGACCTCCAGGAGGATTTTAATCAGCTCCAGAATCAGCTTCTACACAAAAAACTTCTTCTAAATGCTAAAAAGAACAAGGCTATGTTGTTCTTGCCCCATAACCTTATGATGAATCCAACTGGCTCTGGAAAACTACCCCAGATCATTACAATTCTTGGGGAGAAATTGGAGTTTGTTGCAAAGTTTAAATACTTAGGAGTGTGGTTAGACCTTAATCTCTCATTCACTGAACATGTTGAAGACCTAGTAAAGAAACTAAGGCACAGGCTGGGGCTATTCTTTAGAATCAACTAGTTCCTCAGTAGAGATGCTAGAGTGCGTCTCGTCCAAACTACTTTCCTCTCGCTGATAGATTATGCAGATTTCCTATATAGTAACTGCTCTAAAGCCTCTCTTGCAAAGTTGGATACACTTTGTCACAGGGCTATCAGGTTTATTACCAGTCTCCCCATCTCCACCCATCATTATGCCTTGTACAAAGCCGTAGCATGGTCCTCTATTATGTTTAGGTGGAACAGAAATGCAATCCTTTGGACTTATAGAGTCATCATCAAAAGGTTTCCACAATATACAATAGACTGTTTCCCACTAAGTGAGCCAGGAATGTACTCTCTAAGAAGCGCATCCTACATCTCATTATGTATCCCTAAGTCTTCCTCCCACTTTGGCAGAGTAGCCATTAGCTTCTTCTTACCATCCTTGTGGAACAAAGTGCAACAATTACTGAAGTTGAGCTGCCTCTGCAGTTTGAATACCTTTAAGTCCTTATATGCTTGATATGTGTGTGAGCCATGCAATTGCTTTCCTAGTCCTTGATCTTTAACTGAAGCTTAGGCTACTGCCCCTAAGCTTTGCTGTATTTAAAAGCACTTGTAACCACTGAGGCTCCCTGCTTCATAAGCGTGGGATTCACGGTTACCGGATGGTTGGCACTTCCTCAGCCACCGCCCGAGACGCCAAACTCGGACTTTCCTCGAGTAATGTATGGCAAAGCCACTGTTCAATCAGAACTGAGTGCTTTTTTGGTTCTGGTTTCCGATTGGCCCCTGTGGTCTGCTTCAGTGTTTCCCTCAAAAAACAAATAAAATCTGATTTCCCTGCTGAAATCCGCTCAGAAAAGCTGTCATCACTTCTTAGAGTGCCTGTTAAGACCCTTATCCTACTGTTAGAGTATTATATTTATTTATTGCAATTGTTTCACCAGGAAAGGCACACTGAGCAACAAGATGCTCGTCTCCCGGTGCGACCGGGGGGGGGGGGTATACATGGATTTGATAACATGCAGGTTATCAAGTGAAAAGTTAACAGAAGCAAATAAAAAGCAGCATAAGGATACACGATTGCATGAATATACAAGCAGCGCACATTGAATGCTTAGGCTATTATAGTATCAAATCAAATAATTTTTGTGACAAGAAGCAGCAGACAAGGTAAATTAGCACAGTAGTAACAGCTGTAAACAACAGAGGACGTATATCACAGTTATAGAGTTATACACAGTACATAGGGCAAAATAGGTCCAGGACATAAGTGCAAGGTTGGGGTTATATGTCAGATTCTGTAGCAAGGCTAAGTCTGCTGGTCAGGCATTGGGGAGGGGATAGTGGGGCATGGCAGGTTCAGGGACAGGAGCAATTTGTAGTAAGGAAGTTTGCTAGGGTGGTAGACAGAGAGTAGGAAGAGAAGGAGTGACGAATTTGCGGTGGGAGGGCGTTCCTGAGCTTGGGTAGTCGGTGTGAGAAGGCAGCTTGACCAGCAGAGGTCTTCCGCCTAGGGACTGAAAGTTGGCAGGAGTC
Source organism: Neoceratodus forsteri (assembly GCA_016271365.2). Taxonomy (NCBI): domain Eukaryota; kingdom Metazoa; phylum Chordata; order Ceratodontiformes; family Ceratodontidae; genus Neoceratodus; species Neoceratodus forsteri. The sequence goes on from CM028137.1 coordinate 370,382,313, forward strand.
TCTGGATCTAAGATGATGGGAGGGGGTGGGGCATCTGTGAGCATGGTGGCAAAGTAGGAGAGGATGGACCCGAGCCACAGGTTGGAGACAAATTTAGCACAGTGAGAGATGCGGCGGTTTTCAAGGGACGGTAGTGCCAAGGCTTGGTAGAGGTCGCAGTGGTAGGTGAGGGGAGAGGCATCGAGAGCAAAGCGGCAGAAGGCATTATAAAGTGTGTCCAGTTCAGATAGGGTGGATTTGGGGGGCTGCACTGTATACAATGTCGCAATAGTCAATGGAGGGGAGTATCATCTTCAGGACCAGTTCATGTCGGACTCGGGGAGGAAGGCTGCTGTGGTTCCTATATAGTGCACTGAGCATGGGGCGTAGTTTTTTGAGATAGCATCAATGTGGTCAGAGAAGGAGAGATGGCTGTTGAACAAGACCCCCAAGTAATGGAACAAGGAGACATCTTCAAGTTTTTGGCCATCCAGGGTGGCGAAGTAGGGAAGAGAGGGGGAGTCTGGCCAGGTGTTGTCGAGTGCCGAAGGTCATAATGACAGTTTTTTTTTGCATTTAGGGAGGGCTGATGTGAGCTAAACCATTGATGTACCTTGTTGAAGTCAGCTTGGAGGTTAGATTGTACCACATCAGGGGTGGAGCCCGAGTAGTAGAGTACAGTATCATCTGCATACATGTGGATTGAGGAAGTAGAGCAGATGAGTGGCAGGTTGTTTAGGAATATAGAGAACAGAATGGGACCAAGAACTGACCCCTGTGGGAAACCAGTAGTTAAGGGAAGGGGGGTGGAGATCGCATTTGAGACTCTAATGGACTGAGTTCTATCAGAGAGGTATGATCTGAACCAGTTTGTGGCTGCAACAGAGAGGCCTGATTCAGAAAGACTCGAGAGCAATATGGGGTGGGAGACAGTGTCGAAGGCCTTTGCAAGGTCGACAAAAACGGCTGAGGTGATCAGTCCACTGTCCATGCCCGTCAGGATAGTGTCTGTAAGCCTTATCAGGGAGGAGGTGGTGGAGTGTCCCTTCCTGAAGCCAGACTGGAATGGCGTGAAGAATTTGTAGTCAGTGAGGAAGGAGGTAAGTTGGGTGAGCACAAGGTGCTCTTGTAGTTTTGCTAGGGCTGGGAGGAGGGAGATAGGGTGGTAGAGAGAGGGGGAGGTAGGGGCACCTCCTTTTGGCAGAGGGATGACAATGGCGTGCTTCCATGCATGGGGACGGCAGCGGCAGCAAAGGATTGGTTTAGGAGTTTGGCAAGCGGAGTTGCTATAGCGGGGGCAGAGAGGTATAGAGGTTTGGGGTCTAATCCATCTGGGGATTTGCCTTTTGAAGGGTTGAGAGAAAGTAATGCATCTAGGGCCTCAGTTGCAGAGATGTCTTTGAAGGAAAAGGAGCGAGGCCTAGTCTGGGTCTTTCAAACAACATGAAGTCTTGCTGTATTCAGACATAATGCAGTTAGCCCCAGCACTTGAACTGCCCTAGAGAGGAAAGAGTTAATGCTATGCAGAAGCATAGAACGTTGAGCTCGAGCTCGGTTTTCAAACCTCTGTCTGTGGTACTTCCCATTGTAACCGTCAGATTATTTACTCTGCCTAACAGTGAAGTTGCTCCAGAGATTTCCTCTGCTCAGTTCGGTAAAAGTAAAACATTCGGTTGAAACCGCATATTTTTTTGCTATTTTCGGATTTCCAGCCACTGTCTATGGTACAAGTAGTGTGTAGATAGGTAGTGACTGTGTTTTATTTTTGTGAAAAAGTGGAAATTGTTCTTTTCCTCGGTTTCTTCCCGGTCAGTCTGATTTGGAACCGACCTTGTCACATTCTGTTTAATTTTTAATTTTATTTCTGGAATTAGAGTGGTGTTCCGGTACCGATCGGTTTCAAAAGAACCAGACCTTTTGCCAGTTCTTTTAAAGAGCCCGTGACATGGTTTGTAACCGATCAGTTATTGTATTACCTGGCTTGAAAGCTGCAATAGGGTAATTTGTTAGGTTGGCCGTGTCTGAGAAACCCAAGAAGGAAACCGGTCCCACTGGGTTTCAACACTGTACTGAGTGTGGGGAGGCCTTTGCTAAGGCTGACCCCCACCTCATCTGTGTTTATTGTCTGGGGTTTGACCACCTCAAGTCAGACTGCCAAATCTGTAAAAACTTTCCTAAATCCACTCTAGACAAAAGACTGAGTAGGCTGAAGAAAAGGGAGGCTGAGAAGTCCATAGATCTGGTTGGCCAGCCTGGTTCGGTTGTGGCCAAACCTGAGGAGGTGCCTACTGACCTAAGCGATACCTCCTCGGTCAAAAGGAGAGCTGACCCCGAAGGGTCGGTTCCATCAAAAAAGAAGCGTAAGTCTGCCGGTTCGAATCCGATATCGCACTCTCCAACCACGGACAAAATAGCCAAAGCGATTAGCATTGTTCAGTCGCTTAGACCGGTTCCGTCCGAACAGGTACCGCCGGTTAGGCGGTCAGTTCGGTTGGATCCGTCTCCTCTGGATTATGATCCAGACACTTATTATGAGGAGTGGGAGAGAGACGAAGACTATCCCGGTGATGATGATGTTGATGACGAAGACCAGGGGGGTCTGGATGTGCCCATTGAAATGGACATCTCCCCAGACAGGCCCTTAGGTGTCTCTCCTCCCAGGATCTCTGAGTCCCCTTCACATTTTTTGTTCTACAAAAGGGTGGCAGACACCCTGCAGCTTCCCTTGGTTGAATACGAACATACGAAATTTGCCAGCAGATAAAGACCTAGAGGTCTATCAAGTCTGCTCGAATGTGCAGCTAGCACCCCTTATTCTGCAGCTGCCCCTCCCTTCCACCCTTCCCCTTCATTAACCCTCCCCTTGTCCAGTCCCATCATTGTTTGAAGCAGTCCACTGTTCTACTGCATACCACTTCAGCAGGTAGCGCATTCCACCCAGCCACCACCCTCTCTTGAAGCTGCAGAGGAGGATGAAGAGCCTGATTTTGTGGAAATGATGGACATCCCAGAGTCCAAAAGGCTGTCTATCCCTCTTCATAAATCCTTGGGGAAACAGACACACAAAATTTTACAAACCCCTAATTCAATACCTCCTGTGGATAAGAGAATGGACAGGAGGTATTTGTTATCAGGCTCAGCTGCGGAGTTCCTTTATAGTCATTGCAGCAATATTGGGGTGGTGCAGGCTGCAGCCTGTGACAAGGCTAACATTCCTTTGGCTTCACACCCCCCAGATAAGGACTCCAGGAAAGTGGATGCCATGGCCAAAAAACAATATTTGGCATCCTCTTTGGGACTCAGGCAGGCTACTTATATGGCCTACACAGCCAGGTACCAGAAATCCAGATGGGATATGGTTCTGGAACTGGATAAACAGGCCTCTCCCCAGCTAGCCAAGGAGCAGCAGGAGGTGGCTGCTGATGGAATTGAGGCATCCAAAATGCAATTTCATGCTGCTGTGGACTCCAATGATGTGGCATCTAGAGTCATGGCTACGTCTTTGTCTCTCAGAAGACATGCTTGGCTCAGATGTACTAGCCTTTCACAGGATACCCAGACTAAGGCTATGGATTTTCCTGTAGTAGGTAACTCTCTGTTTGGGAGCAGACAGAGGCTTACATGAAAAAATGGATGAATACAGGACCACGTACAGGAGTGCACAGGCCAAAGAAAGGCAAGCCACTCCACACAAGCAGCAGTCTAGGGGCAGGGGCAGGCCCTTTCAATGGCCTTTTTACCAAGCCCGGGCCTCCTTTCCCTTCCCACAGAGGGGTTTCTTCAGAGGGAGGGGCAGGAGGGGGATGAGCAGAGCTGCTCCCTCCTCCTCTCAGTCTAAGGCTCCTGCCAAGCAGACATCCTGATGTTTCAGCCTGGGTCGACTCCCCATTTCCAGTAGGAACAAGCTGGCTTACTACTTCTAGGTCTGGAAGTCTGTGACCTCAGACAAGTGGGTTCTGGAAGTAGTAAGCCAGGAACTGTCCTTCAGCTTCAAAAAATTTCCAAAAAAGAGGGCCAAGTCTTTTCCACCTGCATCACTCTCAGAAACCATTGCCCTAGAGGCAGAGGTTTCCTCTCTTCTAGCTCTCAGAGCTTTAGAGAAGGTTCCTACTCAGCACAAGGGAAAAGGACTGTACTCCAGGTACTTCCTTACCCCAAAGAAAACAGGGGAGTGGCGACTCATCCTAGACCTAAGGTATTTGAACAAACACATTTCAAAGCCCAAATTCAAAATGGTAACTCTGGGAATAATCTTTCCCTCTCTAAGGCCAGGGGATTGGCTAGCATCTCTGGATCTCAAGGATGCCTACTTCCATATTCCTATCAGGTGCTCCCTTAAAAAATACCTCCGGTTCGAGTTGCCTTCAGGCCATTACCAATTCAGAGCTATGCCATTTGGCCTAACATTAGCTCCAAGGGTGTTCACAAAGTGCCTTGCAGTAGTGGTGGCTTACCTCAGAAGACAGGGTATCACAATCTTCCCGTATCTGGATGACTGGCTCTTAGTGGGTCAGTCACCTTTACAGGTCAAGTCAGCTCTTCAAATTACCCAAGACCTACTCAGCTCCCTGGGGTTTCTTCTCAATCTTTCAAAGTCTGTCCTCAAACCAGTTCAACTTCTCACCTTTATAGGCATAGAGTTGGACACTGTACAAGCCAAAGCCTTCCTTCCCCTGGCAAGGGTGAAGGCCCTCGTGGATCTCGCTTCCTCCTTTCGACCTCAGGTCTCCTGCCCAGCAAGACAGTTCCTCCAGCTCCTGGGCCACATAGCAGCTTCCAGGGCAGTGGTGCAGGGAGCAAGGTTCCAGATGAGGGATATTCAGCTTCATCTAAGGTCTTTTTGGTCTCAAAAGAAGGATTCACTTACCAAACTGATTCCAGTGACTCAGACTCTGGTCCAAGCTCTCCAGTGGTGGCTGGACCAGGACAACCTCAGACAGGGGGTTCCATTTCTCCCTCAAGTCCCATCAGTAGTTCTAACTAAGGATGCGTTTCTCCTAGGGTGGGGAGCCCACCTGGGAGCCCTGACAGCTCAAGGGGTCTGGTCTCCACAGGAGTCTCTCCTTCATATCAATCTCCTGGAACTCAGAGCAGTTTTCCTAGCCCTGCAGAGCTTCTCAGATTCAGTCAAGGGCAAGGTGGTCCAAGTTAGAACAGACAACACCACCACAATGTGTTACATCAACAAACAGGGAGATACTCAGTCCTCGGCCTTGTGCACAGAGGCCATGAAGCTGTGGTCTCTGGCCTATTCTCTTCAGACTTCTCTGGTAGCAGTTCACCTTCCAGGGAAGGACAATGTACTAGCAGATGCTCTGAGCAGAATTTCACAGGAACATCACGAATGGTCCCTGGATCCTCACATCCTGAAGGTCATCTTCTCCAGGTGGGGCACTCCAGAGATAAATCTCTTTGCAGCACCAGACAATCATCAACTTCCCTGTTTTGTTGCAGACCTCCAGTCCTGGGGACGGTTCCCCAGGATGCTCTCATTTTGGACTGGAAGGGCAGGTTTCTCTATGCTTTCCCTCCCTTCCCACTGCTGTTCAGAGTTCTGATCAAGATCAGGACTCAACCCTCCACAGTGATACTGGTGGTTTCAGATTGGGCCAGACAGCCTTGGTATCCTCTACTGCTGTCCTTGTCAATGTCACGTCCTCTGTCTCTGCCCAGGACATACAATCTCCTGTCCTCCTCCCAGGGGCGGATCTGGTACCCTGATCTCCAGTTTCTCAATCTCAAGGTCTGGCTCTTGAAGAGTTAGGATATGCAGCACTACATCTCTCAGGGAGTTCTGAATATTCTGAAGTTCTCCAGGAAACCTTCCACTAGAAAAACTTACAACTCAAAATGGAAAAGGTTCAGTATTTGGTGCTCTCAGAAATGCATCCTGTCTGATTCTGCAGACATTTCCACAACCTTAGACTATCTAGTTCATCTCAATGGTCTAGGCCTTAGGCCTGCTACTCTGAAGGTTCATCTAGCAGCTGTCTCTGCATTCCTCTCAGCAGGAAAGGGCTCTTCCCTGGCATGTCATCCTGTTTTCAGAAAGTTTTTCAAGGGTCTGGTTCACATTAACCATCCCTTTAGGGAGCCCACTCCACCTAGGGATCTTAATGTCTGCATAGCTCAGCTTATGCAGCCACCCTTTGAACCTCTGGCTTTGGCCGAATTGAAGTACTTGACCTGGAAAACTGTGTTCCTGGTAGCTATTACTTATGCCAGGCAGATTAGTGAGTTACAGGCTCTGTCAGTTGAACCTGACTTCATCTCCTTCCATATGGACAAAGTGGTCCTAAGAACCAATGGGAGGTTCTTGCCCAAAGTGGTATCAGATTTTCATCTGAACCAGTCTATATCTCTCCCTGTGTTTTTCACTGATCATTCTTCTTCAGGTGAAAGAAGGTTACACAGTCTGGATGTTAAGAGGGGCCCTTAGCTACTACATTGAGCATACTAAGGCACATAGAAATGACTGTCTTCAATCATTTCTCACTTGTGGTGAAGTGGGGAAAGTAAGCCTGCCACTAAAAGAACTATTGCCAGGTGAATTGTTTCTTGTACACAATTCTGTTATGACAAGTTGGGTAGAATACCCCCAGGCCTGAGGCTCACTAGAGCTAAGGGGTACAGCTGCTTCTCTATGCGTGGAGATATACCTTCTGTTGAGATCACATAAAGCAGCCACCTGGAAACACTACATACTTTTACCAAGCATTACTCCCTGGACATCCAGGCTAGGAGTGATGCTAGGTTTGGCACAGTAGTACTGCAAAGCCTCTTCCCAAAGTAGGTTCTGCATTCCCTCCTCCATAGGGAACTGCTTGGTAGTCTGCATTATGTCTGAATACAGCAAGACTTCGTGTTGTTTGAAGAAAAAATTACTCACCATAGTAATGTTGTTTCTTCTAATAGAGTCTTGCTGTATTCAGACCTCCCCGTCCTGCCTCCCCTCTCAGAACCTGTTTTTTGGGAAGTGGGCTGGCAGGTACAGTGTTGCACCTCAGGGGTGTACCTTGTACTCTCCCTCTTGGTAGAGTGGATTTTTTTCTGGTGTTTTATACTTAAATATTGTTGCTACCTGCCCCCCTAGAGTAACGTATCATGCTGACAGAAACCATCCAAGTTATCGCTGCTAAAGCTGTTGATACTTTCCGTAGCTTAAATTGATTAATATCTACTCTATTCTCAACTACCCATTTTTCCCAATATGTGGGCATCTTCTGTGTCCACAGCACTGCTCTATGGACATGGGTTGTTCTGCCTACTCCCAATGTATTGGTGGTGCAGCCTACTCCCCAGTATTCTGGTACTGCCAACTCGTATGTCTTATAAAACCGTTGACCTATACATAATCTGCCACTTGAGCCTGCTAGTTCCCAGGTTTTGCCTACTAAAAATTTAAGTTATATGTTACTAAGCTGCACTGTGGATCATACTGCACTCCTATATAGATCCTCCTATTGTCAACTATGTATTTCTTTCCATACGTTGTACTATTGTTGACTGGTATTTTCTTTTTCTCACATGTTTTCTTATTTAATGTAATATGCTATCCATCCTTGTTGTAACTTATCTGTATTCCCCATGTTGTACTCTCCCGGGTTGTTCCTGAAAATAGGCATAATACTTGTCTAGTGTACTTACCCGGTAAACAAAAGCTAAATAAATAAATACCTTTCCTTCTTGGGTTGTTGACTTGAGTCTTTTGGGCCCAAAAATAATCTTTTGCCCTTTGGCTATATGCTAAACAATTTTCATACTATAGTACGTTAGTTAGTGTGCTCGTAAGAATCTGACGGTTACACTGGGAAGTACCACAGACAGAGGTTTGAAAACCGAGCTCAAGCTCAACATTCTATGCTTCTGCATAGAGTTAACTCTTTCCTCTCCAGGGCAGTTCATGTGCTGGGGCTAACTGCATTATGTCTGAATACAGCAAGACTCCATTAGAAGAAACAACATTACTATGGTGAGTAATTTTTTCTTACGTCTGTAGGCTGTGTGAGAGGTGTAGTGTTGGGTAGGGAAGAGAGGAGGTTGGCAGCATGAGTGGAGAAGTACACATTGAACTCAGTGGCGACTGCTGTGGGCTCTGATAGGAGATAGTTATTAACATTTAGTATTAGAGTGGGATTGGCAGCCAGTGGGGTGAAAAGGGAGTGAATGACCTTCCAGAATTTTGAGGGTTTATTTAGGTTTGACTGAAGGGAGCTGTTGAAGTACTCTGCTTTTGCAAGATGAGTGACTCTGGTGCACTTGTTATGGAGCATGTGGTATGTGAGAGGTGTTGTGGGAGGTCTGAGGATTAATCGTTCCAGGCTTTGTCCCATGCAATTTGACATGCAGTCAGTTCTTGGGTGATCCAAGAAAGAGTTTCTCTTGCATCTTAATGTGAGTGGGAAATGTGTGTTTCAGATGCTGAGGAATGTGTTTTTAAAGTGTAGAAAGGCATCATCAAAGGAGATCGTAGGAGGGGCAGGGGCCCAGTTTGCTAGTGCAAGGTCATCTAATACAGGGGCTAGATTGAGGGATTTATAGGAGCGTTGGACTACAAATTTAATGGGGGATTTTGGGTGGTGGATTTTACGCACTAAGAGGGTTACGTGGTGGTCGCTGAGGGAGTCAGGAAGAATACCGGCTTGTTTGACCTGGTGGGGGTGTGTGGTAAGGACCCAGTCGATGAGCGAGTGGTTACCAGATTTTAGATTAAGCCAGGTGGGCTCAGTAATGATTTGTGAGAGGTTTAGGGCAGAACTTTCAGTCCTGGTTTTGTTGAAGGCAGGAGCTAGCCAACTCTGGTTAAGATCACCCATAATGTAGAGTTCCCCTGTCGTGATTAGGCAGGAGATTTGCTTGAGGAGGTCGGTGATGGCAGAAACTGGTGTACCAGGTCAGCAGTATAACCCAGCAATGTAAAATGGTAGTGAGAAGGGAAGGACAAGCTGAATTAGTATTACTTCAAGGACTTTTGGTTCGGACTTGGTCAGGACCACTGAATAGTGCAAGTCCAAGTTTACGTAGATGGTTATTCCACCACCTTTAGAGGCTCTATCCTGGCAGGCCATAGTGTAGCCTGGGATAGCAACAGAGGAGTCCTTGATGTTTTTGTTGAGCCAGGTTTCGGACAGGGTGAGGATATCTGGAGTGTAGTGGACAGCAATAACCTGAAGGGAGTCAAGCTTGTGGACAAGGCTTCTTATATTTAGGTGCAGGAGGTGCAGACCATGTGGGAGAAGGTCTCCAGAGTGAGGTGAAGAAGATGCCGAAGTTGGAGAGGGACATGGGGGGTAGTATTGGGGCTCAGGTTAGGGTGGATGTCACCTGCTGCAAGGAGCAGGAGAGTGAGAGTTAGGTAGTGAGCAAATAGCTGTACATGACTGACTGCAAGCAGTCATTTCTTAGATTGATGGCGTGTATGAGCTGGGCATAGTGGAATAAGTTGAAAAATGACTCAGGGGAGCGATGGGTTGAAAAGAAATGGGCTGGGATGTGTGGCAGAGTGTGTCCATGCTTGGGTGAAAGGGGAGGTGGATGCTGGGCTGGAGGGGTGGGAGAGCTCAACGAGGTTTGGCAGGATTTGGGAGGACGGCATGGGAGAGGTGGGTGGCATGTTGGGAAGGAAAGGAGGGAGAAGAGAATAGGGATGAGCAGGGTCAGGTGGCCTAGTAGAAGGATCATGGCATGGATCAGGTGCTAGGAGGACCCTACTGCTGTGATTACTTAGCGGGGAAGGTAGATGCTGTAGTTACTTAGTGGAGAAGGTAGAGGGCTGGGATGCGGCGGCAGGGAAATGCTAGGGACCTGTAAGGACTAAGAACCAATGGGGAAGCAGAGGCAATGAGGGTTTTAGGTAGCCAATGAGGGAGCGAGTGCTGCTAGGCTTACTAACCAATGATGGAGCGAGAAGGAATGTGGGTGGGCAATAGGTGTATTTAATCAGTGGAGGGGGTGGGGGTGGGTGGAAGGGCTGAAAATCTTTCTATGAGACACTTGTATTTTGCTTAACTGCAGCTAAATCTATTTGTAAAAAGCGCCAGGTGGCAAAAGCAGGGGAAAAAGTCCTGGCCAATCAGAGCGGGTTTGCTGGAAGCACCCATGTTCTGATTGTCTGTGCTGTTTCCGGACCTTCCAAGGAGCTGCAGGCGGGCATCCTGGTCTCGGTCGGCTGCTCGCTGGGTGCCGTCCGACCGTGGAGGAACTGAAGCGGCCCTGTTCAAGGGCAGGCAGCTGTAGAGAAGAAAAATAGCAGGGGTTAAATAGCGTAGAGGCAGGTCAGGTTTAGGTTGAGCAATTTAACAAGACAAAGGAGAGTGAGACTTTTCTGCACCAAGGCTGAGTGTGTGGATGGGGGATGGGGGTGCAGGAGCAAGGAAACAACAGAAGAGCTGTAAGCACTTTAAAACAGTAGTAGAAATTACAATCCAGTTAATGCAATTGAAATCCTTCTATGAGACACTTGTATTTTGCTTAGTTGCAGCTAAATCTATTTGTAAAAAGCGCCAGGTGGCAAAAGCAGAGGAAAAAGTCTTGGCCAATCAGAGCGGGTTTGCTGGAAGTGCCCATGTTCCAGTTGGCTGTGCTGTCACCGTACCTTCCAAGGAGCTGCAGGCGGTGGTTGGTGCGGCCTCAGCCACCACCTGTGACCCCTAGCCTGGACTCTCAACTAGCAAGGCATGGCAAAGTCGCTACCCTATCAGAACTTGAGCACTCTTCGGCTCTGGTCACCGACTGGTTCCTTCAGCTTGCATCCATGTTCTCCCTAAACCAAACTAAAATCTGTTTTCCTCACTGACATATATGAAAAAAGCTGTAATCACCTATGTGCCTGACTGCTAGTATCCTTATTTTTCTGCTCATAGTGTTAAAATTAGGAAAACTGTGTGTGATTAAACTCCCCTCTGAAACATGTGGATGCATCAGCTCCTCCCATGAGCTGCAGCACCTTGTACTGTTATGAACTGTTGTAACACGTAGCACTTAAGTGCAGTATTTGTATATATTTGTATTATTAATCCCTACTGTAAATACCTCTGTATGTACTGTATTAATTGGCCTGGATTTAACCAGGTCCATCTTGTAAATGAGCTTGCTCAACGATGCCCACCTGGATAAATAAAGATTTTGATTGAGTGCAGAGAAGGGCAACTAAGATTGTGCAGGGTCTGCATAACAAGGCACATGGGTATAGGTTTAGGCACCTCAATATGTACACATTGGAACAGAGATGGGGGTGGGGACATGATTGAGACTTTCAAATACCTTAAGGGCATAAATAAGGCAGAAGGGGATAGCATCTTCCAGTATAAAAAGTATAGTAGAACTGAAGGGCATGACATGAAATTGGAGAGGGGTTGCGTAAGGGGTAAAGGGAGAAAGCTCTTTTTATGGCTGCAGTGGGCATAGCCCTACAGATGTTTTGCTTTAGAAAAGGATTCCATGCATAAATTACCTTCCAAACAACTTGATAGAGTGTTAAAAATAGTGCCCTCTGCTGAAGCCTCATTACTACTCTGCCTGTGTGTGCATGGGATCTGGAGAGCACTATTTTTCCCTCTGGCTTGAGAAGTTACTTTCCCCTCCTTGCAAGGCATCATAGGAGGCAAGACTTTGTCTGGGGCATGACCAGGACACCTGGATGGACAGGTTTGGGGGAGGAGGGCAAGCAGGTGCCACCCACTAGGGGCAGGCAGGTGTTCCCAGGGGGAGGGAACTTGCAGCCAAGGATAGGGAGGACATATCTCCTCATTTCTCCTTTTTCTAGGTTGCAAGAACAGCCTCAGAGAGAACATCAAGGATTTTGACAAAGAATATGCCTTAAGTAAGGCAACAGCAGAAAGTAGACCTTCTGAATCTTGGAACATTCTAGTAAGTGCTGAGTTTCGAAACTCTGACATTTGTAAAAATAAATGAATATGATCTGCATTCAAATTATAATATATTTTGTGATACACTTTACTTCCTCCACTGGCACTGCAAAATTTCAAACTGTAACACTGGGGCTGGTAGCATGGCATTATTGCCTGGAGGTTATAGTAAGGAACTATGAATGAGCTCTGTACATACAGCAGACAAGAGTTGAATTCTACATGTAGGACTGCTATCAGTAGCACATAACCCTAGCAGGATAATCAGAAAATATAAGCTTTTCCCATCCTCATTATGGCAACATGTTCACCTGGATGTAAATACTGGATTAGAGGCAATCTGATTTTAGTATAGTGACAATTATTACCTGCAGAATAATAAAAAAAAGTGGAAATATTTTTTTTTATCAGTAATACCAACTGGACTTGTAATTCATATAATCTGAAATGGTAAATACTCATATATCTAATGTACTGTACAGTTTGGCAAATGGTTACGTGCTTTATGCAGTGAGGTAATACCCTCCCTGTAAAGTAAGAGCCGCTATTTAAATGAAATGATAAATAAATAAAATAGTAAGCTCTAAGTCTTTTTCCTTCACTGCTTATTAAAACAGCAGAGTCATATACACATTTTGCAATGATGTAAAATGTGTTAGCTTACAAGCATATATTACAAATAGAATAATAGGTTCCAGTGAATTACAAGGCTGTAATTCCATTGAGAGGTTCTGGGGACATAGGTAACCTCGAGAGCAAAGCTCAAGAGGTTCCTATGTCTCCAGAAGCTCGAGACAGAATTACAGCCAAGTGATTCACTGGAACCTAACTGTTATTTTTTGTAATATATGGATGCGAGATGCTGATGAGGTCTTACCTCTGGATTCCTTGTGGGACAGTTCCATGATGCCTGTTCTCGCTCCCCACTCACATCCCCCTTCCCACATGCAGTTCTGCTTCTCTCTCTCAGGAATAAAAAGAAAAGGAGCAAAAAAAAAACTGCTTTGGACACTAGGCAAGTTAGTGATCCCAACGATAGTATTACGAGGACCGGAAGTATAGTATTATTGGACTGGAAGTATAGTATTATGAGGACCGGAAGTATAGTATTACAGCAGTGACTAAGGTATTACAGAGTTTTTTTATATGCTTTTTGGGGGTATTATTTTTAAAATCCATATATTACATTGTGTTAATTACACAGTGATTGAAAAAATGTTCAGAAAGCTGTACAATTATGTAATATTGATTCACATAAGAGCATTATATGTAATGTCAGGCATATATTAGAAACAGAAAGAAAACTTATGGAATTAGGCATATAAATGGAAATGGTACACCCATAAATGAAGTAGTTGAAAGAAAAAGGTCTTCTAAATGTGTTATTATGAAATCCAATAACTGCAGATGCTTCTATTTTGTGTTAATAGCTTTTGAATTGAAATATTCTTGTCAGGAAATACTTTTAGCAGTAATGCAGTAGCCAGTCAAACACATCTTGCATAGACATCATATTAGGCTATTTGATGCTGATAGAGTCAACATTTATTGCTGTGGGAATGTTACAAGTAATGGAAGAAATTATTCTTCTATTCAGCAGTAAATGTAGACCATATTTTATGGTGGATAACATGCATGATTCAGAAAGCCAACTTGTTGCCTAAGTGGTTGTTTGCATGCAAATTGTATTTGACTTCTACATGTTGCTATAAGGTGATGTGTATTACTTGGGTGTTGGGTTTGTTTATGAGATAGTATGTCTGGAAGCTTTATCTTGGAGAATGTGTGAGATGAAGTTTAGCATTGTCTTTTGAAGTGACCTAAGGCTTGTTTTTTCAGCATGTAAATTGGCATTGTGTTGTGAATTTTAAGGAATAAGTACAGATTGATTCGACCATGGCCCAATGGGGAGAGTGTAGATTTTAGTAAAACAAGATTTTTAGGTAATATTTTCCCTTCGATGTGCTGGATTTCCACAGCTGCATTAGTGCATATGTCTGACAGACATAAAAATGTAAATGTGAAGAAATGCTTGATTTATTTGTTAAATTCTGATTTCCAATTCTAAAGGCCCTCTCCTGTTAGTGTCAAGGGCAGATGCACTTAATTGTCTCAGTGAGGCCAGCTCAGTTAAGGGTACTTGTTGAAACTTTATATTATAAAGTACAGTCAATCTTTTTTTTATTTTACTTTTACAATGTAGTATAAGAATAAAATGTTTTGTAGCTGTAGTTTTTTGTGTTCGTTTTGCAACATGCCAACTCATGGAATCTACCCCAGTTTCATAACAGGTATAAATGTAGTTTTCAGTAACCTCTTTTGTGAGTGATGAAGATGGTGGTTACCTGTTGTCCTAAACTCTTGACACCAACTGGTTTCACTGGTGCTATGTTTCTGAAAATGACTCAGTTAAATGGTATGCTTAGATTTATTAATGGTATGTGCCTTCCCTTCTTAGACAAAAATGGAGACAGTATTGAAACAGCTGACTAGCTTCCAGTGGGTCTGCCAAGCAGATATCAGACCGGGACAAACACCTCTCAGGTCACCCAAAGGCAATTGCAGTCCCCTAATACAATAATATGCCTTCTCACTAATAATATTGTATTAGGGGACTGCAGTTGTCTTGGGGTGACCAGAGAGGTGATTGTCCTGGTGTGATACATGCTTGGCAGACCCGCTTGAAGCTTGTGATCTGTTTGAAAACTGTCTCCTTTTGTACCATAGAAAGGAAGGCATACACCACAGAAATTTATATATTCTAACAACATTTTAAAGCTGTGTGATGTTATCTCACGATGGTGATTTCAAACTGCCAGTAAAAACAGACTGTTATGTTCAACCTGTCTGATAAAAAAAGCTCCTTCTGGTTTATGGATGTCATCAATCAACTACAACTAGTAACATTTAGATACTACAATGACATAAATAGATGCCATGATTTCTAACTGCAGTATCTAAGACAAACAAATGAACTTGTCAGGCTAATTTAACAAAAATGAAAAACAAACAAACCAACAAAAAAAATTAATAAAAAAATCCATTATGCTAAAGCCAGTGACTTTGTACTAGTACCCCACATTGGCAAAGCAGAAATAATCACAAACACATTGACACCATGGCTTGTGGTGTGTGCAGGCTGAACAAGTATAGGGCGCTACAGAGATGTACTTATTACAGAGCACTACCTATGCTTTAACAACTCAGGAATTCAAGACGTTGATTATATAGCCTTCTCACTGGCCACCAAAAAAGCACACCTGGTTCCTGGGGACACCTCTGCATCTCACAATCAGCATAATTTACAACAATCTGGTTGTGAGAAAGATTCTAACTTTTTTTCCTTTTAGGAGAAAGGGAATGGCAAAGGGAGGAGGAGTAGTGGCAACAGTTATGGAGTCGACAGGAGGGAATGGGCTACTATGAGGAGAAAGGAAGTGGGCATTGGAGAAGGGTTTTCAGAGAATCTTTCTGCAGTACTAGAGAGAAAGAAGGAGGAGGGAGGCGATGAAATTGGAGTAGTAACTGATAGAAGTCTGGATGAAACTGAAGTGAGAGGAAGTTCTGCTGGGGGAATTACAAAAGGGGCAGATGGGGAACTACTGTGCAGGAGGAGCCAGGAGTGAGAGGTGGGGAGGAAGGGAAGCAATCAGTAAGAGGGGTGGAACCTTAGTGCTGGGGGACTCAATACTAAGAGGAGTCAGGTGAGGTAGCAATGGGGAGAGGCATAGTCGCATTTGGGTGGTGCCCACGCTGGGAATGACAGCAGTAAGGGTGGGACAATTTGTTTTAAAATATGCTAGAAGGGGTAGGGAGAAGCCTCATTTAATTATACATTTGGGGATGAATGACCTAGCTAACAGGACGGTAGATATAGTCCAGAGGTGGTTTGAGGAACTAGGACAATTAAGTGAAGGGGCAGGAAGATCAGTTACTTTCTCAGAAATACTTCCAGTGCCCAGGGCAAGCACAACAAGAACACTGAGAATAAAGGAATTTACTGAATGGCTAAGAACCTGGTGTCATGCTAATGGGTATGGGTTGTGGAGGGATGGGGAGAGACCTGGGAGGACAATAGTCTCTATGCCAAGGATAGACTACACTTGAGCGAGGAGGGAAAGTAAGTTTTGAAACGGAGGATGGAGGAGTACATAGAGGAAGTTGTGAATTTCAACTAGGAGTGGGGGTGGCAAGTGGGCAAGGGACATGCAGAGACCACAGGTTGGGAAACCATACGAGCTTACCCCCCATAACAGTGACAAAGGACAAAGGGCAAGTACTAGTGGCAATGCTAGTAAAGGAGGGCAGAAAGGGAAGGGGTGGAAGGTGGTCACCCTGAATGCTAGGAGCATTGGGAAGAAAACTGCAGAGCTACAGACTCTCATGGCAGAGGGGGAGGTGGACATTGCAGCCATCACAGAAACATGGGCCACCCAATACAATGACTGGAACCTGTCGATACCTGGGTATAGGATATTTCGTAGGGATAGAGTGATTGGGAAAAGTGGGGGTGGCACTATATGTGACAGAAGGACTGAAGTATGTACGGGAGGAAGGGGAGGAGGGTAGTACAAAGTCACTATGGATGCAAATCCAGGATTCCATGAATAGGACTCTCAAGATAGGAGTGGTGTACAGGCTGCCCTCTCTGACCGAAGAGTTAGACAGGGAACTAGTCGTACAGATCAGAAGGACCTATAAGAAGGGTACTGTGGTGTTTGTGGGAGACTTCAACATGCCAGGAGTAAATTGGAGTACCCCAACAACCAGGAATAGAAAGGAACAGGTACTGCTGGATGCCTTCCAGGACAGCTTCCTGATGCAAATGGTCAGCGAAACAACCAGGTTAGGGAATACCCTTGACCTTGTGCTGGCAAATGGGGAGTTTGTGAGGGAACTTAGGGTGGAAGAACCACTGGCAGGGAGTGACCATCACTCAGTATGGTTCATATTGGATATGGGTAAGGAAGGAGTGGCACAAGGGTGCTGGACTTCAAGAGGGCTGACTTCAGGAGGATGGAAAGGTGGTAAAAGGGTACCTGGCCAGAATTCAACCTAGTTTGGGCACTAACTAGAGGTGGGAGCTCATAAAGCTGGGGATAGTGGAGGCAACCAGAACATGCAGCATGGCCCAGAGCAAGAAAGCTAGGGCAAATAAACCTAGCTGGGTGAGCAAGGAGGTCATGGAAAAGGTAAGGAGGAAAAGAGCTGCGTTTAGGAGGTACGAAAAGCAAGGAGGGGAGAGAACATGGAAGAGTACCTGAAGGAATTGAAGGAGGTGACAAGGGCAGTAAGGGCAGCCAAGATGTCTACAGAGCTCAGGCTGGTGCAGGGCATTAAGAAAAGAGAGAGCGAGAGAGAGAGAGAGAGAGAGAGAGAGAGAAGGACTTCTTCAGGTACATCAGGGAGAAAAGGAACTATAAGGACCATATAGTAATTAGGAAGGAGGTGGGTTGGGTGGAAGCAAGGGGGTGATAAGGCAGAATCAATAAACGATTACTTCTGCTCAGTATTTACTAAGGAGAAGAGGGGGGTGATACCCAAGGCGGGGAGGGAAGGCAGAAACAGAGGGGGAAGGGTGATAGATGGGGAAATCATGGAGGGTAGGGTTCTGGAGGGTTTGAGGGCACCAAGAGGGCAAAAGACGCCAGGCCCAGATGGCATCCATCCCAGGGTACTGAAGGAGCTGGCGAAGATCCTGGTGGGATCTTTGTCAGACCTATTTAATGCCTCATTACACTCAGGGTATGTACTTCAGGAATGGAGGATGGCTCATGTGGTGCCCCTCCACAAGAGCGGCCCCAAGGATGAACCAGGGAACTACAGACTGGTGAGCCTCACATCCATCATGGGTAAGCTGATGGAGACTATCCTGAAAGAGAGGCTGGTGACCCTCCTGGAGGCCAAAGGACTACAGGGCAGCAGACAGCATGGCTTCGTAAGTGGCAGATCCTGCCAAATCAACCTGGTGGAGTTCTATGACTGGGTAATTAGGCAACTGGATGGGAGCCATGCAGTGGATGTCCTGTACCTGGACTTCAGTAAGGCATTCAACTCAGTGCCGCATGAGAGGCTGGGAAGTAAGTTAGAAGGCACAGAGGCAGGTGTGAAGCTGGTGAGATGAGTAGTGAACTGGCTTCAGGGAAGGCAACAGAGGGAGGTGGTGGGTGGGGAGCTCTCATCCCCAAGGGTAGTAACGAGTGGTGTTTTGCAGGGCTCAGTGCTGGGACCAGTGTTGTTTGGGATATTCATTGCAGACATATCATTGGGCATCAAGAGCAAGACCAGTCTGTTTGCTAATGACACCAAGATGGGAGCAGTAATGGATGACCTAGGGGGATGGCAGGGGTTGCAGGATGATCTGGCAAAGCTGGAAACCTGGTCGGACACTTGACAACTGGAGTTCAATGCCAAAAATTGCAAGGTGCTGCATTTTGGGGCAAAAAACCCAAGGAGGAGTTACCATCTGGGGGAGTGCAGCTAGCCGAGACAGAGGAGGAGAAGGATCTGGCGGTGCTCATTACAGGGTCAATTAACAACTTGGCACAATGTAGGAAGGCAGTTGCAAAGGCCAACAAAATGCTGGGTTGTATTGCAAGGGATATATCCTCGAGGAGGGGGAAGGTGATTCTGCCATTGTATAGATCATTAGTTAGACCTCACCTGGAGTACTGTGTGCAGTACTGGCGCCTGTATCTGAAGAGGGACATTAAGTTACTGGAGGGGGTGCAGCGCAGGGCGACAAAGATGATTAAGGGGCTGGGGAACTTACCATACAAGAGGAGGCTGAGGGAGTTGAACATGTACTCACTGGAGGAGAGGAAGGACAGGGAGGGATATGATTGAAACCTTCAAGTACATGAAAGGAATAAACAAGACAGGTGTAGAGGGGCTGTTCAAAGTAAGGGAGGGGAGGGACACCTGGCGCCATGATATGAGATTGGAGGGAGGAAGGTTCAGGAGGGAGAGGAGGAGACACTTTTTTACAGAGAGTGTGGTAGCTGGGTGGAATGCGTTACCGGCAGAAGTGGTATCCAGTAGAACAGTGGACTGCTTCAAAAGAGGCTGGGACAGGGCAAGAGGGAGGGTCAAGGGAGGGAAGGGTGGGAGGGAAGGGCTGCTGCAGAATAAGGGGTGCTAGTTGCACATTCGAGAAGACTTGATAGACTACTAGGCCTTTATCTGCTGGCAAATTTCTTATGTTCGTATAAATAAAATTACTTTTTTTTCCTTTTATAAATAAAATTACCATCTGGAGATCCCCTCCATCCCCTTAAGGTTCCACTGGAACCAAGTTTCAGTCTTCTTCTCCTGACATTTCTTTGTTTGTATTTTTTTATATAGCCTGCAATCTGGGCCAGCAAAGGAACACAGAGCACACCTTGCTCCTGTGGACAGCTCTTCATCTCCTGAAAGTAACATTTGCATTAGTCCACTTGGGAGAAAGATGCCCATTTTTTTTTTAAATCGGTAAATAAAAAATATCATCTGGTGAACCGCTCCACCCTCCCAGGTCCCACAGGAACCGAGTGTCTCCCTTTCTCTTCCAATATACTTCACTATAATGTGTCTTGCTGGTAGAATGTCTGATCTGTGTGAAAGTACTAATATCTTGAAACATTTAATAAAAATTATTCTGCACTTACTTTGAGACACATTTTCAGCTCTCCTCTTTATAATTAAGAATGGCACTTTGCTTGGGGGAAGGTGCCCATTGAGGCAAGGTGGCGACATGTATGTTTCAGTGCTAAACTATAACACAATTGCTTTCATTGTTTTTCTTGCATGATAACTGCTTTAATGGGTTCAAATACATGCTTAAACCCGCAGGCGACTATTGGCAGCAAAATAGTGCTGCTTGAAACATTTTTCACCCCAAATTAGCAAATGTGACTGTGACTCTAGGGGCAGTTGCCTCTCCAAAGACTGTCATGACTATGACTTCTCCCTCTGTCTGTCTGTCTGTCTATATATCTGTATGTCTGTCTATGTAATGCTGCATCTTTCTATTAATTGCATCTATCGCTATTTCTACCTATTTGTAAAACAAACCTGCATATCACATTTGCCTGCACTCTGAGTACATACTCATGATACAGTGCATATTTGTACTCACACTCCTGCAGAGACCTTATGCTGTTCTGATATTCCGGTTATCACAGGCATAACTATCTTAACCTTATCAACAGTGACCCCTTCTGACAGTTACTATCACATTTTCTCTCCTAGCAGAGTCCATCATTACACCTGACTGCCTGACATCAACACATTGCTTAAATATAACTTACATCACCTCATGGACAAAAACTCTCTATCTCTATAGAACTGTGTAGATAATCCCATGACTGAACATATGCCAGCCATTACCTTTTTGTGTACTGCCACCCACTGTACCTGTCAAACCTGTATTGCTTGCCATTCCTTCCATTGAAATGTACACCTCCATATCTTTTCCAAATAATGTGTATGCCTTTTTTGAATAGAAAATAAAACAAATCTTACTGCTTACAAATCATTGTGTTGTTTTTTCATGCCTCCTTAACAATTCCACACAATCTTATTAACTTCATTATGCAGCCGTGGTGGATCTGATCAGAATTTGTTTATAGAGAGGGTGGTGGATGCATGGAACACTGTGCCTCAGGAGGCGGTGGGATAACATACAGTTGAGGGATTCAAGAGGGCATGGGATAGGCACAAGGGAATCATCCATATGAGGGAGGCATAGCTGAGGCCACTGACCTAGTAGAGGCAGCGAGAGCAAATTTGTAAAATGGGCAGACTGGATGGGCCTTGCGGTCCTTTTTTGCCTTCAACTTCTATGTTTCTATGTACTACAAGGCAGAGAATAACAGATCATAAACACGTGCTACAAGGCAGTGATGCAATTGCGGAGGTCTGGTGACAGGAGGGGTAGCACACTATGCAAATGTTACTGGTAATGTGCTGCTTTAAAATTGTCATCACCAACCAGTTCTTTCACTGTCTGATTATTTGGTGACAGCAAACTGGTAATCCATATACCATAAATATGTAATAAGACATGACTAAGCATTTGAGCATGTAATTAGGGACCAATAATTACATGATTTGTGGATGTTGTTAGGTATGAGGCAGAGCAAAGTGCCTTTAAAAGTATCAGAGAAGTACAATTATATCCAAAATTGCATGTCCCAGACTTGTCTTATTGCACTTTTAAAGTGACTTTTTAAGAAAATATAGACATATGTTGATAAATGGGAGGGGTGAAATAATTGAATATTATTGATTGGGAGGGAGGTCCTGCCCCTAGTAAGTATTTCATGGGTTGGAGAGCTCATTAGCCAGTCAGATTCTTCTGCCTGCCTTAGCAGTTTTGCAAGGGAATTTACTGTTTTTTGCTGAACCTTAAATTTATTTGTTGAGGTGCATTTGTTATTTAGAAATGGAAAGTGCTGCAATGGAATATTATCTACAGACCTGCATTTGCATTCAGCTTGATCGCCTGTCTTTGGTTTTGGAAGCACAATCTGCACATAAGCTCTTATTTCATCTTGCCATGCATATATTTACTGATTGCATAAACAAGTGGACTAGATTAACTCTGAGACACAGCAATCAGGGTAGTGTGTGAGACAGAGACAATGAAAATTCATATCTGATGAGTGGAGAGCAAAGACTATAGGGCTCTGTTACTCTTTCTCTCATTGTTTTCTTCACAGCAAGGTCACAGAAACATAGAATTTGATGGCAGATAAGGACCATTTGTCTGCCCATTTTTCCCTACTTGCATTACCACCAGAGACTGTACTTGATCTACAGCTCTTTCTCCCTCCCCCGTCCTTTTCATCATGATTCCCTTTTGCCTATACCATGCATTCTCGAACCCCATCACTATTTAAGCCCCCACCTCCTTCACTTGAAGGCTGTTCCAGGAATCCACCACTCTTTCTGTGAAGATGTACTTCCTCATCTCTCTCCTCAGTCCATCCCCTCCAACTATATAGTATATCACCTTGTTCTTGAGCATCTTTTCTTCTGAAAAATACTCCCCTCCTGTACCTTATTTACCGTCATATCTCCCCTCTTCTTTCTCTCTTCCAAGGTGTACATATTGAAGTCCTTTGGTCTCTCCTCATAGAGTTTTGATGCAGACTCAGCATCATTTTAGTTGCCCTAATCTGGACTGCCTGCATTCTGTCTATGTCCTTCCAAAGATGTAGGGCTGGATTTTCAAGTGTTGGGGACTAACCTGTGGTGGTTTATATTTTCAGCTGGTGCAGCTGCAGAAGATGTTATGCCTGGTCCCCCCCATGCATAACATTTCCATGCAGCTGCACCAAAATAAAAAATGACAGCAATCTGCTGTAAATCATGGAGCCGGTAATAAACTGGCTCCACTTTTGAGAATACCATGGCTGCAGGAAAAAGGGTGGCTCCACAAGTGGAGACCTACTTGAGCTAGTTTTTTCTTGCAGCTGAAGGAATTTCAGGGGGCTTTGAAAATCCAGCCCCTGGTCTCCGGAACTGCACACAGTACTCTAGGTGGGGTCTTACCAGAGATTTATACAGAGGCAACAACACCTCCCTCTTTCTGCTGATGATACCACTCCCTATGTACCTCAGCATCCCACTAGACCACCCGACTGCCTTGTTGCAATGTCTGGCAACTTTTAGGTCATCCGATACTGTAAGATTAACCCCAGCTCTCTTTCCTGCTTGGTAGTTGTCAATACTACTTCACCCATTTTGTACTCTGCTCCTTGGTTTGTATGCCCTAAGTGTATTATTTTTGTACTTTTTCGCATTGAAACCCAGCTACCACACTCCTGACCTCTCCTGCAGTTTTCTCATGTCACTGCTTATCCTTTCCACCCCAAGTGTCCAAAGAATTTGGTGTCATCTACAAAAAGGCAGACCTTCCCTTCCAGTTAGAAACATAGAAACATAGACTTTGATGGCAGATAAGGACCACTTGGCCCACTTAGTCTGCCCATTTCCCTACCTAATGGATAAGCTGCAGATCCTAGTTGAAAATCCCCTGAAATGTCTCTTATAAAGACATTAAAGAGGATCAGTCCCAGCATTGATCCTTGAGACACCCCAGTGGTCATCCTCCCTTCCTCAGAGTGAACTCTGTTTACTGTCACTGTCTGTCACTTATCTCCTAACCAATTTCTTATCCCGTTTATCACCTTTGGACTCCTAAGCTACCCAGCTTGCTTACTAGTCTCCTGTGTGGAACAGTGTTGCAAGCCTCACTGAAATCGAGGTAGACCACATCCACTGCTTCACCCTGATCTAATTATTTTGTCACCCAGTCAAAGAAATCTGTCAGTCTTTGTTTGACATGACCTCCCTGCTGTGAATCTATGATGCCTTGGGTCTTGTAACCCACTAGATTCAAGATATTCCACACTCCTTTCCTTCAGCAGTGATTCCATTAACTTTCTCACCACTGATGTTAGGCTGACTGGCGTATAATTGCCAGCATCCTCCTTGCTGCAACTTTTGTGTAGTGGGACTATGTTAGCCCTCCTCCAGTCCTTCAGAATTACTCTTGTTTCCAGTGAGCTGTTAAATCGAACTGTCAGAGGTGCAGCCAGTACTTCCCTGAGCTCACTCAATATCCTTGCAATCACATCATCTGGCTCATTGCTATGTCCACCTTCAGATTAATGAGTCCCTTCAGGACTCTCACCTCCATGAAAGGACTAGTGTCCACCCCACTCCTTCCAAAGCTTCTGTTACTTTTTTGTGGTCTCTCCCCATCACACATTTAGCCTGTCTCTCCAAAAACTTAAAGCACTTTTTCTATACACGTCTGGCATGTTCTTTGTGTACGGTTGTTTAAACTCACTGGATTGATGCACTGGTAGTGAGGCCTTGCACTGCCAAAATAACAGAGATAATATACTAATTACATGCATTGTTTGGGTTTTTACATAAGCTGTTTTCCTCTAACTGTAACTGCTCCCCCCCAGTTGAAATGACTTAGTTTTTCAAGTTCTCGTTAACTTAAAGCTCTGTTTCATGTAATGTAATGTATTTGTCTCCACTGAAATGGTTTTACCTTTGTGTGTAACCCTCCTGGGTTGTGCTTGAAAATAGGCAAAATCTTTGTCTAGTACACCTACCCAGTAAAACAAAATAAATCAATAAATTCTCCTTCCTCTGAGAACACTGAACAAAAGTATTTGTTCAGGATGCCTGCCTTTTCCTGGTCCACTTCTGCAGAGTCCTCTCCTTCCTTTTTAGACTTAAAATCCCACCCCTGGTCTTCCTCTTTTCACTAACTGTACATATCTAAAAAATGTCATGTCCCTTTATGTTTCCTCCTCGGCTATTCTCTTTTCAGTTTGCACCTTTGAACTCCTTATTGCTTTTCCTGCTTCCCTCTGTTTCCCCTGATACACCTCCTTAGCCTCCTCCCTTTGTGTCTCCTTGTATCTTTGGAATGCTACCCTTTTAGCCTTTACCTTTTCAGCCACCTCTTTCAAGAACCATAGCAGTCTCTTTTTCCTCTTGCTTTTGCTCTCTTGTTTGATGTAGAGGTTTATTGCCTTCACTGCGCTTCCTCCAGTAAAAGCAATCACAATGAAAATAGACAGACTGGGTGGGCCAACCAGCCCTTATATTTTGTCAGTTTCTATGTTTCTATTTTTAGCTTCTCCCACTGTTCCTCCACCCCACCCAGGCCAGGTCATCCCTGAGGCATTCACCCATCTTTGTAACATCTGCCCTCCTGAAGTCCAGGACCCTTACCCTTGTGTGGTTTGATTCTACAGCTGCACCACAGTAATCAATCAAAACATTTACAAATCAAGTGGTACTAGACCAATGAAAGTCAGCAGGCAACACGTTCCAGTCTCTGATGACTATAGAGAAATGAACATTGGGCTAAAACAGTTCTGTAAAAAAGATTTTCAATCACAAGGGTGTGGACCTATCTGTCTGTCTTGTCTGTCTGTCTGTCTGTCTATCTATCTATCTATCTGTATGGAAATTTCAATTTTGATACTGTAGATAAATGTGTAACATGAGAAGTCCCTCTAAACTTAATGAATCCTTAACTGAAAGGGATTCTGAGCTATGAAAAAATCACCAAAAGGAAATCCAATTAAAATAAAATCAGAGAACATCAAATGAAAACGAGTTCAACACAGAATATAAATTACAATGATGTGTATAACTGGATTAATTTATTGTTTCTCATATCTGTAACTATGAGGTAATATCTGTTGCTATGCTGTTATCTGTAGTATTTAGCTTTCTGCAACCCAGTTCCACAGGGAGAGAGAACGAGATCTTGGGGAACCTGAGATCCTGCAATTCTGGAGATTATGTACATTCTTCAGGAGAGTGGTGAGAAACCCATCTCCCGTGTGATTTTCTTTGTCACATGCTTGGCGTAAGTAATATAATAAACATTTATTAGTACTCATGCTTGTTTACAAATGTTTCTTGGCAGACTCTGAAGACATAAGAATCTGTATTATTAATATTATTATTTACCCTACACACTAAGAGTGTTTAGGCAACAAGGCATAAAAGAATAAAGACATTATAGTACATAGTTTCAGTCTTTAGTTTATACAGCACCCATTTACATCATATCTCATAATCATATTCTACCAGCTTTTTTCTTAATTTTAGTATCTATTTATTTAATTTTTGCTTACCAATAGATGCAGTAGACAAAAGCATTGCCTATTTTCAGTCATGTTCCATAAGAGTTACAGGCAAAAATGAACAGCAATTACAGGTGCTACAACAATACAAAAAACATCTACAGTGGCCTGACATAATACAGATGTGCTCTAAAACAATGCATAGTATTGACAGTTCTGAAAACAATGATAATAAGTGCAAAATTGACATGTGGAGAAAAAATAAAGCCAGGTCAAGTAGAAGTATGTAAGGTCAGATTACACAAGCACTTAGCGCACATGAGGACTTTACAAAGTTCACTCTTAAAAACTTGGTGAGACTGAGAGTGCCTGAAAGTCATTGGAAGGGAGTTTCAGAGCTTGGGGGCAGATCCTGAGATTGCATGCTCGCCCATCTTTGTGGTACATCTAGGAACATCAAGGAGAGACCTATCTACAGACCTCAAGGGGTAGGCCTGTGAGGCATGTTTTAACATGCTGGCAAGTGTAGTTGGTGTACCAGTTCCAATAGTATTATCAACAATACAGCCTGCCGTGTAAAGTCAATAGGATGATGGGAAGAGCCACCCAAGACTATAGCAGAGGTCGCAGTAATTGGCA
Source organism: Neoceratodus forsteri (assembly GCA_016271365.2). Lineage (NCBI taxonomy): Eukaryota > Metazoa > Chordata > Ceratodontiformes > Ceratodontidae > Neoceratodus > Neoceratodus forsteri. The sequence goes on from CM028137.1 coordinate 370,408,408, forward strand.
TGCTGTAGCATGGATAGGGCAAAACAACAAACACTGTGGTAGCACATGTTCCATTTGTTTAGGATCCCTTTGTTGGCCTCCAGATAGGTTATCAGTCCATAGGTAAGACTCAGCCAAAGGACACCCTGGGCAATAGCAAGTCTAGCAGCTGCAGTAAGGGTATGTCTAATTTTTTAGGCAAGCCCCAGCTTCATGTTTACTGTCTTAAAAATAGTTGACAGATGGAGGTTGAAGTTAAAGGAGACTACTACATCTAGTGGGGAATCATCTGGACTGAGGATGGTTAATGCAGAAGGACAGGCTTTAATTCTAGGAGCTGAGCCAAATAGCATGGCGACTGTCTTCTTGGTGTTCATAAGGGGTCTGTTTTGCCTTAGCCAGGACTGTATGAGATCAAAATCCTCTATCAGGTTCAGATTAATGTTGGATATATTTGTGGCCCTAGTGTAGAGCACCATGTTGTCTGTGTAGAGTAAGGCCGAACAAAGACCAGCCATTGTGGGCAGCTTGTTGATAAACAGGGAGAATAGTAACGGACCGAGTATGGATCCTTAAGGGACATCAACACTGGTGGGGAAGAGTTCAGATTTGACTTTATCAATTTGAATTAATTGTTATTGTCCAGTAAGGTAGCTTGCAAACCAGGATGTAGTAGTAGATGAGAAGCCCAGGGTAGTCAGTTTAAATAACAGCAAGTGTGATCCACAAGCTCAAACACCTTAGTAAGGTCAATGAAAACTGCCTGTCTAAGCATGCCCTTATCGGTGGCCATCTTTACATAATTAGTAAACTGGATGAGGGCAGTGGACATGCTGTGTGATTGCCTGAAGCCATGTTGAGCCAAGGACAGTACATTGTTCAGTTGTAGGTGTTCTGTTACCTTGGCGGCCACAATTTTCTCGAGTAACTTGTTCAGCACTGATAGAATGGCTATGGGGCAGTAATTCTCCATATTCTTGGTATCGCCCTTTTTTGTGAATAGGCACCACTCGGGCGATCTTCCAGAGCATAGGGACAGACCCTGAAGACAGAGATAGACTAAAGAGCCTTGTGATCAGTGCAGCTAATAGAGAGGCTGCAGTTTTTAGAAACCTGGGTAGTAGCCCATCTGACCCAGCAGGCTGCAGCTGGGATAGTCTTTAGGAGATGAAGCACCTCAGTTTTGGTGACAGTCCTTAGGTTAAATGGAGGGTAGTTCGGTTTCTCAGTACTGGATTTTGGAATAGGGACCTGTCCAATCAGCTCAATTTACTCAGAGATGTCTGAGAAATGGGAGTTAAGGGCATTCCGCAATCAAGCCAGAGTTATTACAATTACTCCCATCCAGTGTTATGTCCAATATCAATGTATTGGTACCCTGACCCATAAAAGATTTAATATGGCTCCAAAATCCTTGAGAATATCTAACAGGTGCTTGGAGAAGTTGTCTGCAGTAGATACTTTTTGCAGATCACATAGCTTTTTTGCATTCTTTTCTCTGTCTTCTGTATTCAACCCAGTCTGCAGGTGACTTAGAATGTTTGGCTTTGGCCCAGGTTTTATCTGGTATATTGTCACTGCAGTGACTTCCCAATGGTGAAGACCATCACAGTGACAGGATTTGGCCAAAATCTGCATGTCACTGTGATGGTCTCTGCACGGCCAGGGGATTGCCTCGCATGGTGTTTCACCCCTCCCCGGTCCAACTCTGACTCAGAGTTAGAATCCTAGAGACCGGGGGGTGTGGGGGTTTGGCGGCACAGTCCCCTGATGGAAATACGGAGGTATCCCCGACACTGCATTGCTGACACTCGGGAATGCGGCTGCCACTGTCGGGGATGCCCCCATTACCACTGTTGCTGTAGTAAGGTAAAACCATTTTATCTCTCCTTTTAATGGAGGTTAGAAGGTCACTATGCATCCATCTGGTCATTAAACCTCTAACTCTTCACTTTTTGACTGGAACATGTTTATCTTGTAGAGCCTGCGCAGTGGCTAAGAGGAAATTAAAAGCATTCTCCATGTCTGATGTCTAGTATAGAGGAGACTAGTCTATTTGGTGGAGATCTGCAATTAATGCCCGAATGTTCAGTTTAGAGAAATCCCTAAATTTAATTTCTTTAGGTGAGAACTTTGGGATAAGTGTCTTCCAGATGCAGAAAAGAGGCAAATGGTCGCTGATGGAGTCTGGCAGTGTACCAGCAGTTAGTACACATTTGCTCTTATTAGCAATGATCCAGTCTAAAAGGGTCTCGTGATTGCAGGATGGTGAAATCCTTGTTGGGCATGAGACCAGCTGAAATAGGTGGAGCTTCCCTAGCTCTGCATCAAACTTGGCTGAGTTATTCCCCATCCAATCAAGATTGAAGTCACTCAGGAGGAGAAACACATTTTTCCCTTCTAGAAATGCCAGGTAATTTATTTTATTTTATTTTATTGACATCTTGGATTAATTATCTTTGAGCTTAACAACTTGTTTACAAAGGTTCCACATCAAAGGAGTACAGACAGTTACAAGTACAATTCAGATACAAAAGTAAATAAACAAGGAGTAACACCATTGGAAGTGAAATTGCTTTTACATATTATATACAAATAAGGCAGAATAATTAGATGGCACAATGTTGCATAGGTTCTGAATAAGTAACATTGAGGTTCAGAGGTAGCCCCAAGGGGGAGGTGAGCCTGACCCTGAGGAGGAGGGTATAGCATATAGGGAAGATGGGATTGTTGGAGTTGCTAAGTGTTAGGAGTGACAAGGGTGAGGAAGGTGTGCCGCTCAGAAGGAAAAGTTGGTGTAAGGGTAGGAGGCAGGGGATAGGAGCCACACTGCAGATTGCAACAGAGTTGATTAGGAGTAGAAGAGAACCTGGGGTGACAGGGTAGTATGGTTTATGGAAAGAAGGATGGGAGTAGAGGTAGGAGATTGGAAAAAAGAGCCACCCAAAGGGTTATGATGACCTAGACTTAAGGCAGAGATGGTCATAGGTTGAAGAGAGGTGAGAGTAGGGATGATTGCAGGTTATACAAGAGCAAGTGGGTTGTGTACATAGGGAAGGGGAGGATGGGAAAAGTGCTTAGATAGAGGAGATGGGGGCGAAGACCTAGATAGTATTAGGTTGTGAGTCAACAGTCGCAAGTATTCAGCGTGACAAGATGGGCTTTCTGTTTGGATTTGTAGGGGCCAAGTTTTGGTTCCATAATAAGTTCTAAACAGAGAGAATTCATCCAAAGGGGTGACCTATATTCATAAGAGCTCCATCCTTGTGTGGTGTGGTGAAATGGTTTGTAAAAAACAGCTTTTCTGGTGCATCTTGTTAGTCTAAGGTTTGACTTTATGATAGACGTTAAGCCGTTTAAGCCACTCTTTGGAGGATTATATACACATAAGATATTACATTTTTTGTGTCCCCAAGGACAAGAACCATGTTGAAGGTTTCTGCAGGTGCATTTAGGTTCACTAGTGTGCACAGTGACATTGAGATATTCCTTAAATTAGAAAGCAACCCCACCCCACCTCTTTACAGCAGGACGGTCAGTTCTGAGAAGCTTACTTCTCACAGATCTGTACATGGTACCTTTGTTTAGCTCCATCTACTTTGTGTGTGCATTTGTAATTTGTTTGTGCTTTACTTATTATTGTATGCTCCTTCCCTCTCCCCTGTGTCACATCTGGAAATGAGCCTTGGCTCACTGTACCTTTCCTGGTTACAAATTTTCAAATAAATAAATAAAAACCCAGCTGTGTGCTTAAGATATTAATAGGTTAATCCCTCCAACGGGTAAATAGAATCAATTATCGTATTCCATTGTGATATTTATCAGTTTCTTTGGTGTGAACCATTGCCTGGCAATCACTTTCTGAGCCTCAGCCAAAAGTATCAGCTATAGTTTAAGTTCAGTCAATTAATCAATCTTTATTTTACCAGGTGAAACACCATTGAGGAAAACTCATTGCACAGTGGATCTGGGCAGTAAATGGAAAAAAAAGTACAAAAATATTATACGCTGTGATAACGTAGATACATGATCAAACCATGGATACATAATAATAAGACAACGGGAAAAGATAATGACAATACAGCTCTTGTTACTAATAGCAAACATTCGTCCTATAGTGGTAGATCCAAGATATGCCTCCAAGCAGGGAATGAACCAGAGGGGAGTGACAGCAAGGAAGCCGGGGCAGAGGGACAGCCTGGGTAAGTTAGGGTGGGGGTAAGTGCATTGACGATGGTGAACAGAAGGTAAAGCTAAGGAAGGGGAACAGCCAAGACAGTTCTAGTCAAGGATCATGGGGTGTAAGTGCCACCAGTGAAAGCAATCACATCTCTCCTTGTTGCCCTTTAACCGTACAAGTTTGTGAAGGGACTGAGAGCATTACCAAAGTGGAAGTAAGTAGCCCATGCATCTCAAAAATCTGCTCTAATGCTGACATCACTGCCTGCCAGTGGGAAGTAACTACAGGGCAGCTCCAGAAAATGTGGGAATGGTTGACCATCCTTTTACCACAGGCTCTCCAACAGGCCCCCATCCCAGGGACAATATATTTTGGCTGAAGAGCTGGAGTTTTAAAAAAATCTTACCCTCTTACCCTACATTTCCAAGAGAACCACCTGATATAGGATGCCATCATCAGTTATATGCTGGGATTGTATACTTGAGCCAAAGGGTGATATCATGGGAAGTCCCAAATTCCTCATTCCATTTAACGATGTACCGACTCACTAGAGTCAAAAAATAGTTCCAGCAGCCCTCAGTGTTGTTGTCCATCCAATGGCCTCCTACCCCCCCCTTATCTGTTGTAATATCAGATCCAGTTGTGTAAGCAGGATCTCTGTTTTTTCCTGAAGTTGTCTCACCCTGGGACCCAGCAGAGCCAGCTCTAACTTTATATGGTTTGTACCATTCTCTTCATCATACCGTATATATTTTTCACCATGGTAGGCAGAACCTATTTTCACTCTATTTAATAGTGCCAAACAGCTTTAAAAATCACTGTTTTAAAATAAAAATCTTTTTTTTGCTCCAATGATGAGTGGCAGAACAAACTCTGGCCCAGACTCCAGATATAAGATCTAATCTGGAGGTAGCAAAAATGGTGAGAGTGAGGGAGATGATACTTTTCCTGTAGAGTATGAAAAGGCAGTTGTGCCTTGGGCATCAAAAAACTGATGGAGATATATATATATATATAAGGTATCTCCAGTGCCAATGGCAGAGAAAGGGGCCAGTTTTACGTAGAGGGCTGTTACAGTCTCACAGTAAGGCCCTTGTCCAGGTACTGTGAACAGAGAAAGACGATGCCCTCTGTATGGAGAGCCATAATAATGGCTGTATAACGTGAGAACCTGGGAAACTAAAAATATCCCAGTGGGTTGTCATACAAGAACTGATCAATATTAAAGAAATCATTAAGGGCAAATTTGATGGCCTTCCAATGGGCTTGATAGATGTCTGAAGTCTAGAGGCATATTAGGTGCATATGAACTACTCTAGCATAGATCTGAAAACTGGCAAGGTTCACTCCACCGCTTTCACATGGTAACTGCAAGATGTTCTGGGGAGAGAGGCTGAAACAGAGCTCACTGAGATGCATCTGCACAGACCACTGCCATTTGAATCCAAGTTTGCAGTAATTACCGTGGTTAATGGCTCCGTGATGCACGTCGGGTCGACCAAGGAAATCAAGTCCAACATAATTGCGGTCTTGTTCCTCATCAACTTGACACTGCAAAACGCTGCCCGAAGAGGATTCATTTTGGCTGAAGGTCCTCTAGCTACCTGCCCACGCAGTCTGGGGGGGATCCCTGGGATGGAGATCAAACACGTTGGGCCTCTCTCAAGGCCCCGTTTAACCCCAGGGTGCCTCCTATTCAATACAACCTCAATCTCTCACCTCCATTGAGCTCCTGAGCTTGCTTACTTACTTACAATACCAAATCACTATTAGGATGTGTACTTATGTCCTATTCCATCTCTCTATTTTATAGACTTTTAGTGTACTTGGTTAGGGGGTCAGCAACAGAATCAACAAGGTGGCGGTCGTAGGTTCTAGGAGTTTGTACTGATAATTGGAATTGGGAAAAATATGATCCCTCTCTGTTAAGGCATTTAGCATGGTAAATCTGAAGCTAATACAATTTAAAACAAGTCATCATTTATATTACTCCCCTTACCAAAGATTCAAAGTGGGGCTCACAGTTACTTCTAGTTGTTATAAGTGCAAATCTGGAAATGGTATGCTCCTGCATATGTTTTGGGAATGCCACTAGGGTATGGCATTCCATACATTATGCCATTATATGTAAAGTAAGGGTTGTTCCAGATTGGCTGAGATCTAGATTAATTAATGTTAAATTTCAGCAATTAAGTTATCTGTTTTATTTGTCTCAATGTGTCAAATAGTATTTTGTTATACACAGGCTTGAGGGGGTTTGACAAATAGAAATTTCAGATCTGTACCCTGACAATTTAAGATTTCTCGTTCTATTATTACCCATCCTGGAATATAATTCTCCTCTATGTCACAGCGAAGCTATTTGGATATGTGAGCCATTCTGGTTGCTAGATAGTATAAATAAAAGTATGGGGCCTTCAGTCCTCTTTTATTCTTTGCCCTAGTCATCTTAAGATAAGCCATTCTGTTCTTTTTATTGCATCAAAGAAATTTAGCAACCTGGGCTGAGATCCCATCTATCCATTTCCTGGTAAAGCAACAAGGTATCATCATAAAGAGATATAGTATTTTAGGGAGAAAATTCATTTTGATGGCTTCTAGCCTGCCCCACAACCCCAGTGGCAATTTGTCCCACTTGGAAAGGTAATCCAATACTATGATTTTAACTGCTGATGAATTTTTAGTGACTGTCTCATGAATTGTATTAAACATTTTAATTCCTAAATACTCAGCGTTGTCCTGTGCCCAGACAAAGCCTGTTTTTTGGATGTTCTCTTTATTACAGAATTTGTTCGAAGCTAAAAAAATGAGTCGTATTCATATTAAGTTTGTATCCTGACAACATTCCAGATTCCTGTATAATTTGTATGGTTATTGGTAACAAAACAGATGGTTTGGATACCATAAAGAGTATGTCACCTGCGTAAGTAGCCAACAAGCGTTCCTTTTGGCCTACTTTAATTCCCTTAACATTTTTGTTATAAATAAGTTTTCTTATTAGCGGATCTATTGTAAGATTAATTAATAAAGGCAACAGTGGGCAACCTTGTCTAGTGCCTCTTCTAACCTCAAAGTAAGGGGAGATCACTCCATTTCTCACCAGGGAAGAGCCGGGATTGTGATACAAAATTCAGACCCAATTAATAAACCTATTCGAGAATCCATATAGGTTAAGAACTTCATAAGTATGGAACCATGAAATACGGTCAAATGCTTTTTCGGCATCAAGAGATAATAAACCACTGGGTATTTGACTTTTGTTGGCTGCTTGAATAACATGAAAGAGTTTTCTAACATTATCTGCAGAGACCCTTCTCTTCATAAATCCTGTCTGTTGATGGGAGATTTAAAGATGAATAACTTTTTCTAATCTATTCAAAAGAACATTGGCCAGCAATTTAATATCTGCAATAATTAAAGAAATAGGCCTGTAATTACTACAAGACAAGGGGTCTTTTCCAGATTTATGAGTAAGTGAAATTAAACCTTTTGTTTATTTAATTTACAATTTACTCCGCTTCCGCAGATCTGACAGGTGTCTGTGGCCCGCCCTCAAAGGGACTCGTCCTCTGACCCTGACCATCCCCCGCTCTGCCGGACCACCGCAATTTCCTCACAGATTATCCGCTACGGAAGGGTCAGGGTGAGGAGCACTGACTTACTCCCCCCCCCCCCCAGAGCACAATCCAGAAGTTGGGATTGCATTGTGGGGAGATGTGTTGGGCCATCATGGACCCTGTCAGCTCCCATTTTTTCCACCTAATTTTTTCCCCGGGCCCATGAATGGGCAATGGGCAGAGCAGCTGGCTTAGCCTTGTGCCCTGAATGAGGATCCGGTGCCCTGCATGAGGATACTTGGCTGTGTGCCTGTGCTGACACCCAGCCAATGCTGGGTGTCAGTCTACAGCGCGCAGTGCTATTCCCCCTCCCTGAGGAAGGAGAGCTGTCTATGGACACTCAATCCTTCCCCACCCCTGCTGACCCCCAAGCAACCCAAGTCCATTCCTGAACTCAGGTCCCTGGCGTGGTGCAAGGTGAGGCTTCCAGCACCTCAACTCTCAGTGCCACCAGGCCAGCGTGAAATGAAACCTTTAGTCATCTCTTTAGTAAGGTATCCTCTTCAAAATGCATCATTGAACACTTCTGCCAGCACAGGTGTAAGTTCTTTACTGAATGTATAGCAGAAATTAGAGGAATATCCATCCAGTCCTGATGCTTAATTTCTCATAGTTTGTTTAATGGCATCTAGAAACTCCACAACTGATATATGGTGCCCTAATTCTTCCCTAAAATAAGCAGGAACATTTGCAATATTTAACCCTTCACAAAATTCTTTAAAAAAATTATTAGGGAGGTCTCCTTCTGACTTATAATTCCTTATAGAAATTCAAGAACTCCTCATTTATTTGTTTGTGGTCAGAAATTATACTTCCATTTTCATTTGCTCTTAAGCGCCGTGATATCGGTTGCCATACTATTCTGTTTTAGCTTAATTGCTAGAATTTTGGAATTGACTGATAATCAAAGCACATACTATATTGTATTTATGAACTCAGTGATAGTTTTGTCGGGGCCAGCTGAGGTGGTGTGAGGAGGGCTGTGTCCATCCTGGCTCGGGGTTTGAGTTGGGGGGAGTGGGATGGTGGGCACTACTTGCCAGGGTGGGAAGTGGGACCCCAGACCACCAGGATAACTTAAATTATACATGGTATAAGAACGGTATATTGGGGTGTTGGGGAGGAACCACTAGACCACCAGGGTAAATTATATTATACATGGTGTAAGAACAGGCATATTGGGGTGGGGAGAGGGACCGCAAGATCACCAGGATAAATTACATTATACTTGTTTTAAGAACAGGCATATTGGGGCAAGGGGAGGGACCACTAGACTGCCAGGATAAAGACATTATACATGGTATAAGAATGGGCATATCAGGGCAAGAGGAGGGACCGCTAGACCACCAGGATAAGCTAAATTATACATGGGTGTAAGAACTCAGAAACATAGAATCTGATGGCAGATAAGGACTGCTTTGCCCACCTAGCCTGCCCATTTCCCTACCTAATGGATAAGCTGCAGATCCTAGCTAACCAATAGCCTGCTTCCTCCTACCCCTCACTAGAATTGCCTTATGTCTGTCCCATGCATTCTTGAATTCCCCCACTGTTTTTGACTCTACGACCTCCTCAGGAAGGCTGTTGCAAGCATCTACAACCCTCTCTGTGAAGAAATACCTCCTCACATTACCTCTGGGCTGTTCTCCCTCTACCTTCAAATTCTGTCCCCTTGTTCTTGCACATCTCTTTTTCTGAAAGATGGTACCCTCTTGGACTTCGTTGATTCCCTTGAGGTATTTGAAAGTTTCTATCATGTCCCTCCTTTCCCTCCTTTCCTCGAGGCTATACATTTTAAGTTCCTTTAGTCTTTCTTCATATGTCTTCTGGTGCAGACCCTGCACCATTTTGGTTGCCCTCCTCTGGACAGCCTCCACCCTGTCTATGTCTTTGTGGAGATGGGGTCTCCAGAACTGTACAGAGTATTCCAGATGTGGTCTTACCAACTGTCTGTACAAAGGGCCAGCAACTTCCTGTTTTCCACTGGTGATGCCTTTCCCTACGCATCCCAGTATCCCCCCCAGCCCTTCTTACTGCCTTCTCACATTGCTGGCCCACCTTTAGGTCATCTGATATGACTACCCTTAGGTCCCTTTCCATTTTTGTTGTTGTCAGTATCTCACCCCCATTGTGTACTCTTCCCCTGGGTTTTTGTTTCCCAGGTGCATTACTTTGCACTTCTTTTCGTTGAATCTTAGCTGCCATACATTTGACCATTTCTGCAACCTTGCCAAGTCCCTCTTCATCCTTTCCACCCCACCTTGCATATCAACCCTGTTGCAGATCTTTGTGTCATCTACAAAGAGACATACTTTTCCTTCCAGTCCCACTGCGATGTCACTTATAAAGACATTAAAAAGGACCAGCCCCAGTACTGAACCCTGTGGTACCCCACTTGTAACCCCACTTTCTTCACTGTGGACTCCATTTACTATTACCCACTGTGTCCTGTTGTCTAGCCAGTGTTTTAGCCAGGCTACCACCCTATGATCCACTCCCAGACTGGCTAATTTGTTTATTAATCTTTTGTGTGGGACCGTGTCAAATGCCTTTGCATATTGGGGCAGGGAGGGACCACTAGACCACCAGGATAAATTAAACTATACATGTTTTAATAATGGGCATATTGGGGTTGGGGGAGGGACAACTAGACCACCAGGATGACTTTAAGTATATGCACTGGCATTCAGGGGCAGGGGGAGCGAGCCACTGAGGGCCCTGCTGGATCAGCGTACAGCTGCCTCACAGCTCGTGGCAAGCCTCCTGCTGTGCCCTGCATTTGACGCACAGTCAGGGTTTCTGTAAGCTTAGGGACTTAGCTGCTGGGACCTCGCCAGTTAGAGAATCAGGCACAGGGTCCCTGGTGCACGGGGCTTCAGCTCAAGCTGCTGTTTGGCACAGCTTGCGCTGATCCACGCCCGATCTGAGAATCGAGCCCTTGATTTTTCAGCCCTTGAACATAATGTTATTTCTATTCCTCAAGGCTCTCTGCATGAATAATTTCTGCTGAAAATTAAGAAACCTAAGCGCAAAGGATCTGGGTCTTTCACTGGCAGTTGGTTTGGGCTTTAAAGATAGGTATGTTCGAGCTCTCTGTTATGTAGTATTTAGTGTCAGGTGGGGGACCAGACAGGTGCAGAAGTGAATTATTTTGTGAATGAAATTGAGTCAGAGCCTCCGATCCCCTCCCTTAGGCCAAAAATTCCATAAATTATTCCTGCGATTCCTATTTTCAATATCTAATTTATTTTCTAGCTTGGTTAATTTCCAACTGTTTGTAATTCTCGCTCTTTGTTCTTTACTAATAGTGTGGTCTAAACTACTTGTTCTGGCTTACACATCAGTTAATCTGATTTTGTGTTCTAAAAGTTCCTGTTTTATGTGTTTGAGGTCTGTTGCCATGTTGCAAGGTGTTAATTTCATGCCGGCAATTTCAGACATGAAAAAATCAAAGTGTGTCACAGTTAATGCTGATGAAGATGCTCATTTCTTGGCTTCAAATTCCCTGTTCATCTGAGCTTTTGTCTGAAGACGGTAAAGATCATTTCATTGCACTGACTTCTGCTCTCAAGTCCACTAAATTTTCGTCAGTACTCATTTCTCCCTCTTATGTATGAATGATGTATTATGGACACACAAAAAAAAGTATTCCCTACCAAAACCAGTGCCTATTTCTGGTTCAATTAATTAATTCATCTTCTCTTGCATGTTTACAGTTGAGGTTTTCCGAGAGTGGCTCTCACTTTTCAGATGTGGCACTTGTGATGGAAAACAAATGGGATCTAAATTAACATTGCCAGCTGCAATGTGCTACATACTGTTTGGGCTGATCATCGATGCATTTTGTAGCAGAAAAGGAATGAATTAAAAGTTAAAATGAACTGTTAAGCTGTTTCTTTGAAGTTCGGGGGAGGGAGGCCGAAACAGAGCTTACAGAGATGCATCTCTGTATGCTCTGAAGAATTTCTTCACAGAACGGGTGGTGGACAAGTGGAACACCCTGCCAGAGGAAGTGGTGGGGGCTGAAACAATCACGGGATTTAAGAATGCATGGGATAGACATAAAGGAATTCTAGAGGTCAGGGGTAAGGGGAAATAGACTTCTAGGAAAACAAACTGAACTTACAAGCTCAAATGGGCAGACTAGGTGGGCCATAGGCCCTTATCTGCCGACACTGTCTATGTATCTATGTATCTATGTATCTATGTATCTGCACAGGCCACGCCATTCAATCGAATCCAAGACTGCAGCAATTACCGTGGTTAATGGCTCATCATAATTCAAAAGCTCTAAGTGACTGGGGTTCTTGGTGAGTCATACTCCCAAGTAGTTATGGGTTTCTCTATGCCATCTAAATTTCAGTCAATTTCTGATCATGCTTAATGGGGTATAATGGAAAATGAGGACTTTTGGTTTCAGTCTGATTAACCTTTAATCCTGCTATGATCCATAGTTCTCAAGCAGATCCCATACCCTCTGCAGGGAGATATTTGGGGCTGTGACAGTGAGTTAAATGTCCTCGGCAAATAGGCCGGGATGCCCAGAATGTTCTTGCCAGTCCTAATACTAAAGGCCGTAGGCTCAACATAAAGAGCAAAAAGCAATGGGGATGGGGGAACCCCTGTTGAGTATCCCATTTCAGGGATATTGGGAGTGGGCCAGTGAGCCACTAATCCAAAAATAAGGGGTACTGTATAATCTCTGAAGCACTGATAGAAGTGTTCCAGGGAATCCAAAGCTGCACATGGTGTTCTAAAGGAAGGGTCAGAAGACCCTATCAAAGGCCTTCTCCGTGTTGAGACTGGTCAGGACCAGGGGGATGGAATGCTATGTTATGTCATCCAGTAACAGCAAAGTTTGGCAGACGTTGTCGTGGGCCTAACATTTCTGAACAAATCCCTCCTGATCCATTTCCAGCAGGGATGGGAGAAGGCCCTTTATGCATTCTGCACATACTGACATGAAGATTTTATAATTATAGTTAAGCATCAATATGGGCCGATACAATTGCAGGGTGACCAGATCTTTGTGTGGCTTCAGGATAGTTGAGAGTGTGGCATATTGCCATGAAGGTGGTGGGATCTCCCTCCTGGAGAGATTTGTAAACTTGTAGGAGCGGGGAGACGATGTGGTCCCTGAATTTCTTTACAAATGTTGCTAGGAACCCATCCAGACTTGGGCATTTCTCAGCTTTAGAGTTAAAAATGATAAGGAGAACCTTTTCTTGAATGAAGGGTCTGATCAAGGCCTCAACATACTCTTCTGTCAGAGGGCGAGCCTGTTTAAATACTTAGTGATACCCCCCCAAAGTGACAGCTGATTTAGCATCATATTAAAGCTGGGAGTAATACTGCATGAAGAATCGCTGTACGTTACTATCATGACCTATAAGACCCTACACAGACAGGGACCAGGTTGCTTGCAAGACCTCCTGCGACCTTACCGCCCCCTCTGCCCTCTCTGCTCCACTGACGAGGAATTGCTAGAGGTTCCCAGGTTCCATTTACAGACATCAGGTGCTAGGGCTTTTGCTTTTGTAGCCCTGACCCTGTGAAACCTCTCTACCTAGTCATATTAGAGATTGTCTGTCCACTGAGATGTTTAAATACTCCTTGAAAACTTATTTATTTGGCCTAGCATTTGGGGAGGATATTTAGTTATATGTATCATATGTATGCTGTCTTTTAATTCCTTGTGTTTCAACTGTTTTTGGTTATTTTATATTATAAACGTGCCTTAATTTAAGAAAAGCACGTCAGAAATAAAATATGATTTGATTTGATTCGATGATGCATTAGATGACCGACATGGAGGTCGTGCATCTAGGTAATACAGGCCTGACATCAGGAGCTCTGGAGGCAACAAGCCGAGTTCCAGGCCCTCCACCCACTCCACTCTCAGAATAATGATGGTGAGGACAGAACAAGGTCTGTTCAACTTTGGTGTCAAGTATCCCCTGAATTTACACTTTAACTGGAGGATCTATGGGAAGACAGAGGTTTCCCCCAGCAAATAAAACAGTTGAAGCATGTGGATGGTGTCTTGCAGATCTCAGAGTTTTGCTTCTCTCTCCCTTTTCTGGTGAGAGGCATAAGCAATTAGTTCACCCCTTATCCCCACTTTTAATGCATCCCATACCATACTTGGGTAGACACCTTGAGTAATATTTTCCTGCAGGAACTGTGGAATGCGTTCCTCCAGATTCTCTAACAGTGCTTTGTCCTTCAGGAGGCCCAAGTGTAATCACCAGTTGGCAGATTACCTGGGCCTCCTCAAATGGAAAGTCCTTAACACTGGAGCATGATCAGATAAATGGATCACTCCGTCAGTAACAACATGCACAGTGTCCATATGCCCAGCCTTGGTAAAAAAGATAGTCCAGCTGGGCATAGCTATAATGCCAATCTGAGGAGTGGGTGTATTTGTGCCTGGAGGAGTTAAGACATCCAAACATCAAATATCCCCAGTGAAGCAAAGTGGCTCGAACATATTTCTGGACAGGAGATAACGGTGATAAGCGAAATCATTTTGGGGCTGAGGTGTCCCAGTCAGGTTACAAAGCAACACTGATGTCACCCCTCATAATCAGCTGGCCCTGTAGTACAGATAAAAAATTTATTAAAGAATGCCTGAAAAGTAGCTCTGTCTCTTCCAGAAGGAAAATATGTTAGCTAAGGTAAGCTGCTGACCTTTAGGGAGCCTGCAAAACATTATGACATGAAATGTTGCCTCTCTTTAAAGCAGTTTTAGTAGCAGAAGAGTACACCAGCAAACCATAAGCAATAACCAAAAATATAAGGGACCAAAACGAAAGCTTTTTAGAATTGAAGGAAAAATAATTACATATTCTATACAGTTAGCCTTTACAGTTTTAATCAGAAAATCGGTAAGGACATACTGTAGTAAGATAAAAATTCCTCCAGATAAAAACCCAGACACTTAAGTCTCTACCATTTCAGCTTCATTGCTCTATTTATCCCTTATAATAGTTGAAGAAGGGATAGACAGAACATTTGGTGTATACCAAATACAATGGACTTGAGTGTTAGAAACATCAACTAACAAGCACTAGACAGCTTCTTCCTGAGTAGATGCAATTCTCAACAGGTACAACTTTACACTACCAAATAATCAATAAAACTCTACTTTTGCTCAATAAAACTGAGCTTTAATACTATATATTTGAAGCCTTTGTACCAACTTAAGGCACCTGTTTTGTGAAAATGGTGTGGTGGGGGGGGACTGGGAGGCTCTGCCAGAGCAAAACAAACTGCAAGTCAAAAGCAGGCTGCTAGAGCAGTGGCCTTTAGCACATCAGGGGCTAGATTTACAAAGCTTTGCTCCATACGAACTCCATTGCATGGTGAAAGTGGGTTTGCACCATAGTGTTATTCACAAGAGCGATTTGCCCCATCCGTTGTTTCCTTACCAAAACACAAAGGTTCAGGGGCCTAATTCAAATTAAGGCGAGAGGGACTGCCATAATGGCACTGTGCCATTCACAAACCATGTTCTTCATGCAAGGGCCTTTTGTGGAGGTCCATTGTGTAGAAAAAATGCTGCCGACCAAGACCTTACAGTATTCGGTGCAACGCTAGTGGCTGCTGGAGGTACTGCAGAAGCTTCTACACCCACGGCGCTATCACTCTTGTAATGTAATGGAGCCCCCCCCCCCAGCTTCTGATCACTGTCCCTGTATATTAGAAATCCTGTTCCCTGGTAGTCTAGTGATCCCTCCCCCTTCCCTGGTTTCTGATCACAGTGCCCATATAATAAATGTTCTGTTCCCTGATAGTGTAGCAGTCCCTCCCCCTCACCGGCTTCTGATTGCTGTCCCCATATATTAGAAATCCTGTTCCCTTGTAGTCTAGTGGTCCGTTCTCCCTCCCCAGCTTCTGATTGCCCTTCCCGTATATTAGAAATGCCATTCTCTGGTAGTCTAGTGGTCCCTCCCCTCTCCCTGGCTTCTGATCGCTGTCCCTGTATATTAGAAATCCCATTCCCTGGTAGTCTAGTGGTCTCTCCCTGGTTTCTGATTGCCTTCCGTATATATTAACAGATCGAAAAGGTGCTGCACTCAGGACCAGGGCAAGGTGCAAGTGCTGGGCGATGTCCCAAAAGTTCAATAATTCAAAACTCAATGTGCACTTGCATGCCAGAGCCAGGAGCCTGGAAGCTCCCGTGAAGTACTGAGTCAAATGTAGAGTAAATTAATAAGTTTTTTTATTCACCTTGGGTACCATTAGTCAGACATCAAGGAGTACACAGCTTGGAGAAAACACTCCGTGTGGTCAGGTTTTAGTCCACTAGATGGATCCATGATGGGTGTTCGACAAAATATTTGTCGAACGCCCCGACAATGAAATCAGCAGGTCGACTGCATTTTGCAGTCAGCTGCCGGTTTCCAGTGGTTGTATGTGTTTTCTTCAAGGCCGCCCCAATTTCCACTTTAGGATTATCAACTCTTTTGGTTTTTTATTTATTTATGCTTTTTACCCCCTGAGCCCTCCTGCCACCGTATCCTCAGCCCGGTCACGGGCTTCCAGCATCTGTTCCCCAGATCGGCCGCTGTCCCCCGATACCCCGTGGCTTTCTCCCCATGGTGGGGCCTGTGGCGCACCCCCTCTTATGCACTGCAGGCACTGGGATTAGGTCGGGGGCCCGGCCTGGGGAACATATCGAGGCCTTGGCAGCGGGCTTCATTCTGGTGGCAGGCAGGCTCATCCTTTTTCCGTTTTTCCTGGGAGGCGGGGTCGTGCAATGATGACGTCATCCGCCCGCCTCCGATGAGCTTGTCAAGCCGCGGTCTGCGTAAAGGACGGTCTCCACCAGGGTCCCATGCACCCGCACGCTACGTGCCCTCCCGGAGAAGAGAGAGCTGTCTCACGGATGCTCGATCCTACTCCCACCCGGCCGGCCCTCCAGTTACCCGAGTCCGTTCGAACCCGGTCGGGCGCCGCAAGGCGGAAATCCACCGCTGCGCCGATGGGCCGGGCAGGATTATCAACTCTGAGTCGGAGCTGATTTGGGGGGTTGCAGGACCCCTGACAGACAGCGCCAGGTTCCAGCGGGTTCCCTATGGCGGCATGACACTGTATTCGCTGTAGGGGACCTTGCTGTCAAACTGTCGCTGTCGGGTAGGTAACCACTCTAGACCACCAGGGAACTGGGGATCTGTCTGACACAAGTGAGCTGGATGCTGGGGGAGGGAACCACTAGACACCAGTGGTAATGTGGGTATATGGGGACGTTGATCAGAAGCTGGGAGTGAGGAGGGACCACTACACTACCAGGGAATGGGATTTGTAATATACAGGGAAGGCGATGAGAAGCTGGTGAGTGGGGAAGGGACCACTAGACTATCAGGGAACGGGATTTCTAATATAAAGGGATGCCGATCAGATGCTTGGGAAGGGGGAGGGACAATTACACTACCAGGGAATGGGATTTCCAATATACGGGGATGTAGGGGGGACCACTAGACTATGAGGGAATGGGATTTTTATTATATGGGGATGGTGATCAGAGAACAGAGGGAGGGAGGGACCACTAGACTACCATGGCTATTTTTCAGTCACGAGGGGTTGGAGATTGGCGATTGTAGATGGGGAGGGACAACTACACCACCAGGAAGGTGTTTATGTAACTAGGGGAATGGCAATCTCCATTGGGGGGCACAAAATTTCTCATAGCCCATGTAAATGAACCCCATAATGGAAACATGCCAATGGGCTTATTGCATAGCTGCTTTCAAAATAACAAATAACGCACCAGCGCTATACATTGCAGGGACATTTAAGGGTATGCAGGTTAGGGCAGTGCTAGTGGGGTTAAAGGTAGCAGTAATGGGGCTACAGCTGCCTTTACCTAGCCCTATTCACAGTCGGCTAGCACCCTACACTATCCGTCTGTGAATAGCCTTTTTTACCACCTGGGCAATTGCAAAGAGCAATGCAAATGTTTTTTGCTGCACTTTGTATTTTTTTTGTAAATCTAGCCCCAGGAGACCTGGTGGATCCAAACTGGCAAACATTGCTTATGACCATGCAGTCGATGGACACAAAAATTGGAACCATATTAGAGTGCCTGGGCTCTCAAGAAACTAAAATAATGGTGGTGACTGAACTAGCTAAAGTAGATCAACATGGCACTGCAACCAACAGCAAAGTTAGTCCATGAAAATTCATATGCCTTGAAATCTTCAAAGATGCCCACAGAGCCTGTAATATCCGAATTGTTGGGGTTGCTGGGGGAGAGGAGGGTGAAAACTGGTTCTATGTGAAAACTGCGATCACGAAAGGGTAATCGCCGTTTGGGTGAGTGTACATCACCAAAAAAGGAATTACGGCTTTGTACACTCACAGTGATTATGAAACTGGCAACTGTTTTTCTATGTTATGTGGGGAGCTGCATCCCCCCACACCCCCCTACTTAAGAATTCTTAACTCCAGAGGGGTATAAAACTTTACAAAAAAGAAAACCCAAACCTGGCCCAATGCAAAAAGTGATTGCGCCCCAGAACTGAACACGGCACCCTCCCAACCCCAGCCTGCCACCTACCCACCACGCCACATGGCTAGCGCGGCACCCGACTGCCGCACTACAACTCAAATATTCTCCCTCCCCTTCCACCCGTTGAGTGACGTGGCCCACCCCCATGCATGTGTATATATAGCGACATCCCTGTATCCAGTCGCTACCCTGCCAGGTAGCCCAGAACACAGGTGCCGTGATTGAGTTGCCTTTTTTGTAAGCACTCAATCGTGGTCGCCGTGCACTGGATACCATGAAGACATTACCTCCTTTTTTTTTATAATGCTTTTCCTCCATTGCAAGTTTGCAGATGGCCCTCAACCCTGTTCCAGCTGCCCCCAACTGACTTCCATCCCCCAGTCTTACCTGCCAGTATATACACCACAGATTCCCCCATGGTGCGGCCAAAAGAAGGAAGACCTCCCCCCTCCTGATACACAATTACAGAACGGCAAGTGGGCCAGGTGATGGGGCAGGCTGGAGGCAAGCAGGCTTACAAACATATGAAATGCCAGCAGAAACAGGCCACACAGTCTATCGAGTCTGCTCGATTGTGCAGCTAGCCCCTCAACTTGCAGCTGCCCCACCCCTCCCTCTCCTCCCCACAGTCATCCCCCCCACTGTGTCCCAACCCCTTTTGAAGCAGTCCACCGTCCTACAGGAAACCACCTCCTCAGGTAGAGTGTTCCACTTGTCTACCGCCCTCTCTGTGAAATAATGTCTCCTGATTTCCCTCCTGAATTCCCTCCCAACCTCAATTGGTGCCCTATTTTATCCCTCCCTCTTCTGATCCAGAATATCTCTCTTGTATTCACCTTGTTTATCCCTTTCAGATGCTTAAAGGTCTTGATCATGTCTCCTCTATCCCTCCTCTCCTCCAGGGAATACATGTTAAGCCTGTTCAGCCTTTCTTTGTAGGATTTCCCCTCCAAACTCAGGATCATCTTAGTCGCTCTGTGCTGCACCCCTTCCAACAGTCTGATGTCTTTCTTCAGGAATATGTGCCAGTGCTGCATGAAGTATTCCAGGTGTGGTCTGACCAGTGACCCGTACATGGGAAGGATCACCTCCCTACTTCTAGAGGAGATCCCCCTTACTATACAGCCAAGCATCTTGTTGGCTTTCTCTGTTGCCCTCCTGCACTGAGCCGAGTTGTTCATATTCCCTGTTATAATCACCCCCAGGTCCTTTTCCTCCTCCTCAGTGCTCCCCAACTGTATCCTTCCCAGCTGATAGCTCCTCCTCTGGTTCTTGGCTCCAAAGTGCAGTACCCTGCACTTCTTGGCACTGAACCCCAACTGCCATGTTTTCAACCACTCCAGTAGTTTATTTAGGCCTCCCTGCAGTCCCCTCCACCCCTCGATGTCATCCACCACAGCTCCCATCTTGGTACCGCCTGCGAACAGACTGATCTTACTCTTGGTCCTGAGTGGGTTATCTGCTATGAATATCCCAAACAGCACTGGTCCCAGTACCGATCCCTGTGGCACCCTGCTTGTTACTGCCCCCTGTGATGAGAGTTTCCCATCCTCCACCACCCCTTGCTGCCTGCCCTTGAGCCAATTAGTGATCCATTTGACCATCTTAGTACCCTCCCCAACATATTCCAGTTTCCCTTCTAGCCTCCCATGTGCTGTCCAGTTCCCTGATCACCCAATCGTAGTACTCAATCAGGTTTGTCTGGCAGGATCTGCCTGAGACAAACCCATGTTTTTGCCTGTGAAGGAGACCATTGTCCTTTAAAAATGTCACCAGTCTCTCTTTAAGGATTGTCTCCATGAGCTTCCCCACAATTGATGTGAGGCTCACTGGTCTGTAGTTACCTGGATCATACTTTGGGCCACCTTTGTGAATGGGTACTACATGGCCCAATCTCCAGTCTTGTGGTATGCATCCTGTGTTCAGAGAGGTATTGAACAGGTCAGCCAGTGGTCCTGCCAGGCACCCTGCCAGTTCCTTGAGTACCCTAGGGTGAATGCCATCAGGCCCCGGTGCCTTGTCCATCTGCAGTGCCCTCAGTCTTTCCAGTATCGTGCCCTCCGTAATTTCCCCATCAGTCACTCCTTCCCCTCCTCTACCCACTCCCCCACTCCCATGAGGTATCTGACCCCCCTACTTTGAATACAGAGCAGAAGTACTCATTTAGTGTCTCTGCCTGCTCCTCCCCCTTCTCTACCCACCCCGTCTTTCCTAATTCTCACTATCTGGTCCCTGTTCTTCCTTCTCTCCCCAGTGTATCTAAAGAGGTCCTTCTCTCCATCCTTAATGCCCTGTGCCAGCCTCAGCTGTCTGGATGCCTTGGTGGCTCTGACTAGTCTTGTAACCTCCCTGGACTTCTTTGTATACTTCTCCCTGTCTTCCTCCCTCCCTGCTCTCTTGAATCTCCGAAAAGCTCTCCTCTTGGCTCTCACCCCTTCCATTACATCTTTGGTCAGCCAACTGGGCTTCTTTGCCCTTCCCTTATTACTCTATACCCTAGAACATGTCCCAATATACTGTTGGAGCTAAGCAGTTGTCTGACTTACCATTTTGCTTTCTGTATATTTTACTTGAAAATAAAACAATAAACGCAACCTTGCATTTTTATGCACCTGACTTGTGGTCTGCCTGAAACTGTGTTATCCTAAACCCACGCCCGGTGACACACACCCCTTGGCCATTACATATCAGTTACTGAAACTTGAAGAAAAATAGAAACATAGTAATACAGAAGTCGGCAGAGGAAGACCTCTTAGCTCACTTACCTGCCCTATTTTCCCTTCCTTCTGTGCCACCGCAGACCCTACTCGCTCTTTGGTCTTAATCCCCCCTTGCCTTATTTCTAAGGTCCCCTTTGTGTCTATCCCATGCATGCTTGAATCCTGTTACCATTTTAGCACCCACCACCTCCACTGGGAGGCTGTTCCAGGTGTTCACCACCCTTTCCGTGAAGAAGTATTTCCTTACATCTCCTTTGAGTCTCCACCCTCCAGTTTCATAGCATGGCCCCTTGTCCTTGAGCATCTTTTTTTATGTAAAATGCTACTTTCATGTACCTTTTTAGTACCTGTAAGGTATTTGAATGTTTCTATTATGCCCCCCTTCCTCCTTTCCTCTAGAGAGTACATTTTTAATTCCTTGAGTCTTTAATCATAGGGCTTTTGATGCCAGCCCTGCACCATTTTGGCTGCCTCTTCTGTACTGCCACCACCCTATCTATGTCCTTCTGGAGATGGGGCCTCCCAAACTGGACACAGCACTTGAGGTGGGACCTCACCATCAATCTACAGTATACAGAGATAACACTACCTTCATCATTCTGCTGGTTATGCCCCTCCCTATGTTTTTACTGTGCCTCAAAAGTGGCATAAAACATAAATAACCTAACTGAAATGCTTCAAAAGTAATGGAACTAATAATATCAGTATGGAAAAATAACAATAATCTGAGTTTTGATCATTAAGAGAATGTAATTACTACCATATATACTCACGTATAAGCCGAGATCTTTGCACCAAATCTGCCATTCAATTTTGGGGTTCTCGGCTTATACGTGGGTCACTAACTACGGCTCCAAAAATCAATTCCCCAGCTAGTCCTTGTTAGCACTCATACTGTAATTTCCCAGTTCTGGAGGGCATGCAGCTTTTAATGTAGATCCACCCCTTCAACAGTAACACTAGCGGCTGACTCCCGCGAGCCCCCTGCTGTCCGGTGCTGACAAACAAATGTGGTCACAGTGAAGAGTTTTGCTTAGGACACAACTCTCCAACCTCTGGTTACTTTCACTACCCTCCCTTCTCACTGTTACCGTCCCTGATTCCTTCTACCTGTCTCTCCCTGACTCCTGGTAGTCGTCTCTCCTTAGCTGCCCGAGTCCTTGTAGTCCTCCCTGCTTACTGTTACCTTCTGGGCTGCAATAATGTCCCGACTGCAATGTAGGGGCTGAAATGATGTCCCCAGCTCCACTCCCATTTTTGAAAGTTAAATCCTGGCTGGAGGCAGAGCGGGCAATTTCTCCCACTCGGAGAGAGGGCTAAAGGGAGGGACGGCAGCAGCTTCACTACACTAGAGCAACCCTGATTTTCATGGTAGTATTCCCTTTCCCTGGAGGATGTGTGACACAAGCTTTTAATGTAGATACCCCTCCTTCGACAGTAACACTGGCGGCTGACTCACACGAGCCCTCTGCTCTCCGATGCTGACAAATAAATGTACTGTAAACTGTAATAAATTTTGCCATCTGTTTATATGTAGGTCAATGTCTTTTGCTAAATAGTATACTGCATTTAGAGGGGGTTGGCTTATACGTGGATTGGCTTATCTGCGAGTATATATGGTAATTGACCTGGTAAAAAGAAATTGGGATGTGAATTGTCATTATGTACACTTCTCCAAAGCCCCCCCCCCACAAACACACATACATGCACTTGTAGTCTGGGTGTTATCATTCTGTCCTGTCGGGTAAGGTCCAGAACAGTGTAACACTCTACGGTAGCCCCTTGGACCATAGAACCACAGATTGTGCTGTGAACTTGAATACAAAATAAATGTTTTGAAATTTCATCTACAGTTGTTTAAATGTTTTCAACTGTTACTGTGGAGTGCTACACTGTTCTGGAACTTGTTAAGCAGTTTGCGCTGGCCGCCTATTTGTGTGTGCACCACCTTATCCTGGCAAGTCGCAGCAGCTGCTTCTTAGGACTTTGTCCTGTCAGGTATCATGTACCAGGATGTGGGACTTTTGTGGGGTTGGAGAAAAACCCATCTCTAAAAGAGGCTAGGTCCTTAAGTGGTATGGAAATTAAGTTTATAGTTCATTAGAGGAGTCATGAACTTTAGAAATTAAATTTCAAAGCAAGTGATTGTTGGAAGAAATCATTCCCAGGATCAAAAATTTCTGTTATTGATAACTAAGCCAGGATCAATAAATGGCAAGATTTACTGATGGGATCCTGGAAATGCATTCATTTTTATTCACCCTGAAAACAGAGCTATATCAAGGTCAGAATTTCAATATGAGTTTGATGAGGGAATTAAAAAGAAATTATAATTTTTAATTGTACCACTGAAATACATTGTAGATTTCTTAATTTTAGGAAAGAGATTAAATGTAAAGCACACCCATTAAATTGTACTGTTAATCTATTATATTTAAAGAGTAAGACTTGATTCTAAGTGAGGATTGTAAGTGGGGTCTAGAGACAAAGCAAAGGAAATGGGCCTGTTCACACCCTAAAGGTCAGCCTGACCAGGGCCCCTTAAACTATCATCTGCTCTTAACACCTAATCAGGAGGTGAGAGTCATGTCACAGTTCATCCCCTGTCTTGCTCAGATTACTCAGTGACCGAGTCCTTAAAAAAACAACAAAAAAAATGCAGCTCAGGCAAAAAGAAGAGTATATAATAGTAAATATATGTTGGGGATTGCTGAGGGCCCCCTGGCAGGCTTGGGCCCTAGGCCTGTGCCTATGTTGCCTATGCCTTAATCCAGCCCTGCATCCACAGGGCCTCTGTCCAGCCTTCCTCCCCCTCTTCCCTTATGCACCTCATTCCTTCACTTACATAGATTGCCACCCCCCCTTGCCCTGTCCTTCTTGAAAAGCCTGTATCCAGGGATCATCATATCCCAGTCCTGGTACTGGGTGGCACAAGTTTCTGTAATGGCCACAATGTCCACCTGCTCCACTGCCAAGAGAGTCTGGAACTCTGCTGCTTTGTTTCCTAGGCTCCTCGCGTTTTGTGACACTACACTCCATCCTACTCCTTTACCTACCCCACCCCGATTTACCCCCCTTTTGCTCCTACCCCAATGCCCTCCCCTACAGCATGGGGAGTAGGCTCTTCTGGCTCCCCTCTCTGGAAACCCTGCATACCAGCTGACCACTTGTCACACCCCTTTCCTAGTTTAAAGCTACCCCTGTCTCTATGTACCACTCTATCCCCTGCTTCAATGCTCCCTTCCCCTCCCCTCTCAAATGTAGCCTGTCCACTGCATACAGGTCATTATTGTCCCAGGCACTGCCCCAGCACCCTACTAACTCATACCCTTTGGTATGGCACCATTCCTGCAGCCAGGTGTTGAACTCCCCTATCCTTCCCTTCCTCACAGTACTTGTACAGGGTACTGGGAACACCTCCAAGAAGGCTCGTGTTGTCCCCACCTCTTCACACAGCTTCTCCAGTTCATGAATCTCACCTTTGCTACCACCGTTGTCTCCCCTGACAGGTCGTTCATACCCACATGAACCACAACATGCGGTTTCTTCCATCCTCTCCCTGTGCACTTGAGAATGGCCTGCTCTGCCCTGCCTACCATCAGTACGGGAATAGACCAATATTAGACTATGTCTTTCTCCTTTACTGCCCCATCTGATCCCCTTCAGTATGCACACTAGCACAACACTAGCACACACCCTTCTCTACGCCTCATTCCTCCCCTTCCCCATTTTCCTCCTTGTCCCTCTCTAACGTTTGTCCTTCCTTGCCCACATATGTCTCTTTGCTTCTCCCCTATGCCCCCACTCTCCACCCCTGACTTGTGTTCCCCATCCCCCTTGGTCCCTTGCTATCATCTACCTTCCCCTCTTCCTTCCTTGGCCCCTGTCCCCCCTTTAGCCGTGAGCCCTTGCCTGACCATCACAGTGCCCCTCCTCCCACACCCCACTACCAACACTACTCTTTTCAGTTGTGAAACTCTCCCCCGATCCCTGCTACCTTCCTCCCCATGCCCATTTCCTGAGCACTGTACTCCCCTTCCCCTTCCCCCACTTCTTGCTCTCCCTTAACCTCCCCTCTTCCACCACTGATGCCAGCTTTGCAAACCTGCTGCCTGTCACTCCTGTATTGCCCTGCGCTGTCTCCTTCCCTCTGTCCCCTGACCTGCTTCCACTGCTTGACCCCTTTTCAGATGTGAACCTGCACCCCCTCCCTGTCCCCTCCCCCAACCTGATGTTCTTCTCCTGATGTGCCCCCCTGTTTCCCCCCTGGGAGAGGCCCTCCTGCCCCCTTTCTCACCTCCTCCGCTCCCATGCTCTCCAGCTCTCTACCAAGCCCCTACACTCTTTCCTCCAGCCTTCTTAGCCTGTGACAGACCCTCCTAGTCTCTATAAAATGTTATCCCAATAGCTGTCCCATACCCATTGCAGCCCACTAGTCTACCCATGGTGCCCCCTCTTGTTCCCTGCTGCCCCCTGTTCCACCCCCTGCCACCATCACAGCTCTCCCCCTAGTGTATCCCTCTCTGTATCATTCTATTATTTACTCCTATGTTACTATAGCCCTTGTGTATCCCAGTGATAGGTAATGTTGCCCTTAGTCCTCCACAGTTGTTTAGACCCACAAGTGCACCTTGCTCATTATGTACAGTGTAGCCCTCCTCTGACTACCAGGACTCCCCTGCAAGGATACACTCCCAGGTGCTCACCGTCTTGCCTGATAAGCTGGGAACCTTAGTGACTGCCCTGGCCATGATATCCACAAGCAGTAAGCCAAGAGCAATGCAGCAGCCACCAATAGCTGAGCCTTACCCGCTAATATATTGGGATCATCCAGGGAAAGGTTGGATGGGGGAGGGTGGGTTTAGGGCTGTCCCCAGCTCTCGAGGGAGTCAGTCAGTCCAGGTTTTACCCCTCGAGCCCCTCAGCCCTTCTCTCTCTTCTGCCTATCTCACTACTTGCCTTCTCAGTGCTGTTACACGCCCCCTCCTGCAGCCCTCCATGCTCCAGTGCCCTCCCGCTGCTCTCCCCGGTCCAACCCCCAATTCACCCTCTCACCCTGCCGGATAAAACAAACTCCCTCACCTAAGCCAGTGAGCCTAAACATACAGCAGAACAAGCCCTCCTCTTAAGCCACCCTGCCAGACTAAACAAAACAACCTTACAACATTCAGTGAACCATGTACATCAATACATAAAAATATCAGGCACTTCCCTGCTGCCCTCTGTGTCCTCCACTCCAGTCATCACCGGTAGCCATCTCCAGTCCCTTCACATCTCGGCAGCACAGCAGCAGCCCGGCAGATTCCCCCACCAAGAATGCCCCCCTGGTGCCCATAGCCTAGTACAATACCCCCCTCCCTCACTCCAGGCTCTGCTCCATGGACATCAGGCACAGTGCCTGCAGGCCTTGACACCTCACTGGCGTCCCTTGCTGAGGATCAAGCTCCCTGGCCCTTTGCAGGCATCGCCAGTGTGGCAGAACCCAGTGTTATCGCTCCACAGACTAGGAGCACTGCTGAGCAGCCATGCCTTCCTAGCCTATGGGCTGCCCAGCCAGATTCTAAGCTTGCTTCTGGACTCAAGTCACCTGCACAGGCAACCCTTGGACCTTACTGCTTTTGTGTTATAATTGCTGCACAGGAAACTGATTTTTGAGCTGGACAAGATGAGTGCCAAGCTTAAGAGAACCTACTTAATTTCCACAAGGAGGGCAGCCCTCACAGCTGACACCATGAGGACCGTTATGGTGATCACAGATGATGCCAGAACTCAAGATGTCATCTTATGTGCAGCCAGATCTCACCACCCTATTCAACATAATGGCAGAGATATTAATTTTTTCTCTGGACATTTCCTTCAGCACTAGATCACTGCGTGATGCCATTAGGCACAACTTAGAAGCCTCGGGGGTTTAGGGCTACGCACATAGCTGTCTTTTTATATTTGTATTTGTGTCTCTGGTATTTGTACTTGTCTGCATATCAGTGTTCACAAAATATTTTATTTTACATTTCAAACTTGTTTTTGTTGTTAATAATTGACAGAAAACCAAGGGGTTGAGGGGTTTTAATAAAATATGCAGAATTATCAAGAAAATATGCATTCGCGTAAGGAGCAGTGGTAGTCATAGGTGTTTCACATCAGCCTAAATCAAAGGCCTAATACTACTTCGTGTGGTCTAACACAAATATTTAAGAGTGATATTTGCATGTGTAAAAGGGCAGTATTTGTCTGTATTTGTCCCGAATAGTATTTGTTTTGCACATCCCAAGTCCTCATTTCTTTCCAGCATGCCTGCAAACATCTTATGATGATAAGATATTTCAATGTACAGATGCCAAGGAGGCAGGCACATAGATTGCAAAGCAGGTGGCTGAATTCAACTTGGAGGACCGTGAGGACACTTCTGAGAAGGAGGATGGTGGCTAATTTGATAAGTACTTTAAACATAGAGTTGTTTTGGCCAGCCTGATGGTGATGAGGGTTGAGGTGCTGGATGCCACACCTTGCGCGCTACGCTGATGACCCGAGTTCGGGAGCGAGCTCAGGCACTGGGGGTCGGCAGGGGCAGATGAGGATTGAGCGACCTCTGGGCTGCTCTTCTCCCCGGGGGGGGGGGAGGACAGGACATCGCTCGGCATGCCAGCGGCTCCCGGTGGAGGCCAGGGGTGCTGCAGCATGCTGGGCAGCACGTATATAGTGTGGCTGATGCTTTTTGGGGTTGCTGTGCGCTGTAGCATCAGAGACGTGCACCACACAAGGGGGGGTGCATTCACCAGAACAGGGAAAACATCGGTCTGCGGGGTAGGCGATGGCACCTGCCCCCATGCCCACTGCCGGGTCTAATCTGCCTGGCCTTCCAGTGTCCTCCACCCGGGCTCTCACCCACAAGCCAGAGACTGTCTGTACAGAGGGCCCAAGAGGAGGGGCGACTCCACTCTGGAGGGGTTAAGCTGGGGGTGCCGGCTGTGTGGGCTGAGAGGGAAGAGAGAGGAGGTTCAGGTAGGAAGACTTCAGACATGGCAGAAACAGTCAGGATGCCTGAGAGAGGCTCCGCAGACCACGACTGGAGGGAAAAAAAAAACATAGAGTTGTTTTGCCTAAATGGACTGAGCACAGGTACTCTTTGTGGACTCTGTAAAGAATTTAAAGTGCATGTTTGTTTTTTGTTAATGTAACCCCCCCCTACAAATGGAGGTTCCCAAAACATCTTCCTTGAGCTTGCCTAAATGCTCACTGCCAGGCTGGTGTCCTGAGTTTTAGCAATTTAAATGTGATTACCAGAGCCTGTATAGCCTCTGTGTACTGTCTCTTTAAGAGCTGCCTAATTGCAGCTTAAGTAATCTGAGAGGGAGCTCTGTTGAAACATGTAACTATTTACTGAAAATCATTTAGAGTGATAATGTAGTTTGTCTAACCTGCTTTCTTTGTATCAAGGACTGTTTTGTTTGTCTCCATTATCTTGGTCTAGGTCTGCAAATTGGACCAATCAATTCTGGTGGGACCTAAAATGTAGCCGGACTACGGGAACTGTCTGAATTCAAAATCTGTAGTAACTGTGGTTTGAGCTTTTTGCACCTTTTTTGCAACTGAAGGGGGTGCTCTTGCTTTGACTGACAGCCAAATCAGCCAACCAAATCTTTTGGATCTTGGGGAAGTCCCGGGCTGCTTGCAGTTTTCAGTTAGTTCTGAGCTAGAAGCTCAAGAAGAAGGAGCTGAAGTAATTCTGAACAACAATCCTGAGTGAATTCGCATGGGAGAACTGGGAAAAGGCTGAGTGTTTGGCCTGTATGTCTGCCTGCTGCTCCTGAGAGGGAGAGAAGAGAATTATTTTTGGACTAAATCCAAGTTTGTGTGACTAAAGTAAGCTACTGAAGTGGGCCAGGCTCAGCCTGAAGAAGACCAGCGATTTTGCTGAATACGATCAGCCTGTCAGGAGTTCCAGCTACCCCTAAGCTCCTAGGGTATGCAGAGACTTTACGATTGTGACCGGGGAGCGCTTTGCCTGGTACAGTACAATTCCCGTACATGTAAATGTGCTATGAGCTGCTAGTGGGTTGTGAGTTAATTCCCCACTGTGTGAACTGTGTTCTGCTTGCTGGAAGCTGTATCCAGCCCAAAATGGACTGCATCCGAATTTGTCTCCATGCGGTCTGGGTCTTGCCAGACTTGCCCAGCCAGACTACCCACTGCACAGAGAAGCCATCGATGAGAGACCCGCTTGGGGACCAGCCCCCTGCTCCACACTTGAACAGGAATGACACCTCTGCGACTCATGTCGGCCTTGCTTCTCCTGGCATTCCAGATCAACCACCTGCAGTCTTAATTTTCGTCCAGCCTGTGTCCAGTCTTGGGTACCATGAGTACATACCAGGGTAGCTCCCTGCAACAACAGCTTAATCTGAGTGTGCCATCTGATTGTGTTGTTGCTTCATTTCCTTTACGAACTGAGCCCTCTGGCTCCGGACCGGATTACAAATATTGTGTACTGTGCATGTTATGTTTTCCATCACAGGACCCCAACCAGATGCAACCCCGGGCAACAGTACTGGCTAGCCCATCTCTTCTCCACCTGGGTACCCAGAGGTGTGACTGTGTGGGGGGACTCAAAGCGCATGCATAACTGCTTGATTGATATAACCTTTAAACTAATTAACCTGATTTTGCCCCTTCCTTGCTCAAGTGCCCTGAATAAATCAGATCTAACTTTTTCTGCATGTACAGTAATCTGACTGTGGTTCCAGTTTGTGCTTAAAGTACTGTACTGTTGCTATTTGCTGTGCTTAACCTTGTTTTACAGGGGGTCCCCAGGGTCGAGCCAGAGGAACCATCCCTGGTGGTAAGTGCAAACAGTGTGGGTACTTGTGTGGTGTACCAGTGGGATTGTGAAAGTGATTATTGTACAGTGTTCAGGCCACTAGAGGGGAAAACGGGGGGTTACAGTGCCTCGGAGGGCTCTGCCCAGGTTAGCTTGACCACTACCAACCCTGATCTCCGGGTGGAAGCACCCATTTCAGAACTCAGGCCCCTTAACCTGCTACTAGCCAAGCAGGCAGGGGTAGTAGCCCTTTGGATAGCGCCACCTAGGGGGTTACATTAAAATGAGTATGGTTCTGTCCCAGTTTTCTGGGACTTGCTTCTTATTATGCATGGGAGAGGAAAAATCTTGGAAGCTGATTGGTTGACAGCATTCCATGCCCGTACTTTTAGTCCCTGATAATGGGTAAAAACAAGAGCCCTGAGCAGAACCTGATCACCAACACTGATATCCCTATGCCCCATCAAAACAGTACAGCACAGAAGTACTGCAAGCAGTCCCCAAGCAAAACAGCAGTGCAAAGCCAGCCACAGCAAGTTCATCAGAAGGAGCACAACAACAAAATATTCCTATTCCCAATACAGCACCTCACCAGCATATTAAACAAGTACATGTCCCAGAAAATTCAACAGTTGTAAGTTCTGCAGCCAAAGAAAATGTCCCAGCTGATCGAATTTCCCTACAGAGCAGCATGAATGATTCCTGCCTTTGCAACTATTACCCAAGCGCTGCGGCCACAGTTTCATTCTTTGACTGCACTAAGCAACTCCTGTGCAGCGGGGAGAAACAGAGTCAGCAAGTGACACTTGTGCTCAAGAATCGACATTGCTATGCAGTGATTTTACCCCAAACACAGAAAAAGAACCCCAGCCCACAACAAAACTTATAGTACAATGCTGAAATCACCTGATATGCTCAGTTTCTAAGTAAAACATCCCCGAGCAGTCAGTAACAAAATGGTGCCATGCCATAACGAGAGCGGTCCCAGCATGTCTAGAGCAATAACAAGTAGAATGCAGAAAGCAGAAAAGAGAAAAAGCACACCTTTCTTCTCAGACCTCGATATTGTGTGGCAAATCTCCTCTGCAGAACAGGAGCAGCAAAAAAATCTTGCATAAGCATTCTGTAGCCACCGACCCCTGTTGCAGCAAGAATAAGCATTTAAAGTGTCAGCAACCAAATATGAAGTGCTTTCCTTAGCTCAGTGGAAACCAGTCATTTAGCAAAAAACTTATAAAAAAACACATAGTTTATAATATTTAATGACTTTATTGTAGCTTAGCAGTTGATTGTGAGTTATTTATTTCATATTTATTGATCACAAGTTGAAAGTGACAACAGTAGAGCTCATTAATTAGAGTTTTAATGCACTTTTTATGTAGTAATGTACTTCCACAGTTACAAAAGCAGTAAAATAAAAAATATTATTAAACATGTATTTGTGTCTTTCTTTATGTTTCTGTGGGGGTCCAGTGCATAATCACAGCAGTACACTCTAGGGTGTTCTGTATCATAGGATATTGGCACTTTTCGGTTGCGTAAGGTACCCTAGTCATGCTGTTATCCTATGATAAAGCACACCCTGTCTTGTATTATTGTTTAGTTATGATGTAACCCCTAGGTGGCGCTTATCCTGCTGGGCTACTATCCCTGCCTGCTTCTTACTAGTAGCAAGTTATGCTCAATGAAACGGGTGCTTCCACCCAGAGGTCTGGGTTGCTAGTGGTCAAGTTAACCTGGGCACAGCCCTCTGGGACACTGTAACCCCCACCCTTTTCCTTCTAGTGGCCTGAACAATATACAATAATTACTTTCACAATGACCCTTTTTCACCAGGCAATTACCCACACTGTTTGCATTTACCCCCAGGGCTGGTTCCTCTAGCTTGACCCTGGGGAACCCCTGTAAACAAGGTTAAGCACAGCAAATAGCAACAGTACAATACTTTTGGCACAAACTGGAACCACAGGCAGGTTAAATGCAAACAAAGTTAAAACTGATTTATTTATTTATTTAAAATTGATGACCAGGAAAGGCACACTGAGCCGAGGCTCGTTTCCAGGTGCAACCCGGGTACAGAGTGTACAGTGAGCAAGAAGAGTAACAAAAGGAACTTGAACAAGGAAGGGGTGTAATCAGGTTGATTTGCTTAAAAACTATATTAATCAGACAGTTATGCATGCAGTTCAGAGTCCCTACACAGTCACACACTCTGGGTATCCAGATAGGACAACGGTGTGCTAGTCAGGAACATTGCAGCTGGTTGGGGCCCTGTGATGGAAGAAAGCAACATGGACAACACACACTAGTTGTAATCCGGAGCCGGAGGGCTCAGTTCGTGAAAGAAAAGGCAACAAGACAATCCAATGACAACACTTTTAGATTTAACTGTTGATGCAGGGAGCTACCCTGATGTTTACTCACGATACCCAATACTGGACATAGGCAAGACGAAATTGAGACTGCAGGCTGTAGAGCTGGAGTGCCCGGAGAAGCAGGGCCCACATGAATCACCAAGGTGTCATTCCTGTTCAAGGTGTTGAGCAGGGGGCTGATCCCCAGGCCGGTCTCTCGACGATGACTTTCTCTGTGTAGTAGGTATTCCGGCTGAGCCAGTGTAGCAGGGTCCAGGCAAATGGAAATGGATACAGATTCAGTCCGTGGAGCTGGATACAGCCTCCAGAAAGCAAAACACAGTTCAGGCACACAGTGGGGAACCAAATCACGATCCATGATAAGCACACAACACATTCACATGTAAGGAAATTCCACTGTACAAGGCAAATGGCTCTCCGGTTGCAATTACAGAGTCTCTGCACAATCTGGGAGTTCAGAGGTAGCTGGAAGTCCTGACAGGCTGATCACATTCAACAAATCTTTGGTCTTCCTCAGGTTAAAGCCTTGTCACAATCCAGTGGCTTAATTCGTTCTCCAAATTCGGATTCATTCTGAAAAAAGCACAAGTTCCCTCTCAGGACCAGCAGGCAGACATGCAGGCCAAACTCAGGCCTTTCCACAGTTCTCCCATGTGAACCCACTATGGATTGCTGCTTGAACTATCTCAAGCTGTTACTTCCTCACTTCCCAACTCAGATCTAACTGAAACTGCAAGCAGTGCTGGACTTCCCCAAGATCCAAAAGGTTTGGTTGGCTGATCTGTCTGTCAGTCACAACAAGGGCTCCCCCTCCAGGTTATTTTAGGCACCAAAAGTCCAAAACTACAATTCCTACATGTTTTGGCCCCACCTGTAGGTAGGCTCTATTTTGGAGTCCCAAATGTACTGATTGACCCATTCTGCAGTCCAAGACCAAGATGATGGAAAGAAACAGAACTGTCCATGCTGCAAAGAAGGCAGGTTAGAACAAACAGCAATATTATTACTACTCTAACAAATGATCAGCAAACAAGTACATCTTCTAACAGAGCTCCCTCTCAGATTAATTATGACTGCAATCCAGGCAGCTCTTAAAGAGACAGTACACAGAGGCTATACTGGCACTCTCTGGCAATACATTTAAACTGCTAAAATGCAGAACACCAGCCTGGCAGTGAGCATTTAGGCAAGCTCAAGGCAGACTTTTGGGGAACCCCCATTTGTGGGGGGTTACAATGAAAAAGGTCTTGAAAATAAAGAAAGCTGATTGGCAGAGGACCTTGGAATCCCATGTTGATATCCCAGCACAACAGCATCTCTTTCCCCGCTACTTCAGACAGCCCACTCATTTCCTCTTCCACTCTGAAACCGATCAGTATTCATGGTGTCTATATTCCCACTCAGTCAGAAACCAATCAGCATTTTAAAAAAAGTTCCCTATTTGCGCCAACTGCGACTTCACACAGTGAACCTAGTTCCCAGTCCCGATGCCCCTGACTGTGGCTCCTCATGCTCACTCTCTTCTCTGGCTGCTGCCTGCCATGCTCACAAAAAACATGGTCACCAATGCTTGTCACTATTATTTAAACCTCTGCTGCCAAAAATGGGAAGCTGTCACACTACAGATTAAACAAAGGCTAGGTGTCTTCCCTACCTCTCCTATATTGAAAGGACTTCAGGAGGTACTGCAGTGCTGGACCAATTGACTGATAATTGCCATTGTTGGCTGTATTAACTGACAAATACTCTTGCTGTCTTTTTCTGGCTCTCTCACACCTGTCTATGATCCCAGTTGCCAAGGCAGAATGGTTCACAATAACCTTCTAGGGTCCTCGCTGTAGGGTGAGACCGCTCCTACTTCCTTTCCTATACAGGAGAAACTGTAAGTGTTTTTATGGCTGTGGGCAGAGCCTATAGCCATTTCACAATCATAGCCTTAAAACGGCCAATCGTGGCACCTTCCGTTGGACTTTTGGAAGTATCCTTCTGAAAGTCCAACGACGCTTGTAACACTCCGCTACGATCGACCACTACGGAGTAACAGCTGCACTATTTTGGCTGTTACTTCTGTATTCCAGGACAAGAACTGCGCATGTGCACCTTGCAAGCATGTGCAGTTCTACTGGTGCCACCATCTCGTGAATGACAGAATGCCACTCACCGCAACTACATGCATGAATGTCGTGCATGTGCAGTTGCCTCACCACCGCCATCTTGTGGATGGCACTCCTCCCACACCCTCCCACTGCTCCTGTCCTCCCCACTCCCTCCATTCCCTCCCAAAACCGGCGGCAAATAAAACCTTCCTGCTCCCTCCCACTGCTGCTGTCTTCCCCACTCCCTCCTATCCCTGTCTCCATGTCGACACTGGGGTGCCCAATCCCTGTGTTGACATCAAGTCCCCCCCAACATATGTGGCACACTGGGAGTCCACCCTGGTGTGCCCAAATTTATGTTTTTTTCTTTTTTTTCCTCACGCCGACATTGGGGTGCCCAATCCTCGAATCGCCATCATGTACCCCCAATTCATGTGGCACACTGGGAGCCCACCCCAGTGTGCCCAAATTTATGCTTTTCCCCTTTTTTTCCTGTAATTAAAGAAAACCATCCCTGACATCTTTATTTTCTTTTAACTGTAAAAAAGAAAAAGGTCCCTCATCGTCACCCCAGTCCCCCTCCCCCATCCCCACCCTCCTACTGAGCACCCACCTGTCCACACCCTTCCTTACCCAATACTTACCTCCAGAGGTTGTGCGCTGTCATCTTCTCTGGAGCAGGACATGTCTGCACTCTTCAAAGCCGAACTGCAAGAATCAAAGGTAAGCGTGGTATAATAGCAATCAATAGGATTTTCAACTTATGTTGATATATCAGCCATTTTTAGTAATTGGGGCCCCAAATTTCCAACATGGGGTTCTTGGGATCCCACCTCGTGAACACTGTCACTGTCACTTCGTTACTCAGTCCTGAAAGATGGTTTTGAGGTTGCTATGCAGAATCACCTTTTGGGGCCGATTAATGAAACAACAGGGCCACTGTTCATGAGGTGGGGTCCCAAAAAGCCAATGTTGCAAATCTGGTGAAAAAATTCCCAAAAATGACTATGTTACGAGTGTGCGTTGAGCAGTTTCTACGCACGCGCCTAACTTCGCCAATTTTTAATGTTTTCACTCCAGATTTTCAACAATACCATTTTTGCATACCTCCTTATTAACAGTGCAGCTGTCATTTTTCACATCCTGCCCAAAACATGTTTGCCCACCTGTGGCACAGAATGGCACGGCCGCGTTGCGAAATCACCTTTCGGGACAATTGAACAAAATGACAGTGGTACTCTTCATGAGGTGGGGTCCCAAAAAGGCCATGTTAAAAATCTGGAGAAACAACTCTAAAAAATGGCCAAGTTACACCCGGTCATTCATAATTTTCTATGCACACATGTTACTTTGGTCATTTGGCAGCTTGCCACATCCGTATCAGCTCTGGCTAGAACTTGTTTCTTTTGTTTTCTCCTAGGAACCTTATAATGTTTATCATTGGGTCCTTCTGAGTGCCCTATGGCACACTGAACATACGAACAAATGAAACTGCCAGCAGAAAAAGGCCCACAGGTCTATCAAGTCTGCCTGATTGTGCAGCTCTTAGTTTCATATAATTACCGCTGCCCCACCCCCAACCAAACCCCTTCCTTCCTCCTCTTTCCTGGTCCTTCCACCTATTGTGTTTTTGTCTGTACTAACCCTGCCCATGACTGTATCACAAGCCCGCTCAAAGCTATCCACTGTCCTTTGAGCGATTAACTCCTCTTGATGGTAAGCGCCGGGGCTTTGCTCCGCCAGCGGGCAGTCGGCGGAAACCTAGCTGACCCAGGGAACCACGAGGCCGGGAGGGACAGTGAGGGAGGACTCAGAAAAGCCACAGCCAATCGGTAAGCAAGCGCTCCTCTAGGCACAGCAGCCGATTGGCTGTCCTGCCCCATTGACTTATACTGACTGAGCCTGCTTTACCTAAATCTGTCTGGGACTTGGGAATTTCTTCCCTGTATTCTTGTAAAAATCTCCCAAATAGAGCTGTCTTCTTATTGCTGCAGCTGTAAAGGGAATCTGTTGATTTGTTGTATTTTTTGTTGTGATTCCAAATCCTTGGTAACCGAAGTGGGCCAGACGCTGAGGCGCCACTTTTCCTTCCTTAAATTGTGTAAAACACCTAAAAGTGCTGTTTTCTGCTAAGGTAATTGCAAGGGGAAACTGTTGATTTACTGTTTTTGCTGTGATTACAAATCCTTTTTGCATTTGTAAGGTGGGCCAGACACTGAGGCGCCACAGCCCCCACAGCCTTTTGTTGTGCAGATTTAGGCACTGTGACGAGCATGAACACTTGTTCTGCCTCTATTTAATTTAGTGCACCTTCCTCTGTCTCTCTCCAGACTGCCACCCCTGCCCCACAACACCCAGCCTGAAGCGCCAGGGCTTCGCTCCACCAGCGGGCGGTTGACGGAAACCTAGCCGACCCAGGGAACCACGAGGCTGAGGGACAGCAAGGGAAGACTTGCGAAAGCCGCAAAATTTTTGCCCAACCGCCCTTCCCCCCTCTTGTGTGTTACTTTTATAGGCATCTTCCCGCCAAAATCTCTTCCCCGCCCTCAACATTGCCTAAACCAATAAACTGTTCCACCGGCTTGCTGATCCAACTAATCAGCAACTTCACTACTCTCCTGGTAGCCAACTAACAATATCTCTCTCACAATGGGGAGTTTACTTCTGATACTTCTTTCACTGTCAGCCATGGGATTCCCCAAAGAAGATGTCCCTATCACACAAACTATGGTGATCCATCAGCCCAGTCTCTCTGAATCATCCCCATTGTTTGACGCTCAAACCCTCACATATGCCCTACCATTGCTGCATCGATTACAGTGGGGTGACCCCCAAAAAGAGACGCAAACCATTGCCATTACATGTATTTCAATCAAGGCTCCACTACTGGATATACAGATCCCCCTACGCCTGACCACCAAACTGCTACTCGGTGTCTCGACACAATTCCATAACCCCACATGGAGCACCCCAAAAGAGTGGCAACAGAATAAGAGAAGGAGGACCAAAGACAGCCCCCACTCCCTATCTCTGGCAGCCCTCATGAAACTCCTGCTCTTTCTATTGCTCTGTATTGGTAACGTGGAAATCAACCCTGGACCCCCTGAATGTATTACCTCTCCAGCAGACCTAACCTCAATTAAAGGCCCCAGTTTTTTGCATATTAATGTATGCAGTTCTGTTGAAAAATCTTACACTACTACAAGCCTGTTGCCCATACCTTGCCAGACTTTTCGTGGTATCTGAGACATGGCTCAAACCCACCACAGCAGACAGGGATGTTAACCTACCCAACTATCAGTTATTCAGAGCGGATCGCCAAACAAGGGGCGGTGGAGTAGCTATATATGCAAAATCCGGTATACCTGTATCCTGTATTGCTGCAACCTCTGTGCCCAAGGAATTTGAATGCCTATCCCTAAAAGTCTCTCTCCCCAATACAGCAGCTTTTCAGCTAGTTGGATGCTACAGACCCCCCTCTGCTGACCTCAAGCTCTTATCCCACCTAGGGAATATGCTCAAGCCCAGCACTGAAGAAGTCATTATTCTAGGTGACCTGAATTACAACTGGCTTACCCAGGCAGCTGCACCTCTGGTATCATTCTGTGATACATATGGGTTCACACAACTAATTAATGAGCCAACAAGAATTAATGCAAGGAATAGTAATAACAGCACACTAGATATCATGCTAGTGAATAAACCCCATCTATTCACACATGCTGGAGTGCTTCTCTGCGATATAAGTGATCACTGCCCCATCGCAGGGGTAAGATCTTCCAGCAAAACAACAACCCCTGCAAAATACCTCATGAGGAGATCCAAGGAAAAACATCAATATTGAAGGATATTTGCATGATCTAGCTCACTCTCCAAGCTGGCAAGAGTTTTATCTTGCCCATTCTGTGGAAAAAGCACAGCAGGTGCTAAATAGCATTATAATAAGTCCCCTTAACATCCATGCCCCAATCTCTAGTATCCGAATAAAAAACAAATCCTGTTGTTGGTTTTCAGCAGACCTCAAAGCTGCACTGCTGGAGAGAGACAAACTCTGGAAAATGGCAAGAAAAACCAAGAATGCAAATGACTGGATGATCTTTAGGAAAGTCAGGAATAGATGCACCAAGAAAGTTAGGGATGCAAAGGCTGCCTTCTACTTGGCTGAGCTCGACTCCTCCTATCATAATCCTGCTAGGTTTTGGGGTACCATCAAGGGTATGGTTGGGCAGGATTCTAGCACCTCCCTACCAACTCAATTACACCACAGTTATGGCCCTATCACTGGCAAAATGGAAATTCTGGATGCCTTCAATAACCACTTCACAACGGCTGGCCTTGCCTTTGACACCTCTCCAGCTAACCTGCTGCGGGAACAATTAAGCTCCCAGTACACTGGTGCTCAGAGAGCTGACTCTTCTTTCAGCTTCAAATCTGTACTGTTGAATCAAGTAGAGGACCTACTATGGCAGCTGGATATCAAAAAAAGTGCAGGGGCAGACTCTCTGGACCCCTACTTTCTAAAGATTGCATCCCATGTACTTGCAGTCCCCCTAACACATCTCTTTAACCTATCTCTAAACTCTGGTTCTATTCCCACACTGTGGAAGACAGCCCAAGTGGTTCCCCTTCTAAAATCATGGGACCCTATGGACCTTAATAATTACAGGCCCATTTCCATTCTACCAGTGCTATCCAAGATGCTGGAGAAATTAGTGAGTACCCAGTTAAGTGAATATCTTGATGATGCTAACCTCCTGAATATAGCTCAATCTGGATTCAGGGCCAAGTATAGCACTATCACTGCACTAGCCAAGGTCACAGATGACTGGCAAACTGAATTAGATAAAAAGAATAATGTCAGTGCAGTATTTCTTGACCTGAGCAAAGCATTCGACACTGTGGACCACGAGCTTCTACTATCATCCTTGCACTCCATTGGCCTAGATCCACCCTCCCTTAAGTGGTTCAGGTGTTATCTTACCGGTAGGTCACAGCAGGTAAAAGCTGAAGGTGACCTATCCCCATTAAAACTACTGTTAAGAGGAGTCCCCCAAGGTTCTATCCTGGGTCCTATCCTTTTTGCCATCTATATAAATAATATTGATTCAACCCTCACCAAATCCTCTGTACACCTCTTTGCTGATGACACTGTTTTGTATGTCAGCAACCCTTCTTCTGCAGCTGCCCGTGAAATCCTACAAACAGAATTCTCCTTGTTACAATATCAGCTACTTGAGAAAAAGCTTCTGTTAAATGCAAAGAAAACTAAAGCAATGATGTTCACAAATCAAAGCTCCACTAGCACCTCCTCTTCAATCATTCTCCCCCAGCTATGCACTATACTTGGAGAAAATCTGGAGTATGTAGAAAAATTCAAATACTTAGGTGTGTGGATTGACAGCAGACTCGACTTCACTCATCATTTAGAAGAACTGCTAAAAAAGCTTAGCCAAAGGCTTGGCCTTTTCTATATATTAAAACCCTTCCTAAACAGAGATTCAAAGATGAGATTAGTCCAGGCCATTTTTCTCTCAGTTGTTGACTATGCAGACTTCCTTTATAGTCACTGCCCCATCTCCTACCTACACAAGTTGGATACCTTATACCATAGAACAATAAGATTCATAACAGATCTGCCATCTAATACCCATCATTGCTCTCTTTATGCTGCAGTTGGATGGGTTTCCCTACACCTCAGAAGGAACAGAAATGTAGCTCTATGGATTTACACAGCGTTATCAAAAAAACTTCCAAACTATATTCTGGACTGCTTCACTCAGACCATTCCTAGCTCCTATGCCCTAATAAGCAACATCATCATGTTCAAATTGCCCAAATTCAACACCCGGCTAGGGAGGGCAGCGATCAGCTATTCTCTAGCTATAGCATGGAACACCCTACAAAAATCCCTAAAACTGTCCAATATTATACCAATTGCATCCTTTAAGCAGCGTTGTACAGTTTTCTTCACAGGGAAATGCAGTTGCTACCGCTAGAGCTAGCTTTGTCATCTCACAATCTCCCTCCCAAAAATTCACCATATATGGCATTATCTTTGTTCTTCGGTTCTCCCTCCCAGGCAGACACCCCATCTTATGGCACCCAGTAATACCTTCCACCATCCTAGTATTACATTATGCTGTGTGTTTGCCATGGCCCCTCCACTGGGATATGTATACACTGTATATACTGTAAATACTAGCTCAACTTTCCTATAACCCACTTTATCATGTGAATTTTACTGTACATCACTGTGTTTATAAATGTTTTTTTCCCCTGTATGTATAACTGTTTTATAAAAGTGTATTGATGTATCTGTTGTGTATTAACTGTTGAACCTTGACCTCATCAGGTCCATCTTGTATATGAGCCTTGCCCAATGATGCTCGCCTGAATA
Organism: Neoceratodus forsteri; assembly: GCA_016271365.2. Classification (NCBI taxonomy): domain Eukaryota; kingdom Metazoa; phylum Chordata; order Ceratodontiformes; family Ceratodontidae; genus Neoceratodus; species Neoceratodus forsteri. The sequence continues at coordinate 370,449,103 of CM028137.1, forward strand.
AATAAAGATTTGATGATGATGATGAAGGTATGGTTATCAGATACAAGGTCTTCTAGGGGGTTTGGGAAGGGGACTAGTAAGGAAATTTAATAGAATGAAGTAATAGAAATGAGTTGTTAGAAAATGTACAAAATAGGAACAGCAGAAATTATGATGATTGGTGCACCAAATGAATTGACACAGGGTTACAGATTTGATAAGCTAATGTGAATTTTTATTTTTGTCTGTGGTCCTAATGATTTACTGCCCAGACCTTTTCTGAGAGTATGTCATATTATTGTATAATTAAGGGTGACCCTATTTATCAAACCGGATTATGATTAGTGTCAAATGCCATAATAACTGGATTTCAGGTTATTACGGCTCAAATGCCATAACAACCCAAAATCTGGTTATTACGGTGTTCTCCTCAAACTGCCTTTCAGTTTCACTCCTCACGCTACTAACTGTTTCGTACATTTTATGGCTCTGTCGTCGCTTATGGATGAGCTGCTACTGTGAGACTCCCAAGTCTCTGTCTTTATTGTTGTTTTTATCTGGTTGATCCTCCAGGTTAAAACAGTTCAAACATCTATCTCGTTGATCCTGTAACTTCTCAGCTTCCCAACTCTGACCGTTCATGTCTCCCAATACTTTGTTTCGGTGTTTGTTGCCACTCATTTGTAACGCGCCACATCACTGGTTGTCACTTTCCGCCTGCGCAGGCCAAGCACATAAAAAAAAAACCCAGCACTTCTGTTTCTCCCTTTCCAGAAGCCACAATCATTGCCAGGACTTCTCTTTCATCCTCCTCACAGGCAAGACACTAATTTATTTACTTCTGTTTGTCCAGTTGATCATGCCTTAACAAATAAAATCAGTCTCATGGATATTGCTATTGTTAGGACTTAGCTGACGATTTCAGAGTCCACCTCTCTGATAGTAAATGGACCTCAGTGACTGACTACTCTCATTGCAGCCCAGGGCACTTCATACTGCAACTTACCTTCTGTGTACCAACAGCACCACCTGCTGGTTAAAATCCAATAGACTACAACCTCAACAAGACTACTATTCATGTTCTCTTTTTTTCCTCATTTTCTACTAATTAAAACAACAACAAAAAAAAAACCACCCTTTTTGAAAATAATATATTTAACACAACTAAAACTGACCCCACTTTATAATCACAATAAGGTACCCCAGGGTGTGCATTGTGCTTGGATAATGGCACTTCTTAGGTAGTGGAAGCACTCTGCCTTTGGTGTCATGCATGCCTTAACCCATCCAAGGCATGCCCTTATTCCAGCACAACGCACACCTGTTATGCCATATTGCTTAATTAGACTATCAGAGTGGCCAAGCCATGAGGCTGTCTGCTGCTCTGTATTGGTAACTTGTTGCCGATTAGGATTTTGTAACACTCATGATGTCATAACTGTTATCTAGCCTTCGTGGAGGGGGGGCATAATATTTTCCCAGTTGTACGCACTCTAACAGATGGTAATATGCAGTTGTTTGTGTGAAATCCTTGCACAGTTTATATTTACAGCAGCAGTATTTATTAATTGGCAAAAGTGATTTAGTTTTTTAGCAACAATATATTTCTGACATCCTAAGATTCATGCTCAGGGTATTTTTAGTTTTCTCAGATGTTGTTAAAACAGCATTTATAACTAATTTTGTAATTAATGACTCACATCATCAGAGATGGCTGTCACACACCAGTTTTAATATTCTCTTCCTCTGAGGTTGCATGTTGAATGTACATGCTAAATTTATACTGCAGATACATTAAGAATATGCTACCATATGTTACTGATGATAAACAGCACAACACCAAGATATTTAATCTGTTATGGCAGGCAGGACACGGGCGTGGGAACTTTTAAAACCTTCAAAATACAGTACCATAGCTTGATTCAGGCATGAAAGAGAACAAAAAGAAAAAAAATATTTCTCTTGATTTTTTTTTTGCCAGGCAGGCATTACTGCTGACCCCCAACCCCCAAAAAACTATATAGTTACTATCAAATCCTGCTGCTTTATAGAGCTACTGACACCTTAAAGAAAACTTTGAAAAACATGATAACTAGGTACAATTCTGCTTGCATTCCATTTATATTTTATATATTTCTCCTCTCCTTAATTTATTACTAAGGAAATGTGTAGGAATATATGATTGTTGTTCCTTAGAGTTTATTTTGAGTTCATCTGCCTCTATAGCTTACTCTCTGCTCCAAGTCATAATCCTCTGTTGTGACATCACAGTCAGTTGCCATGAGAGTAACTGTGAGGTCACAAGCAGTGCTCTATGACTTCAAGTAGGGAGAAAGCAGCAGGAATAGATGAACTTTTCAAGTGCAGAAATACTGTTTTCATACAAATGACCTCAGTAATAAATAATGAGGAAGAAAAATACAGAACTAATGGGAAATACAAGCCAGAATGTATCTAAATATTATGTTTTATTAAAGTTCACCTGAACTAGTTGACCCGGTGGTGCCGAGGGTTGAGGCACTGAATGCCACACCTCGCATCACGCCGACGACCCAAGTTTGGGATCGAGCTCAAGCCAACGGGGGTCGGCAGGGGAGGGAGAGGATTGAGCGTCTGATGGATAGCTCTCCTCTCCTGGGGGGGAGGGCTGGGGATTGTCTGGCGTACCAGCAGTTCCCTGTGGAGATCGGTACACAGCTGCAGTACACAGACAGCACAACTAGCATGGCTGATGCTGGCAGGGTTGCTGTGCTCATGGCATCGGGGTGCCCATGCAAGGGGGGGATGTAAGGGGACCAGAAAATGGAAAACACCTGGCTCTGCGGGGTAGGTAACGGCACCTGACCCCCATGCCCACTGCTGGATCAGTCTCGCCCGGCCACTCATATCCTCCACCCGGACCCTCATCCACGGCCAGGGTCTGATTTTGAAGAGCACCCAAAGAGGAGGGGTGGCCCCACCCCAGAGGGGATAAGCTGGGGGTACTGGCTGTGGGAGGAGGGGGGAGAGAGGAGACTTAGGGTTGAGAGGATCTCAGATGGGGCAGGACCAGGCAGGATGCCCAAGAGAGGCTCCGCAGGCTGCGACCGGAGTGAAAAAGAATGTGAAAAAAAAAAAAAGAAGTTCACCTGAACATGTCACCAGGTCTTTAAACACAACAGTTTTCAGGTGGCAAATTAAGTAATGCTTGAAATTAGTTTTCTAAATATGATGTGGGAGGCAGCATGGGAGGACTGTTGGGTTAATTGCCAATATGTTTCTCTTCCCAATGTTTATGGCAGTTAGTTGGGCCAATAAGATGCGAGAGCCTTCAGGTAATGAAGTCATGTATGACGTAATTAATGTGTTCAATAACCTATACTGATGTCTCTTGTGTATGTGATATATGTGTAAAGCATATGATAAAACAATACAATATAAGTTAAAAAAAGAAACATTAAGTGACAAACTATTTCATTGCAATGATTTTTGAACCAAAATAAATTGTACCATAGAAATCAAAAGTTCTGTTTGTCTTCCCTTGAAAATAAGACAATGTCATCAGCATAAAATAAAATATGTGACTTAAAATCCTCAAATAAATCATTTAAAGAAAATACTAAATGCTGGCCCAGTGGCATGGAGGGCTGAGGTGCGGTCCACCTCATCTCCTGCCATGCTGGCCATGGGGGTTCGGAAATGCATGTAGGTCACTTGGGAAGAGGGTTGCTGTGGCTCACTGCTTGACTGCCACCTGGAGGTGTCTGGGTGACAGTGCAAGTGAGCCACAAGTAGAGGGAAGGGCCCTACATTCAGTGCACCAGCGGTGTCTCCGCAGAGGTGGAGCTGTGACATTGTGCCCATTGCATGTCTAGTCAGCCTGGGGAGAAAACTGGTGGAAAACAACTCTGACTGCAGGATGACATTCGACCCCTTGCAGGCCCTGCAGTGGTGACCGGGCACCCCCATAGTCCTGTGAAGGTAAGTCCTGGAGAATCTGGGTGAAGGGGCTGGGGGGCAGGTCAGAGGGGGGCAGCTGGGGTGGCTTAGCAGCACAAAAACCTGTATAAAAGAATACAATCATAAACAACAAAGGAACAAGAATTGAGCCCTGTGGCACTCCAATATTAGTTCTGGCTGAAGGTGAAAAAACTCCATTAACTAAAACATTTTGTATTCTATTAATCAAATAATTTTCAAACCAACTTAAAACAGTTTCAGTACATCTTAAGTGCCTAAATTTGGCAAGCAGGCAACGCTGGTGGACCAAATAAAATTTTTAAAATGGTCCGCAAGTGTTGGGATGTTGTTCAACTTAGTAATTAGTTCTGATCCTACATCATGGTCAGACATCGATTCAGCCAATCAGTTTTCTGGATTTCTTTGATCCATTTTATAATTGTAGATATTGCAGCTGATAAGCTGTAACAATAAAGGATATTTGTGAAAACTAAGTTCTGCTGCCCCATTAAAACAAATAGCTGAACACAAAAGACTGATCTTAAAAAAATATATTCTTTATACTCCTGCCTTCGGAAATGTAACTGCTTTGGATTTCCTTCTATTAAACAAATTGAACATTGTTGCTCTTTCTAGTAGTCTCAAGGAGTGAGTGCTAGTGGGGATAGATTGAATTTATCTTAGTACCTTCATTTAAACAAATTCTGGCAGAGCCACTACAGCTGCAAATGCCTTAACTAGATAAGGGTGTTTCATGGGCTTAAACATAAACATGAATTGCATTTAGTAAGGCCTACACTACCATTCCACATATGACTTGTGAACAAGCAGGCAGCCTGAGAATGGGTCACAAGGTGGTAAACTGGGTTAGGAATTGGTTGAATGATAGAAGATAGAGAGTCATGGTAAATGGTACTCAATGTAAGGAAAGAAGTGTGACCTGCAGGGTGCCACAGGTATCAGTTCTGGGCCCAGTCCTGTTTAATGTCTTCATAAGTGAAATTGCAGAGGGGCTGGAGGGAAAAGTGTGCCTCTTTGCGAATTGCACTAAGATCTGCAACAGGGTGGACACTCTGGGAAGGGTGAAAAAAATAAGGAAGTACCTAGATAAACTGGAGGAATGGTCCGAAGTGTGGCAGCTGAAATTTAATGCAAAAAAGTGCAAAATCATGCATTTGGGTTGCAGGAACTCATGGGGAGGATTACTTGGGGGGAGGAGGGAGAAACTGATGGTCACCAAACAGGAAAGGGGATTTGGGGGTAATCATACTAGATGACCTAAAGGTGGCTAAGAAATGTATCAAGACTATGGGAGAGCCAGTGGGATACAGGGGTGCATAGGGAGAGGTATCACCAGCAGAAGGAAGGAGGTGGTGATGCCACTGTGTAGATCACTGGTGAGGCCTCATTTGGAATATGGTGTCCAGTTCTGGAGGCCGCATCTCTGTAAGGATGTAGACAGAGTGGAGGCAGCAAAGATGGTGCAGGGCCTGCACTAAAAGTCATATGAGGAGAGACTGGGAGACCTCAATATATATACCCAGTTTCATGTGATAAGAGCGAATTTGGAATGCTGAATGCCCTTATCGCAATTTCATAGCACCGAAATTGAATTTTGGTGATCTGGAATTCCAGCGCCAGTGAAAGCGGCACAAAACAAAAAGTTTCATTTGTTTTATGTGAGGGGCTGTGCCCCCTGCACCCCCCTAAATTTAGATTCTCAACTCCAGAGGATTGCATGTTGGAGCAGTAGGGGTGCCTATCTGGAGAAAAAAAAATGTATCCGTCTTGGGCTGGGCGCAACAAAAACTACCAGCTCCCAGTCCTGAACCGTGCATGCCCACCACCCCAGGCCAGCACCCACCCCACCATGCCATGATGCCAGCTCACTGGCAACACGTGGCACCACTCCTCACAAACCCTCCTGCCCCCTCGTTCAGCAAGTTCCCTCCCCCCCACACATATATACAGTACGTGTGACATCCTGTCGCCTTTTTGTGACCCTCCTCATCCAGTCACCAACCTCACACCTTCACCGTCGGGGCAGTCACCGCAAATGGGTCGCCGTTTCGACAGGCACCCACTTGCAGACTGCCCATATCACAGGATAACTATATACTCTTTTTTTTTTATTGCATTTTCAGAAAACAACCTTTGAGCAAAAGCTCATTACATGGGTTCCACGTCTGATGGGTTACAGGAAGGAAGAGATTATGTGGCCAGCAGTAGGCTAGCAACATTTACAATGAGTTAAAATGGCAAAGGCAAGCAATACATTACAACATAGGTATGTGGCAATACATCAGACAAACATACAATTCAAATGCATTAAGGATTGGGTGCACAGAGGGGGAAACAATTAAGCAATCCAAGGGTAAACACTACTTAAAGAGAGGAGAATCAGCCCAAGGGGCCTCGTCAGAAACAAAGGTGAGAAGGCATAGGCATAGGGATATGAAAGATGGGAGGAGGACTGCGTGAGTGGATTACTACAGAGGGAGGAGGGGATCAACATAGGAGACCTTGTCAACATAGTTATTATGGGGGATGAGTCATAGAGGAAGATAAGGAGAAGGAAAGGGAGGGGGGAATAAACATGAGGATTCTGAGTGACAGGGGACAGTCCTACTAAAAAAGGAGGAGGTTGACTGGGATGGGTGGGGGGGAAGTGCTACAGGTCATACTCTGGAGAAGAGAAGAGAAGAGAAGAGACAGGGGTGATATGACAGAAACCTTCAAATATATAAAAAGGCATAACTAGGATGCTGGAGGGTAGTATCTTTCAGAAAAGGAGATGCCCAGGAGCGAGGGCGCATGACATGAGCTCGGAAGACAGCAGACTAAGGGGCACCATGAGGAGGTATTTCTTCACTGAAAGGGTGGTGGAGCTTCTAGAGACTTCACAAGTCAGTTTCATTATGAAAGAGAGAAACAAACACAATTGGCACATTTCACATAATACTACTATACACTATAAAAAATATAGGATGAGCAACTTTATGCATAACCAATATGTTCTGTCATCTTGAGGTTCTGATGCTCATGGTCCTCTTGAGCTTCACTCTCCTGGTCAGAGGGAATCAGAACCCCACTGTGGCAGAAGACACTGGTTGTGCATAGTTGCTCATCCAGTATTCTCTATATTTAGTGCTGCATTGAGGATTTCTAAGTAATAAACCTGTGTCATACAATTGCTTTACATTAGACCAAGATTCTGGTCTATCCAATTCAAATTTGTTAAGATGAGGAGCAACATTTTTGGAAGACACCAAAGGAATAACAACCCTATAAGTCAGGAGGTAATGTCTTGTGAATTATTTTCTATGTAGGTGTGAAGGGCTACCCAGTTGTCAGCTGCCAGCAATATGAATTTTGACTTCTCTGCAACAAAGCAATAGAAAAAAGGCAGAAGACATTTCACAAAACATTGAGACAGAAATTGATGCCAGAGTTTAGCTAGCTATATGCTGCCCAGCACAGCTTTATCAATTGCAGAATCAGTTTCAGTCTCATGGTTCTATGAAATGCCCACTGCCTTGATTTAAGATAAGACTGATTTAGACAGACATATGCCTGGACAGCTGGCATCTAAAGGTAAGCCCGATACCTCATCCCCCTTGCACCTATGCTCCACTCTAGAAATTGAGTATTTTAATAACTTTTTTAAATTCTTTGCTTCCTACCAGTTGTACAATAACAGTAATCCACTGCACAGTGTGGAGTGCACTGAGACTTATGCACGCCTGGCATTGTTGGTCACTTGCCAGGTGTAGGTAAATCCCAGCCCAACCCACATCTTGTTGTGGATTATTAATGGAAAACTGCATATTAGAATCAGGAAAAGTATTATTACCTCTTTTGTGTTCTTCATCCAAGTGTTTTTTTTTCCCTACTCAGGCTGTGAGAGGAGTTTTTTCTAACTTTCCCTGGCTACTTTACGTCCCCTGGGGATTGCCATTCTGGTTTCTTTTATTGCATCTTGTCCCAGAGAGTCTTCCCAGAGTGCCCTTTGCTCTGATGTCTAATAGCCCCTGCAGGAGGCCAGTGTCTTGTTACAAGGTCTTTATTACAGCTCAGCCACAGCAGAGAGAACACAGCAGCCAGGAGTCACACTGCTAGTCTTTGGGTAAGTGTAACAAGTTTCCTAAATATTGGTACCTTATCCAGCTGTGTTCTGCTTAGGGTATCACGTGTGTGTGTGTGTGTGTGTGTGTGTGTGTGTGTGTGTGTGTGTGCGTGTGTGTGTTGATTCAGTTGCTTGTGTCTTGCATAGAAGACAGTGCTTGTTGTAGACAAATGTAATCATTCTGCAGCTGTGGTCATCGAATGGCTAACAAAGGAATTCACACCTCTGGATGAGTGGGGGAAGGGATAAAAGCAAAGCAGGACTTTCTCATTTTGCAAAAGGTAGTAAATTAAGCACTGAAACTTAACAAACAAAGAAAAAGCCCATAAAACACTTTGGAGGAGGTTTCAGCTTACAAAATAAGGTAGTACCTGGAGGACTCAATTGTAGGAGGAGGCTTCAACTTGCAAAAACTGATGCTCTACACAGCTATCTTTCCATCAACTGTTCTTGCACATGACACCCTGTTTACTGACCAGTTTATAGTCCCTCCTTCTCATAATCCTATTCCCCTCCTCCTCAAAACGGTCGGAGGGACCTAGCTCGCATCTGCTTGGGTACGCTGCTGCTTTAAATAAATTGCTTTAAATTTTTTTACTTTTGTCTCCAAATAGCACTTAATACTGGCATTGCACTGCTAATACTGCTAAACATATAGCTCTCTTTTTAAATTAATCACTGTGTGTCTCTATATTTATGCAGATTGTACCATATGTCCCATGTTCCCCATTGTTCTGCTGTTATTGCTAAATACCTGTAACTCTCTTTATAAATGCCTTACTGGGTTGTCTTTAGATTTATGCTGAATGTACCATGTTCCCCACCTGTTACCTTAACCCCCCAGGATGTTCCATGAGATGAGTAACTTGTTGTTCAGTGTACTTTCCAGGGGAAACATTTCAATAAATAAATAAATAAATAAAAAGGCAGTACTGGGGAGGGTAAAATTAACTTCTTAAGCCAGAGGAAAAATAGTTCACTCAAGCTCCCATACACACACAGGCACTGTAGTAATGAGGCTTCAGTGGAGGACACAATTTTTAACACTTTATCATGTTGTTTGGAAGGTAATTTATGCATGGAGTCCTTTTCCCAAAGCAAAACGTCTGCAGGGCTATGCCTGCTGCAGCTATAAAATGTGCTGCTGTACTTCTCCCATCTGTAACTAGCCAACAGCCAGCACTGCAGTTGTCTCCTGACAGGTTCCTTGAGTTGATCTTTGCTCAGCACCGCCTCCTTCCTCCAGTTAAAGTTGCTGTCTCCTCAGTTTCAGCTGGTTATCCTTTTCACAGACGGGTTGTATCCAAATGTTGGAGACTGCCAGAACAGCGTCATCAACACAAGAAAGCAGTTACACAGCCTGATAATGCTGCCCAGTACACGAATTGTGGCATAGCAGCCAGCCAGTTGCAGGTGTTCAGAGGGGAAGTTCAAAGAGTCTCACTAGAGTGAAAGGGTTGTCAAACTTGTCAACATCACGACACCTGCCAAGCAGTGTAGCGTACCCAACTTGAATGATAATGATACTGTCCCACTTCTTGAACTTGAAAGCATGGTGGTGTAACATTTATGTTGTGTAAACAGATGTCTTAAAGGAGAACTGCACTGAACCCATTGTTCCCTGTAGAAGCTGATTTTTAAATGCTGGTTCAAATCCTCTCACTGTTTCATCTCTAGGCTTTTTTGTTATCCTAGTGGGTGTTTCTGATTTACACACTGGCAGTAAGTGCCATTTTAGAACTGCGGGATGTAGTTTATATCCCTTGCTCAGCTCTTTTATTTGTTGGCACAGTCCCTCCATGTTCTGCTATAGAATTCTGTGGCTGGGAAGGACGTAAGCTACATCATACAGTTCTAAAATTGTACTTTACACCACAGTGTAAATCAGAAACACCCACTGAAGTTTCTAAAAGACCAGCAGAGATGGAACAATAACAGAACTGGAACCAGTATTTAACAAAACAAACAGCTTCTACTGGAACAAAAATTACTTTCAGGTTCAGAGCAGTTCTCCTTTAAAGATCCCCTGATGTCTCTGGGAAAGTGCTGAAAAACATAACATTTAGGCACATCACTTATTATCATATGTTTTCTGTATGCATCACCTGTTTCTTTATAACTATACACTGTAAATTAAAACCAGAACCGTTGACCCTTAGATTTTTTTTTTGTTGCTTTTTGTTTCCTTATTTCTTTTCCATTTCCACAAAAAATTGTACAATACACTCATTCATCACAAGGTTATTCTCCATTTGTAAATGAATGATATGATGATGAAAAAGATCAAGTCCGTGATATAGGAAGAGGGATCAAGATATCTGTCTCCAGAGGTGTTCACTAGAAAGAGGGACCATTACATAAAGCCTTTTTTTTTTTAGCTTTGTGCCTCCAGCTGCTGCCTTGCACATGCATCTGGCCGTGTAATCGAACAACCAGTCCCCTCCGTCACTCCCCCCACTGTCATGCCAGTAGTGATTTTTTTATTTTTATTTTAGTCTTTGGTAACTGGGTAAGGCCCACTAGGCACAAGTGCCTGTTTTCCGGGGTGACCTGGGAGCACTGGGCAGTTAAGTGACTTGCTCAGAGTCACACAGTATGCAAGTGGAGGTTGTGAGAAACAAACTCAGGTCAGGTCTGCTGGATGTATCAAGCTCATTGACACCTCGTTCCTCTAACCTCTAGGCTATACTGCCAGCCAATCTGTTGGATCTGTTACTGGATCCACATCAGGTGTGACCTGAGAGTACCAGCACCATCATTTATGATGGCCAATGCACATTTTTTTTTTCTGTTTTTTACCCCAGTCCCCATCCCACCAGTCATATGATGCCAGGCAGTGCCCCTATAGGTCATACCTGCATGTAACATATCCCTGTGGAGGAGGCTAACTCTCAGGCCCTCCACAAGGGCCACTAGAGGAGCAAAGCCTGGAGACATCCCCTCCTGGATAGGAGCACTACCGCATGGCATGGTCCCCCCAGCCCCAATCCCCAGAACACCAAGCCAGCTTCTGAGTCCACACCTGAAACTGGGCCTCCAGCGTTGGAGCGCAATGCACTACACAATGGGCCATCAGGCATCCAGAGATAAAAAGTTCTAACATTGATAATTACTGTATATACAGCTTGTTATATACTGTATGCCCAAGTGCAGTGAGTTTCTTAAGCCTCCTAAAGAGATATTCCATTTTAAAGCAAAAAAAAAAAAAAATCCACAGTTGGTGTCAGCAGAGCTCAATTATAAAAATACCCCCTCCCACCTCTCAAAATTTGAATTTCAGGACCTCCCATTTATTATACTGAAGGCATTTTCATAAAAATATGATATTTTTCCCTTTGGACTTAATCTGGTCACACTGCTGATTTCATGCTGTAAAGTCATAACCTACTGCTTATCCATAGCCACAGAAATCATGCTGATGTCACAAGCAGTGGACTGTCTTTGTTTTGCAGAGAACTGACAATCACTTTAAACTTTCATAGTATGACGGAACTCATGTGATAAAAAAAAAATTGAGATAGTAATACTTTTTATTGGGTATTGTTGAAATCCAGATTGCCGGACCTGGACCAGACTAAACTATGAAAACCAGATTGATCGGCTTGCCCAGACCAGCCAGACTGGGTACAACTTGCACTGTCCGGTTGTTCCAGCAGTAGGAGACAGTAAAGTGTGGTGGTTAAGGGCACTGAGCTACAAACCTGGAGATGTGACTTTGAATCTCATCAACCCCCACTTGCGTACTGTGTGACCCTGAGCAAGTTATTTAACTTTCCTTGTGCTTCCAGGTCGCACCTGGAAACAAACTTCAGCTTTGTATGCCTTTCCTGATTAAACAATTTCCCCTTTCCGTTTGCCTTGCTGGCTGGACAAGTCAGTCTGTTTTTTATCATTTGGTCTGGATTTCATCTGTCATGAGGGTATGGTATGGGTGAAGCTGGACTGGGACCAGACCAAAATGATAAAAGGTCTGGTCTGGATCCATCACTGCATATTTCACCCATACCTTCACTCTAGATGAAATTCAGATCAGCCAGAACAGATGGACCAAAACAGTATAAACCAGACTGATTGGTCAGGCTGGATTGCATAAGTTGTATCAGGTCTGGCTGGACCAGTTGGTCTGTTTTTTACAGTTTTGGTCTGTCCAGGTCCAAGAGTATGGATTTTACCAAGTTCCCCTTTTATTTAACTAACAGAAACTCATTATACAATCTTTCAAAGCTACATAGACCTGTTCACTGGGCTGTAAAACGTGTTTTAATGTGTTTTTTTCATAAATGCCCTTCCTCAGCTGTGGGTTATAAAGACCTTGGCTAACTAATCAGGATACAGTATTTTTATGCCCATTGTATAATTATGAGCAATAAAGTATAAGAGGAAGATAAACATAAGAACTACAAACTAAATTGTGTATGCTGGATTCTTTACAAGTTGTACTCTCATGTTAGAGGATTGTTAAGGAGTGGAGTAAGACAAGAATAGTAAAATGAAGCTAAAAAAGCCCAAATAACACTGAAACGCTGCTTCATGAGGTGTGGGGCAAAATAATGCTAAAATAACATGTGCATCATCAATCCAAGTACTTCATACTTAGAAACACAACAGAAAAGGATTGCTTGGACCACCCAGTCAGCCCAAAGATCTCCTGCCTAGAGTCTCTAAGTGGACCCTAACTGGTCCCTGGGGTCCTTCCCCCTCCCTGGTTTTGCATTATTACGCATATATATCTATCCCATAGATAATTGAAGCCTGCTTCCATTCTAGCCCCTGTCATGTTGGCTGTGAGTTGATTCTATGATTCCACCACCTACTTAGTGAAGAAGTATTTCCTCTTGTCCCTCTTGAACTGCCCCCTTCCAGGTTCATCGAATGCCCTCTAGTCCTGGTGCTCATCCTCACTTGGAAGAGGCCCTCCCCTGTGTTCACCCCAGTGAGATACTTGAGGTCTCGATCATGTCACCCCTCACTCCCCTGTCTTCTGGAGAGTACATGTTGAGATCCTTCAGCCTCTCCTCATAGGTCTTCATGAATATTGCATAGGCCATAGTATCTCAATTTCTGGCATGGGAATGGAACAAGATGAAGAGCCATTTGGGCCATCATACAAAGAATAGTAGGGTTGGGGCAAAATAGGTAGGGATAGACAGACTGGATGGGCCATGGAGTTTTTTTTCTGCCATCACATTTGCTTTCATTCTCTCTTTCTTCATCTCTGATTGTCAGGCAGTCTGTCTGTCTGTCTGCCTACATACCCATCTGAAAAATCTACAGTATGGTACAAAAGGCCAAACAATATAGCATAGATGAAGTTTAGTTTTATGGATCTTGTGGAAATTATTTAACATTCAAACCCTTTTGCAAACGTTTCTTTCTTCTGGGGGGTGCTACAATTTTCTTGACTCCACTTTCCTCCTTTGGCTTCTCTCTTGCATCTCCTGTTTCCACCAGCCGTATGGCACACAGCAGGCTCTCCTGCAAAATCCGATTCTTCACTACCTTCCTTATCATGCTTTGGAGGTCCCCAGCATACATCTTCCTCTGGCTGGTTGGATAGTACTCTGCCTCATAGCTGTGTGTTACAAAGAACGTGCACAGGGTCTGCACATTGCAGGGCTGGAGGCCTATACTCTGCAGTGCTGCATCCCATGCTGCTTCAATCCTTGGATTTTTGCCCTTTCTTCTTAGCACAGAGGCGAGGGTGGGGAGGCCATTTACGAGGTCTGGAAGCTTCTCCAGCACGCACCTGTGCAAGTGGCAGATGGAGTCTACAACATAGCTGTAGAACAAATTTATCTCTGTGGTGGTGAACCTGGCAAAGTGAGAAAGAATAGCCAAATGACTACAAACCATTAAAATGCAATCCTATGTACTACTTTACCGGACTTGCCAATGCTGCATTTTTTTTAATTATCTTTTTTCTCTGACCCAGCCAAAGGTCCCTTCTGCCTTCCACCCCCCCCGTCCTATTTCTCATCTACTTTGGGACTTACTGTGGTCCTCCAGTAGCCCCATGGCTTGCTCCCCCCCATGGTGGGGCCATCAGGGGTGGTGGAAAACCCCCTCTGAGTACTGAATCCAGCATAGAGAGACCAGGAGACCAGTCAGTGGTATGGGACTTGCAAGGAGAGAGCATCATCCAACCTTGGCTGGCAACCCCCCCCCATTTTTCTTCCTCCCCAGAGATAACATCATGGACTTGCATCTGCATGCATGCAATGGATGCGTGTGGTGTTGAGCCAGCCTTACTCTCCCTCCCACTGTCATCCAACATTTTTGTTCTATCTGTGGGCACAAGGTGGTTCTAAGGCAGCAGGAATGGACAACCTCCCACCCTAGAGGAGGTGAGTATCCAGTGGGATTCTCAATCCACCTCCCTCCATAGGCCCTGCAGTACCCTGGGCTCATTCCTGTACCTGGGTCACATCTTCATGAGCGGTAGCACTATTGCTGTATTGACAGGCTGATGACAATGCTATGGTTTGCTAAAATAGCTGCCCCCTCCACCAGTGGTGGTTTGTGCCCAAGTCCAGTACACCGGGTGGGTTAGCAGGAGGAGGATTAAGCAACCCAGAGGTGTAAGTGCAGTCAGGAACACTAAGTCTAGGGGAGGATGCACGTGTTGTACATCAAAAATGACCACACATTTCTCTACATACGCAGTGAGGAGGACTGGGGGAGGAAAAATGGAAGCTTCTCCCAACAGATGAAGTCACACATCCACCAGCAACACAGACCTGTAACTCCACTTCCTCTCTCCTCCTGATCTAGACTCCTCCAATAGGTGCGTGGCATGGATCTGAAAGCTGGCCCTGAAGAAAGCCCCCCTCTGATCAGGGATTGGAGGCATCACCTGGACAGGGTCATATCCTAAGCTCAAATAGAGCTGAGAGTGATGACCTGAGGTTAGTGGTGACACCTCCAGAGGTATAGTTGGCCAGGATAGCTTAGGTTAAGCAGAAAGAGGTCCAGGAAGAGCATAGAAGCTGCAGAACCAAATAGACCGCTCACCCAGATTTTTGCTGTATTAAAGTAAAACTGCTTTAATATTTCTCATATGAACATTCAGAATGCCCCATATACCATCAATGGTTCTGGGGTAGAAACCCCTTCTTCAGGGTGGACTGGGTACCCTAAATTAAAAAGATAACACCATTGTTATCTTGCACACATAACATTTTTAAAATATCTTCAATTTCTTATAACTATACAGACAAAAATTACTACACCGTCTCTCATACCACACATACCCTTAGACTAAATGTTCCCAATATAGTTCCATTCTTTAGTCTATGAATTTCCTGTCATGTAGTCCTATAAATCAAACATTCCAATGGTTGAAAATTCTCATTTCACCAGCCCTAAATATAACACTAGGAAGTGCATGAAATGCTGTCTGTGTTCATAGTCTTAAGCTGTACTTATTTTGTACATAGTTATGCATGATATACTCTGCCCATGAGGAGATCGGATGCAGGAACTAGTAAAATATTCAGTAAACAGTGGGACAAGAAAATTAACTTTGGGGTAGAAGGGACTATTAGCGGCATAAGGCAGAGACAAGGTAGAGCTGAAGTGGTGTGTGATCACCGGACCAGGGAAAGAACTGCGCATCCCCAGTATAAATGCCAAAGGCTTGTTTTCTGGCAGAGGACTGAAGTCATACATGGAAGCCATACAGGACCCACAGCATAAGACATAAGGCTTGGAACAGTGAGTCCAGAATTGATGTTGTCCCATGAGTAAGGCTATACTTTTGGCCTGGAAAATTTTGTAGACAGTTATGGAATTGTCATGGTCAGAAATCATGGAAATCCTAGTAAAAGACACAGAACGTCATGGATCAATTGCAAGTTAAACAATTTGGGTGAGATGTTCATAGATATGGGTGCATCACTTGAGAACATTTTTTGTATGTGCACTGTGTCCAGGCAAATGCGCCGTGATGCTTGTGTGACTTACTTACAAACATGCTGATGCATATGTGACACTTGCCCCTTTTTCCCGCCTAAGAAAATAATGCATGCATCTAATTTGTACAGATGCAGCATTTTCAGGACCCAAGTCAATGAATCACACCTAGAAGTTAGATCACCTTGCAGGTGGTCTAATTATTTTGGGCAGATATCAGGCAGCCACATCTGTAAAATGGACGCTGCATCTGAAAATCCTGCCCTTTACCTTTAATTTAGCATATTCTTATACAAGGCAATGTTGTTTCAGCAAATTGTTTTCATTTTGTCTTATAAATGTTCAAGATTTTTTAGTTAGAAAGGTTACGTTTTCTTTTTTTGGATTAATTTCTGGATTCTCTGCAGTTCATTCCATTGGATTATCTAATGGACACCCTATTAATGCACCATTGTTCAAGACTTCTTTAGGGTAGAGATCATTCTTGTTTAGAGCAATCAAATCATAGCATGTTCTTCCCAGCTCCTTTCTTAACATTGCATCACACATTGTATTTAAGAAGGTGTTAAAAAATAATATACCAAAAACTCAGTGGTAACCGCTGGCTCAATGGCACCGATGGTTGAAGTGCTGGATGCCACACCTTGTGCCATGCCAGTGACCCGGATTCGGGAATGGACTCGGGTCATCAGGGGTTGGTGGGGGAGGAAGGGGATTGAGCATCCAGAGGATTGCTCTGCCCTCTTGGGGTGGGCACTGGGGCTCACATTGCTCACCAGCAGCCCCTGATAGAGATCAGGGGCCCTGCATGAGCAGTGCTGATGTTAGGGGGCAGAGCAGTGGCGGATGTCAGCATGATGTGCTCAGACATCATTGCACGTCTGCGCTCCAAGTGGAGTAACAAACGAAAAACCCTGGTGGACCAGTGGAGGCAAAGGAGACCCCAGGGACCAATGCCCACATCCCACTGCCGGACCTACTCTCACTGGATCTCCCATCCCTCACCCCGGCCCCATGACTGTCCCTCTAATCTCAGAAAGGCCACCAAGGGGGGGGGGCCCAGATGATCCGGGGGGCTGTACGAGTCCGTTGGACCAGGAGTTACCGGTGCGGCGGTTTCAGCCTGGGAGTAGAGGCAGAGGTTGTGTGGATACCCTGGAGAGAAGCCCTGGCCCTCCAGAGAACAAAATAAAAGTTAAAAAACAAAACAAACAAAAAAAAAAACTTGGTGGTAAATGTTTTTCCTAAATTGAACATTTTGTATATTTACTATTGACTGTACTGCTGTTTGTACATTAGGGTCTCCCTTGAAAATTAGCATTTAATGCCCTTTGGGCTACTTGATTACAACATTTTAAATAAATAAAAATCAATTAATTAATCATCAGTCAATCAATCAGCAGATCAGCAAAAATGTCAATGTTTAAAAAAAATGATTGTTTGGCTGGTTCAATAGTGGACATTGTTCTGCCATCAGGGAGACTGAGGATGACTGGGACCACGTGCGTTGCGGTGTTGAGGTGCAGAATTATTGGTCTGTCTATTTGTAAACACCAAAATCTAGTTTTCATGAAAAATGCAAAAAATGATGGTATTATCATGGTAAATGCCAAAAATCCTCGGGTTGTCATGGAAAATGCTGAAAATCATGAAGTTTGTAATTGAAAATGCTGAAAATCATGGGGTTGTTATGAAAAAAGCTAAATATCATGGTATTATCATGGAAAATGCTGAAAGTCATGGGGTTGTCATAGAAAATGCCAAAAATTGTGGGATTGTCATGAAAAATGCTGAAATTCATGAGGTTGTCATGGAACAAGCTAAAAATGATGGTGTTATCATACACAATGCTGAAAATCATGGGACTGTCATGGAAAATGCTAAAACTCATGGAGTTTTCTTACAAATGGGTAAAGTCATGGAATTCGTGACTTTCATGAAAAAGGTAAAGCCCTATCCATGACACATGGGGTGGTTATTAAGTCTGCTATAAGCACTGTTACATTGAAAAATTGATACCAGACTGCAAACTCTAGCTTCTCACTAGTCTGATCTTGAAAAAAGAACCTTGTCCTGTGCCTAGTCTTAAACAGCAGCTGAAACCTTCAGGAAAACTTTGGAAAAATTATATTTAGACACAATTCAGCTTGTATTGCATATCTTCTATAGACTTATCCTCCCAATTATTTATTACTGAAGAAATTCCCACAAAAACAAGATATTTATCCCTTAGCGTTTATCTGCCTCTATAGTGTATTCCCTACTTATTCCCTAATGAAATTATAATGCTCTGTTGTGCCATCACAGTCTGTTGCCATGGGAGTAACTGTGATGTCACCAGCAGTGTATTAAGACATAAGGTTGGAAAGAAGCAATAAGAGCTGATGGAAACATAGAACCATAGAATTTGACAAAAATTAAAAGGACTGCTTGGCCCACCCAGTCTGGCCATTTTTCCCTACCTATATTATTATATAGATAGATAGATAGATAGATACTTTATTTATAGAGTGCCCTTTTCCGAGACTCAGGGTGCTGTACATTCAAAGCAATATAATTCTTAAAATTATACAAAATAAATAGATTAACTAGGAGTCAGCAAATTATCTATCTATCCCAATTTAAAACATTACAGTACATATTTTAACCAGTAAAAGCCGATTGGAACAAGTAGGTCTTCAAATCCTTGTTAAAGGCTTCTACTGAGGGAGCCTCCTTCAAATAACCAGGTAATAAGTTCCACAAGGTAGGCACGGCCACTGAAAATGCCCAGTCCCCCGAGTGCTGCAACCTAACCCTGGGAACTCCAAGGAGGCCTCCCTTGGCAGAACGGAGTGCCTGGGGTGGCCGGTAGGGGACAATGAGATCTTGCAGACAAACTGGCTCCCTTTCATGGAGGGTCTTATAGGTCAAGAGCCCTATCTTGAAGACAATCCTCCACCTGACCGGCAGCTAGTGCAGTTCAAGGAGGACCAGGGTGATATGGTCACACCTTTTCACACCCATCAACAATCTTGCCTCCGAGTTCTGCACCAGCTGCAGCTGGTGAAGGTTGCCTCCAGATAACCCTAGGTACAAAGCATTAGAGTAGTCCAGCCTGGACGTGATGAAAGCATGCACCAGCATAGTCAGGTCCTTAGGCGGGATCAGGGCTCAGATCTGGGCAATATTCCTAAGATGGTAGAATCCACTTTTGACCACAGCTGACACCTGAGCATCAACTGTCAGGCCATCATTTAGGAACACATCCAAATCCTTCACCCATCTAGATGGAGCAAGGGGAAGCCCCCCAGTACTAAGCTCGGGGGTATCCCCTCACTCCCCCTCCACCCCGATGACCTGAATCCACCACCAGTACCTCAGCCTTGTTTGGGTTCAGCTTAAGCCAGTTTTGAGTCATCCAAGTTTGAATTTCCTCTAGGCAGCTATTAAATACAGAGGCCGCCATCTGGGTATTGGGCACACAAGACAGGTATAGCTGGGTGTCATCTGCATAACAGTGAAAACCCAGCCCATACCACCTGATAATGTTTCCCAATGGCAGCATATACGCCGTGAACAACAAGGGTGACAAGACCAAACCCTGTGGAACCCCACAGCACAGAGGCTTTAGGTTAGATGAGGCCAACCCCATCGGCACCCTTTGCTCTCTGTCTGTCAAGTATAACCTGAACCAGTTGATGACATTACTGGACAGGCCACACCAGAACAGCAAGCGGTCAAATAGCACCTCATGGTCCACGGTGTCAAACGCCGCTGAGAGGTCCAGAAGGACCAGGATGGTACAGTCTCTCCTGTCCCTCACCATCAGGAGATCATTTAGCACCCTCACTAGGGCAGTCTCCATACTATGCCCTACTTGGAACCCAAACTGAAAAGACTCATAGGTGGAAGAAGAGGCAAGATGTTTCTCGAGCTGAACAGCCACCACCTTTTCTATAACTTTCCCTAAAAATGGGAGGTTAGAGACTGGCCTGTAGTTGCTGAGGCAGTCCGGGTCCAAGGAGGGCTTCTTCAGAAGGGGCCCGACCAAGGCCTCTTTCAAGGTCAATGGAAAGACCCCACTCCTCAAAGAACTCCAGACAGTCTCTGCAATCACAGGTCCAATCGGGTCCAAACATCCAACCAAAAGGCGGGTTGGACCCGGGGTCCAGATCACATTGTGTTGGTCGCAGCTTCAAGATTATTTCCACCACCTCCTCCACCCCAACTAGCTCAAACTCATCCCAGGCAGGAGGAATGTTTCAACATGTCTCAGGACTGACCCCCCATCCCTTTTGAGAGATGCGCAACAAGACCTTGGCTCTGATAGAGGACACTGTGTCGGTAAAGAACAGAGCAAGCTCCTCGCATCTAGTGCTAGAACCTGCTCCACCAACACAGAGACAGGCAGGATATAAAAGCCTGTCTACCAGGCGGAAGATTTGAGCTGGTCTGCTCCTTGCCATAGCAATCTGCCTAGACAAAAATTTAGCCTTTTTTCATGAAATTGCCCCCCTGATAGTCAGAATAATGCGACTTCAGGGCCAATTTGTCCTCCATCAGGCCAGATCTCCTCTAGCACTTCTCTAACCTCTGACCCATAATCTTTAAACCCCAGAGATACTCATCATACCATGGAGGTCTCCAGCGAGTAGACAGAGTAGACAGGGACCAGACACAAAATGGGTATGATTGAGTCAAAGGCCGCAATGACAGCCCCATTATAGTCTGCTACTGCCTCCTCTGTCCCAATCGCACATGCCACCTCCACACTCAAAAGGTCCAGCACTGCCTGAAGTCCTACTGAGGAAACCCCTCTTAAAGGGTGGTACCAGACCATCTCCACAAGGGCAGGACCTTCTGCAGACTGTATTTGATCTACAGCTTTCTCCCTCCCTCTTCCTTTCCACTATGATTCTGTTGTGCTTATCTCATGTATTCTTGAACCCCACCATTGTTTTCACCCCCGCCACCTCTGCTAGAATTCTGTTCCAGGCATCCACCACTCTTTCCATGAAGTAGTTCCTCACATCACTTCTGAATCTACCCCCCTCTAGCTTCATAGCATGCCTCCTTGTTCTTGAGTACCTTTTTTCCTGAATAATACTTCCCTGCTGTTCCTTATTTACCCCCATGAGGTACTGTATTTAGAGGTCTTTATCAAATCCTTTGTCCCCTTCCTCTCTTCCAATGTGTACATATTGGGGTCCTTTAGTCTATCCTTGAAGGGCTTTTGATGTAGACCCTACATCATGTGGTCTCCAGAACTGGACAAATAGTCTAGGTGGGGTCTTACAAGTCATCTATATAGAGGCAAGACCACCTCCCTCTTTCTGATGGTGATACCCCTCCCTATGCACCCCAGCATCCCACTAGCCCTCCTGACTACCTTGTCACACTGCTTGACCACCTTTAAATAATCTGATATGTGATAACCCGTCAAATGGGAGACTCAAATTGAGCGACTCAGTTTGAGCGCCTGGAGGTATAGTGAGCTGTAAAGAATAGCGAGTAGGTGAAGAGAGCGAGGAGGAAAAACAACGATGGATATGGAAGTAGGGAAACAGTGAAAGAAACAAGGACAGGTGATATTAGGAGCAGTAGCTGTGGGCTGCAAACCAAGCTGCTCGCTTACTGTGGTGGTTACAGTCACCACCATTGAGCAGCTGGGTCATGCAGGTAAAGCTGGGTTCGGTTCCCAGCTGGTATGTTTTTATTTACTTTGTTGATGTTTGTACTTTTTTCTGCCAGGGAACATCTCACCTCCCAGGTTTCTCTCATTCTCTGAGTTGCCCCGCCCCGGAGAGATGGTTATTTTAGTTAGGGGGTGAGGGTGGCATAGCCCCTCCCGCAAAAATAAGATAAAGCACTTCTCCATTTGTTTAGTAGCTGTATTGCTGGTCGCTGTAGTGCCGATCATTATTGTGTGTTCGCCGTATTGTGATGGTGCCGTTATTCATTAGCTCTTATTACATGGTACCAGATATGTTTACCCCCCCCAGTCTCTTTCCTGCTTGGAAGTCATCAATACCACTCCATCTATTTTGTACTCCGCCCCTGGGTTTCTGTACCCTAAGTGCATTATTTTGCACTTTTTCATATTGAAATCCAGCTGCCATACTCTTGACCACTCATCTAGTTTTCTCCGGTCTCTGCTTATCCTTTCCAACCTTCCTCCTGAAGTATCAGCTATGTTGCAGCTTATGATGTCACCCACAAGGAGACAGCCCTTCCTTTCCAGCTCCTCTGCAATGTCACTTTTTTTTTTTAAACCAGAAGAGACACTAAGCTGAAAGCTTGTTTACAGGTGCAACCTACGAACATACGAAATTTGCCAGCAGATAAAGGCCTAGTGGTCTATCAAGTCTGCTCGAATGTGCAGCTAGCACCCCTTATTCTGAAGCTACCCCTCCCTTCCACCCTTCCCCTTCATTAACCCTCCCCCCTTGTCCTGTCCCATCCTGGTTTGAAGCAGTCCACTGTTCTACTGCATACCACTTCTGCAGGTAACGCATTCCACCCAGCCACCACCCTCTCTGTAAAAAAGTGTCTCCTCATCTCCCTCCTGAACCTTCCTCTCTCCAGTCTCATATCATGGCCCCTGGTGGCCCTCCCCTCCCTTACTTTGAACAGCCCCTCTGTACCCATCTTGTTTATTCCTTTCATGTATTTAAAGGTTTCAATCATGTCACCCCTGTCTCTCCTCTCCTCCAATGAGTACATGTTCAGCTTCTTCAACCTCCTCTTGTATGATAAGTCCCCCAGCCCCTTGATCATCTTTGTCGCCCTGCGCTGCACCCCCTCCAGTAACTTAATGTCCCTCTTCAGATACGGACGCCAGTACTGCAAGCAGTACTCCAGGTGTGGTCTAACTAATGACCTATACAGTGCAGAATCACCTCCTCCTCCTCGAGGATATACCCTTGAAATACAACCCAGCATTTTGTTGGCCTTTGCAGCTGCCTTCCTACATTGTGCCGAGTTGTTCATTGACCCTGTAATGAGCACACCCAGATCCTTCTCCTCCTCTGTCTGGGCTAGCTGCACTCCCCCTAGCTGGTAACTCCTCCTTGGGTTCTTCATCCCAAAATGCAGCACCTTGCACTTTTTGGCATTAAACCCCAGTTGCCAAGTGTATGACCAGGTTTCAAGCTTTGCCAGATCATCCTGCAACCCCTGCCATCCCCCTAGGTCATCCACCACCGCGCCAACCTTAGTATCATCAGCAAACAGACTGATCTTGCTCTTGATGTCCCATGATATGTCTGCAATGAATATCCCAAACAACACTGGTCCCAACACTGAGCCCTGTGGGACACCGCTCGTCACTGCCCTTGGGTATGAGATGCCCCACCCACCACCACCCTCTGTTGCCTTCCCTGCAGCCAGTTTCCTACCCATCCCACCAGCTTTGCACCTGCCCCTGTGCCTACTAACTTTTTCCCCAGCCTTCCATGTGGCAATCAGTCGAATGCCTTACTGAAGTCCAGATACAGGACATCCACTGCATGGCCCCTGTTCAGTTGCCTAGTTACCCAGTCATAGAACTCGACCAGGTTGGTTTGGCAGGATCTGCCACGTGATGAAACCATGCTGTCTGCTGTCCTGTAGTCCTTTGGTCTCTAGGAGGGCCACCAGCCTCCCTTCAGGATAGTCTCCATTAGCTTACCCACGATGGATGTGAGACTCACTGGTCTGTAGTTTTTGGTTCATCCTTGGGGCCACTCTTGTGGAGGGGTACCACATGAGCCATCCTCCAGTCCTGAGGTACACACCCCAATGTAGTGAGGCATTAAATAGGTCTGCCAAAGGTCCTGCAAGGACCTCTGTCAGCTCCTTCAGTACCCTGGGTGGATGCCATCTGGGCTCAGTGCCTGTCCACCCTCAGTGCCTTCAAACCCTCTCGAACTCTGCCTCCATGATTTCCCATCTGTCACCACTTCCCCTGCTTCTGCCATTTCTCCCACCTTGGGTGTCACCCACTCTTCTCTTTAATAAATACTGAGCAGAAGTACTCATTTAGTGCTTCCGCTTATCGCACCCTGCTTCCACCCAACCCCCTCCTTCCTAATCCTTACTATGTGGTCCTTACAGCTCCTTTTCTCTCTGATGTACTAGAAGCAGTCCTTCTTAATGCCTTGTGCCAGCCTGAGTTCCGTAGTTGCTTTGGCTCCCCTTACTGCCCTTGTCACCTCCTTCGATTCTGTCAAGTACTCCTCTCTGTCCTTCCCCCTCCCTGTTTTCTTGTACTTCCTAAAGGCAACTCTTTTCCTCCTTACCTTTTTCATGACCTCCTTACTCAACCAGCTCGGTTTCTTAGCCCTAGCCTTCTTGCTCTGGGCTTTGCAGCAGGTTTTGGTTGCCTCCACTATCCCCAGCTTTATGAGCTCCCACCTCTGGTTAGTATCCATACTAGATTGAATTCTGGCCAGGTACCCTTTAACCACTTCCCCCATCCTCCCAAAGTCAGCCCTCCTGAAGTCCAGCACTCTTGTGCCAGATTCCACTCCTTCCTTGCCCATATCCAATGTGAGCCATACTGAGTGGCGGTCACTCCCTGACAGCGGTTCCTCCACTGTAAGTTCTCTCACAAAGTCCCCATTTGCCAGCACAAGGTCAAGGGTATTCCCTAACCTGGTTGGTTCACTGACCATTTGCAGCAGGAAGCTGTCCTGGAAGGCATCCAGCAGTACCTGATCCCTTCTGTTCCTGGTTGTTGTGGTGCTCCAGTCCACTCCTGGCATGTTGAAGTCCCCCACAATCACCACACTACCTTTCTCGCAGGTCCTCCTGATCTGTCCCGCTAGTTCCCTGTCTAACTCCTCCGTCTGAGATGGTGGCCTGTACACCACTCCCATTCTAAGAATCCTATTCTTGGAATCCTGGATTTGCACCCAAGTGACTCCGTACTACCCTCCCCTTCCTCCCTTACACACTTCAGTCCTTCCTTCACATATAGTGCCACCCCCCCTCCTTTCCCAATCACCCTGTCCCTATGAAATAACCTGTACCCTGGTACAGACAGGTCCCAGTCATTATATTGGGTGGCCCATGTTTCCGTGATGGCTGCAATGTCCACCTCTCCCTCTGCCATGAGAACCTGTAACTCTGCAGTTTTCCTCCCAAGGCTCCTAGCATTAAGGATAACCATCTTCCACCCTTTTCCCCCCTTCCCATCCTGCCCTCCTTTCCTAGCATCACCAACCTGAGGGCACCAGGAAGTTAAGTGACTTGCTCAGGGTCATACAGTATGCAAGTGGGGGCTGTGGAATTCAAACCCAGGTTACCTAATCCAGTCAATAGAAGCACTCTGGATAGGGGGTTGATATTAGTCCTTTCACAGAAGAAAGGGTTCTGAAAGAACTCTTAAAAGTGAAGGTGGATAAAGCAAAGGGGCCTGATGGGATTCACCCCAGAATTCTAAAAGAACTAAGGGAAGAATAGTAACACCACTGACTACACTTTTTAATAAATCATGGGAGGACTGTGTGGTACCTGAGGACTGGAGGAGGGCGGATGTGATTTCCCTTCACAAACGTGGGAGCAAGACAGAGGCAGGAAACTACAGACCTGTCAGTTTGACCTCAGTGGTAGGGAAAATGATGGAATCACTTCTGAAGGAAAGAACTGTTGAGTACCTAGAGGCCAGTGGGGCACAGGACCCAAGGCAGCATGGATTCACAGCGGGAAGGTCATGTCAGACAAATCTAATTGATTTCTTTGACTGGTGACCAAAGTAGCAGACAGGAGGGGCTGTGGACATGGCCTACCTAGACTTTAGCAAGGCATTTGACACAGTCCCTAACAAAGATTAATAAACATATTAGCCAGCCTGGGAGTGGGTCCCAGGGTGGTAGCCTGGGTAAAACACTGGCTGGACAACAGGACGCAGTGGGTAATAGTAAATGGAGTCCACAGTGAAGAAAGGGGGGTTACTAGTGGGGTACTGCAGGGTTCAGTACTGGGGCCAGTCCTTTTTAATGTCTTTATAAGTGACATTGCAGAGGGACTGGAAGGGAAAGTATGTCTCTTTGCAGATGACACAAAGATCTGCAACAGGGTTGATATGCAAAGGTGGGTGGAAAGGAAGAAAAGGGACTTGGCAAGGTTGGAGGAATGGTCAAATTTATGACAGCCTAGATTCAATGCAAAGAAGTGCAAAGTAATGCACCTGGGAAACAAAAACCCAGGGGAAGAGTACACAATGGGGGGTGAGATACTGACAACAACAAAAACGGAAAGAGACCTGGGGGTAGTCATATCAGATAACCTAAAGGTGGGCCAGCAATGTGAGAAGGCAGTAAGGAGGGCTGGGGGGATACTGGGATGCACAGGGAGAGGCATCACCGGTAGAAAATGGGAAGTTGTTGGTCCTCTGTACCGACAGTTGGTAAGACCACATCTGGAGTACTGTTTACAGTTCTGGAGACCCCATCTCCGCAAAGACATAGACAGGGTGGAGGCTGTCTAGAAGAGGGCAACCAAAATGGTGCAGGGTCTGCACCAGAAGACATATGAAGAAAGACTAAGGGAGTTTAAGATGTATAGCCTCGAGGAAAGGAGGGAGAGGGGGGACATGATAGAAACTTTCAAATACTTCAAGGGAATCAACAAAGTCCAAGAGGGAAGTATCTTTCAGAAAAAGAGATGTGCAAGAACAAGGGGGCACAATTTGAAGATGAGGGGGGATGGCTCAGAGGTAATGTGAGGAAGTATTTCTTCACAGAGAGGGTTGTAGATGCATGGAACAGCCTTCCTGAGGAGGTCGTAGAGTCAAAAACAGTAGGGGAATTCAAGAATGCATGGGACAGACATAAGGCAATTCTAGTGGGGGGTAGGAGGAAGTAGGCTGTTGGTTAACTATCCGTTAGGGAAATGGGCAGACTAGGTGGGCCAAGTGGTCCTTATCGCCCATCAAATTCTATGTTTCCAGGTTTGCAGCTCAGAGCATTAAACCACTGTGCTATACTGCCTACTTACAAAGACATTATAGAAGACCGGTCCCAGCACTGATCCCAGAGGCATCCCACTGGTCACCCCTCTTCCTTGGAGTGAACTCCATTTACCACCACCCTCAGTTGCCTATCCCCTAGCCAATTTCTTATCCAGTTTACCACCTTTGGACCTACTCCTAAGTTACTGAGCTTGCTTACTAGTCTCCCATATGGAATGGTGTCAAAAGCCTTACTGAAATCTAAGATCATGTCCACCGCTACACCCTGATCTAATTGCACTGACACCCAGTCAAAGAAATCTATCAGATTTGTTTGAGATAAGCCCCACCCCCCCATGAACCCATGCTACCTTAGGTCTTGTAACCCACTGGATTCAAGCATCAGTGATTCCATTAACTTTCCCACCACTGATGTCTTGCTGACTGGCCTATAAATGCCAGACTCCTCCCTGCTACCACTTTTGTGTAGTGGGACTACATCTGCCCTCCTTCAGTACTCCAGAACCACTCCTGCTTCCACTGAGCTGTTAAATAGGACTGTCAGAGGTGCAGCCAGTACCTCCCTGAGTTCGCTCAGTATCCTTTGATGCATCCTGTCTGGCCTCATTGCTTTGCCCCCCATTAGATTAGCAAGTCCCTTTAGGACTCTCACCTCTGAAAATGACTAGAGTCCACCTCCCTCTCTCCAAAGCTTCTGTTACTTTTTTGTGACCCCACCCCTTCTCCTTCCTCTGTGAATACTGGATAAAAGTATTTGTTCAGGATGTCTGTCTTCTCCTGGTCCCACTCTGCACAGTTCCCCCTTCCCTTTTTAACCTTACAATCTCACCCCAGTATTGGGGAGGTGTTGCTGGTGGGGGACTTCAGTCTGCCAGCTGGAGATTGGAGCCTCCCTGCAGCAGCTTCAGCCAGAAGCAGAGGCATCCTGGACTCCCTGCAGGGGGCATTCCTCAGACAACTAGTCAGTGAATCCACTTGTGATGGGGCAACACTGGATCTGGTGCTCATAAACAGGGACAATGTTGTGGACGTTTAGGTAAAAAGCCATCTGGGGACCAGTGATCATCGGACAGTGTGGTTCAACATAAGAACAGCTGTGGCATCCAACCACACTGTAGCGAGGGTCCTGGATTTTAGAAGGAATGATTTTACTAAGATGGGTGAATGCCTCAGGAATGACCTGGCATGAGGAGAGGAGAGGACTGAAAGGGTGGAGGAAAAGTGGGCCAAAATAAAAGAGGGCATAGTCAAGGCAATGAATCTCTGAGTCAAGCAGGCAAGTAAAGTTTTTTTTTTTTTCCAATTGTTTAACCAGGAGTGGCACACTAAGCTGAAAGCTTGTTTATAGGTGTGACCTGAGGGCACAGGGAAGTTAAGTGACTTGCTCACAGTCACATAGTATGCAAGTGGGGGCTGTGGGATTCAAACCCAGGTCTTCAGATTTGCAGCTCAGAGCCTTAAACCACTGTACTATACTGCCTCCTAGTAGAAGGAAGAGATGACTGCTATGATTCTCAAAGGAGGTAGCAGAAAAGGTAAAGTCTTAAAGAGCATCATTCAGAAGGTACAAGGAGACCCAGAGAGAGGAGGATAGGGAAGTGTATCTGGGAAGACAGAGAGAGAGGCAGGCAAAGCAATAAGGAGTGCAAAGGCACAAACTGAGGAAAGAATAGCGCAGGGAGTATCAAAATGGCAAGACATTCCTTGGATATGTTAGTGAGAAAAGGAAGACAAAGGGAGGAATTGTATGGTCAAGGGGAAGGGCGACTGTACACAGGAGGATCAAGAAAAGGCAAACATTTTGAACAAATACTTCTGCTCAGTATTCACTGTAGAAGGGGAAGGGAAAGGACCCCGAAAAGGTGCCAGGAGATTTGACGAGAGGGAAGTGGACACCAATCCATTTTCTGACAATAAAGTCTGGAAAGCACTAGTTAACCTGGAGGTGGACAAAGCTATGGGGACAGACGTGGTACATCCAAGGGTGCTGAGAGAGCTCAGGGAGGTACTGGCTGCACCTCTGACAGGCCTATTTAACAGATCATTGGAGACCGGCGTGGTCCTGGGGGACTGGAGAAGGGCAGGGGTTGTCCCACTTCACAAATATAATAATATATGATTTGCTGTTTCACACCTTTGGTGTTGCTCTATGTATGTATTAACCATTACTGTCTATGTACTTAGTCACTGTAATATAGTCTACTCTGTATCTGTCTTCATTCTATGTATGACGTGGAGCCTTTGTAAATGAGTCCCTGACTCAAAGGGTTGTAATTCCAAGACTTGATATAAATAAATAAAAATTAAAATAAAACAAAAGTGGGAGCAGGGAGGAGGCAGGCAATTATAGGCCTTTCAGCTTGACATAGGTGGTGGGTAAGTTAAAGGAGCAGTACATGCGAATATCTTGTAAATGTTATTTGTCTCCTTGTCAACAGAGAACTCTTTTCATGTAGCTGTTAGGGAATATATGTGATTGCTTTGGTTTGTTTTCACTTGCTTTCACTGTTCACACCAGTCCCTGTAACTGGCCTGGGGGTCTCCATTTTCTGGTTGTTGAAATCTCATCGTCTCTGCATTAGCATATGAGAACATGATGCCACAGCACCCATTTATACCATGTATCTCTGTTTTGAAACTACACATAACCTGAAAACCTTCTTTTGACACACACAGATTGAATGCAATGTAAAGGAAGAAAACTGCATTACATCTAAGACAGTTTGTAAAGCTAACTGTAGGTAAATGTGGTACTTCACACCTTGCTGCAACTTTCTTTGTTGAACTATAATTAAGCAGACCAGAATACTGTGGAGTCTAAAGGGTGCTGACATGTCACATTCTCATTTGCTATTGCAGCTCCCAAAGACAATGACATTTCAACAACCAGAAAATGTAAACCCCTATGTTAGCTACAGGGACTGGTATGAATAGTGAAAATAAACTAAGACAAAAACATATATCCCCAACAGCAACACAGAAAGAGTTATCTGTTGACAAGGAAACAAAATAACTTTTACAAATATGAGGGTGTAGTTCTACTTTAATGGGAACAATACTAAAGGAAAGGATTGTGGAATATCTGGTGTCCAGTGGATTACAGGATCCAAGGCAGCATGGTTTCACAGGGGGAAGGTTTTGTCAAACAAATCTGATAGATTTCTTTGACTGGGTCACCAAGGAGTTGGATCAGGGAAGGGCAGTGCACGTGACCTACCTGGATTTCAGCAAGGCTTTCAGCACCGTTCCTCATAGGAAATTGGTAAACAAGTTGGAAAACTAGGGGGTGGGCATTAAGGTAGTAAACTGGGTAAGAAACTGGTTGGGGGACAGGACGCAGAGGGTAGCAGAAAACGGAGTTCACTCTGAAGAAGGGAGGGTGACCAGCAGGGTACCTCAAGGATCAAGGCTGGGAACAGCCCTCTTCAATGTCTTTTTAAGTGACTTTGCAGAGGAACTGGAAGAAAAGGTCTGCCTCTTTGTGGATGACACCAAGATCTGCAACAGAATGGACACTCCAGGGGTGAGGGGTGGAAAGGATGAGTAGAGATCTGAAAAGACTGGAGGAGTGGTCAAGGGTATGGTAGCTGAGTTTTAATGCAAAAAAATGCACTTGGGCCATAGAAACCCATGAGTGGAATACAAAATGGGTGGAGTGACAAAGACTAAGCAGGAAAGAGACCTAGGAGTAATCATATCGGATGACCTAATGGTGGCCAGGCAGTATGAGAAGTCAGTCGGTAGGACTAGTGGAATGCTGACGTGCATAGGAAGGGGCATCGCCAGCAAGAAGAGGGAGGTGGTGCTGCCCTTTTACAAAACTCTGGTAAGACCTCACCTTGAATACTAAATCCATTTCTGGAGATCACAGGACATAGACGGAGTGGAGGTGGTCAGGGGAGGGCTACCAAAATGGTGCAGGGTATGCATCAAAAGCCCTGCTAGGAGAGGCTAAATGAGCTAAATATGTACACTCTGGAGGAGAGAAGGGATATGATACAGACCTTTAAATACCTCACCAGTGTTAATAAGGTTCAGGAGGGGGTATTTTTCAGAGAAAAGGGTGCTCTAGAATAACAGGGCTTGCTATGAAGCTGGAGGGGGTAAATTCAGGAGAGATGTGAAGAAGTACGTCTCCACGGAGAGTGGTGGATGCATGGAACAGCCTTCCAGTGGAGGTAGTGGGGGTAAAAACAGTGGTGGGGTTCAAAAATGCCTGGGACAGGCACAAGAGAATCGTAGGGGGTAAGGCAAAGAGAGAAAGAGATGGTGCCATAGATCAAGGGAGGTCTGCAGCAAAAAATGAAGGTTAAAAAATTGAGCAGATAAAGTGGTCCCGACGGCCCCGATCTACCATCGCATTCTATGTTTTTATACTGCTTTTCCTACTTCCATCTGTTTCATCTGATACACCTCCCTGTCCTCCTCCTTCTGCATCTCCTTATACCTTCTGAATGCTACCCTTGTAGCTAGTATCCTATAACATTGTTGACCACGATTGGGTGCTTTCAAAAACGGTGGCTCAATCACGGCACCTGTCAACAGGGCTACCGAGGAGGGAGAGCAGCCAGATGGGAGGGTCTGTCAATATAGCGACAGGATGTTGCTATATGTACACACGTATGGGGGGGAGCAAGTACACTGAGCAATGGGTGGAAGGGGAGGGAGGGTCTGTGTGACGTGGTGCAGCGGTGGGCTGCTGAGCTGGCCCCATGGCATGGTGGGTGGGTGGCAGGCTAGGGTTGCGAGGGTGCCAAGTTTGGTTCTGGGTGCGTATATTTTGTTGTGCCTGACCAAAAAAAATTATTTTCCCCATTTTGAACCCCCGACATGCACCCCCTGGAGTTGAGAATCCTTTAGTAGAAGTGCGGTGGTGCAGCCCCCCACATAAACATGAAAATCCCAAGTCCCTGATGCCCTTTTGCTGTGCCGTGGGTGTAGTCGGCAATGTATACTCGCCCTAATGGCAGTCGCCTTTCGGCGATCGCCGTTATGACATGGAACCCTTGTAGCCTTTACCTTTTCAGCCATCTCTTTCGAGAACCATAGTGGTCTCTTTTTCCTCTTGCTTTTGCTCACTTGTTTGACATACAGTTTTGTTGCCTTTACTATGCTCCCATTTAGCTTCGACCACTGTTCCCCTGCCCCACCCAGATCATTCCCCCTGCCAGTTCATCCCTGAGGCATACACCCATATTTATAAAAGCTGCCTTCCTGAAGTCCAGGACCCTTGCCATTGTGTGGTTCGATTCTGCAGCCATCCTTATATTGAACCACACTGTTTGGTGATCACTGGTCCCAAGGTGGCCTCTCACCTTGACATCTGCAACACTGTCCCTGTTAGTGAGTACCAGGTCCAGTATTGCCCCATCATGAGTTGGTTCGCTGACTAGTTGCCTGCGGAATGTCCCATGCAGAGAGGCTGCTGTTGGGAGGCTCCAATCTACATCTGGTAGGTTAAAGTCCCTCAGTCTCTCAGTAGCACCTCCACCTTTTCTGCCATTTTGCAAGTGGCTTCCAGCAGTACCTTATCTAATTCCTCCCCCTGTGCTGGAGGTCTATAGATCACTCCAGTACAAACAGTGGCTCCATTCCCCATGTCCAGGGTGACCCACAGTGCCTCTGCCTCCTCCTGTATTCTGTGTATCTCCATGCTTTCCCTCACATAAAGCACTATACCCCCTCTCCTTTCCTTCCCATTTTGACCTTTCTGAATAGAGTATAGTTTGGAATGGCTATGTCCTGGTCATGGTTTTCAGTGCACCATGACTCGGTAATGGCCACAATATCCAGGTCGGTCTCAGCCATGATGGCCTCTAGGTTCTGAATCTCGTTCCTTAGACTTCTAGCATTCGCACTCGTGGCCTTCCAGATTTTGTTTCCACTCTGCTTGTTTTTCCACTTTTTTCTTTTTTGGCCTCCCTCCATCCCCCCTCTCTTTTTAATGTTCCCCTCCCCCTTTGTCTCTATCATCCTGCTTCCATTATTAGTTGTCACCTTGGGGGATTCCTCCCCCACCTTGGGTTTTCCTTAGTCTCTACTTCAGCCTGTGAGGCTGGGCAGTTTCTGCCCCGCCCCGCCAATTCCTTCTGCCACCACTGAAGTAACATTTAAACCACCCACTGAGGACTATGGTTCTCCTTCCAGATGGATGTAGGCCGTTACCCCTGTATAGGCCCTTTTCCTCCCTGGGTGGGTCCCCAGTCCCCAACATAGCCAAACCCCTCCTCTCTGCACCATTCCTTCAGCCATAAGATAAAGCTCCTGGTGTGGAGATCCTTTTCCTCCCCCCGTTGTAGACAGGCAGTACCTCAACGAAAGCCACTGAGCACAGTACCTGTCTAAGACCCCTTCCCAGCTCCCTAAACTCACTTTGCACTATCACAGCCCTGTCCCTAGCCAGATCATTAGTCCCCAGACGAACAATGACATCCAGCTCTCCATTCCATCCTGCTGCCCTAGCGATTCTCAGGATCTTCTTCCCATCTCTCCGAGTCGTAGCGCTGCATACGCACCTAACATGTCTCTCCCTCCCCCCCGGGCTGGATGGATGGATGAATTCTCAGGGAGAAGCTATTCTGTTTTCATGTATATGACCTCAGTAATACTGTAAATAATGGGGATAAGAAATACAGAGCTAATGAGAAATCTAAGTTGCTTTGTATCCAAATATTATTTTTTTCAAAATTCTTCTCAAGGCATCAGTGACTCTTTAAAGAAACTTTATAAGCAAATCACAGATTCATGCTTCACTAACAAAGTTTTTCTTTTCTTGTTTCTTTTCTGCTGTATTTATTATACTCTTTCTTGGTGGGGGTGAGGGTTTCTGGCCCAAGGCAAAATTTTTTGAAAATTGGGGCCCAGAGGTCATTACCTCAGCATGCTCTTTTGTAAACAGAATTTATTCAGCTAGTACATTATTTCAGAAAATACATAATTTGAACATTTTCTGTTGACCTTCCTGTAGTGGGTATGTGCAAATATATCCATGAAGTTCATTTCTCAGGATCCACCAATAATACTAAAATCTTGCCAGTTCTCTGAAGAGTTAGGGGTCAAAGGCCACATCCTGACTTTGGTTGAGGGTTGGGGGGGGGTCAAAGGACATTTCTAGACTTTGATTGGGGTAAAAGGTCATTTTTGTGACTTTAATTTTAGGAGGCAGTATAGCGCAGTGGTTTAAGACTCTGAGCTGCAAACCTGAAAACCTGGGTTTGAATCCCACAGCTCTTACTTGCATACTGTGTGACCCTGAGGAAGTCACTTGACTTCCTTGTGCTCCCAGGTTGTACCTGGAATCAAGCTTTGGCTTAGTATGCTTCTCCTAGGTAAACAATTTCCCCTTCCCCTAACTGGGGTAAAAAGCCATTTCTTGACTTTGATTGGGGTCAGGGCCATTTCAAGACTTTGGTTGGGGTCAAAGGTCATTTCTTGGCTTTTGTTGGGGTCAAAGGCTGTTTCTTGACTTTGGTCACTCCTTGTATAAATCTGCTGGTTATGTGTGCTAAGCAAGCAATAATATCCGACAGGGTGGGAGGTATTGCCCATACCGCCCACCCTGGAGGGTATTATTGTACTTAGAAAATGGGCTTGTCTGTCATTTTAATTAAATAAAAAAATTAGAGGAAATTAGTTTTTGAATACAAAGATTAGAAAAAGAAAACTTTCTAATCACACACACACATACAAGGAACAGTACTCTTTTCTTAAAAGCACCAAAAAATGGCAAGTTTAACAAAACATTTAAATGTCAAACACCATCTCTCAAGCTGGTACTGTGTGTGTGTATGGGGGGGGTAAGTAGAAGGGAATGGCTCTGTGTGTGGGGGGGGGAGATAAAACAGCACAAAAAGGCAAGGATTATTTTACCTTATGAAAGTTTTCTTTTTCTAATCTTCATATTCAAAAACTCATTTACTCTAATTTTTTTATTTAATTAAAATTTACAGACACGCCCATTTTCTAAGCACAATAATACCCTCCAGGGTGGGCAGTATGGGCAATACAGGACCTTCCAGGGGCTATAGGGCCCTCCGCCTACGGCTTCAGGCCTCATTATGCCCCTGGGCGGTCCGGTATTGCCCAATACAGCCCACCCTGTCGGGTATTATTGCATGCTTAGTCTATTACAATCTACAATATTACAGTAAACAGTAAGGAAACCAAAATGTTTTTACCCACAAAGTAGTGCACATTGGGAACCATCCTTTGTGCTGACTGTTGCTCTTTAAGGTAGTTCTTAAAGTTACATAAACCCTGTATTTGGGCATGCGTGAAGTCTGTCTAATCACAGCAGTGTATTGTTTTTTTGGTTTTTTTTAAATCACATCCTTATATCATTTTGTGTATTTGTTTTGAAATAATCCTTACAGAAGACTGATGTCACTGGGTTCCACATCATTGTAGTCTTCTGCTCAACTGATGTCACTGGGTTCTGTAACTGCTAAGTAAAAGTAATTTACAAATTAATATCATGCAGGAAAAAGGCTGCATTAATATGGGTCCCTAAATAAGGGGGAAAAATAGGACTATTTCAAAACAAAAACTCAAACAATACACTGGGGTGATTAAACAAACTTCACACTTGTCAAATTTTATAATTACAGTTAAAATGTAAACAACAGGGTTTCTTTACCCTTGAAAAGGAAAGTCTCCTCAACCTATTTTCTATATACCTGTGTAGTTTGTAGGCATGAACAATGATTCCCTCGCTTGCATCCCCCTAATGTCATCCTAATTTAAATATAAACGTGGTTGCTTCACTCTGTTCTGCCCTGGTGTGAAAACCTGCTTCACTCCATTGTAAGGGTCATGACCCAACTCATGTGAGGCATCCTGGCATTTCATGATGCTTTAATGCTAAAGCCTGCAGTAGTTATACTGTATTAGTGCTGTTGCTGGCCTCTGCAGTCCCTATGTTCTTGTCTTATGCTGGCCATGAAACTTTTCAAGGCATAGTAAGTGCCCTGCTGGTTTCTGTAGTTTAAATTGTATCTGAGTTTGAGCAGAAAAATGCTTTCAGAGAATACAGGGACTTCACAAGACATGTAACAGAACTGAATGAGAGTATAACTTCTTCTGGCTTGTCCCGGTATGCATCATGAACTCCTATGATGCCTTGCATGAGTAGGGTCATGACCTTTGCAATGGAGACAATCAGGTTTTCATGCCAGATCAAAACAGAGTGAAGCAACTTCATTTATTTCCAATTTAGCTCGAAATTGGGAGGATGAAAGAGGGAATCATTCTTCATGCCTACAGACTACACAAGTGTATAGAAAATAGGTTGAGGGGACTTTCCCTTTAATACCTCTGCTGGTACTGATAGGTGTCATTGTAGTTAGTAGGAGCATTGGGGGATATTTTGTGTTCCAAAATATTTACATGAGACTGCCTAACTGAGATGTAACATGTCATTTGTCGAGGTCTGGCTTCAACTCAGTTCTGCATCTGGGTGGGACTGACCCAGAGAAAGGTTAAGTGACTTCCTCATGGTCACAGAGCAAGTCAGTGGATGTAGTCGGAATCAAACCTAGCGTCTCTGGATTCACTGTTCAGCACTTTATTTTCTCCTGTTTGAGTTTGCAAACAAGAGTGAGTGCCAGCTACATAACTGGGGTTCAATGTTTTTGTAAATGGGTAAGTGTGTTTGTGCACATGTGCGTGCATGCATATGAGTGTGTGTGGTGTCTGGGTCAGGGGTCTGAAATCTTTTCAAACATGAAATCTTACTGTATTCTGACAATATGCAGTTAGCCCCAGCACTTGAACTGCTCGGGAGATGAAAGAGTTAACTCTATGCTGAGAGCATAGGAGGTTGAGCTTGTGCTCGGTTCAAACCTCTGTCTGCTGCACTTTCAAGTGTAACCATCAGATTCTTTACATCGCCTAATTGAACAGTCGCTCCGGAGTTTCTCCTGTCGCTTTCGGTTCGCGTTAGTGAAAATCGTCGGTTTAATCCGCAAATTTTATCATTTTAATCGGTTCGTATCCCTCTCTGTGGTACAGTAAGTAGCAGAGGTAGTGGACTGTAGTAAATGCTGTGGAAATTGTAAAATTTTAAAATTGTTATGGTCGGTTTGGCTGAACCGATCACTCTTTGATTCTGTGGTGATTCCGGTGCTTATCTGTTCCAAATAACACGTGTTTAACATTTTTTTCCAATGCCCGTGACACGGTTAGGAGCCGATAAGTTTGTCTTACCTGGCCTGAAGCCGTGTAAAGGATAAGTTTTTCTGATTTACTGTGGCCATGTCTGAGAAAATCAAACGAAAAACTGGACCCACCGGGTTTCAGCACTGCAGTGTGTGTGGGGAGGCCTTTGCTAAGGCTGATCCCCACACCACCTGTGTTTATTGTCTGGGGTTTGACCACCTCGATTCAGACTGTCAAATATTCAAACATTTTCCCAAGGCCACCCTAGAGAAAAGGTTGGGCAGGCTTAGGGAGAAACAGGCCGAGAAGTCCGCTGACCCGGATGGCCAGCCCGGTTCAGTTCCGACCGAACCTGAAGGAGTGCCTTCTGACCAGGGCCAGACTTCCTTGGGCAAGAGGAGAGCTGACCCTGAGGGGTCGGTTTCTGCAGAGAAAAAAAAGAAGGAAAAGTTGGCCGGTTTGGATTCGGATCCCCACCATCCAACCGCCGAGGAAATTGCCAGGGCGATTAGTATTGTGGAATCGCGTCATTCGGTTCTGACCGATCCGGCACCTTTCGGTAGGCGCTCGGTTCGGTCGGTTCCCCAGTTTCCGATTATTCTTTAGAAGGATACTATGAGCCGGAATGAGAGGGGGAAGAAGAGTTTGATGATGATGAGGAAGAGGATGGCGGGGAAGGTCTGGATGAGCCCATTGAACCGGACATCTCCCCAGACAGACCTTCAAGAGTTTCCCCTCCCAGGCTTCCTGAGTCCCCTTCCCACTTCATGTTTTACAGGAAAGTGGCTGACACCCTCCAGCTCCCTGTGGATGAAGCTGTTGAGGAGCAGGAGAAGCCTGATTTTGTGGAGATGATGGACATCCCCGAGTCCAAGAGACTGTCTATTCCCTTACACAAATCTTTTGGGAAACAGACTCATAAGCTTCTAAAAACTCCACATTCATTGCCCCCAGTGGACAAACTAATGGACAGGAGGTACATGCTGTCAGGCTCAGCTATGGAGTTCCTGTACCAGCATTGCAGCCATGTTGGGGTAGTGCAGGCTGCAGCCTGTGACAAGGCTAGCATACCCTTGGCTTCACACCCCAGATAAGGACTCCAGGACGATAGATGCTATGGCTAAGAATCAGTACCTGGCATCTTCTTTGGGACTCAGACAGGCTAACTACATGGCCTATGCAGCTAGATACCAAAAGTCCAGGTGGGAGTCTGTTTTGGATCTGGCTAAGCAGGCGTCCCCCCAGCTAGCCAAGGAGTTGGAGGAGGTGGCTGCTGATGGGACTGAGGCATCTAAGGTTCAGTGTCATGCTGCTGTGGACTCCAATGATGTTTCATCACGAGTCATGGCTACATCTGTGGTTCTTCGGAGGATGGCTTGGCTCAGGTGTACCAGCCTCTTGCAGGATACCGAGGCTAAGGCCATGGATTTTCCTGTTGAAGGTAATTCTCTGTTTGGGGAGCAGACAGAGAACTACATGAAAAAGATGGAAAAGTACAGGACCACCTATAGGAGTGCTCAAGCCAAGGAAAGACAGTCAACTCCTCAGAAGCAGCAGGCTAGGGGCAGGGACAGGCCTTTTCACAGGCCTTTCTACCAGGCACAGGCCTCCTCTCCTTCTTCCCAGAGGGGGTTCTTTAGAGGGAGAGGTAGGAGGGGGATGAGCAGGGCTGCATCCACCTCTCAGCCTAAGGCTCCTGCCAAGCAGACACCCTGAGGTGTCAGCCCGGGTCGACTCCCCAATCCCTGTAGGAGGCAGGCTGACTTACTACTTCCAGGCCTGGAAGTCTGTGACCTCAGACAAGTGGGTCCTGGAGGTAGTAAGCCAGGGACTGGCCCTCAGCTTCAAAAAGATCCCAAAACTGAGGGTCAGGTCTTTTCCACCTGAAAACATCTCCGAAACCACTGCCCTAGAGGCAGAGGTTTCCTCTCTGTTGGCTCTCAGAGCCATAGAGAGAGTTCCTTCATCACTCAGGGGCAAGGGTCTGTACTCCAGATACTTCCTTACCCCAAAAAAGACAGGGGAGTGGTGGCCCATCCTAGACCTAAGATACTTAAACAAGCATCTACTGAAGCCAAAGTTCAAAATGGTGACTCTGGGAATAATTCTTCCCTCTCCAAGGCCAGGGGATTGGCTAGCTTCCCTGGACCTCAAGGATGCCTACTTTCACATTTCCATCAGGTGCTCCCACAGAAAGTATCTCAGATTCGAACTGCCCTCAGACCATTATCAGTTCAGGGCAATGTCTTTCGGGCTAACATCAGCACCAAGGGTCTTTACAAAATGCCTAGCAGTAGTAGTAGCCTTTTTAAGGAGGCAGAACATCTCGATTTTCCCATATCTCACTAACTGGCTCATTGTGGGGCAGTCTCCAGACCAAGTCAAGTCAAATCTACAAGTGATCCAGCAAGTGCTC
Organism: Neoceratodus forsteri; assembly: GCA_016271365.2. Taxonomy (NCBI): domain Eukaryota; kingdom Metazoa; phylum Chordata; order Ceratodontiformes; family Ceratodontidae; genus Neoceratodus; species Neoceratodus forsteri. The sequence continues at coordinate 370,488,565 of CM028137.1, forward strand.
ACTTCCCTGGGATTCCTCCTCAATCTTCCAAAGTCAGTTCTCGAACCAGTGCAGCTCCTCACCTTCATAGGGGTGGAGCTGGACACTGTCCAGGCAAAGGCCTTCCTTTCCTGGTCAAGGGTAAGGGCCCTTACAGACCTAGCTTCCTCATTTCATCTCCTGGTTTCTCATCCAGCAAGACATTTCCTCCAACTACTGGGCCACATGGCAGCTGCCACTACAGTGGTTCCAGGGGCCAGGTTTCAGATGAGAGACATCCAGTTTCACTCGAGGGCTTTTTGGTCCCAGAAAAAAGACCCTCTCACCAAACTGATTCCAGTGACTCAGACCTTGATCCATGCTCTCCAGTGGTGGTTGGATCAGGACAACCTCAGACAAGGGGTCCCATTCATATCTCAGACTCATTCTGTGGTTCTGACCACAGATGCTGCTCTACTGGGATGGGGGGCTCATCTGGGAGCCCTCACAGCACAAGGAGTGTGGTCCCCCTCAGGAGTCTCTCCTTGATATCAACCTTCTAGAACTCAGGGCAGTATACTTAGCCTTACAGGCTTTCCCGAATGCAGTACAAAACAAGGTGGTTCAGGTGAGGACAGACAACACCACCATCATGTGGTACATCAACAAGCAGGGAGGCACTTGGTCGACGGCTTTGTGCAAGGAAGCCATGAAAGTCTGGTCTCTGGCCTATTCTCTACAGACATCCCTGGTAGCAGTCCACCTTCCAGGGAAGGACAATGTGTTAGCAGATGCTTTGAGCAGGATTTCTCAGGGCCATCACTAATGGTCCCTGGATCCTCTAGTGCTAAAAGTGATATTTCTAAGATGGGGCACTCCTCAGATAGACCTCTTTGCAGCCCCAGGCATTCACCAACTTCCTCTCTTTTGTTGCAGACCCCCAGTCTTGGGCTCAGTCCCCCTGAATGCTCTGCTGTTGGATTGGTTGGGGAAATTTCTGTATACCTTTCCCCCCCTTCCTTTATTGTTCAGAGTTCTGGTCAAAATAAGGTCACAGTCTTGCAAGGTAATCCTGATTGCGCCAGACTGGGCCAGGCAGCCTTGGTATCCTCTCTTGCTGTCTCTGGTGGTCCATCTTCCATTGGCTCTCCCCAAGAAACACAATCTGTTAACTTCCTCTCAGGGGAGAATTTGGTATCCCAATTTCAGTCTCTCAATCTCAAAACTTGGCTCTTGAAGAGCTAGAACATACAAATATGAATCTGTCTCAGGGGGTTCTGGACATACTCAAGGCTTCTCGTAAACCTGCCACTAGAAAAACCTACAACTCCAAATGGAAAAGGTTTGGTATTTGGTGTTCTAGTAAGCAGATATCACCAGACTCTGCTGACTTGTCTGCAGTTCTGGACTATATGGTTCATCTCAATAGTTTAGGCCTCAGACCAGCTACCCTCAAGGTGCATCTATCTGCTGTTTCTGCATTTTTATCAGTGGGAAAGCCTTCTTCTCTAGCTTCTCACCCTGTGTTCTGTAAATTTTTTGATACTAATCCCCCTTTTAAGGATCCAACCCCTGTTTAAGATCTTAATGTTTGCATTGCTCAGCTTATGCAACCACCCTCTGAGCCTTTGGCCTCAGCAGAACTTAAGTACTTGACTTGGAAAACTGTTTCTGGTAGCTATTACATCTGCCAGGTGTATCAGTGAATTACAAGCTCTGTCAGTGGAGCCTAATTTTATTTCTTTCCATAGAGATAAGGTGGTCCTTAGAACCAACAGGAGGTTCTTACCCAAAGTGGTTTCAGATTTTCATCTGAACCAATCCATGTCCCTTCCTGTGTTTTTCACTGATCATTCTTTTTCAGGAGAGAGAAGATTACACAGTTTGGATGTTAAGAGGTCACTTAGCTACTATATTGAGCATACTAAGGCACTTAGGTTTGACTGTTCTTAGTTGTTTCTCACTTATGGTGAAGTGGGAAAGGGTAAACCTGCTACTAAGAGGACTATTGCCAGGTGGACTGTCTCTTGTATACAATTCTGCTATGAAAAGCTGGGCAAAGTGCCTCCCTCAGGCCTGAGGGCTCATTCGACTAGGGGTACAGCTGCCACTCTGGCTACGAACAGAGATATACCCTTGCTAGAAATCTGTAAAGCAGCCACCTGGAAAACAGTTCATACTTTTACCAAGCATTACTCTCTGGATATCCAGGCTAGGAGTGATGCTAGGTTTGGTACAGCAGTGCTGCAAAGCCTATTTCCTAAGTAGGTTCTGTACCCTCCTCCTGGGAGGTACTGTTTGGTAGTCTGCATATTGTCAGAATACAGCAAGACTTCATGTTGTTGGAAGAAAAAGTTACTCACCTTAGTAATTATGTTTCTTCTAATGGAGTCTTGCTGCATCCTGACCTCCCCCTCGCCTCCCCTCTCAGAACCTGGTTTTTGGGAAGTGGGCTGGCAGGTACAGTGCTGCACCCCAGAGGTGCATTGGCTCCCTCTCCTTTGGGAGGAGCTGGGCATAGTGGCTTTTTGTTTGTTTGTTACTATAAAGTTATGTTAAGTTCACTACCTGAGTTTTTTGGTTTTGGGTTCTCGACTTGAGTCTTTGGGATTCTAAAACTTTTGGTTGCCCTTATAGCTAGTGTTTTTTTACAATTTCCACACTATAGGTGTACTTAGTTAGTCTTGGCTCATAAGAATCTGACGGTTACACTTGAAAGTGCAGCAGACAGAAGTTTGAACTGAGCACGAGCTCAACGTTCTATGCTCTCAGCATAGAGTTAACTCTTTCATCTCGGGAGCAGTTCAAGTGCTGGGGCTAACTGCATATTGTCAGAATACAGCAAGACTCCATTAGAAGAAACATAATTACTAAGGTGAGTAATTTTTTCTTCTGGACCATGAGTAACATGTCCATCAGCCTGCTGTGACAGGTTTGGGCACCAGAGAGATACATGAGGGTATGGCATGATCCACCCCTCACTGCTGGGGCACCAGAAAGCAATCGTACAACAACAGGTGATAAGAATCCCTCCCCATGACAGTGAATAAACTGAGGTGAGTGATTGGCCTGCAGTATCATTGTGGCTTATATCCTGGGCTCTGCAGAACAGGCAGTGATGACCTAAGGCTAGTGCTGACCTCTTCAGAGGTAAAGTTGGCCACAGCAGCTTGGGGGTAAACAGTGGGAGGTCCATGAGAAGATCAGCTACAGGAACTAGTACATATCCAGTAAAAAGAGGGACAGGAGAATTAACTTTGGGGTAGAAAGGGCTATTGGTGGCATGAGGCAGAGACACGGTAGAGTTGAAGTGGTGTGTGATCACCAGGCCAAGGAAAGAACTGCCCATCCCCACTGTTCATGTCAAAGGCTTGTTTTCTGGCAGAGGACTGAAGTCATACATGGTAGCCTTACAGGACCCATTGAAGAAAACACAACACTTGGGTCAATGAGTTCTAAACTAAGGCTGTCCCATGAGTAAGGTTAGGACTGTACTTTTGGCATGGAAAATGTTACAGAAAAGCATGGTATTGTTATAGTCATAAATGACAGAAATCATGGAAATCCTAAAAAGCATCACAAAATATCATGAATCCTTTGTGAGCTGAACAATTTGGGAAGGATTTTCATAGATCTGGATGTAGCACTCGCATCCTTATGTCGGAGGCATGCTGTATCCAGGCAAATGCAACGGGATGATTGTGGCTTATTTGCAAACATCCCAGTACATCAGTACTGGGTCAGTACAGCGCTACAACGACAGCATGGCAATAACCATGCTTTGTAAAGCTCAGAAATATTCAGAGCGACAAACGTATAACGATGGTAGGGAATTACCGCTACCCTTGTCACTCTGCACTGACATACTGAAGGGATCCAGTTGCTGTGTGTGTGGTGCCTGGTCGAGCCTCTCCTGTGGTGGAGTGGCTAAGGCATTAGTACATGGAAGGGATGGAGACCTGAGACCACGGTTCTGTTCCCCCATGTCTCCCAGTGTTGTAACATTTTTTTTTGGTTTTAAATTTAATGTTTGCCCTCCTCGAGTTTCTCCTCATTCCCCAAGTCCACACCCCATTGGAGTTTGTTATTTAAATTCCAGGGGGTGCTGGGGACAAAAAACAGAAACTCCCATTGTTTCAAGTAGTGAGCGCTGTTTCTGCTGAGGTCGGTGTTTTCACCCTCATTATTTCAGTGGATGCTGTTTCTTTGTGGCATTAATTGTTGCGTTGTTTTCGGTAGCAACATTCTGAACCCCTGCCCAATGCATCCTGCCCCTGCCTTGGCTAACCACTCCCCTTCCCTCCCCTGAGAACGCTCACCCTTGTTCTGCTAAACAGGGAGCACCCTCACACATTACCTCAGCTCATCCCACTCTAAATTTTTCCTCTTAGCATTTTCTCTCCTCCTTCCTCCTTCTCCTTTCTCCCATCCCACCCCCCAGGCAAATCCTTGCTGGTTAATGCTATTATAACTCCTTTGTTGCCTTCACTAGCTGTATCTCTGAATTACCGCATTTTAGTGTTACCTGTATCTTTGCATACCCTGTTTAATTTTACTCCGATTCATTGTACTCTGTATTATAAATGTCCAACACCCCTTTCCCCTGGGTTGCACCTGGAAACGAGCCTCAGCTCAGTGTGCCTCTCCCAGTCAACAACTTTAAATAAATAAAATTTGCAACACTTTCCACTTTTTCTTGCATAAAAAAGGATGTATGCTTCTAATTTAGACACATGCAGCATTTTCAGGACACAAGTCAGGGAACCACGCCTAGACGTTAGATCACCTTGTAAGTGGTCTAATTATTTAAGCAAATGTTGGGTGTCTGTGTCCATAAAACACTTGATGTTCTCAGGAGCCCCCAGTTTTATCCAGACTAGTGCATACATACTGTACCTGTCCTCCAGCAATGATGACCACATCTCATCCTGTCCAGCCTGCTTCACAAGTGAGTCACTGTGGGATTCGAACCTCTGCAGCAGGTTCTCTGCAACGTGGTCCAGCTCTAGAAACTGGGCTTGCAGCACCTGCAGCCTTTGCTCCAGCCTACATGATACAACAGCACCAACCTCATCAGATGGACAGGCACATACTAAGGATGTTCATTTTCATATTATAAATAAATATATAATTTTTTAGCCAGTCAGGGTTGCTTATGTCTAGCCATGGGGTGGGGGACAGGGGGCTTATGTTTACTGCACCATGAACAGAAAGAACAATGGCAGGTGTCAAACAATAGATGCATCTTTGTGGAAACCTGTGGGGCTCTTTACAGTTCACTGACAAATTACATTTGATTAAAGCACTTTACATATTTGGTTTTCTCTACTGCACTGTTCAGATGGTCACTTTTTCCACAGGGACATGGTGTCACTCAGACATCACAGTACCATCACTGTGATGTCATCTCACAATACCATTGGTGTGACATCACAATGACAGTATTAAGGAACTGAAGGTTCCTGAACTCCCATGTACAACCCCAAGGTGGCTTATAATGTACTCAATGTGTATACAGTAAATGCTGACTCATGCACAATGCGAATCGACTCATACTTTAGTGTATAAAATAGCAGTTATAGAAAACATCTCAGATCCATGCATTACAAAAAGTAGCAAACAGGGAACCAACTTGGGTTGCAATTCCATCTCGAGGTTTTGGTGGCATAAGGAACCACTCAGACTTCACTCTCATGGTTATCATGTCACAAGAACCTCTTGATAGCATCATTTATAGCCTTTTACAAAATGGGCCTCAGAATCCTTGCAGTGTCATTGGTCTAAATACATCACCTAACCATTCATTAATTTCTGGTATATGAACAGTTTCTAACTAACCTGCCCTAACCTACCTAGCAATAACCTAACTAAATGAAAATAAAACATTTTATCCATTAAAATAATAAAAAAAAAAGTGTCCGCTTTTTAAACATAAAGCCCCTCAACAGGACATACTGTAGGTTTCTTCAAAGTACATGCACTTCCTGACTTCATTCAAAGGCTCTTTGCCTTCATTACCAAACTCACACATTCTACCTAGCAACAGCCTAACTACAGGAAAATAAAACATTTTTCCTTTAAAAGAAAAATAAATTCCATTTTATAACCACAATAACCCACTCCAGGGTATGGCTTTGTTAAGAACTGATGCACTTCCTGTGTGCATTGAAAGTCACTCAGCTGCTGGCCTCCATGCTTCCAATCTGGGACTGGGTATGCATTAATTCCCTCCAAACACATGCCCTGTTGTGGGTTACTGCTTATGTACAAGTGTTTCTAGAACTCAAAAACTGGATTTTAAGTCTCCGTTTTACATGAATGTGCTTAACAACAAACAGTTGCAGAAGATTAACAAAAAACTTTACTTTTCTCCTGTGCCACGCTGTTGTTGCAGTTTCACTGACTGAACGGAAGAGTAGCATGGTTCAGCTTAACTGCTGTCCACTTCTTAAACCAGGAGTTATTAAAAAAACACAAGCATTTGTGAATGCCAAATGTTTGCTTGCATGCTGTTATACTGAGTCCTGCTTATGAACATACAAACATATGAAATATCCAGCAGAAGAAGGCAATTCAGTCTCTATCCAGCAGAAGAAGGCCATTCAGTCTATCGAGTCTGCTTGTACTGCAGGGCCCCCAACTTATGCTACTGACCCTGCTCCCTCCTCCCCAGTCCCCAATTCCACCCTATCTGCCCCCCAAACCCCATGTTTTCCCTTATGCCTATCCCAAGCCCTCGTAAAGCTGCTCACTGAGACCACTTCCTTAGGCAGTGCATTCCAATTGGCCACCACCCTCTCCATGAAAAAATGCTTCCTAACATCCTTCCTAAACCTCCCCCCTTCCAGCTTTAGACTGTGTCCCCTTGTAGTTCAGCTGCCCTTTAGCTTGAAGAGACCCTCCCTATCCACCCTGTTTATCCCCTTCAAGTATTTGAAGGCCTCTGTTCTATTATGTCCCTGGTCTCTGTCCTGTCCTCCAGAGAGCGCATCCTCAGGGCTCCCAAACTCTCCTTGTAAGACATACCCTGCTGACCCACGATCATCTTAGTTGCACTCCTCTGGACCTTCTCCAGCAGGTTGATGTCCTTCTTAAGGCATGGACACCAGTATCTTACTCCATAGTTCAGATGCAGTCTCACCAGTGACCTGTACAAGGGCAGTATAACTTCCTTCTGCCTACTGATTCCTGGCTATGCACCCCAGCATCCTGTCTGCATTTGCTGCTGCCTTTTTGCACTGCGAGGTGTGCTTCAGGTCACTAGTTATCACTCCCAGATCTTTTTCCTCCTGCTTTGCTGCTATCTGGACCCTCACCTCCCAGCACTACTCGGACCTTAGGTCCCTGACTCCTGCTTGTATACATTTTTACTATATATTTATTACCCAAGGTGAGATGTAATTTGCAATGGGGTCCTGATTTACACATTTTTATACTGCATTTAAGCAGGAAAGTAGAGTTGGAAATGCGATATTTCAGTTTTAGTGTGGTCCTGCTTTTATAATGTATTTTTCCAGGACAGATAATCTTGGATGCATCACCTCCTTTTTATTTTATTTAGTTTTTGTTGACTGGGTAAGTGCACTAGACAAATCCTGCTTATTTTCAGGCATGGCCCGGGGAAGGGGGATACAGATGAATGCCAACTGACCTTGAACCAGATTAAGCTGTTGGTGGAATTTTTAGTGAATGAGGGAAATTTGGCCAGGACACCAGGGAAATTCCACTACTCTTTTCAATAAGTGCCATGTGATCTTTAACATCCACTTGAACTACCACCAATCCAGGCAGATGGGACCTCGGTTTAATGTCTCATCTGAAAGACGGCACCTCAAAAGTGCAGCACCCCTCTCATGCTGCACTACAGCGTCAGTACTAGGATATTAACCCATGTGCCAGATGTGGGAACTGAACCCACAGCCCTCTGATCTTCCTGCCTCAGAGGTGAGTGTGCTATCTACTGAGCCACTGACACTGCTAAACTTTTCATTGGGGTCCTGCTGTAGGGTCCTGTTTTACACAGTTTTTCAATATATTTATACGCAGGATAACCCAGCTGAGAAGCAATATCTCATTTTCAGTTGAGTCCTGCTTTGACACATTGTTGTACTGTACTAACCCAGGGTAGCACAGCTCAGACACTTTCTTTTTTCAGAGGGATCCTGCTTTACTCGACCCTTACACTGTATTTACCCAGGCTAGCACAGCTGAGTTGCAATATCTTGTTTTAGGCCCTATCCACACTACATGTATTTTTAAACACATTTTAAAAATGTTTTAATTAACATGCTTTGGTATGGTTTGTTGGAGTGTCCACACTACGTTCCCACACCTTGTTTGCCTGCTCCAGTTCCCAGGCATAATTGCAGTAATACCACAAATCATTGTGGGTGCTGCAGTGCATGCTGGGATACTCGGGAATGAGCACGATAATGGATCTTGTGGAAAATAGCATCGGTAAGTTTGGGAGCTCACTGCGAACTCCAGGATGTGAGTAAAGCCTCCTTTTTTTTGCCGTGTCAGCAGTAAACAGCCACAGAAGTTTTACAGCGATTGCCTTAAACCGTGTTACAGCACTATATGCTTCCACACTGCTGTTAACAGGGTTTAAGGCAACCATGTTGGCTTGAAACTGTGCTAAAGCCCTGCTCCAATCAGGGTTTTAGCATGGTTTTTAAACACGATTTGTAGCATGGTTTTACCATGCTATAGTGTGGATGCAAGACCTTTAAATCATTTTATCAGAGTTAAAATGGTTTAAAACTCAGTAAAATGTGCTAATGTGGACAGGATCTTTGATGGGACCCTGCTTTTACTCATTTTTCTAATGCATTTAACCTGGATAGCCATTAGCCAAGCTGAAAGACAAATTACATTTTCAGTGGGGGCCAGCTTTTAAAGTGAACTTTTCCCAGTTTAGAGCAGCATAGATGCGCAGTTCAGTGGGGTCTACACAGTACTGGAGTCCTGCTTTTACATATTTCATTATGTATTTACCCAGGATAGACCAGAGGAGATACAGTATCTTTGCTCAGTGGTGCCCTGCTTTTAGACATTTTTGGATTGTATTTAGCCTGGGTAGGCCAGCTGAGAAACAATATTTAATTTCAGTGGGCTCCATATTTTGACCTCAGATTTCCAAAATAATCTTTTGATGACTGCATGTTATTATCAGGCTAGGTGAATTTTTTTAAATCCTATCTAAAAGGTGATTTCACAGTGTGACGGCAAAAACATGTTTTGGAAGGGATTTGAAAAATGACACCTGGCATGTTCTTGAGATGGGGTAACTCAAGGGATATGTTGAATGCTGGGGACCAACATCTGCAAAAATTAAGTTATGTGTAAACACTGGAACAGTTCAACATTTCTTCATGACTTAGTTGTTTATCACATTTTGACCCAAAATTTTCAATGTAGCCTTTTTATGACCACATGTTATGATCAAGATAGGTGGGCTTGTTTAGATCCTGTCCAAAAGGTGATTTCACAGACGGACTATAAAAACATGCTTTAAAAGGGATTTGAAAAATGCCACTTGTCATGTTTATTGTGTGGGGTAACAAAGGGCTATGTGCACACAAATAAAATTTGCAAAAACACAAAGTTATGAGTAAACATTGAAAAAATCAGTGTTTCTCATAACTTTGTTGTTTTGTTTTATATGTTGACCCCAGATTTTCAACAGTCTTTTTATGACCCCACCTTATTATCATGGCAGGTGACATTTTTTAAATCCCCTTTAAAAGGTGACTTTGTGGAGTGAATGTGAAATTACATTTTGGAGGATATTTGAAAAATGACACCTGTCATGTTCATGAAGTAGGGTAACAAGAGGGCTATGTAGAAAACTGGGGGCCAGAATCTGCACAAATCACAATGTTGCGAGAAAATGTTGAAAACATTCAATGTTTCTTCATAACTTCAGTGTTTTGTGACATTTTGATTCCAAATGTTCAACATCCTGAACATGACAGATGTTATTTATAAAATACTGACTGAAAGCATGCCTGGTGGCACTAAGGGTTGAGGTGCTGGATGCCACACCTCACGCCATGCCAGCAACCCATGTTTGGGAACGAGTACAGGCTGTCAGAAACATAGAAACATAGAAGTTGAAGGCAGATAAGGACCGCAAGGCCCATCCAGTCTGCCCATTTCCTTTTCTACCTTATAAATGTGCCATCAGCCTTTGCTCCGTCAATGGCCTATCTATTCATACTCATCTGTATTGCTCCCTTATGCCTATCCCATGCCTGTTTGAAGCCCTGCACTGTATTCATATCCACCACTTCCTGAGGTAGGCCGCTCCATGTATCCACCATCCTTTCTGTGAAAAGAACTTATTCACATTACCCTTAATCGCCTCCCTCTAATCTCATGCTGTGTCCTCTTGTCCTGCTATTTTCTTATATTGAAACATGTTAGATTCTTTCACCTTGTTAATGCCCTTAAGGTGTTTGAATGTTTCGATCATATCACCTCTCTCCCTCCTTTGCTCTAGGGTATACATATTGAGCTCCGTTAATCTGTCCTCATATGTTTTCTGATGCAGTCCCTGCACCATTTTGGTTGCCCTTCTCTGGACTACCTCAATTTGGTTAATGTCCTTGTGAAGGTGTGGCCTTCAGTACTGCACACAGTACTTCAGATGGGGCCTAACCAGTGTCTTGTAAAGAGGGATTATTACCTCCCTCTTCCGACTTCAGATACCCTACTAATACACCCTAACATCCCCTAGCCTTACCTACTGCTTTAGTGGTCTGCTTGGATGATTTCAGGTCATCGGTGATGATGATGCCCAAGTCTCTTTCTTCCCTTGTGACTGCCAGCAACTCCCCTCCCAGCCTATAGGTGGCTTCAGGGTTTCTCTTCCCTATGTGCATGATCTTGGACTTCTTTGCATTAAACCCCAGTTGCCACTCTTCTGACCATTTTGCTAGTTTATCCAGATCTCTTCTCATTCTGCCCACCCCGTCTGGATCATCTACTCTGTTGCAAATTTTGGTGTCATCTGCAAACAGACAAACCTTACCCTTCAGTCCATCTGCAATCTCACTGATGAAGATATTGAAGAGGACTTGCACCAGGACTGATCCCTGAGGTACCCCATGTGTGACTTGCATCTCTTCTGCTTTGGGTCGGCAGAGGAGAGGAAGGATCGAGCATCCCACGGACTGCTCTCCTTCTCTGGGGAGGAGGGACTCTGGCCTCTAGCAGAGGCTGGGGGTGGCACACCAACACTGTGACTTGGACAGAGATGGGGCAGATGCCTGGTTGAGCATGTGTGGGAGCGTGCACATTGCTGCTGCTGGCGTCATTGCACACCACACCTCTGAGGGGAGTACACCAGAGGAGAAAATAGATTGCTCGGTGGATGATGGAGGGAGCCTCGCAGGTCCCACCCCTGAATGGCCATGGTGCTGGCCACCCTGGATCCAGTCTTCGGCGGGTGCTGGGGAGCCCCACGAGCCCTGCTGGGAAACTCTGGGGGTAATGGTCAGTGCTGGCTGGTGGACATCAGGGGAAGGGACTTGGGGCTCCCTACAGAGAGATAGGGTTAGAGCAACAAGGCTCATAAACTGATAGCTAAAAAAAAATTGATAAAACAGGGTTTTATTTAACTCTAAATATTGATTAGCGTTTTGCTTATAAAAGTGCTAAATCTTTGTGAAAATGCATAGCTTTTGCCTCACTGTGTTTAACAAATACAGCACTTCCAGAAAATCTATATAAATACTTTCTGTGGAGTTATTATGATCCCAAGAAAAAAACTGCTAATCAATTATTTAAAACCCTGTAAAATACTGACTGAATCATCATTTCATACCACAAGTATGAAAACACATTTTGGCTAGGGTCTGAAAAACAATACTTGTTATGTTTATGAGGTGGTATGAAAATATGATATGTTGAAAATTTTGAGTCAAAATATTGAAAATTACCAAAGGTATGAGCGAGTGTTGAAAAATTTCAAAGTACCTTGCAACCCTTCATAACTTGGTTATTTTTTTATATTTTGATACCAGATTTCCAACATAGGCTTGTTATGACCCCATCTCATGACTCTGGTAGGTGAAAATGTTCAAATCCCACCCAAAAGGCGATTTCTCAGAGTGACAGCAAAATCACCTTTCAGGCCAAAATCTCACCCACCTTGTTCATGTGGTAAGGTCCAAAAAAGGCCATGTTAAAAATTTGGGGGAAAAATATTAAAAAAGAACCAAGTTGTGAATACAAGTTCAAAATGCATTGAAATGCATTGGCACACTTAGTTGACTTCCTCAGTTCTTGGTCCAGCATTGAAGAGTGAAGCTGTGTCTCCGATAAAGAGAGGATTATGATGTTGGACCCCCAGTAGGTAAGTAAGGGTAAGGATGTGTGTGGGGTAGGGGAAGGGTGAGGGCAGGGTAGGGTGATGGTGGCGGCGGTGGCAACAGACATCACTGGGCCATTTTCTTTTACAGAGTGTTAAAAAGACATTGAGGGATGGTTTTCTTTATTTCAGGTGATTGAAAGCAGCATGGGAAGCAACAGGGAGCTGGACAGGATACTTGGCAGTGGAGGAAGTTACTTTTGATGGATGGGGCACCAGGGGACAATTGGGAAGTGGGTGGGACACCTGGCAGTGGGAGCATGTTGCTTTTCATGGACGGGACACCAGGGACAATCAGAAGGTGGGTGGAATACATGACAGTGGTAGGGAGTTGTTTTGCATGTCTCTGTCTGCAGCAGGGGTAGGGGTGGAAGCTTGGAACTGATCCTGAGGCTACTCAATTACTTGCTGGGCAGTTTCATGTGGATGAAAGCACCGAGGCACTCTCTCATAGGAGTGCTTTGGTCCTTTAAACTGTGAGAAGTTTCCACCCAGCAAGCAGTGGCCACTGTTATGATCAGCCTGGCTGATCATTTACTTGTCACTGTCGAGCCCACTGCAGCTTGAGCTGCACTGGATCTGACAGTGACACTCTGAAATGCGGTTCTTTTGTAAGAAAATGTTTACTGCACGTGCATGCGCATGCAAACATAATAAAACATGGGTGGCTATGGTAACTTTTTTTCTCATGGCTTATCATCATGCGCCTCAGGTGTGTACAAAAATAACACTTATTACACACTGCTCCCCAAGTATTATTGTATTTAAAATCACTTGGCAATCTTTTTTTACCATAGCAAAAATATGTGTAATTTTCACACTGGCCAGATAGAAAGGCATTCATGTGACATATCACACTATAGCCCTCCTGACCATAGACATCCTCACGAAAGAACAATATATGCTGAAGATTTCCCACAACAAATCATTAATTGAAACTGCCTTGTGGAGTAAATTTCAGATTACCTTGTGAAAAAACAAGCATTTGTCAATGCCGAATGTTGATTGCGTTGGTCTGTTGAGCTCGCGCAGTGGGCCTCTGTCAGTGGCTCAGTCTGTTAGTCCCAGTGCTGCAGGCTGCTCTTTTGTACTGGGCTGGTGCGTGCATTGGCACCTTGTTCTGCCGAGGAAGGAATACGCAGCTGTCCCGAGAGAGCTCCATTGAGGTGGCTCACTCCCCCTGTGTCACTCACTCATTCTGTGTCTCCTGGCACTGCAGGCTGCCTTTTTGTACTGGGCTCCTGCCTGTGTTGGTGGCTTTTTCTACCCATGAAGAAATCCACAGCTGTCCCAGCAGAGGTCCGTTGAGGTCGCTCAGTCCGCCTGTCTCACTCACTCACTCATTCCGGTTCTCGTGGCGCTGCAGGCTGCCCTTTTGTACTGGGCTCCTGTCTCTGTTGGCACCTTTTTCTGCCCACAAAGAAATCTGCAGCAGTCCCGACAAAGCTCCGTTGAGCTCACTCACTCCCCTTCTCTCACTCACTCATTCTGTTCTGCTGGCGCTACAGGCCGCCCTTTTCTACTGGGCTCCTGCCTGGGTTGCTGCCTTCTTATGCCCATAAAGAAATTTGTAGCAGTTACAATACAGCTCTGTTGAGCTCACTCACTCGCTCATTCTGGTTTTCATGCCACTGCAGGCTGCCCTTTTGTACTGGGCCCCTGCATGCATTGCTGCCTTTTTCTGCCCACAAACAAATCTGCAGCAGTCCCAACAAAGCCCCGTTGAGCTCACTGACTCCCTCTCCCTCACTTACTCATTCTGTGTCTCCTGGCGCTGCAGGCTGCCCTTTTGTACTGGGCTCCTGCCTGCAGTGGCGGCTTTTTCTGGCCAGAAAGAAATCTGAAGCAGTCCTGACACTGCTCCACTGAGCTCGCTCACTGCCCGTCTGTCACGCTTGCATTCCGTTTCTGCGGTGCTGCAAGCTGGCCTTTGTACTGGGCTCCTGTCTGCGTTGCGCATTTCTGCCCACAAAGAAATCTGCAGCAGTCACACTACAGCTCCGTTGAGCTTGCTCAGTACTGCTCTGTCACTTCGCTCGTTCTGTTTGTCTTGGCGCCGCAGACCTGCGCTTTTGTATGGGGCTCCTGGCTGCATTGGCACCTTTGTCTGTCCACAAAGAAATCCGCAACTGTCTGACAGAGCTGCATTGATTGCTCAGTCTCCCTCTCTCATCGCTCATTCTGTTTGTCCAGGCGCTGCAAGCTGCCCTTTTGTATGGGGTTCCTGCCTGCATTGGCCCCTTTTTCTGCCCACAAAGCAATCCCAGCAGTCCTGACAGAGCTCCGTTGAGCTCACTAAGTCCCCTTATCTCACTCGCTCACACTGTTTGTCCCACCGCTGCAGGCTGCCCTTTTGTACTGGGCCCCTGCCTGTATTGATGCCTTTTTCTGCCCACAAAGAAATCTGCAGCAGTCCTGACAGCGCTTTGGTGAGTTCGCTCACTCCCTTTCCCTCACTCGCTCTCTTGTTCTGTTTCTTCCAGTGCTGCAGGCTGCCCTTTTGTACTGGGCTCTTGTGTTGGGGCCTTTGTCTGCCCACAAACAAATCCACAGCATTCCCGACAGAGCTCAGTTGAGCTCGGCCACTCCCCCCTCACTTTCGGTCGATCTTAATCTGTCCCAAACACTGATTTGCCAGAGTGACCGTGCTATTGTCGCAGGTGCAGAAACATATTTTAGCCAGGATGTGCAAAATGACAGCTGTGGTGTTCATAAGCAGTTGAGAAAAATGCCACTGTTGAAAATGTGGCGTGACAGTATACAAATTTGCGAAATTTGAAGGTGCGTGGAAACAGTTCAGCGCGCATAACACAGTCATGTTATGGCAGTCCCAACAGAGCTCCGTTGAGCTCGCTCCTCCGCTTCTTTCACTCGCTCATTCTGTTGTGCTGGCACTGCAGGCTGCCCTTTTCTACTGGGCTCCTGCCTGCGTTGCTGCCTTCTTATGCCCACAAAGAACTTTGCAGCAGTTACAATACAGCCCTGTTGAACTCACTCACTCGCTCATTCTGGTTTTCCTGCCACTGCAGGCTGCCCTTCTGTACTGGGCCCCTGCATGCATTGCTGCCTTTTCCTGCCCACAAACAAATCTGCAGCAGTCCCAACAAAGCCCCGTTGAGCTCACCGACTCCCCCTCCCTCACGTGGTCGTTCTGTGTCTCCTGGCACTGCAGGCTACCCTTTTGTACTGGGCTCCTGCCTACATTGGAAGCTTTTTCTGCCCAGAAGAAATCTGAAGCAGTCCTGACACAGCTCCACTGAGGCCTCCTCCCCTCTGTCACTCTTGCATTCCGTTTGTGCCTGCGCTGCAAGCTGGCCTTTTGTACTGGGCTTCTGCCTGCGTTGCCTCATTTTCTGCCCACAAAGAAATCTGCAGCAGTCACACTAGATCCCGTTGAGCTCACTCACTACCTCTCTGTCACTCGCTCATTCTGTTTCTCTTGGTGCCGCAGACTGCACTTTTGCATGGAGTTCCTGGCTGTGTTGGCAACTTTGTCTGCCCACAAAGAAATCCGCAGCTGTCCCGACAGAGCTCTCATCGCTCATTCTGTTTGTCCTGGCGCTGCAAGCTGCCCTTTTATATGGGGCTCCTGCCTGCATTGGCGCCTTTTTCTGCCCATAAAGAAATCCCAGCAGCTCTGACACAGCTCCGTTGAGCTCACTAAGTCCCCTTGTCTTACTCACTCGTACTGTTTCTCCCACTGCTGCAGGCTGGCTTTTTGTACTGGGCCCCTATGCCTGTATCGACGCCTTTTTCTGCCCACAAAGAAATCTGCAGCAGTCCTGACAGCACTTCGGTGAGTTCGCTCACTCCCCCTCCCTCACTCGCTCTCTTGTTCTGTTTCTCCCAGTGCTGCAGGATGCCCTTTTGTTCTGGGCTCTTGTGTTGTGGCCTTTGCCTGCCACAAACAAATCCGCAGCAGTCCTGACAGAGCTCAGTTGAGCTCGGTCACTCCCCCCTCTCACTCGGTCGATCTTAATCTGTCCCAAACACTGATTTCCCACAGTGACCATGCTATTGTTTGCAGGAGTATAAAAACATATTGTAGCCAGGATGTGAAAAATGACAGCTGCAGTGTTCATAAGGAGTTGAAAAATGCCACTGTTGAAAATGTGGCGTGGCAGTATTACAAATTTGCGAAGTTACAAAGTGCGTGGAAACAGTTCAACACTGCTCTTAACACAGTCATGTTATGGAGTTTCGTCACCAAATTTTCAACATAGGGATTTTTGGACCTCTGCTCATGAACAGTGCCACTGTCATTTTCTTAATCTGTCCCGAACACTGATTTCCCACAGTGACCATGTTATTCTGCGCCGGAACTGTGAAAACACATT
This sequence comes from Neoceratodus forsteri, assembly GCA_016271365.2. Taxonomy (NCBI): domain Eukaryota; kingdom Metazoa; phylum Chordata; order Ceratodontiformes; family Ceratodontidae; genus Neoceratodus; species Neoceratodus forsteri. The sequence goes on from CM028137.1 coordinate 370,505,236, forward strand.
TTGGTCAGGATGTGAAAAATGACAGCTGTACTGCTTATAAGGAGGTGTGAAAAAATGGCACTGTTGGAAATGTGGTGTGACAATATTACAAATCTGCGAAGTTACAAGGGTGCGTGGAAAGTGCGCAACGCACACTTGTAACACAGTCAATTGATGGGCTATCATCACCAAATTTTCAACATAGCCATTTTAGGACCTCCGCTCATGAACAGTATCATTGTCATTTTCTTAATCAGTCCCGAACAGTGATTTCCCACAGCGACCGCTCTATTCTGCACCAGAAGTGCGAAAACACATTTTGGCCAGGATGGGAAAAATGGCAGCTGTACTGTTCATAAGAAGGTCTGGGAAAATGGCAATGTTGCAAATCTGGAGTGAAAATATTAGAAATTCGCGAAGTTACGAGCATGCGTGGCAAACTGCGCAATGCACACTCGTAACACAGTCATTTTATGGAGTATCGTTACCAAATTTTCAACATAGGCATTTTAGGACCTCTACTCATGAACAGTGTCACTGTCATTTTCTTAATCTGTCCTGAACACTGATTTCCCACAGCGACCGTGCTATTCTGCGCTGGAAGTGCGAAAACACATTTTGGCCAGGATGTGAATGATGACAGCTATACCGCTCACAAGGAGGTGTGACAAAATGCCAATGTTGAAAATCTGGCATGAAAATATTGTACATTCACGAACTTCACGTACGTAGCAACTGCTGCTCTGCGCAGTAAAACAGTAACTTTTGGATTTTTTCCACCAAATTTGCAACATAGGCGTTTTGAGAGCCCACCTCATGAACACTGGCACTGTCATTTCGTTAATCAGCCCTGAAGGGTGATTCTGCACAGTGACCGCGAAACCACCTTTCGGGGCGATTAACGCCATGACATTTCAAGAATTCATGAGGAGGGGTCCCAAAAACCCCATGTTGAAAATTTGGTGAAAAAATTCCCAAAAATGCCTGAGATATGCACTAAAGTTGAAAAAACCCTATTCATTACATTATACAGCTTACTGGCATTTCCTCAGTTCGTGGTCGGCTTTCAAGAGTGCAGACGTGTTCCTGGTCCAGCGAAGATCGTCGCGCCGTGCTCCGGAGGTAAGTATGGGGTGACGGGGGGTGTGGGGAGGCTGGGTGCGCAGTGGGTGGGTGCGGGTTGTGGGGGTGCAGGAAACTACGAGGACCGTTTCCTTTCTTTCAGGTACAAGAAAACTGTGGGGCGCTTTCCACAGTTCGGGGCATGGGGCACGCTGGGTGGGCTCCCAGCATGCCACTGGAGTTTGGGGTGGGCAGCTGTAGCCGACGGGGATTGGGCACCCCGTGACAAACAACAAAAGGGGTGGGGATTTATTTCTGCCGGCGGGATTGGGCACCCCGATCGGCAAACAACAAAAGGGGTTCCTTCTGCCGATGGGGTGGCTCCCAGTCGGCAAATAAACATTGGGGGTTACATATTGTTTGTGAATATGGCGGCAAACGCCCGCCATGTTCACAAACAATACAACAGATCTCATCCCGCCCTGCAATGGCGGGTCGCTCCTCATTGCAGCGGATGGCTGACGCCTGCAATGAGGAAGGGGCCTGATTGCAGCGGCTAATTTGTTTGAAAGTTGTATGCAGCTGGCTGAACTAGTGTCAGCAGCAGCGTGGCCACAGCATTGGGGACGGGGACGAGAGTTTTGCAGGCTGTGGGCATTGGCACAACAGTGCCATGCCCACAACCTGCTTCTGCAGAAACTCGTCGCGAACATGTTTCTGCGCATGCGCAAGAATCAACATAAAAGCCCTCCCCATCGCCTCCTTTCTCAGTTATATTTCACCACTTTGCAGAATGAGCAGTTGGGAGGGGATAGCGGTGATGAGGTTGGGCACCTGCTATTGGTCACTTTAAAGATCGGGCAAGGTGGAATGGGAATACCAGTGGTAAAGTGATTTTTGCTCATCGTATGGAGCACCTCATATGAATTTATGAAATTTGTTTCAGTAAATAGTTTTTGACTTGAGTGTATGATTCATACTTGAGTGATAAGATGCTCAGGGCCAAAAACAATGCACAACAGTTATGTAAAATAAGACATGGGTTGGTGTGTTAAACTCAAATTTTATACACACCCTCAATGAGCAATACTTGTATAAACCCCTCGAGCTTGCTCTTGGGGTTCATGTAACATCACACACATTGCGATGACTATAGAAACAAAACAATGATGGCAGATAAAGACCAGATGTCTATCCAGTCTGCCCAAGTTCCTATAATCCCTGGAACCTACTGTTCCTCCTATTATAATGATTCTAATAAAGATAATGATTCTCATTATGCACACTACCCTTGTACTCTCCTCTTCACTGTACACCCAAGGCGTATCCTTCTAGCAATCCAGTACTAAATGTTATCAAATAAACCAGTGCTAATGTTGTTTAGTAATGGCTGAACCATGTTTAACTATACAAGCTATATATTGTAATAATTCTGTAAATAACTGTATATACTGTAATACTGTATTCCTGTTGTAACTGTAACTTGTGTCTTTAACCTTGTAAGTCCATTCTGCTGTAACCACGTACACTGTATGTCTGTTTCTGTATCCTGATGCGGAGCCTTTGTAAATGAATCCCTGACTCAAGGTTGTAATTCCTAAAGAATGCTAAATAAATATATAAATAAAATAAATACTTTTTATATGTGATATATAATTCTCATTTAGTATCCTAGTTATCATTCTTATGTCAGTATAATTATCATTATTATTATTCTCACCCCATATATAAGTTATTGTAATTGAGTAATTTTACTTTATTTTCTCTTGACTTAATTTTTCTTATCTTCAGTTATCATGCAAGTATGTTTTCAGCTGTATAACGTCATTTTTCTTAAATGTATTCCTTCTGCATCTTGTCATTCATAAAATATAATTTTCCAAGAAAAGGGTGTCTCATGCTATGGGATATAAAACACTGAAGGTCAAAGTGCAGTTGTCACATTTCATTAAAGTACCTGGAATAGTGATGTGCGAATAATGCTTTGGTGGATCTGACCACCCTCCGTCGGACAGTGCTGGTATCTGCCTCCTAATCCAACAGTAATCCAACCAAAGGTCTGATTTTGGATCCAGTGTCAGATTGTTGTGTATCTGGAAGCAGATCCAGGTAACCATGGTCATACATATCAGATCCAACCTCGGATAGTTGGATCTGATAGTCAGATCCATCAGATCCTGGTCAGAGCCACAGGAATCCTCAGATCCTAACCTTGGATCCAAGAAGGTTAGATCATTGGTCAGATGCCTATACTATCTGAGACCCTCCGGAATCCATTCAAAGTAATGGCATCCAGTGGTATCCATCTTGGTAGGTAGCGTATTCAGTGTTTATTAAAAGCATGAGAAGTGTCAAAGTTCTGCTTCCATGGAATTCCATGGAGAGTGTGTGTAATACAGTCAGTTCCACATGGTGGATTTTTATGGAACTCTAGGGAAATTCAACAACATAGAATGGTGATTCCATAGCAGAGTTTTTTGTTTCGCGTACCTCCCTTGGCCTCCTTCAAGCCTTTAGATCAAATGTAGAGAATAATGCGTGGTGCTCAGTCGAGTAGTATTATGACATCACAGTGACCTTGAGAGCTAAGCTTGAGAGGTCCTGTGATGTCATAGCAACTACAAGATGGAAACACATCCTTGTTTAGGTATGGGCACCCACACATTATTTTGTATAGTAAATGACTTTGAAACAAAACTGCAGACAGAAATGAAGATTTACAGCTAAGAGCATTTTATTTTCTAACTGCCCTGTCAAACTAATAGTTTGTAACGTAAAGCAGGTTCAAATCTACCCCTTACTCAGCTGCACAGTATGCACCCAGCACCCTGTGCTGTAGCTATTAGTTTGTTTAATCTGTAAATGAATTTACGCGTAAAGTGCGGATGCCGGGCGACAATCCTGATACATTAAATGCTTCTATTTGATCAATGCTCATTGAACCAAAAGTGCTTAATTTGTAGAGATTATTGCCCACTGGACGCAGTTTTCCTCAATTAAATAGAGGATAATATATGGTCCTTGGTTTATAACCACGCTGTAAACACTTCGAGAGGTTGCCATGACATAATTGTAAACCTCAAGAGCATAACTTGAGAGGTTTTCAGATGTCATGATTTATAGTGTTTTGGCTACCAAGATTGGGTAATCACAGATTGAATTACTTTTCTGAGTGATTCTTACCTTAAGCAGTCATAAATCATGCAGGAAGATTCCTCAATGATGTTTATTGTGTGTTTTTTCACAACACTATTCAACGGTACAGCCTGGCTCAAATCAATTAATTTAATACCAACGTTTTAAACATTTTTCTCAAAGCAGAACGTTGAATATTGTGAGCATTCCACTTTGTTATACCATTGATATGATATACTCAAGGAGGGTTAACAACAGAGTGATGTCATAATGAGGGCATAACAAGGTTGTAATCTGCTTGATTTCAGTTAGTAATAAGGGCCCCCATACATTATAATTTCATTCATAGATTAAAGAAGCTTAAAGGTGGTTTAGGGAATTGGGCAGAAACTACACAGATGGGTGAGAGTGGGTTTAAAAACAGAAAGTGTTTGTGCCTCTCAGTTCAGGCAAGCTAGGCTTCTTGGCCCTGTCCCTGCCACCCCACCAGAAACCATTTCCCAGTATTTACATGTCAGCCATGTTCCCCATAGATTGTTCCCTCCTTTGGGAGGGGCAGGAAGGGGGGGGCCATCCTTTCCCCCAGAGACTCGCATCCAGTACCTGCCAACAGGAGCCTGTGGGTGGGGTGGAGGGAGGGTTGGCATGCAGGGAGTCAAGTCCGCCTGCCCTGCCTTCCATTTTTCTCTGTTGTTCTCCCTTCCCATAGCTGAGATGCACATGCTGGCACAAGCATGCAGAGGCACACATGTGCTACAGAAGTCCCTCACCTTCCTCCCTTCATGCCACTCCAGAACTGCATTACTATGAGGCCTCCACCAAGTAACAGTCTTGCAGTTGAGCTGAAAACCCCTCCCTGCCTGGGAAGGAGGAGCAGTCTGTCAGACACTCAATCCTCTGCCCCCCAGCTGACCCTCAGCAGTCTGAGATCGCTCTTGATACCAGGTCATCAGTGTAGCTGGACTACTGCACCACAGGGCCGACCTAGAAACTGGAAGTTTTAACGTGTGATGGTAGCGGAAGATCACTGCATGGTTTCACTTTCCTCTGTGTCATAGCTACTGCGGTACAATGACAAATTATGACTGTGATGGTACAACAACATTTGGGAGTGCTTAGTTTTCCTACTCAATAACACAAGCTATAGGGAGAATATTATATGGCAACCAAACACAACAAGGCTGTGTTTCCATCGAGGGGTGAGATGACATAATAGACCTCAAGAGTAAAGCTTGAGAGGCCCATAAGAATTTTTTTTAACCTTCTATTTATGCCTCCTGTCTTCTCCAGCAATCTCTTTCCCCTCAGGCCTCCAGGCACACCCCTGCCTCTCCCAGCCACCTTCATCCATGGAGCCCCCTTCCTCCCTCAACCCCTCCTTGCCTATCTCAACCCCCCCCCCGTCTCGCACTGATGGTCTGGACCCTAAGCTTCTATGCACCTCAGCCGATGCCATTACCTCCCCCCAGCCCACCACATTAACCTCTTTCTCCTACTGTACAGTCCCCCAAGCTTGGAAAATTGCTGAGGTTCTCCCCCTTTCATGAAGGGGAGACCCTCCTCCCCTGGCAACTACCAGCCTATCTCTCTCTCCTAACCTCCCTTGCTAAGCTCCAGAAGTCCCTTGTGTACTTCAAACTTGCCAGCTTCCTACACTCCTCAGACTTCCTCTCACTTTCCAGTCTGGCCTTAGAAAGCACCACTCTACTGTATCCTCCCTACTGTGGGTTACTGAATCCATTCTTATAGGGATGGACCAGGTCCACATCACCTCACTTATCTTCAATGATCTGGTCAAGGCCTTTGACTCTGTGTCTCCTTCCCTTACCAAACTGTGCTCTGCCAGTCTCTCAACTGAAGTTGTCAATGGGTTCAGATTGTATTTCTCGGGCAGTCAACAGTCTGTTCAGGTGGGGTGTGTTCTGTCCTCCCCTCTCCCTATCTTTGCTGGAGTTCCACAGGGCTCCATACTAGGCAATTAATTTTCTCCATCTTCCTTAATGACCTCCCTCTGCGTGTGTCTCTCAAACTTCCATATGTACATGGACGACACAGTTATCTACATGCCTGGCTCTACAGCTTCTGTTGTGTGTGGTCCACTCAGCAGAAGTTCCACAACATCCTACAGTGGTTCAAGGATAACCAGCTGAAGGTCAACATCAGAAAGACAAGTACCATGAACTTTGGCTCCTCCCGGAAACTGGCCAGGCTGTCATCCCCCCTCTGCTTTCATCACCCTTGATGGTACCTCTTTAGAAGAGGTCCCCGTGTTTAAACACCTAGGAGTCTGGCTGGATAGCAAGCTTGACATTTCCGTCCATGTAGATGCCATCCATTCCAAAGTCTGCCCCAAACTGGGTGCTTTTTAGAAATGAGGAATGCCTCCTCCTACTGGTCTGTAAGGAGCTGGTAACCAAAATAGTGCTTCCAGTTTTCGATTGTGCTGATATAGTCCATGGCATCACCCCCTCCTCCTCACTTGCCAAACTGGCTACCCTATGCAACACCTTCTGCCGCTTCACCACCAACTCTCCCCGTTGTACCCACCACTGCTCCCTCTACACTTCCCTCTCCATCATGTTGTCAGGCCCACTGTGCTGCTTTCATTGCCAAATATTGGTTTGGGTTTCTGCCCTCCTATCCCTTGATCCTGGTTCCTCCTCCTACTCGATTCAGTCCAGGGATTCTCACACCTTCTCCATCCCCATCCTCAGTCTTCTGGTGGTCAAGTGGCCTTCTCCTGTGCCTCCCTCCCTCTGGAACCTGTTCCTTCTCATCTTTGCCTATCGTCCCTCTCCTACATTTAGACTTCACCTGAGACAGCTACCAACACCCTCCTGCTCCTGCTTCCCACCCTAACTCTATACCCCTTTTCTCGTTTCAGCCCTCCAAATTCTGCCCTTTTGTCACTTCACACTTTTACCTGCTGCAGAAATGTTCCTGTGCTTGTTGTGGTTCATTGGCTGCATTTTTCACCCTTACCACTGCCTCTTTGCACACTTACTCCACCAAACCTTAATATATCTTTCCCCTTTTTATGTTTACTTACTTCACTCACAGTTGCTATGGTGATGTACCTTGATTGTTGTGCTAGATGTTTGCTATTTTGTCAGTGTGTACCAACTCCCCTGGTTAAACTTGCTGACTTTGATTTTCATTTTTGTATATTGCACTGCACTTGTAGCATGTTTCCCCTTTTACACCTCCCCCAGGTTGCACCTGAAAATGAGCCTGGTCTCAGTGTGCCTTTCCTGGTTACCAACTTTTAACTAAATAAATAAATGGTTGTACACCTCCAGGTGGGGTTAGGGTGGGACGATGAACCTCCAAACTTTCTTGTTGCCTCGGGGGAGCTGTGCTGGGGAGGGAGTGCAGAAATACCAGAATTTCGTCACTGTGGGGCTGTTTGGGCCAGTTTCTATTTTTCTCAGCTCCTGGGGGCATCACATGCAATGACATCAAGGTGTGCCTGCACATGCTATGCATTTTTCAGCACAGTGGCGTCAGTGATGTCCCCACCCTCCCCTCTGTCCTCCATCTCTATTATTGCCTGTGGTCACCCAGGTGGCAGTACTGCGGCAGAGGATAGGACTCTCCCTCCCTCCCTGGAGGAGGCGAGCATCCTCTGTGATGCTCAGTCCTCCTCCCCCAGCTGACCCCTGATGACCAAGACTCATTCACAAATCCCGTCACTGGCGCTGCGAGTGGTAGTGCTCCCACTGTGCTGATGGGCTGGCACGAGGAATCTTAATAGATACAAGATTCTTTCTGTTGTACCACAGTAGTGACATCCCTTTTGTGGTGCAACAGCATGCTGACATCACTAATGTGGTACAACAGCATCAAGCAGTGTATGGATTTCCACACACAACACTTAACCAGCCATGAGGAAGTGTCACTGTGCAGGTGACAGTGGTGGTGGTGGTGGGGGGGGGATCTGTGAGGATACAGTAACTGTTGTGTTTTTCTCTTTTGATCAACAGAGGCTTAAAAGCTACCACCAACCAAACATGACCTAAAATATATTTCAAGCAACATAGCTGTCATTGATAGAACTGACCACAAGGTAGCAACACACCATAACAAATAAATGCAGGCATTAGCACTCTTTACCAAGACCTTTAGCTAGGTAAGTGGAGTCAGTTGAAATGTAATGCTGTTGTCACAGTTTTGGCCAGTGACATACTGCAGAAATTTGCAAGACTACAATGTGTTCCAAAGGCAATTACTCAAATTAGTCATGCAGAAAAGTGTGACATGCTTATTACAGAACACTGCATCCTGGCTGATTCAGAAATATACGTAACATTAATATTAGGCCTGACCTTAGGGAACTATTTAAACCCTACAAAGTATGGAAATCTCATATCAGGGTTAAGGTATCTGTGTGGTGTGGTAACACAGTGATTAAAGGTCCATCACATCTACCCCCTTCATTACTTAAGTTTGTAGGGTTGTAAACCATTATATTAAATCACGGAAGTTTGACCCTATTTGCAGGATCTGTCAAAACATAGCAGCAGCAGTGTTTCATGGCTTTTAGTCACATTCCTTTGCTTTGGGAGAGTATGTCAAAGTGGGTTACAATCTCTGCCTAATGCAGCTGTGTTTTTTTTTCTTTTCCAAATTCTGTTTCTGCACCACTCCTAGGAAACTCTCTCTGGCATCCTCCAGCTTTTCCGAGCTCTACCTCCCACCTGAGACTCTCACTCCCCTCCCTCTCTCCGACTGACACAACCCCTGGATCTGACCCCCCCCGGGAAGAGCGGCCCTATCTGCCCAGGGTGCTCTATCTTATAGTGTAGAGAGTAGGTCTTTGCGAGTCAGGGCTGGAGAGGAGAGGGCCCGGTGCTGGGAGTGTGGTCTGGAGGCAGAGGTGCCTTCACCTATCCCCAGGAGTGGGGATTTTCCTTGCTTTATGCCTCCAGGAGTGTGGATGTGCACTGACATCCAGTGCAAGATGAGTGCAGTCCTGCGCCCGCTTGGAGGACGTCTGCCGACGCTCCCTACCCTTTGTACATGCTCTATGTATGGTGCGGCTGCCAGCCTATGCCAGGGGCTGCTATAGCTGCGTGGAGCGTAAACGCCCCCTCCCCAGAAGAGGAGAGCAGTCCTCTAGATGCTCAATCCTCTCCTGCCCCCTGCCAACCCCCAGTGTCGAGTCCATTTCTGAGCCCGGGTCGCTGGCATGGTACAAGGTGTGGCGTCCAGTGCCTTGGCCCTCGGCACCACCAGGCCGGCCTAATGCAGCTGTGTTAACTCTAGAAACACCACAGCACACTCACCCTGGGCTATTTGAGTCTTTTAAAAGGTAGGGTCAAATTTTTTACTCAATTTCATTGCACTGCAGAGAATGGAAGAAGCAGAACACAGCCTTAATAGCTGCTATTAACCACCAAGCAGAAATTTGGTCCCACTGGGCTCTCTGCTCTTAGACCCAATGGTAAGGAAACAACATAGTAAGCAAAGTACGCAATGCACTGTTAACTCCGCAATGCAGTGGAATACAGAGGGGGTTTACTGACAAAAGACAATAGTAAAAGTAAACAGTTGCCACCCTTAAGCATCATCTATCACAATTCTGAATGTCAGCTGTGAGGAAGCCCTCCTAAACCAGAGAGCAACGGAATTACCCGAGAAAAACTAAGAACTCCCTACTGTCCTAGCATATTAACCCCATGTAAATGGAAACCGATCCCTTGCCTATGATTTCAGCCCTTAAAAAGCAACTAAAGCCCCTTCCCGGCCCCTGCTCTTGCCTCCTTCCTCATCCCCCTTGATGTGGTCCTCACTTTCTCACTCTGTTTCCTTCCTCTCTTCCCCTGCCACCTAGTCCTTGCACTTCACTTCTTTCCTGCTGCTAATTCGCATTGCACTCTCCAGTTTTATTTATTTGTACTTATGGTGTACTGATGTTTTACTTTTACCTTATTGTATAAAGCATGTACAAAATTCTAATGTAATTGCTCTGTATCTACTGCCTTGTAGTCAGCTCTGTATTGTGTCTCCTCACCCCTCCCCTTTCCTGGGTTGCACCTGGAAACGAGCCTTGGCTCAGTATGCTTTTCCCAGCTATCAAATTTTAAATAAAAACATAAATAAAAATTAGAAAAATTTATTTTGAAAAACACAGGATAATAGATGGAACAAGCTTACCATTTACTATCCAAGTCCACCTAAAGCAATAGTAACAGTACACCGAGTCCTCTTTATTTCAGTCTGCTCCCATATCTGAAGTCCGTTCTTCCCAAGGTCCTTAGACCTAATGGTACCCCAAGCAGAAATACTTGATGTGCCCCTTCACTGTTTCCTCTGCCCCCTCTTCTCCCTTCTGCTGACTGTCTCACCCTACATCCAGAAAGTAGTACAAATGTTAAAAGTTAATAGGGCCTTCAAGGGCTGTCTCTTACAGTATAAGAAACTCCGAGTCTGAGGTTTGGGTGAGAAGACTGTAAAGTGAAGCTGAGCAGTTCTGTCTGCCCAAGCCTCAGGAGAGGTGTCTCTTACACTGCAAGATACATCCCTCAGAGGCACTATTAACTTATTATAAATCACTCGAGTTCAGTTTAAAAGGTTTATAATAACCGTTGTCTTTTGTTTGTTTTCATTTTATTGTGCTGTCCTCCCGCCTGGTGTTGAAGTGGCGCACCCCCTCCCAGTGCACCTGTATGAGAGCACACTGTACACATGATAAGAGTGTGTAGCTCTGCATGCTGATTGGCTGAAATCATGTTACTAATTTATAGTATAAATTCAAAGCTGACAGCAATAATTTTGGTTTTATATGAACACTTTGCATTTCAAACTGATCTCTGTTTATGCATTTCATTTAGTGCACCTCTATGCTGGTGCCCTAAGTGGCTGCTCGTTTGTACCTAACACCAGTGGCGCTGGAACAATTTTTATAGTGAGGGTGCTGAAAGCCATTGAACAAAACTATAAACCCTGTATAGGAAGCCATATAAAACTTGTTAGAAAAAGAAGAATATCAGCGGGCCATTGACTGTATTTTTGCAGGGGGCTTTTTTGTTGATGAAGGTACTATTTGATGTGGAAAGTGCAGCAAAAACATTTCTGTAATGGCTTGGGGTTGGCCCCAGAAGCTCTGGGGTTTTAGATGCTGTGTGGTAAATTTTGGGGCTTCCATTGAAGATAAAATACACTTTTGTTACATTCCCCCAACCCGGATTCATGTAAAACAAAATGTAATTCTCTGGCTGGCTTCGGGTACCTAGATTCTGTAGCTGTAAGGGCACCTAACAGACTGCAATGCCTGCTGGCTTTTTGGTGTATACTGTATTCTGCTGGTGGACACATGTACACCCATCCCTTTCCAGAGGCCCAACTTACTATATTTAGGAAAAAAAACTCCCTGCCCCACCCCAAACACCAGAAGCAGTGTTCCCAATGATGCAACATGCTCCCTCCATGAATCCCCTAATGATCAAGTTTTATTTTTCACACACTATTACCACCTAAGAGGCCCAGACCTCTCCCAGTGCTTCATCTCCTCTTGTACTTGTCAGTTATTTAATGTCTCTCACACTGAGAAAAGACATTTTCAGTAACTGACATGTCCAGGAGGAGGTGGCAGTGGATGCCAAGGGTACATATGCACACAGTACATTTACAGCATTCCTGACCAATAATGCCACCACCCACCCCATGGAATTACTGTAATGTCCGGTGAAACATTTTTCTTTTTAACAAGGCCCATCTTCCTAAAAACAAAGCCATCTGTATGTACCCCAAACAATACAATGGCAGCAACACACACAAAACTATTTCTGTGACAAAGTGAGACAGATTCAGAATGTTCACTCCTATGCCAGGTTAATAGGGCCCATCTCACAAGGTCAGTCACTGTTCTGGTAACAGGAATAATTTTTCTAAAGCTTGTCAGTGGACTGGTGAAATTGATTCGGCCCAGCAAATGATTAGGTTGGCTCAGAGTCAGGCTACAAGCTGCATCTGCAGGGGACTTGGATCACTCTGGCAGCTGTATAGTGAGAGGCGGGCTGTTGCACAGAGTAATTTTTTATTATGCACAGTAGCCATGCTATGAGTGTGTCCATAGTATGCGGAGCCCACCATGGGTAGGGATGGCAAGTGGGTGAATCTATCTCAGGCACAGACAGAATGGTAACTGGCTGAGTTTACTGCAGGCAGGGACACAGTGAGGAACTGTACAGCACAAATCATCAGCTTACCAGGTGATGCCAGTCCCTGAAAATAGTTATCTGACATCCATTTTCTCTCTGCACCGTCTCCTTGGCTGTCAGTCAGCTTCATCATGGTTGGGTGTCCACTGCTAAGTCAACATAGTCTGTGGCGCTCTCGGGCCGTGGCTACATGTGCTGTTCTCACACTGCGGGGTCAGTCAGCATGACTTGACAAAATGAACTGCATGCTGATTGGCCAGTTAGAATGACTGGTGTGGCGGGTGTGTCACGGAGAAGTGCAAGGCAAGTGTAATGTAGGCACACCTCAAACAATCTGCTAGCAGCCGGGGGTGGGAGAGATTTAAAGGGACACAGTCAAAAACAAACAGAAAACAAAAAGAAAAATGGGGAGTTTCATTGAACCTGACAAACCCCAGCTGGCAAGGTGCCTGGTCAGAGATTTTTATGTAAATATAATATAAAAAAGTGTAGTGCGCAGTACTCAGAACATTCATGAAACTACCAGGCAGGATTTATTATCATACCACCAGCCTCTGAACCTGACAGCATCAGCAGGTGCACAATATCCCTCTACTTCAAGCCAGGGGGTGCTGCCGCACCCCCAGCACCCCTAGTTCCAGTGCCACTGCATAACACTGCCTCTGCTTGGCTGAAGCTCTCTTTTGACTCTACTCATCACCCCACATGGGAGCTATGTGTCAGTGATTCTTTGTGTACATTTCAACAGCTCACCAATAAAATGCACTGAATTACAGCTTACAAATTTCTTTGTGGGTTTCTCAAGAGCTGCTTTACTGATCTGCTGCCATCACCCTACATCCCTTGGATCGTTGTACTGATACTTCTTTCCTCCATGGATAATGCAGAGACAGGCCGGAAACAAGAAGGAACGAATTTGCTTCAGAGCCCTGAGGTGATGCTGCACTGCATCAATTTATTTTCATTTGCCCAAGTTCAGTATGATAGCTCTGGATATATCTTAATTCACCTTCCTCCAGATCAATCAGGTATGCTCTGGCTGCTATCAGTATAGAGTCCTGGATCTGGGAACCTGGCATCTTGATAAGCACTATACAGGAATGGTTTGAGGCACCTGACAATCCATACGTTGATCCAATATGGTTTATGATTCGTCCCAACATCAAAATCCCGGGTAATGGCAAGTTGTCCACAATCCATTTTTGAAGAAGTCCAAAATAGTTTTACCCCTCAGCCCCCTCTGGCACACCAACCATCTGTAGAATGAATACACGTGCTTCATTTTCAAGCGCCTCCATCCTGCTTCTCAGCTGTTCATTTGCTTGTGCCAGTTTTGTGACCACGCCCAGAGTTGTCATCGTTATTTCATCCCCAGATTCGACCACAAGAGACAAATCTTTGGAAAGTACATTGTGTGTTTCTGGATGCTGCAACGACTTTTCCATTTTGGAATTCATTGCTTGAATGGATTCCACCAGTCGAGACTGGGGGTCTGCACTCCTGCTCCACATAGGTGCCCTGGCAGAAAACTGGAGGAAAATGTCCTGATCCTACCTGTATCACATGACCAACATGGCAGGCCAGCTACCACGTGTGGTCCTTGTGAAGTGGTGGATAACCAGTACGCTTATGAGAACGACTGTGATGGGGCTGGGGTGGTGGTGTCTTGCACTCCCGTTCCACATTGGTGCCCTGGCAGAAAAACAGGAGGAAAATGTCCTGATCCTACCTGGTACCACATGACCAACATGGCAGGCCAGCTACCACGTGTGGTCCTTGTGAAGTAATGGATAACCAGTACGTTTATGAGAACGACTGTAACGGGGCTGGGGGGTGTCTTGCACTCCCGTTCCACATTGGTGCCCTGGCAGAAAACTGGAGGAAAATGTCCTGATCCTACCTGGTACCAAATGACCAACATGGCAGGCCAGTTACCACAGCAGGTCCTTGTGAAGTGGTGGATAACCAGTACATTTCTGAGAATGACTGTGATGGGGCTGGGGGTGCCACAGGACCAGGGCGAAGGAGCAGAAGCACATAATGGAAAGGGAGAAAAGGGGGTTCTGATTATAAAAATAAAAAATATACATATATTGTATCTTGCTGTATCCCTCACAACTCAAGCCATACTTAATTTCTTGGTTCATAGATCAAAGATAATTGAAGCTGATGACAACATCTCAATATAGTACCCATGCCACTGCAAAGTTATCAGGAACAAACATACCTGCATGTTTTTTCGATGCTGACCTACTAAAAACATATTGGGATATGCCATGCATTCTCACTCACACAAAGAAACTCCCTTGTTACCTTTGGATTTCCCTTCACATGAAAAAGGCTCAGACATTTTTCCTTGACACCACTGAGCTTTATTAGGACTGCAGAAAATGTTGATATCCACAGCTGTGAAGAAGAAACTATACATGTCTGTTAGTAATCTTCTTTTACATGATTTCATGTGGCTTTGCAAGTTTATCAAATATAATTCATTTCTTACAGCGATGTATTCCAAGCCAAATTAACTGAATTTATCATTTATTTTTCTTATAGTGTTTCTATAGTTAATTGGCCTGTTTGGATTAAGTATAAAATATTATCAGTCACTTTCTTCATTTCTTTGAGTATATGCTCTGATATGTTTCCTTAGGAATTTGGTGCACTTTTGTGACAGCTAAATATTTCATTTTCTAGTTTTCTTATTTTTGGGAGAAAATCCAGTTATAAGTCACTCTGAGCCTTGATTTTTTTTTATGCCAAAGTTTCTGCTTCATTGTATACTAATGACTTTACATTTGCTTGCATTCAACGAAAAGTTAGTTTCTAATTCTTTTTGCTTCACCCTTGAGTAGGTAAAGACAAAAGTTTTTACTTATGCTTTAATAATTAATTATATTTTTCTTCCCTCTGTCTCTTTCCATTTACGGGATTTGTGTTATGCATTTGAGTATTAACTTTTTGGTCTAATGTTATATATATGTAACCCCCTCTGGGGTGGGGGGGCACTTACCTTAATGGGGCTATGGCCCCATTGGTGTCCTGCTGGCTCTGTGCTGCCTCCGGTCCCCATTGTTGCTGAAATCAGGACCAGAGGACTAATCAGTGGCTCTGGTAGGGATTTGGGCCATGGTACCTCTGGTGGTTTCCACAGCTGCAGCCGCAGGTTTCTTACATTCCTCAGCCCCATTGGAGATGGGGGGCTGAGGTCCTGAGCTGATCTGTGCCTCTGGGCACATTGGGTATATACTATATTTATGTTATTATGCAGCCCCGCCCGCCAACCAACTCTGATTTATGCCCTGATTGTGGTGGGCTTTGCCCAGTGTCTCCTGTGTCTAGGCCTCTATGGATAGAAAAGCTTTCAGGAGCACCCTTGCAAACAGTTCTGGCACTGGCTGCCACAATCACTATCAGTTCTCTGAGATAAGAGGTATGAGGCAACTCAAAATGATCACACAATGCCCAGAGCGGAATTCATCTATCCCTTTTTCTGTATATTTATTAGTCTAACTCCATGCTGACATGTATAACAACCTAGTGAAATTCTGACAAAAGAAAACTGAGGGATCTTGTTTGGTTTCAGACTCGCATTCTCTTGTTATTCAGGCTGTAGATCTTTCCACTACACCACCCAGCTGGCACAGTAGTAAAGTCAGCTCTTTAGCTGTAGAGGTTAAAGCCTTGTCTGGGAGGCAGATCTGTCCATAATGTTTGCCTCCTAGGTAGCACTGCCTTGGAGGCAGAGCTGCCCCAGAGGCAACTTTCGTTGAAAGAATGTGCCTTTGTGAGGCCACACAGTGTTCACCTTGTAGTTCCTGCTGTCTGGCAGTTCTGACTCATTGTCAGAAATAGTGGACACTCCATTCCTAGTTCGATCATGGCTTCCAATAGCCAGAATTGGGCTCTCTCACCCCTACTCACACTAATTCTTTCATTACTTGAGGTGAGCCGAAAAGCAATTGTCATATGCTGAGGCAGAATGTTAAGTGAACAAGGCACACCAAGCCCACAGTTACTACTGCTACAATAAACACCACCTGGTTGGTATCCCCTAGCCATGCCCTAGTGCCCTGGAGATCCTGATGCCTCACCCCTCTGTCTCAGGGAAGCTTCGGACAGATGCTCTAGAGTGGGGCAACAGTCTCTGTGGGGCCAGACAAGCGATCTCGCACCCAGTAGAATGTCACAGCCAGCCCGGCCCCATATACCAGGAACTAACGTTCTTACTGAATCACAGTCTTAACCTGCACTATAGGTATCTCAAATGGTACACCAGCTCCTTCCTTGCTCTGTCAAAAATGGATGGCCCTGTTCATTCTCCAGGTTGTCTCCCAAGTACCCCGGGACTTGTTGCAATTGCAATCAGGTGGCCCTCCTTGAGGGCAGACCACTAACAGGCCCTTGATGTCCCCATCTCAGACTTTACTCAGGATCTGTACCCTCCTTGACCCTACCAAAGGGAGCCAGTGCCACTCTGGACCTGGGACTCTGCTTATCATCCACGCCTACAGTCTCCATGGTAAACATGCCATCAGCCTTCTGTGCTCTGTACCTCTGGGAGAACAGGAACACCCTAGATACTGAGGGTCCTCCCACTTGCCAGTCTGGGACCCTGTGCCACCCTCCAACTTGGAGGATGGCATGGCACCCGTACCTCAGGAGAGGTTCCTGCAACAGGGAGGTGTAACACCCTGGCCTGAGTCTTGCAGCCAGTCACGTGATGGAACACACCATGTGCCCCCCTCCAGTGCCACCCAGCTTCCCTGGCACCCAGCATTTAAGCTGGTGATGCCTACAAGGAGATCTCTACTCATACCCGGATGTAGGGCACTGAGACACCCTTTCACCCATGCCTGTGGCACAGGTTCAGAGCTCTCGAGCTGGGCTACTCCCTAATCCCACAGTGGGATCTGGGACACTGACTCTCCTGCCATAACGTATGACCCTGGTACAACACTCCCCTCATATACTGAAACTAAGCTCCTCCCTCTCTCAACTAAGG
This sequence comes from Neoceratodus forsteri, assembly GCA_016271365.2. Classification (NCBI taxonomy): domain Eukaryota; kingdom Metazoa; phylum Chordata; order Ceratodontiformes; family Ceratodontidae; genus Neoceratodus; species Neoceratodus forsteri. The sequence continues at coordinate 370,522,576 of CM028137.1, forward strand.
ACTGAGTGATGGTGCCAAGGCACCCAGTGCTCTGAAGGGTGCTGCTAGTAACAAACCTGCCCTCTACCTGGAGGGGGTTGTTAGATCTACATGACACAATGTATCATACTAAACAGTCTTTTATTCTCTTTACAGTATTATGTGAAAACTTAATAAACAGAAAGCTTAAATAAGTGTTGAGACATAGGGTTTTTCTTTAGCAAAAGAGACTTTGTGTTTGAACGATACCTTGTTCAAGCTTGGGACCCCGACTCCAGTACTATTTTGGGACCCCTCACCCCAACAAATATCTCAGTTGTTACCACACTGCACTGAGGTGGTCTGGGGTGGTTTGATATCTGGCAGCTAGGTTCAGTGCCAAAATGTGCTAAGTCATTCATATTAGCTGCAAGAACCCAATAGCTGAATACTGACGGAGGTGGTAGAATTCAAGAAGGCAACGATCAAGGCTAACAGATCTTGGTTAGCATAGCAGTATGTTAATACTGCTGCCAAGACTACTTTTTCAGTTAAGAGTGGTCTCATGTATTTTTAGGGTATGAGAACTGCAAACTGAAGGGGAGTGCTTTTGGTACCTTAAGAATGTAAGTAAGACCACTTTTACAACTGTAAAAGTGGTCTCAATGGTGTATTAATATAGAAACATAAAAATATAGAATTTGTTGGCAGACAAGGACTACTTGGACCACCCAGTTTGCCCCTCTTTCATTTCATTTCATTTATTTGTAAATTACAGGTCGGTACACTGAGATATAAAATCCCATTTTCAGGCATGACCTGAGTGTCAAATGAAGTCACATGCAAGGCTCACGACAACAAAATACATAGCATGAAAAGGTTACAATACAATAAACAATCAATACATCACTTTACACAAGTACAATATTCTGTTTTTTAAAATAGTTGGATACAGCAATAGAAAAGTACTAATTGATAGAAAGATTTTACAACATCGGTAATAAATTGCATACTGTAGCAGTACAAGAAAGACCTTTTGCCCGAGTTTGAGCGAACTAATGGGAGAACCAGCTGGGACTTATGAGACGATCGTGAGCTATATGTGTCCAAGATAGTATAAAGAGATGTGGGATTACCTGTATGAAGTATTTTGAAAATGAAACGACATAGCCAATTCATAGCTTTTTTGGATAGCTCTTATCACTGCCTGTTCTGGCACCGCAAACCCTACCTGGTTTCTGATCACCACCTCCTAGCTTTGATACCAGTTTTCCTTTTATATCTATCGCATGCATGCTTGAAACCAGTCACAGTTTTGTTCTCATCACACCATCTGGAAGATTGTTCCATACATCTACCACTGTCTCAGTGAAGAAATACTTCCTCACATCCCTCTTAAATGTCCTTCCTCCAGCTTCATATCATGCCCTTTAGTTCTTGTACACCTTTTCTGGAAAATGCTCACTTCCTGTACACTGTTCACTGCCATGAGTTATTTAAAGATCTCTATCATGCCCTCCTCTCCTTCCTTTCTTTCAGGGTGTATATGTTCAGATACCTCAGTCTCTTTTCAGATGACATTTGTGCAGCCCTGCACCATTTTTGTTACTCTTCTTGGTCAGCCTCACCCTGTCTATGTCCTTTGTAAGGTGCAGTCTCCAGAACTGGATGCAGTACTTCAGTTGTGATCTCACCAATGAAGAGCAAAGTGGCAACACTACCTCCTTTTCTGCTGATGATACCCTCCCCATGCACCCCAACATCCCACTGGCTTTTTAATGTTTTGTCGCACTGCCTTGTTACCTTGAGGTAATCCGTTGGTGCGCATGCCAATGTTCCTTTCCTGTTTGTTAACCGCCAATACCACCACCCATTCTATACTCTACCTCTGGCTTCCTGTGCCCAGGTGCATGATTTAACACATTTTGAAACCCAGCTCCGTACCCTGACCATTCCTCAAGCTTTTCAGGTGTCTTTCATTCTTCCACCTCCTCCAGAGTGTTACCCTATTGTAGATTTTGGTGTCATCTGCAAAGAGGCTTACCTTACCTTCCAGTTCCTCTGCAATGTCACTTATAAAGACATTAAAGAGGACTGGGCTAGGTACTGATCCCTGAGAAACCCTGCTGGTCACAATCCCTTCCCACAGTGAGTGCGCTTACCACCACCCTCTACCTTATCAGTCAACCACCACATGGCCCAGGTTTCCATCTTGGTTCCCACCCCAAGCTGCCCAGTTTTTTACGAGCCTTCTATGTAGTATGGTGTTGGAGGCCTTGCTGAAGTCTAAGTAGACAAAAGAATTCCAAATACCAAAAAGCGCACATTGCTAGCTTGAATCAGTTTACTTTCTTTCATTCATTCAGGTAAACTGGCCACTTTATAACTCCCAATGTTTCGCATATGTTTTATGCTTTTTCAAGGAGAATGGACTTGTATAGTAAATTTCCGGAAAATGTATATAAGTAAAGTATTTACAAGTCATGAATTACTTCAAAAAACATAGCTTTAACAATTTTCACCCAAACAATTCATTATGTAGCAAGAGAACATGATTGTCCAAATTGCCCACAGTATTTAGGAAGTGTACTTACAAGTTCAAGAGAAGGAGCCTCACGAGGTCTTTAAATCCCGAAAGCTTTAAGTACTATACCAGAAAACATACTGGCTCAGTGCTAGCATCCTTCCCTTATAAGTTTCTTGCTCCCACAGGCATCAGCATGTCACTGACATACTGCACAGTGACGATCATCAAACCAACTGCATGGTGACTTCACACGCCTGAGGTTGAGCACCTAGCACTCTCAAACAGCAAGCCTCGAGCATCTAGGACTCCTAGATGCCCGAGCTGACACCATTCTTCAAAGCCCTGTTAACATACCTCTCAACTGCTATGAATTCCACAAAGCGCTATGATTTCACTCAAATTTACCCTTGCTCCTCACAAGTTTACTTATGTTCCTCATTATGTTAGAGGTATTTCTGGACATTCAAACTATTAAATTATTGAATTAAGTTGATAGAAACATTCCTTATCACTAACTATATGGAGCCCACTATCTGTAGACATAATATTGTTTAAAACAGAAAAGTGCTACACATTCTGACCCTTTGCTGTGATTTTGAAGGCCAGTGCTATGATTTTTAATGCTGAGAGGTTGGGTATGCCTATTAGTGCATAAGCCAAATAATTCATAATGCTTAAAATTCCCTCACGTTCTAATTCTGTTGGCAGCCCAAGAGTCAAAAGATCATGACTACCGGTAAGTCAGAATGCAGCTCCTTTAGTTTAGCAAATAGGAGCCTGGGTTATACTCAGCCAGGTTCTTTATAAGTGGGAAGCAAATAACTCTACAGCAGTAACTAATCCATGCCTGTTCTGTCACCTACCTTTGCTGACTGCTCTGAATCGTGCCATGGGCACACTTAACATTTGTGGTCAAGGCCTGGGCAGATTCCTCTAGCTTCAAGGAGAAGCCTTGCATGGGGTACATATAAAATACTACGGCAGGGCAATGTAGGTTGCGAAACTCACCTCTCACTCACCGACCCACACTTGCAATACCCAGACACATATATGGCACCACACATACATACACACACACATATGAATATTGTGCACACTCAACTTGGACAGTCCAAGGTATGATGGAACTTGTGTGAGAGATGTAGTGTGACATCATGGCACCACTGTGACATCATGTGCAGAGAATGTAGGAAGAAGGAAAGGACAGGAATTTGTTTTCATTCAGCATCTTTCATATACACTGTATCTCAAAGTGCTCTACAATACAGATGAGAGAGGGTAGAGAACGTGGATGTCGTTTTATTGCCCAGTGAGATTCAGGAAGAGAGAGAAATTGCAGAGAGGTTAAGCACTCAGAGGTTAAATGGGTTACCCACAGTCACACAGTAAGTAAGTAGCAATTGTGGATTCAATGTATATTTACAGTTTTACAATCTCTGTGCTCAAACCGCTGAGCCAAACTGCCTCCCTGCCGCTCCTTATAACACTAAGGAGCTAATACAACTTTTAAAACTTTATAAAAATCATTATACTTTCATGTTCTGAGTATGCCCTCCATGTGTTACTGTAAATTAGATACTTTGCACAGTCTAAGGTGGTGTTATTGCCAGATAGGACCACATTGCTGGGTCCATATACTTGTGAATGTGCAGTCTGGGACATCATGGTGAGCTACAACAGTGAGACGTAACCCCCTCATAAATAGGGGTTCCTTAAAGCCTTTCTGGAGCTTGCCTGAATGCTCCCTGCCTAACTGGTGTTCGGCGCAATGCCGCTAAAATGCGGGAGTTGTAGGGGTGCTCTGAAGCCTCCATACTGTCTCTTTAGCGGGTTGATATGGGGGATGGCGTTTCGTTCGAATCCTGCTTGTTGCAGTGGAATCGCTCCCATTTGGCAGTCGCTATATGCGCTGGGGGAGACCCTTTTGAAAGATGTAACTTTATGGGTATAATTAGTTAAACTGTTAGTGGGGTTACAGTTTGTCTAACTTGCTTTTTCTGCAGCTGGGACTGTGTGTGCTGTGCCCCTCCATTTTGGACCAGGATGTTCTGAAGGATCCAATGGGGTAGGGGGTGCCTCAAATGGAGTAACTGGTGACCAGCCAGAATGAGGGCTCTCTAGGAGCTGACGGATCAATGGAGATACAGCCGTAATTGTGGGAAGTGAAGGCTGACCATGGCACCTTTTCACACCACTGAGAGCAGAACTAAGTGACTGGCACCTATAGCCAGCCAATGGGATCAGGTGGCCTCGAGCTAGAGGATTGCCCCACACTGCCAAAGGGCAGAGACGCTGTGGTGGACAAGGAAGTAGCTCTGAGCTCTTGCGCTGTTGAGTTTTCACGCGGAAAGCGCATGAGAGGCCGGATTCGGTCATTTGAGTAGCCGGCAATCTTTGGACTAAATCCACGGGGCAGCGGTCAGAGGAGGCTGTGTAAAAGCACAGCTACTTACCAGGCTCACCCTGTAGAGGACTGGAGAATCTGCTGAATCGTGCTCGGTCTGTCAGGAAGGTGAAGCTGCAGTGAGACTACCGAGTAACGGTGTGTGTGGTCGGGCCATAGGAGTAGCTGCCTGGTATGGTACCCCTCTGTTGTTTTCCATATAAGTGTGTGGAGAAGTATCTGGAGTGCAGGCTCAGCCCTGTGAGTGGTGTGAGAGTGGTTTTCTTCTGGAGTTGTGAGTACTAAAGCAGGGTAGCTCCCTGTCGCAGGTTTCTAGCATGGGCAATATCTTCAGGTTGCTTTGCTGACTGCACTAACTGAGCCTGCTGGGCTCCATCAAAACTTCATAGGAATGAAATGCTCGTTGTGTCAGGGCCCCAACCAGCTGCATCGAGGAACTAGCCATTAGGGCTTGGGTACCCATAGACAGCAACTTATAAGTTAGGCCTGTGCACAGAGCCCTAGGTAGATACTCATATATTGTAGTGGTAAGCCAATCATCCTGATTCCCCCTGGTCCTTGTTATTTCCCCTTGAATAAATCAGATTGCTTGTTTTGCAGAAGTACACTGGCTAGTTTGTGTATTAATAGTGACTTGCTGCACAGTGAATGTTGTGTAACCATACCTTACTTTCCAGGGGGTCCTCGGAGTAAGCTGAATGGTTGGAGCCGGGGGGGTAAGAGTCTATGTGAGAACACTGCAACTAAACTGTGTGGGCCACTAGTGGGAAGAAAGGGGGGTTGCAGCAACCCAGAGGGCTGTGACCAAGTCAATCTCAACTGTACTAACCCCGACCTCTGGGTGGAGGCACCCACCAACAGATCTGGGCCCCTCACCCTGTCACAGTTAGGGCAGGCAGGGGTAGTAACCCTTAGGATAGCGCCCTGGGGCATTACAGAGACATAACTCAGAGCACTCTAGAATCAAAAACATAGGGCACTTCAAACTCATTACCCCAAACCATAAAGAGAATTAAGGTAAAAGCATGTGGGGTTCCTATGCAGAAAAGTTGAAGAGCTTATATCTTTTTTATGTTGGCTTGCACGCATGCACAAGCAACATCTTGTGGTAGTAGCACGTTTCAAAGGTGTGTCAGTGTTGTGGCCAATGCAGGAGACGCTTTAGTGGGTGCGTCCCTCAGCCACCAATCAGTGAGCATGCTGGCAATGACAGTAGGCTTTAAAGAGAGTGCAAAACTTGAAAGAAATCTGCTGCTGCAGTTTCATCATTGCAGTGGCAGATGACAAGAATCCGGCCATGCGCATAACAGTGCACAGAAATGCGCATGGCTGGAGTTATGAGCAACTTATGAAATGGCATAAATGTGGTACACTGGGAGCCCACCCCAGTGTGCCAAAACATGGCAGCTCCTGTCACCCACCACACAGTCCCGAAAAGCCGACATCGGAGGTGCCCAATCCCATGTCAGCATGTATTTCCCCCATTAAATGTGGCACACTGGAAGCCCACCCAGCGGCAAAACACGGTGGCCCCTGCCACCCCGACACACACAATTCTTAAAATGACATCGGGCACCCAATCCCTGTGTCGGCATGTGTCTCCCATTAATGTGGCACACTGGGAACCCACACCAGTGTGCCAAAATTTTGTATTTTCTTCCGACACTAGGATGCCCACTCCCAGTGGTGGATGGTCTCCCTGTCCCCCAACCCCTTTAAATGATTTGTTGACATCAGGGTGCCCAATCCCCATGTTGGAATGCCCCCCACTATTATGGCACACTAGGAACCCACCCAGTGTACCTCATTAATCAAAAAATGTTTTCTCTGTGAAGAAGAAAACCATCCTTCGCTGGTTATTTTTTGTACCTTTGAAAAGGAAATGGTCCATTGTTGTCTCGCTGTCCCTCCCCCATCCCAACCTCCTCTGCACATCCACCCTCCCACACCCCTCATCCCATATTTACATCTGGAGGTTGGGCCCTGTCATCTTCTGTGGACCTGACACGCCTGCACTCTTCAAAGCCAAACCGCAAAATGAAGAATCAAAGGTAAGTTGTATAATGGGACTCAATGGGGGTGTCAACTTAGGTTGATATCTCAGGTATTTTTGAGATTTCGGCTCCAAATTTTCAACATGGGGTGCTTGAACCTCATCATCAACAGTGGCACTGTCATTTCATTTCTCGGTCCCGAAAGGTGATTTTGCAGTCACTGCACAGAATCACCTTTTGGGACTGAGAAATGAAATGACAGCGCCACTGTTCATGATGGCAGATCCCAAAAAGCCCATGTTGCAAATTTGGTGAAAAAATTTCAAACAACTGTGTTACGAGCGTGTGTTGCACAGTTTCTACACTTGTTCATAAGTTTGCCATTTTTTTATATTTTCACTACAGATTTTCAACATTGCCATTTTTTTACACCTCCTTATGAATAGTACAGCTGTTATTTTTCACATCCTGCCCAAAAATATGTTTTCGCACCTGTGGCGCAGAATGACGCCGCTGCTGTGGGAAATCAACTTTGGGGAGAGTAACACAATCACAGTGTCACTGTTCATGAAGGAGGTCCCAAATGCCCATGTTTAAATGTGGTGGAAAAATCCAAAATGATTGTGCTATGGGCACGCACTACACAGTTTCTATGCATGCTCTAACTTCAATTATTCTTTATATTTTCACTCCAGATTTTCAACATTGCCATTTTTTCACACTTCCTCATGAACAGCACAGTTGTCAATTTCACATCCTGCCTGAAAATATATTTCTACATCTGTGGTGCCAAATGGTGCAGTCACTGTGTGAAATCACCTTTCAGGATCGAGTAACAAAATTATACTGCCACTGTTCATGAGGTGGGATCCTAAAAAAGTCATGTTGAAAATTTGGAGTGAAAATACCAACAAACACATGGAGTGTTAGGGTTTCCAACCCGTAACGTCCCACCCTGTATAGACTGACGGGCGTCGAGTGTGTGACTTGGGTTCATCAGCCACAATGCTCATGGCATTCCACCCCGCCCCTACCTTGCAGCCATTGACAGGCATTGAGGTGTGCCTTGGAGTCTTCAACCCTAACGTTCACCCCATTCTCCTGTACTGCTCCCATCTTAGCTTATTTCCTTATGGAATGTGGTGAGTGTAAGGGCCGGAGACCCCAAGGCACACGCAACACCTGTTGCTATCTGTAGCTGGGGTGAGGTTGAATAGCGTAGCATTATGGCCGACTTACTCTAAAGGCACACCCCAATGCCTTTCAGTCTCTGGTGGGTAGGGTTGGCGTTAGTTTAATGCTTCACTGCCATTCCTATTATGCGTCACTCTAACTCCTGCACTACCAATGCCAATACCAGCAAGCCAACATTTGGCATTGACAAATGCTTGTTTTTGTTAGGACTTGCTCTTCAGGCACAAAGGCACTGTCAGAATTCTTGCTGTCATTATATATAGATATATATGATTATGGGTATAGTAACTGTCATAACATTTTATTGTAGATAAATAATTCAAATCACATACATTTAAAGGTAATACAAAAACTGCAAGTGCAGCAAAAAAAAATATATTTCTTTGACAACAAATACTCGATCAATTAGAATTTTGAAAGTAAAACTTCTAATAAATAACTCGTCTTTGTTGATAGTTCTATCGGTATAAATCAAACAACTTGAACTTTCAGCTGTAAAGTTTCAGTAACTCATTTTTAAAAGTCTCCCCCTTTTAAGTTCCATCAAAGTAAGAACTGTAAAGGCAGAAAATAAACTCTAGACAAGGTATTGTGTCATTTAGGCCTTCACCAAGTAGTTATACAGAGCACAGAAGAAGTCTGTAGAAGAACAGATTTATGTAGAAGAAAGAAGAGATAAAAGAAAAAAAATGAAAGAAAAGAAGAAGGAAGAAGATATTAGAAAAGGGTGCAGTTGTAACCTAAGTCCACACTGCTTTGCATTTGGCAGAATTGTTAAATCTTAGATATTCTCTTATGGTATTTGGGTGAGAGGACTGGCAAGAGAAGCTGAGCAGTTTGTCTGCCTAACCAGTGCAAGACACTTGTTAAAGAGTAAAGCAGCACAGCCTAGAGGTTAGAGCAATGAGTTGTGAATGAGCTTGGTACATCCAGCAGACATGGGATTGATTCCCACACCCTCTACTTGCATACTGTGTGACCCTGAACAACTCACTTAACCACCTAAGTACTCTTGGGTCATGCCTGAAGAGAGGCACTTGTGCCTAGTGGGCCTTACCTGGTTACCAAAGAATTAAAAAAAATATATGGTAAAAGACAACAGTTATTAGGACCCATAATCATACGCTCTGAGGCAGAATTTTCTGATTTCTGCGACAGGGCTCCTTGGCTTCTACGGCAGCATTTTCTGATTTCTGTGTCATAATTTATTCATTTCTCTGTCAGAAAGCAGTCCTGCCATTGGCTAAATATGATGTGACGTCATCGATGACACCACATGCTGAGCGCAGAGGAGGGGCTTCAGGATAAACAAGATAGGAAAGAAAGCCTGACACTAAGGAAAAACAGTATATTTGAATTAAAATTCACCAAAAACAATGAATTATGCTGTACTATATATATATATATATTCTGTGGCATGATGCAAATGCTGCAGAAAATTCTGCAACCGCAGAATTGCAGGAGTCTTGTTCATATGTCAATGAATCACCCTAATATGATATTTCTGGATTTCTGCTTTTTGATTTGGGAGCTGTCCATGGGACAAGCGTGTTAGAAGACCAGTTTGTGGAGACAGCTATATGCAGGATAAGAGGTACAGCCATTCTTCTTGCTGATTGGCTATGCACTATCCATTGCCATATAATATGTTTTCTGAGACTTTTGACTTTTTTTTTCATTCAGATGTTTATCCTTGGAGGCCCGGTGTACCTTCTGTTCATGTGCTCCTCTCTTGTCCTGATACTGTGACTGCAACTGAAGGCAATTGTCCTGTTCCCCCAGCCAGTGTCATAACAGGCCTAACCTCCCCAGGATTCAACATGGGGGTAGGCATTTGGGGTGGCATGGGCTTTGCCACTGTGGGGGAGGCTCTGGCATCATCCATTCTGGGCTTACACCATTTTCCCCCAACATTTTGTCCAGCCTGCCTCTCTCTCAAAAAAGGCTGCCCATTCCATATCAAATCTTGGGTGGTGGGAGGTAGGGGCTGTAAGGCTAGTACTGGCTGGTTGCCAGTAATATTGCCACTCCCAGTTTCCAAAAAGGTGCTATTTCAGTAGGGTGAGTAGCAACGTCTCCGGGACTTTGTGTGTACTGCCATCCATAGTGCTCCAGAGAGTCCTGACTCAGGTATAGGAGTCGGCATTGTTAACCCCCGGGCCCTTCACATGGCAAATCAATGCACTGTGGCAAACACCACCACCAAGCCAGCTCCCAGAGCTGTCGATATGCATTCACAGACTCTTAGACAGCGCCGTATGTTAAAGGGGAAGTAAACATTGCAGGGGTCTCTTAAACTGTGAAAGCCCATAAAAAGATATTCCAAACAAGGTATGGAACTTCCTTGATGATGTTAAGAGTCCTGAGATATGAATACTAAATACTCTGTTAATCAAAACAAGGCAGCAGCCATTTCATGGGATCCTGAGACAGAAAGTGATGTCACTCAGGGGCAAGTTATGTTAACAACATAGAGCTGGCCCTCAGTGACATCACTTCCTGTTTTAAGATTACATGAAATGGCTATGGCTTTATTTTGATTCACAGATAATTCGATATTCATATCTCCAGACTCCTGACACCTACAGCTAAGACTAGTATCTCGTCTGAATGGTCTTGTCTTGTACTTTCACAATTTGAGTGAACCTGCAATGTTTACTTCCCTTTAAGGGTTTTTAAATCACGCAGCCACCTTGACCACCAATGAAAAATCTAGTTGGCCAAAACATAGTTCCAGATAGTATAGATGTATACAAACATAAGTATAGTTAGATATACATATATGATACTGGTGAGATAGCGCCAGTATAGTTAGAGTTGAGTGGAGTTCTGAGCATGTTCAGTAGGGTTTTAGGATAACCCTCTGATACAAAAGATAACCTTATCTTTCACGAGCATTTACGTTTCATGAAATTAGTGTTTTTCCTTTAGTGAGAAAAAATGTTCGGGTCTTGACAGTTGCCATCTTGTTTTTTTTTTACACAGAAAAACAAAACAAAACATAGACAATACATAAAAATAATGAATTTTTAAAAAACAAACACCTGAACCTTGGTAAACAGGACCTATTTAGCTAAATTCTGGTGTGTTTTTTCTATTTTGGCCCATAAATACCTTTTCTGGGCACCCTAAAATCCTGGGCACCCAGCTTAGAGAGGGATCTGTTTTAAGATTGTGGGCTGAGAATGGGTATGGGCATGACAGTAGTGTGGTGGGTAGGTAACTGGTTGGGCGGCAGGACACAGAGGGTGGTGGTAAATGGCTGTCACAACAGAGGAAGAGTGACCAGTGGGGTACCACAGGGATCAGTGCTGAGACTGGTCCTATTCAAAATCTTCATCAGTGACATTGCATAGGACCTAGAAGGCAGAATTTCCTGTTCGCTTGATGACACAAAGCTCTGTAACATAGTGGACACATCAGAGGGTGTAGACAGAATGAGAAGGTACCTCAGAAACTTGAAGAATGGTCAGGGTTTGCAGTTGAAATTCAATGCAAAGAACTGCAAGATAATGCATATGGGGCTTAAAAACCCTGGCACAATATATCAGTTGGGGGTGAGGATATAGCATGCACCAAGCAGGTAAGGATCTTAGGGTTATCATCGCTGATGACCTCAAGGTAGGGAAACAGTGTGACAAGGCAGCAGGTAAAGCAAATAGGATGCTGGGATGCATAGGCAGGGGCATCACCAGCTGGAAAAGGGAGGTCATAATTCCACTATACAAGACACTAATGAGGCCCCACCTGGAGTACAGTGTAACATGTAACCCCCCCTACGAATGGGGATTCCGGGGGTCTTCCTTGGGCTTGTCTCATGCGCTTGCTGCCGGGCTGGTGTCCTGCATTTTGGCAGTTTGGGTGTGATTGCTGGGGAGTGCCTGTGTGGCCTCTGTGTGCTGTCTCTTTGGGAGCTGCCTGGATTGCAGTCGTGGGTGATCTGGGAGGGAGCTCTGTTGAAAGATGTAACTATTTGCTGAAAATCATTTAGAGTGATGGTGATGGTGTACTTTGTCTGGTCTGCCTTCTTTGCAGTGGGGACTATTTTGTTTGTCTCCACTATCTTGGTCCTGGACTGTGAATTGGACCAATCGGTACTGGTGGGACCCAAAATGGAGCCAGACTACAGGAACTGTCTGGAGTCAAAATCTGTAGGAATTGTAGTTTTGGGCTTTTTACGCCTTTTTGCACCTGAAGGGGGAGCCTTTGTTGTGACTTGACAGGAGGATCAGCCAACCAAACCTTTTGGGTCTTGGGGAATTTCCCAGGCTGCTGCAGCTAGTTTCAGTTGTGAGCTGAGAAGTGAAGAAGTAACAGCTCAAGTGATTTTGAACAGCAGTTCTGTGTAGTTTTGCATGGAGAACTGTGAAAGGGCTGAGTTTTGGCCTGCCTGTCTGCCTGCTGACCCTGAGAAGGAAAATAGAGTTTATTCGGACTGAACCGGAAGCAGTGAGGACTTTGTAAGCCACTGGACTGTGACCAGGGTTTAACCTGAAGAAGACCAAAGATTTGCTGAATGTGACTGGTCTGTCAGGATTTCTAGCTGCTTTTGAATCCCTGGTTTGTACAGAGACTTTGCGATTGTGACCAGAAAGTGGTTTGCCTGGTACAGTAGAATTTCCTTATATGTAAATGTGCTGTGTATTGAAAGTGGGTCAGGATTTGGTTCCCCACTGTGTGAACTGGGTTCTGCTTGCTGGTACCGTAGAATCCTTTACATGTAAATGTGATGTGTATTGAAAATGGATCGTAATTTGGTTCCCACTGTGTGAACTGTGTTCTGCTTGCTGGAAGCTTTATCCAGCCTAATCGGACTGAATTCGCGTTCATCTCCATTCGCCTGGGCTTGCCACGCTGGCCCTGCCAGAATACCCCACTGCACTGAGAAAGCCACCGACAAGAGACCTGCCTGGGGATCAGCCCCCACTCCACCCTTGAACAGGAATGACACCTCAGCGAATCGTGTAGGCCCTGTTTCTCCTGGCACTCCAGATTAACCACCTGCTGTCTCGATTTTCGTCCAGCCTGTGTCTAGTCTTGGGTATCAGGAGTAATCATCAGGGTAGCTCCCTGCAACAACAGCCTAACCTAAAAGTGTGTCATCTGATTGTCTTGTTGTTTTCTTTTCACGAACTGAGCCCTCCGGCTCCAGATTACAAATAGTGTATGTTGTGCATGTTGTTTTCTTCCATCACAGGGCCCCAACCAGCTGCAACATTCCTGGTTAGCCAACCATTCTCTATCTGGGTACCCAGAGTGTGTGACTGTTTATGGACCCCGAAGTGCATGCATAACTGTTTGATTGATAGAGCCTTTAAGCAAATTAACCTGATTACGCCCCTCCCTTGTTCAAGCCCCTTAAATAAATCAGATCTAACTCTTTTTTGCATTTATCCTGACTGTGGTTTCAGTTTGTGCAAGAGTACTGTACTGCTGTTATTTGCTGTGTATAACCTTGTTTTACAGGGGGTCCCCAGGGCCAGGCCAGAGGAAAGCCCTGGTGATAAGTGCAAACAGTGTGGGTACTTGTGTGGTGTATCAGGGTATTGTGAAAGTGATTATTGTGTATTGTTCCAGCCACTAGTAAGGAAAGAGGGGGTTACAGTGTCCTGGAGGGCTGTGCCCAGGTTAGCTTGACCACTACCAACCCTGATATCCGGGTGGAGGCACCTGTTTCAGAACTCAGGCCCCTTAACCTGCTACTAGCCATTCAGGCAGGGGTGGTAGACCTTGGGATAGCGCCACCTAGGGGTTACATACAATTCTGGAGACCTTACCTACATAAGGACATAGACAGGGTAGAGAAGGTTCAGAGGAGGGCAACAAAGATGGTACATGGATTGTATCACAAGTCCTATGAGGACAGGTTGAAGGACTTGAATATGTACTCCCTGGAGGAGAGGAAGGAGAGAGGGGATATGATAGAGACATACAAGTATCTTACAGGGAGACAGGGTGCAGGAATACACTATTTGTAAGCAAAAAAGATGTTACAGGACTAGAGGGCATGGGATGAAGTTGGAGGGAGGATGATTCAGAGGAAACATGAGGAAGAATTTCTTCACAGAATAGGTGGTGAACAAGTGGAACACCCTGCCAGAGGAAGTGGTGGGGGCTGAAACAATCACAGGATTTAAGAGTGCATGGGATAGACATAAAGGAATTTTGGAGGTCAGGAGTGAGGGGCAACAGACTTCTAGGAAAACATAAAGTGAACTTACAAGCCCAAATGGGCAGACTGGATGGGCAGTAGGTTCTATCTGCCAACACTGTCTATGCATCTATGTACTGTATCTATGTAATTCCCCTGTCACACATTAAGTGCTGCATCGGGAATTCAAACAACATGAAGTCTTGCTGTATTCTGACAATATGCAGTTAGCCCCAACACTTGTACTGCCCCAGAGAGGAAAGAGTTAACTCTATGCAGAAGCATAGAAGTTGAGCTCAAGCTCGGTTTTCAAACCTCTGTCTCTGGTACTTACCAGTGTAGCGTCAGATTCTTTACTCCACCTAACAGTGAAGTCGCTCCGGAGATTTCCTCTGCTTCGGTTCGATAAAGTTTAAAAAAAGCGTCTGTTTTAACCGATTTGTTTATTATTTTCGGATTTCCAGCCTTTGTCTACAGTACAGGTAGTGTGGTAGATAGGTGGTGACTAGTGTGTTATTTTATAAATAGTGGAAATGGTTTTTTACCTCGGTTCTTCATCGATTGGTCCGTTAGGAACCAACTTTTCTGATTATTTTATTATTTTCTGGGATTAGTGTGGTATTCTGGTGCCAATCGGTTTAAAAAACAGACTTTTTCTGTTCTTTACAGAACCTGTGACACGGTTCAGAATCCGATCGGTTGTTTACAGGGGCGAGCAGAATTCTATTTTGGGGTGTTTAAATTTGACATTTGTGAAAAGGACAGGTAAAGCGGGGTCTGGGGTCGCCAGGCCCCAGAAGCTCTGGGGTGTGTACATGTTCTGTGGTGAATTTTGGGGTTTTCTGGAAGAAAACACACACATTTGTTACATAGCCTCCACCCCTAATTTCATGAGAAACTTTTTTTTTCACATGGAATCAGGGTTGTGGGAGACAGTGACTGTCATAAGTCTACAGAACCTCCAATGGTTGTGGACAACTGGTTATCTAACAGTGCGCTTAACCACCGTGGTTCTACCTGCTGTGTTAGTAATGCTGCCTGGTAACAAGGCATCGCATCACTATGTACACAGATTATGGTGGAATATTATGCTGTGAGCACCAGGTCACCATCTAAACTCCCCCATGTTTTCTGTCATGGTGCCCTATTTGCCCTCCCCAATGTTACTAGTGTGCAAGCATGTCTGTAACCATTAAGGGTTATCTTCTCACCCATATCTACCATCAAAGCATTATTTTACCAAGTGCAAAAACAAATCTAATAAAAGCTAATAAAACATTTAAACCAGCTTTTTTTTGTTAATTTTGCACACACAAAATATACAGATGTCCACTGTATAATCGCAATATGCCACTCAAAAATGTTGGTAATGCCAGGATTTACCCATGCCCTGGGGTGTTTTAGCCACTTGGCTGTGCCTCGTGGCCAAACAACACCCCAGGGCATGGATAAATCCTGACATCACCAATTCCCTCTCATGGTATATTGTTTAAATCACACCACATGGTACAGTGCCTCTTGTTCCAGATGTCTGCAAGTGAAATGTGATACCCAAGCACAAAAAAATGTTCTTGCCAGTGCCTGTTGGTCATGTGGCAACAGTACACGATGTGCCCATACAAACATCAATGCAATGACTGTATCAAGAAAGCACCACCAAACCACTTTGTCATGATTGCCCTATCTTGCTCCTACAGAAAACAGCCCACACTGAAAACTGAAATTATACAATGGGGTATGAAAATCCTGTAACCTCATTGGTCAAAACACATCACATGCCCATGATAAATCCTCCAGCATACCCACTGTAAACATTTTATATCACTATAAAAACAAAAACAAGTTGAACATTGTATAATAGCAGATTTATGTCCACACCTCCTCCATGGCTCCCTGGGCATAACCCCCAGAGTTGTCTCTTCCTGACCAGCCTTTGTGTACACACCCATCAACATTCAGAGACAGCTTGAATTTAGCCAGCTTGGCAAAACAAGGTAGGTGAATCAGTGTGGAGGAGTTGCATATACTGTAAGTAAATGTTAAAAATAATTCCAGTATACCCTTACATTAGTCTTACAGGGATGTGCACTTGGTATGAGTAATTAACCAATCATTGTAAATACACTTTGCTCTTTCTCTTGCCTTCCACCACAGCACGGCACACTGAGAAAAACTTTGCCAGCCCCCTCACCCCCCATATAGTAGGCCAGAGAACTTGAGTTCTGTCTCATGATAGGTGCGTGCAGCTCAAAGTCCCCCCCACCACCACCACCCCGTTTTGCTGGACTCACTTGGCATGTTCCTTTGCTCAGCTGAGAAATGTGTCCAAGTCCCCATGCACTATCTCAGCATACGGCAATGCTAGACTGAGTATGACCACTGTCCCCAGAGTTGCTGAACATGATTTAGTGGCTACAGACTGTAACCCCGGGCCCCAGCGGTGCATGTCTGAGGTTCCAGAGAACAGAACACACACCAGGGCACAGACTCCCCCCCCAAAGGGCCCATAGAACATCTAAGATGCCTGCTGGTGACAGACTTTGCCCCCCCCATGTAGCAGGGCATAGTCCCCCCCCGCCACACACACACACACACACACACATCTCTGCTGGTCGGGATCCGTATCTCACCTATAGCAAAGACTGGCTGCTCAAATCCTGGCTACTCACATGAAGGCTCACACCAATCCACTGTGGTTCAAAACCTTGCCTCTGAAGCCCCCAACTTGTGCACAAATGGTCAAAAGGTCAGAAAACTACATGGGGATTGGGGGAGAGCCTTTGCCTGCTGAGATCTCCCTGAAACACAGGACCCAAGTAAACTGTAGCCAAGCAAGCCAGGGGACATCTGACTGCACATCTTTCCAACCAGGATCATCGGCATGTCAGGCCTGCAGTGGCAACCAAGGAGTGAGAGTCACCATGACCTCCTGGCCTCGATCTCCTCGGACAACAACAGCACACCAGTTGGAGAGGGAGACAACAAACTGCACCAGGTGGATCCAGTCGGCTTCCTGCAGCACAGGTCATGGGCTGCACTAACAACGGAGGGCAGAGGGTTTAAAACAACATCCCTCGATTCTCCAACAGCACAGAGCAGCAGCTGAGGCCTGATGGTGTGGGCAAACACACAGGACAAGAGTTTTCAAGCTGAGGAAAAGTTCATCTACCAGGGGCACAATCTCAAGCTGTTGGGGTTGGGATTCAACAAGGCAATAGGAGTATTTTTCACAGAAAGAGTGGTGGACAAATGGAATAGTCTACACATCAATATAGCCAATGCTGACACTATATGTGGGGTCTCAAAGCACAAAGGGTAATCTTTGGGGGCCCTTAAAGATTACCCTTTGTGCTGACCCTAATATAGTGTCAGCATTGGCTATATTGATATAGATTTATTCCATTTAGAATGTTAGAACACATGTTTCAGCCGTGAGATGCCTTGCTAATGTATAGCTAATATTTTCTCGAGTGGTCCCTGTCTTTTACAGTTTCATTAGAAATGAGACTGTGTAAGACAAGGACCACTCTGAGGGAAATATTGGTTATACACTGTAGAGCATCTCAGGGCAGACATGTGTTCCTCTAGTCTCTGGCTTTTCATGTTAACAAGGAAACACACATGCACAAACACAAGCAGAAGCAGATAAAACAAAATTAAACAGTGCAGAAAGAACTGAAGGGACAGGATCAGTTGTGTTCCAGGACAGTAGTTGCTGCTTGTTGTTTTCACAGGGTTCTTGTGGATTTTACTTGGTAGAAGATTAGTTCTTTTCTTTCTTACTTCTAAGGGGCTAGCAGGGTATTGTTTTGGGGGCTGCTGGAAGTTTGAAAACTGGTTTGGTGGCTGTAAGTGGGCTCATTTTGTGGATGTTTCACTGTGTAACAGGCTGCGCTGGTGGAGGCCTATTTCTTCTGATTTAAAACCTATTTGGTGGGATTTGCTTGGAGATGGTTATTTGAATTGGAGACCTATATCTGTTAATTTCAAGACTATTTTGATGTGTTGTTAGTGAAGCTGATTAAATTGGAGACCTGTTTTGGCAGCAAACATATTTTGGGGCTTTGAGTTGAATTTTGATTCCTTTTGCTGACTCCACTAGCTGCAAAGGTTAGTGCATAGGGGGAAGGGTGTTAATGGTCTGGCCAGGTCTCACTCAGCCAATTGACTGGAGGCAGAGCTGAATCAGGTTTGAGGTGATAGCTGCTTTGTCTTCTCAGAAAGAACTGGAAGGGGACAGGATCAGTTGTGTTCCAGGGCAGTAGCTGCTGCTTGTTGTTTTCACAGGGTTCTTGTGGATTTTACTTGGTAGAAGGTTAGTTCTTTTCTTTCTTACTTCTAAGGGGCTAGCAGGGTATTGTTTTGGGGATGCTGAAAGTTTGAAAACTGGTTTGGTGGCTGTAAGTGGGCTCATTTTGTGGATGTTTCACTGTGTAACAGGCTGCACTGGTGGAGGCCTATTTCTTCTGATTTAAAACCTATCTAGTGGGATTTGCTTGGGCCTGGTTCTTTGGCTGCTGGGCTTGGAGGGGAGACACAGGGCTGATACACTCTCTCTCGAGTCAGGTGTCTGCCCAAGATGCGCCCCCCCCAAGAATTCTGCTAATTTATAGGGGAACACCTGCCCTGCAATTTGAGGAAGAGGCTGCAGGTGCAGCTCATGTAGTTCTAGCCACTGGGGGTTGGATTTAAAGGCTGGGAGAGAGGAGCTTAGGGAGTTGTTCATTTCCCTTATAAGTTTAATGTGTTGTACTGCACCTAGTAACAGGGTTACTGGTGTACAGTGGGACTGTCTCTAAGATTAGTGGGTGACCTGATTAGGCAGTAGAGTGTATCTTGGATTAGGGGAGAACCTGGTGGCTCACCCAAGGAAACCTATTTGGAAGGGGATGGAACCTCACGTCATTAGGGTCGGCATCTTTGGGAGGGTGGTGGGTGCTAGGGGTGTGGAGCAGCCATGATACTGGACTGGGCTTGAAGTTCGGTGGTTGCCCAGTGTGCTACCAGCTGGCACAGCTTAGGGAGGAGGTTGGGGATTAGGAGACAGCTGGGGGAAGGGGGCAGTATGGTTGGGGAAGGGGGCTGGGGATCTCCCACGGGGTTGCACCAAGCACTGGGGGCGGGGGCATAGGGAAAGGAGTGCAGGAGAATATTCAGGGGTCACATAGGGACCCTGACAGAGGGGGTTCAAAAGGACACTACCAAGGAAGCAGGCAGGTAACTGGAGACCCTCACAAAGGAGGGATGGAGGGACAACATTCTCAGGGAAGTAGGCAGATGGCCAGGGCTGGACAGAAGGAAGCAAGGCGGGGAGGTGGAGCAGACCTTACACTCAGTAACTGCTTCAAATCTCTTCTTCTGCTCGAGGATGAGGGGGTGATGTAGCCACGACAGGGGTGGTTAGAGATGGAAAGGGAGTGGGGGGCAGGAGGCAGGGGCCAGATAGCAGGAAGAACAGGGGGACCTGGAATGCAGGAAAATGGGGTGAGCAGTGAATCAGAGCAGGAGGGGCAGGGGGAAGAGAGAGGAAAGCGCAAGGAGAAGGACCAGTTGGGAGGAAAGGTAAAGGAGAAGGACCAGAAGTACAAGGAGGATTCAGTAAAGGGAGCTGAGGGTTTAGGCCAGGGGAGCACGACGAGCAAGGCAGAACTAAATGGAGACAGGAAGGAAGGGAGGACGAGCCAGGCTAGTTTAGCAGATGGGGGAGAAGGACCAGTCGCAAGCAGTGAGGGGGAATTAGCAAGGTACAGAAGGATACTCAGGAGGAGGACAGGCATAGGATTGAGGAGGGGGGTGCCATGGTAATAAGGAGGGGTGGCATGTGGCACCCAGATAGGGGAGGAACAAGGAGCCGGCTGGGTGGAGGCGGGAAAGGATGAGGACATGGAAGGAGGAAATGGAGGAAATGGAGCGGTCAGAGTGCACCTGTTGGGGATTCTATGATCAGGGGTATCAAATGGGATAGGGAGGAAGCCTGGCCAGTTAGAACAAGATGCTTCCCTGGACTAACGTGCACAGGGCTAAGCACGAGAAGTATATCAGCTGGCAAAAGGATTGTGGGGTTCCCTGACATACTGGTCCACCTGGGTACAAATGACATTGAGGGAAATAGCGAGCTAGAGATACAGGCAAGATTCAGGAGCTTGCCAGGGTCTGTCATGACATAGGATGCACAGTTTCCTTCTCAGAAATCCTGCCGGTGCCAAGGGCTAGTGGGGAACAACAAAAGGAAGATTATGGAGATAAACCAGTGGCTCAGGGAGTGGTGGTAGGCCAGAGGGTATGGGTTGATGGGGATTGGGGAGACCTGGGAGGATAAGGAGCTGTATACTGAGATGAGACTCCATCTCAATTTGGAGGCGAGGGAATCCTTAAGTTGAAAATAGAGGGTTCATTGGTGAAAGTGGGGTTTAAACTTGTGAAGGGGGGAAGGATGGGAGAAAAGGCTGTCAAGAGGGTGCCGATAAAGGAGGGACTCTGTCTCCACCCCCCTGGGGAGCTGGAGGATTGCAGGAAAAGGCCGACTGGCAAAGTGCAGACCAGGGGGAAAACAGAATCCCCATGGGAACATGAGCAGGGGAAATAGAACTATAGGGAAAGGGTGGAAGGTAGTCCTGCTAAATGCCAGGAGCCTGGGCAATAAAATGCCTGAGCTCCAGGCGATGCTAACTGAGGGAGCAGTGGATGTGGCAACGGTCACTGAGACTTGGGCCACTGCAGGACATGACTGGGACCTGAACCTGGAGGGTTACACTATGTTCAGGAAGGACAGGGGGGAGGGAAGGGGAGGAGGGGTAGCAATGATAGTCAAAAACTGCATTGGCATAGGGGGAGTAGAGGAGGCGGAGGGAACCGTGGAGGCGATTTGGGTCACCTTGATAACAAGGGGGGCAAGAGAGTAAAAATAGGAGTGGTGTATAGACCCCCTGCCCTGGCAGAGGAGCTGGAGGACAGTCTGGTGGCAGATGTTGGGAGACACTGCAGACTGGGCAGGGGAACGGTGGTGGTGTTGGGGGGACTTAAACATGCCAGGAACAGACTGGGAGACTATGACATCCTCTGTGACCAGGGAACAGAGGTTGTTGGATGTCTTTCAAGACGCGTTCCTAACTCAGCAGGTGAGGGAACCGACCAGGGAGGCACGGGTACTGGATGTGGTCCTGCAGACAGTGACCAGATTGGGGCCTGAGGTAAGGGACCCATTGGCGGGAGTGACCATACCGGTCTGGTTCTGCCTGGACCTAGGAGGGTAGAAGGCTGCCAAAGACGGAAGTAACCGACTTCAGGGGGGATTTTAAGGAAATGGGAAGGATCCCATGGAGCATTTGGATGGGATTAGGTCAGACATGGACGCTGATAGTAGGTGGAAATCATCAGGAGAGGGTGCAGGATGTTACCAGCACCTGTGCAAGAGTAAGACAAAATGCGGAGGGCCCAAAACCTTGCTGGTGGACCAGGGAGGTCCAGGAGGTGGTGCGGGAAAGAAGGCAGCCTATAAGCAATTCAAGTGCTCAAGGAGAAAGGGATCGAGGGGAGTATGAGCTGATGGCTAGAAGGGCCACTAGGGTGGTGAGGGTGGCTAAGGCAAGGAAGGAGCAGAACCTGGCCAGGGAAATTAGGAGAGGGAACAAGGGGTTCTTTAGATACATTGGGGAAAAACGAAGGGTGAAGGGGCAGATTAGCAGGATTAAATCAGGGGAGAGATGGGCACAAGACCCAGGGGAGCAGGCTGAGGTACTAAATGAGTACTTCACCTCAGTTTTCACCAAGGAAAATGGGGGTGCTGCATCATACATGGGATGAAACAGAGATACTGAGGAGGGGGACCCTTACCGATTGGCGGGTCTGGGGAGAGGGGGAGGCATCACTGGCAGGAGGGGAGAGGGCTAAGCAGGGAGAAGAGGTACCGGAAGTGGAAATCACAGCAGAGAGAGTGAGGGAAGCCCTCAGCTCCCTTAAGACGGAGAAAGCACCGGGGCTGGATAAATTACATCCCAGAGTGCTGAAGGAACTTGCGGATGTCCTGGCGAAACCCCTGGTGGAGATTTTCACCATCTCTCTGAGGACAGGGTGGGTGCCCCAGGACTGGAAGGTGGCGCATATAGTGCCTATCCACAAAGGGGGATCAAGGGAGGTGGCAGGGAACTACAGGCCTGTCAGCCTGACATCAGTGGTGGGCAAGGTGATGGAGGGCATTGTCAAGGAGAGGCTGGGGGATCTGGATAAGTCAGGGTGCCTGGATGATAGACAGCATGGATTCATCCTGGGGAAATCATGTCAGACAAACCTGGCGGAGTTCTATGACTGGGTGACGAGTGCCTTGGACCTGGGTAGACCAGTGGACGTCCTCTTTCTAGACTTCAGCAAGGCATTTGACTCTGTTCCTCACGTGGGCCTGTTGGATAAGCTGGGAGAAATGGGGGTGGGGAACCAGATGATCAGATGGATAGGCAATTGGCTCCAGGACCGGACCCAGAGGGTCGTAGTTGGCAGGATAGTCTCATCCCCAAGGAGGGTCATTAGTGGGGTCCCATAGGGATCAGTCCTTGGGCCCCTTCTGTTCAACGCCTATGTCTCTGACATAAGGACAGGAATCAGGAATGAGATGAGTCTCTTTGCGGATGACTCGAAACTGGGGGCGGTGGTGGATGGGGAGGAGGGGAGGGTGGCCCTACAGGGGGACCTGGAGGCTCTGGAAAGATGGTCTAGAAAGTGGAAGCTGAGGTTCAATGCAGGGAAATGCAAGGTACTCCACCTGGGGGCCAGAAAGCCGGGCCAAGTGTACACCCTGGGAGGGGAAATGCTACAAGTCTCGATGGCTGAGAGGGACCTGGAGGTGGTGGTGGATGTCAAGATGAACAACTCTGAGACTTGTAGGAGGGCAGCAGCCAAGGCCAACAGGATGCTGGGATGCATCGCTAGGGGGATCACATCCAGAAGGAGGGAAGTGATACTCCCTCTGTATAACTGCTTGGTGAGGCCGCACCTTGAGTACTGCATGCAGTTTTGGAGGCCACACTTAAAGAGGGACATTAACCTCCTGGAGAGATCCAGAGGAGGGCAACCAAAATGATTTGGGGCTTGGGGACAGGACCTATGAGGAGAGGCTCACATTGGAAGAGAGAAGGGACCGGGGGACATGATAGAGGTCTTCAGGTACATGAAGAGGGTAAATAGGGGAGGAACAGTCAGAGTGCTTCGAAGGAAGGAGGAGGGGGCCACTAGAGGGCATGGGTGGAAGCTGGAGGGGGGAAGATTCAGGGGAGAAAGGAGGAGGTGCTACTTCACTGAGAGGGTGGTGGAGCCATGGAATGCGCTGCCTAGGGGGCTGGTGGAGGCAGAGACAGTGGAGGGGTTCAAGAGGGTGGGACACGTACAGGGAAGGGTTCTGGAAGCAAAATCAATGCAGCAAGAATATCCGGAACTGGGAAGGAGAAGCCAGAGAAGGTGAGGGGCAAGGTCAGCTCCCAGGGTGGGGCTGACCAAACGACAGACACGAAAGACCGTTAGGCCTATTCTGCTGGCATTTTAGTATGTTAGTAAGCATGGGCAATATCAGACTCACTGCATTACAAAATCCCCATTTATTTAATCATTTAAGCTCATTCTGTAAATAGCCTACAGCCATGGAACAAGGCCCTCACAAATCACTATTCACCAAGAACATTTTTACTTTACAAAAGGTGAGCTACTGCCTGACTCTGAAGTTACTAGGAATTTAAATCACAAATTCATGACAAAACTTCATATTTTCATCTTTGGCTGGTTTTTATTATTCAGTTTGTACATCAACACTTCTTCTTAACTGTATTGTACAATGATTCATTGTACAATACAGTTAACAAGTTGATGTACAAACTATATTGCATGTCTGCATGATCCTCCAGTTCTGTCCTCCTTACCTTATGGCTTCGGGTCTGCTTCTGCTGGCCTGGACTGGTCTCTGAAGTCTGACCTTGCTGGGTCTCTTACTCTCTTGGCAAAAACAAAATGCTTGTTTTGCTACTGGCACTGCTTCTGAATCTCGACTCGACGCACCGCAGGTCCGCACTGTCTCCGCCGCCTCCTCACCCGCGCCCAGTGTAAATTGCTGCCAAATTTTCCTATCAAAACACTGAAAAATCTTTCAGTCTGGCGCCTAGCCTCTCGCTCTGTCGCACTCTCTCCTCGCTTCTTGTGGGTTCCCCGCGGTTTTACTGTGTGCAGTCTGCTCCGCCATCCAGTCAGGTGACCCAGTCCCACTGACAGTCGTCTCCTCTCACAAGCCATGGCAACAGGAAACAGGAAACAGGATGGATGTGTCAGGACGGGACTCAGGGTCGCTGGAGGGATTGGGGGTGAGACAACAGACTACACAGCACTAGCCTCCAGGTATACCTAACCACACAGGCGAAAAAAATTTTTTTTTTTTTTAATCGGACCCCATCCTAATGGCGCCTGGTGTCTGCACAGCTGAGAAGTGGAGCAGAGGAGAAGGACCGTGATTCGCCTGACCCCCCCCCGTAGACTACTGTATACCCGGCCGGCCGGGTATCCACAGGTGCACCTAGCTTGCTTTGTTACAGCAACCAGCAATCGGGCGGCGCGGTGCTAAAGCACAAATATAAATGAACAGTGCACCCCACGCTCGCTCTGTCTGTACCAATTTTAAATTAATTTTTGCAGTCATTTTTTCGGGGGGTGTTTGAACACCCTAAACACCCCCCCTGCCTACGCCCCTACAACTTACCTGGCTTGAAAGCTTTAATGGTAATTCGTTAGGTTGGCCATGTCTCAGAAACCCAAGAAAAAAACGGTCCCACTGGGTTTCAACACTGTACTGAGTGTGGGGAGGCCTTTGCCAAGGCCGACCCCCACCTCATCTGTGTTTATTGTCTGGGGTTTGACCACCTCAAAACAAACTGCCAGATTTGCAAAAACTTCCCTAAAGCCACTCTTGAAAAAAGTTGAGTAGGCTGAAGGAAAGGGAGGCCAAGATGTCTGTAGATCCGTAGGGCCAGCCCGGTTCGGTTGCGGCCGAACCTGAGTAGTGCTACTAACTAGATGATACCTCCACGGGCAAAAGGAGGTCTGACTCTGAGGGGTCGGTTCTGTAGAAAAAGGAGTGTAAGTCAGCCGGTTCGGATCCAGCACTGCGTTCTCCAACCGCTGACGAGATAGCCAAAGCGATTAGTACAGTTCAATTGCTTTGCCTGGTTCTGTCCGAACCGGTAATGCTAGTTAGGTAGTCGGATCGGTTGGATCCAACTCCATCGGATTATGATCCGGATGCTTTCTATGAGGCGTGGGAGAGAGAGGAAGAATATCCCGACGATGAGGATGAGGATGAAGGTAATGACTTTGAAGGTCTGGATGTGCCCATTGAACTGGACATCTCCCCAGACAGGCCCTCCAATGTCTCCCTCCCAGGCTTTCTGAGTCCCTTCACACTTCTTGTTTTACAAGAAGGTGGCTGGAAACCCTTCAGCTCCCTATGGTTGAAGCTGCTGAGGAGGAGGAAGAGCCTGATTTTGTAGAAATGATGGACATCCCAGAGTCCAAAAGATTGTCTATTCCTCTTCACAAGTCCTTGGGGAAACAGACACAAAAACTTTCACAAACTCCTAACTCCTTACCTCCTGTGGATAAGAGAATGGACAGGAGGTATATGTTATCAGGCTCAGGTACAGAGTTCTTATACACTCATTGCAGCCATGTTGGGGTAATGCAGGCTGCAGCCTGTGACAGCACTAACATACCTTTGGCTTCACACCCCCGAGACAAGGACTCCAGAAAAGTTGATGCCATGGCTAAGAAACAATATTTGGCATCCTCTTTGGGACTCAGGCAGGCAAATTACATGGCCTACACAGCCAGGTACCAGAAATCCAGGTGGGATACGGTTCTGGAACTGGCTAAACAGGCCTCCCCCCTGCTAGCCAAAGAGCTGGAGGAGGTGGCTGCTGATGGAATTGAGGCATCCAAAGTGCAATTTCATGCTGCTGTGGACTCCAACGATGTGGCATCAAGAGTCATGGCTACATCTGTGTCTCTCAGAAGACATGCTTGGCTCAGATGTACTAGCCTTTCGCAGGATACCCAGGCCAAGGCTATGGATTTCCCTGTAGTGGGTAACTCTCTGTTTGGGGAGCAGACAGAGGCTTACATGAAAAAAATGGACGCAGAAAGGACCACTTACAGAAGTGCACAGGCCAAAGAGAGGCAAGCCACTCCTCAGAAGCAGCAGTCTAGGGACAGGGGCAGGCCTTCCATGAGCCTTTTACCAAGCCCAGGCTTCCTCTTTTTCCCACTGAGGGGTTCTTTCGAGGAGAGGCAGGGGGGGATGAGCAGGGCTGCATCCTCTTCCCAGTCCAAGCCCCTGCCAGAAGACACCCTGATGTGTCAGCCGGTCGACTCCTATTCCAGTAGTAGGTAGCTGGCTTACTACTTCCAGACCTGGAAGCCTGTTACCTCAGACAAGTGGGTCCTGAAGTAGTAAGCCAGAGACTGGCCCTCCCACTAAAAGGTTTTCCAAAACTGAGGCCAGGTCTTTCCACCTGCATCCATCCCAGAGACCCTTGCCCTAGAGACAGAGGTTTCTGTCTTCTGGCTCTCAGAGCTGTAGAAGGTTCTACTCAACACAGGAGCAAAGATCTGTACTCCAGGTACTTCCTTACCCCAAAGAAGACAGGGAGTGGTGACCCATCCTAGACCTAATTTAACCCCAGGTGGCGCTATCCCAGGGCTATTACCCCTGCCTGCACAGCTAGTAGCAGGTTAAGGGGCCTGAGTTCTGAAACAGGTTCCTCTACCTGGAGGTCAGGGTTGGTAGTGGTCAAACTAACCTGGGCACAGCCCTCTGGGACACTGTAACCCCACTCTTTCCCTTCTTGTGGTCTAAGCAATATACGATAATCACTTTCACAGTACCCCTTGTACACCATACCAGTACTCACACTGTTTGCACTTACCACCAGGGCTGGTTCCTCTGGCTTGACCCTGGGGACCCCCTGTAAAACAAGGTTATGCACAGTAAATAGCAACAGTACAGTACTCTTGGCACAAACTGGAACCACAGTCAGGTTAAATGCAGAAAAAGTCAGATCTGATTTATTCAGGGGACTTGAACAAGGAAGGGGTGTAATCAGGTTGATTGGCATAAACACTATATTAATCAAACAGTTATGCCTGCTCTTTAAGTCCCCACACAGTCACACACTCTGGGTACCCAGGTAGGAAAATGGTGGGCTAGCCAGGAACGTTGCAGCTGGTTGGAGCCCTGTGATGGAAGAAAGCAACATGCACAACACACACTACTTGTAATCCAGAGCTGGGGGCTCAGTTCGTGAAAGAAAAGCAACAAGACAATCAGATGACAACACTTTAGATGTAGCTGTTGTTGCAGGAGCTACCCTGATGTTTACTCATGATACCCAATACTAGACACAGGCAGGATGAAATCGAGACTGCAGGTTGCTGAGCTGGAGTGCCCGGAGAAAGCAGGGCCCACACGAATCACCGAGGCGTCATTCCTGTTCAAGTGTTGAGTGTCATAAACTCGCTCAGCTGGCCAGCCTTCTACTCCCAAAGTGCCAACCTCTGAGCATATGATTTGTGACAGATTGGTTGGCAGCGGTGGCATAAAAAGTTTGGTGGTATAAGCTTCATTGTTCAGTGTGTCAGCTTGAGACCGTTTAGCTCACTTGAAAAAAAAAAAGAAAGTTAGCGTTTTATTTCAAAAGGAAATAGAACTATATCCCTTGACTTACAGTTAAGTTCCTACCCATTTTATTTTTTTTTCTAAAGTGCCAGTCAGATTAGCATAGTCAAAGAAGAAAATGGCTTCCGACTACAGCAGGCACTCTGTAGATTTCTTAAAGCAGTTGTGCGGGGACAGGGGAGTCTCGTTTGGGGTGAAAGCCAGTAAGCAGAACCTCATAGATGCCCTGATGTTAGCAGATACCCAGAGCAGCGAGTCAGAGACCAGGACTGAAAGGGACAAACCTCAAGTCTGGAAGGGCTAGTGGCCAGTGAGGGGTCCCAAGCCAATGAGGTGGACAGCAGGGTCACTGTCAGTGAAGGCCACAGCAGCAGGGGATGGTCACCAGTATCCTGAATCCAGAGGTACTCAAACTGCAACCTGAGTTGCGCAGGATGGAACTGGAGGCAGAGCGACAACAGAGAGAGGTGGATCGTGAGGCAGAGCGACAACAGAGGGAGGTGGTCCATGAGGAACGTGAGCACCAGCGAGAGGCAGAGGAGAAGAGAGAGTGAGAACACAGAGAGGCAGAGGAGAGGAGAGAGGAGCGCCAGTGGCAATGTGAACTGGAGAAGCTATGACTACAACCAGCAGCACCAGGGAAGGTAAGTGGCTTGGGTTTAACTGGGACTGCAGGACTGGGTTACAAATTGAACTCCAAATTAATAGCTGAGTTTAAGGAAGGGAGGACATGGACACATTTTTAAATTATTTTGAAAAGGTCTGTATTCAGGCTAAAATTCTAGAGAGTCCTGGAGCTTCCAGCTATCCCACTACTTACCAGAAAAGCTCGGGATGCATTGGGTCAAATGGACAATGAAGACAACAATGATTACAGCAAGTTAAAAGCTGCACTGTTAAAAGTTTGAATTAACTGCTGAATCATACACAGCTAAATTCTGTAAGCTCAGGAGAAGCCCTGATATGAGCTACAAGGAGCTAGCCACAAAACAATGTCAGTTTTTAAAACTTTGGTGGGAAGGAATTGAGGCAAACACTGTTGATAAAATTGAAAATGTGATTTTATTAGAACAGGTTTATTGGGCATGCCCAGCAGAGATAAAAACCTGGCTAGAGGACCGGGATCCAGAAACAGTGCAAGAGGCTGCTGAACTCTGGGACCGCTATGCCAAGAGCAGACCTGCTCTGAGAGCGAATAGGGTGAGTGTGGCAGCAGAAAGGAAAAAGCGCCTTCAGGGCAGCTAAAACCCTCACTGCCTCCACGAAACCAGTTAGCCCCAGGTTTCAAAGAAAAGATTTCTCTGAAGTAAGAAATGTTTATTGTTATGTAAAGAAACTGAGCACATTGCCAGACAGTGTCCAAGAAGGGCAAGCAATAATGCGCAAAGTAGTACCAGAAAGGAAGTGGGTTGTTTGTGTGTCTTCTGGAAGCATGCCAGTGAACATGAGGGACACATGCACCCAGCCATGGTAAATGGCGACAGACGCAGGGTTAAGGGACACAGGGCATCCCTGACATTGG
The DNA here is from genome assembly GCA_016271365.2 of Neoceratodus forsteri. Taxonomy (NCBI): domain Eukaryota; kingdom Metazoa; phylum Chordata; order Ceratodontiformes; family Ceratodontidae; genus Neoceratodus; species Neoceratodus forsteri. The sequence continues at coordinate 370,552,025 of CM028137.1, forward strand.
TAAAGGGGATCTGGTACAGCCTGGTCAGTTTATACCTAATAAACACGTGACTGTACAGGACTTTACGGTGAAGAGAAAACATTGCCACTGGCCAGTGTTCTCCTGGACTGGGGTGAAACAGGGGGAACTGTGCAAGAGGTGGCTGTAGCCATCACATTAGCAGTGGATGTGATCCTGGGTAACAATCTCCAGCAGGGGGTGGTATGTGCAGTTACCTGTAGTCAAGCGGCCAGGGAAAATTGTAGTTCCCTGAGCCTCCCAGAAGCCATTGGGGAAGATACTGAGAGGCTGGTTCCCCAGCCTGTGTCTCCAGAGGGGGGAACTGATAAAAAGAGGGTAGAAATTTCCCCAGTAGCAAGTAACCACATAGCTACAGAGGGTTACTCCGAAGAGGGAGGAATGACCTTTTGTCAGAAGATTGGGATTGACAGTGATCCTGAGGGCCCTGTCGCTAGTGCTAGGGACCCTAATTTAGCGACTGAAGGGGACCTGTCCCATGCCTTGGAAGGTGTGAGGGTTCAGTGCCTGCTCAGAGGAGTGACCCTAGTTTAGAGAAGCTGAGGGCTTGGACAGACTCGGATGGTGCACAGGAGGTGACAGCAGACATAAGGTTTATTGGGAAGATGAACTTATGTAAACCCAGGCAGTACAGACCGAGGGAGGGATGCTAGACCGCAGCTTGTCATTCCCAGGGATATCGTGGAGCAGTTGCTCAAGGTTGCCCATGATATTCCCTTGTCTGGTCATCTGAATCAAGTGCACAATGCAGCGGTTGGCCCAGAATTTCTACTAGCCTAACTTCACCCAGCAGGTGAAGGAGTATTGCAGGTCTTGTCACCGTGCCAAGAAAAGGGAAGGCGGCAAGAAAACCCAAGCCGTCCTGATCCCTTGCCCATAACAGAGGAGCCATTCCAGAGGGTGGGAATGGATATTGTGGGGCCTTTATATACTCCCAGCCCCTCAGGAAAGAGATTCAGCTTGACTGTGGTGGATTATGCTACCGGTACCCAGAGGCGGTCGCCTATCTTTTCTAAGGACAGACAAGTGGCAGATGCCTTGTTGGGATTTTCTCCCATGTTGGGTTTCCGGAGGTAATCACCGATCAAGGGGTTCCTTCATGTCGGATCTAATGAAATGTTTATGGAAGAAGTGTGGGGCGGTGTAGAGATGCACAACACCGTATCACCCCAAGCCAATGGGCTTGTGGAACGCTTCAATGGTACCCTAAAGTCAATGCTCCGGCGTTTGCTGAACAGCATGGGAGGGACTGGGAGAAATACCTTCCCCACCTGTTGTTCGCATACAGGAATGTGCTCCAATAGTCAACAGGATTTTCCCTCTTCAAGCTCTTGTATGGACGCCGGGTACGTGGGCCCCTAGACTTGATCCGGGAGGACTGGGAAGGCAAGCACGCCACCCAGGGAACTCCTATTGTGGATTATGTCCCACGGTTTAGGGAAAGGCTGAAGGAGCTTATGAGAACAGCCCAGAGCAACCTGGCAGCTGCCCAACAGAAATAAAAAGTATGGTACGCCCGCAGAGCTAGAGCTCGCTCGTACATGGTGAGTCAGGAAGTCATGGTCCTTATTCCGGTCCGGAAAGACAAGCTGCAAGCTGAGTGGGCTGGACCATACAAAGTGGTTAGGAAGGTAAATGATGAAACTACATTGTGGAATTACCTGACCGTAGACAGACAGAAAGGATGTACCATGCCAACATGATGAAGCCATATGCAAATAGGGCTGACATGGTGTTCGCAGTGTGTAGTCCTGGGGAGGGGATGGACGAAGGAGACCCCCTTCTGGACTTGCTGGAAGAGAGTAAGTGGGAGTTCTCTGGAGGCAGTAATTGTCTCCCAGCTGAACCCGGACCAGATCCAGAAAATGAGGGCGGTTTTAGCAGACTTTGCCCCTTGTTTAGCGCCAAACCTGGACTAACCCCTTAGCGACACACAATGTGGAGACAGGGACACAGACGCCAATCACGCGGACAGCATATCGGTGTCAGAGGCTGTCCAAAAGGACATTAGGAGGAAGTGGAGGAGATGCTGGATTTGGGGTAATCCAGAGATCCCACAGTCCCTGGGCCTCCCGTAGTCCTTGTACCCAAGCCAGATGGCTTGACTCGATTCTGTGTAGACTATTGTGGACTTAATGAGTCACGAAGTCAGACGCCTACCTGATGCCCCGGACGGACGAACTCCTGGACAAGAAGCGACCACCTTACGCCATTGACCTGACAAAGGAGCATTGGCAGGTATAGTTGATGGACAGAGCTAGGGAAAGGTCAGCCTTCATCACTCTGATAGGCTTATTTGAGTTCAAAGTAATGCCTTTGGAATGAAGAATGCCCCGGCCCCTTTCCAAAGGTTGGTGAACCAGGTGTTAAATGGTGCTGAGGAGTACGTCGTGGTGTACCTGGTGACATTGCCATCTTCAATACCAGCTGGGAGGAACACCTTTCACACCTTAGGGAAGTGCTGGACAGGATACAGAGGGCCGGGCTCACTGTCAAAGCCGAGAAGTGCCAGGTGGCCATGGGGGAAGTGGCATACCTCGGACATGTGGTAGGCCAAGGACAGCTCCATCCTAACCAAATAAAGATAGAGGTGATCCAGGCGTGGCCCAGACCAGAAACCCAGAAGCAGGTCAGGAACTTTCTAGGGACAGCAGGGTACTACAGAAAGTTTGTACCTAGTTACAGTGCCCTGGCTGCTCCCCTATCTGACCTGACAAAGAAAAAAATGCCAAGGAAAAGCACCTGGGGCCCAGCCTGTGAGGAAGCCTTTACCAAACTGAAGGAGGCACTGTGCAGTGCTCCTGTTTTGACAAGTCCAGACTATAGCAAAACTTTTATAGTTCAGACGGACACCTCAGACGTGGGTATTGGGGCAGTACTAAGGCAGACATCCAGCGAAGGGAGGGACCACGCCATTGCCTACCCGAGTAAAAAACTGCTTCCTAGGAAGCAAGTGTACTCCACTGTGGAAAAGGAGTGTCTTGCCGTAGTGTGAGCCCTAAAGAAATTGGAACCATACTTGTATGGGCAGCCTTTTGTGGTGCAGACTGACCACAACCCCCTGGTTTGGCTAACGCAGATGGGGAAAAACAATGGCAGACTGCTCAGATGGAGTCTTGCTTTACAAGGGCATGATTTGAAAATCATACATGGGGTCGGAGCCAAGAATCAGAACTCCGATGGGCTGTCTAGGGTCTATGAGGAGTGAACTGATTTGGGAAGCTCATCCCACGTAGGGAATAGAGCCCCCAAATTCAGTCTAGGTGGGGAAGAGTGTGACGTAGACAGCCAGCTCTGAGTGCTGTATCTAATTTTTTTTATTACATATAAAATATGTGATGGGAAGGGCAGTCAGAAGACCCACAGTCTTGCTGAACTGACACATCCAAAACCCCGAGGATAAGTTCAAAGGAAAGGAGGTATTTAAACTACAGAGATCTGAGGTTCAATTAGCATGTTAAATTTGCTTTGATCCCAGGAAATTAAATTAGCCATTCATGGCATCCCAGGGAATCCTTTGACTTTGCTCTAGGTGTCATATGGAAAGAGCATGCATGGGTTATGAATAACCTTCCAGGAACCAGCTCATTTCATCAAAGAGGTTGATGGCTGGGCCAAACAGGACCCAGACAAATTTGGAAGGCCAAATATACATTCCCAGGAACCTTTGAATTACATCAGAGAGACCTCTGAAGTATAGATTCCAAGGCCCAGACGGGATTAAAGAGGCAAATACACTTTTGCTTTGAATACAGTGACTTAGATCAAATAAACTTTTGAGATGTTTGTGTAGCAGAGCACAAACCAGTTTTGTCTGGTTAACCTGAGGAGAGGCGAGTCAGTGAGGTCACCTATTATGTTTTTTTAACTATTTTATTTAGACATCCTGTGTAATATAAAATATAGATTTTTGTTACACCAAGGCAGAGTTTGGTGACCTCAGAGAAGGCCATCTAAGAACTGTGTTTAATTGCTGAGAGAACCTTGACAGAGACACACAAGACAATATTGCTGACTGAGAGAAGAAGGACAACATCAGCACTGTAGGAGATAAGTATTATGTGGATAAGAGAGCTTAGTTTGTACTTTAAAAACCTGTTTTGTTTTTAAGATTGTATGTGTTTGGGATATTTGTTCTGTATTTATTGTTCTGTTTTGATATTTTAAAGTAAAGATATATTTTACAACGGAAACTGCTTGGACTGCCTTGATATTTCTTTTTATTTAAGTAGAGCTTAGAGTGGTTATAAGCGGCACTGTATTTTAAGCTTATTGATATACCAAACTGGGAAATGGATAGAGTTCTCTAAAGTCTTGCATAGAGTTCTAAGGGTTCATTTGAAAGACCTGGTTGGGTGCCTGTAGGCAAAGATATCTGGCCCCCCCCCGAAGACAGAATTATCTGAGCCTGATAATTGGGTACGCTAACAAGAGGTTATCAGTTTGAATCCCTCCAGAACTTGAGACTAAGGTGACTTGAATCCACAAACAGACAAGAGGGTTACCTTGTTCTGTTCACTGTCCACAAATCACATGCTCAGAGGTTGGCACTTTGGGAGTAGAGGGCTGACCGGCTGAGCCGAGTTGTGACACTGAGCAGAGGGCTGATCCCTAGACAGGTCTCTCGTCAATGGCGTTCTCTGTGCAGCGGGTAGTCAGGCTGGGCCAGTGTGGCAAGGCCCAGGCCCAATGGAGATGATTTGGGATTCAGTCCATGGGGCTAGATGCAGCTTCCAGCAAGCAGAATACAGTTCAAACCACAGTGGGGAACCAAATCGCGACCCACTAGCAGCGCACAGCACATTTACTTGTAAGGAAATTCTAATGCAGCTTCAAGCAAGCAGAATACAATTCAAACCACAGTGGGGAACCAAATCACGACCCACTATAAGCACACAACACATTCACATGTAAGGAAATTCCACTGTACCAGGCAAAAGGCTCTCCAGTCGCAATGACAGAGTCTCTGCACAGTCCGGGAGTTGAGAGGTAGCAGGAAGTCCAGACAGGCCGATCGCATTCAGCAAATCTTCGGTCTTCTTCAGGTAGGAGCCTGGTCACAATTCAGTGGCTTACTTCGCTCTCCAAATTCGGAATCGGTCCGAAAAAGGCACAAGTTCCCTCTCAGGGACAGGAGGCAGGCATGCGGGCCAAAACTCAGGCCTTTCCACAGTTCTCCCACGCAAATCCACTATGGATTGCTGCTCGAACTACCTCGAGCTGTTACTTCTTCACTTCCCAACTTAGATCTAACTGAAACTGCTAGCAGTTTGGGACTTCCTCAAGATCCAAAAGGTTCGGTTGGCTGATCTGTCTGTCACTCACAACAAGGGCTCCCCCTCCAGGTTATTTTAGGCAAAAAGCCCCAAACTACAATTCCTACAAGTTTTGACCCCACCAAGCCCCTGTAGGCAGGCTCCATTTTAGAGTCCCAGATGTACTGATTGGCCCATTTTAGCAGTCCAGGACCAAGATGATGGAAACAAAAAGAACTGTCCATGCTGCAAAGAAGGCAGGTTAGAACAAACTGCAATATTATTACTACTCTAACAAATGATCAGCAAACAAGCACATTGTCTAACGGAGCTCCCTTTTAGATTAATTATGACAGCAATCCAGGCAGCTCTTAAACAGACAGTACACAGAGTAGGGATGTGCGGACCGACCCGTGGAAAATCATAACCCCCCCAGATCCAATATGGTCCGACGGATCTGGATCAATAAGGGCTGACTTCTTAATTGTACCTAGTCTGGTCTGTCTGCTGCAATTGGCTATTTTACAAAAAAAACAAAATAAAGAGCACAGCACAGTTAAATACAGCAAGGCAATGAATGCAGCAAAAAGTAAAATGCCATGGAGAATTCAAGAATGTGGACCACCTCCCCAGCCCAATGCGGGGCTTTCATTAAAATAAATTTGTTCCCTGGTGGTTCAGTGGACCTGCCCCCAGCCCAGTTGTGGGCTTCATTACAATAAATATTCTCGGTGGTCCAGTGGATTTGGCCCCCAGCCGATTGTGGGTCACACACAATATCTCTGGTCTAGTGTCTGCCCCAGCCTGACGTGGGCTTCATCACCAATATATTTCAGAATTCGAGTGACCAACCTAGCCCAGCTCTGAACGAAATGTACTCGTGGTCCAGCAGTCCTCCTCACTTCACTAGACTGCCACCTCTGCCCTTCAGGTCACAGAGCCTCAATTCACCAGCAGCCCGGCCACTGTTGCGACTGGACAGCGAGCAGTATGAGTGTAAGCTCATTGGTCTCCTGTGTGGGCCAATGGGCATACAGACTGTGTTTGCTACACAGTCCTGAATTGTGAATGAACTATTCAAAATTCGGGACCGTAGTAGAGAAGACGGTCTGCACGCCTCATTGGCCCATGCAGGGGACCAATGGCATACAGCTGCATTGTACGCTGTCAGTTGGCGGAGGGCCGGGCAGCTATGGTGGGGAGCCGCCGCCTTCTGCTGACTGGGTGGGGAGCGGGTGGCGGGTCTGAGTGGGTGGGTGGGGAGGGGGGTACCGCTGGACCACCAGGGATTTATTTTCATTTATGGAGCCTGTGATCGGGCTAGGATTTGGTCCACTGGACCACCAGGGAATGTTTTATTATAATGAAGCTCACAATCGGGCTGGGGAGCAGGTCCACTGGACCACCAGGGAATGTTTTATTTTAATGAAGCCCGCGATTGGGCTGGGGAGCAGGTCCCCTGGACCACCAGGGAATATTTTATTGTAATGAAGCCCGCGATCGGGCTGGGGAGCAGGTCCACTGGACCACCAGGGAATATTTTATTTTAATGAAGCCTGCTATCGGGCTGTGGAGCAGGTCCACTGGACCACCAGGGAATAATTTATTGTAATGAAGCCCGCGATCGGGCTGGGGAGCAGGTCCACTGGACCACCAGGGAATAATTTATTTTAATGAAGCCCGTGATCGGGCTGGGAAGCAGGTCCACTGGACCACCAGGGAATATTTTATTTTAATGAAGCCCGCGATCGGGCTGGGGAGCAGGTCCACTAGACACCAGGGAAATTAGGAATAATTTTATTTTTATATATTTGGGGACTGGGAATATTGCTGAGAGTCTGGGGGATTCTTTATTCTGGATCAGTGATTGGCCGGGGTGGAACCACTAGACAGTAGACACCAGGGCAAAACATAAGGTTTCACATTGAAATTCTGTATAAACAGAAAAACCTCTGGCATTGCAAACGCTTGGTAAATCACCGCTGTTCAACAGAAATAAGATCACTGTTGCAAATCACAACAGGTGAATGGAAAACGCTGATGGTAAAAAAAAAAAAGAAAAAATGACCAGAACCTATATTATTTAACAAGCAGAACATTTACCTAGTTAACTGTCAACAAGCACCAAAAGTGTTTTATTTCTCTAAGTGGACTTTGTTCCAAATGCAATGCATATATGGGTTTAAAAACATCTCCTTTAAAGTGATTAGCCTAGCCACACACAGACTTACATGATAGTGATATACCTCTGCCACCTGAATAGCTGTATGTTGGTCAGGTGGCATAGAGGTATAAGTCTGTGTGTGGTGTGAATTACTCAGTGCGTGGCTGATCATGTATGAAAGATATACAGACTTAGAGACGGAGCTTTGAGCTTTCTTTATTTTATATTATCTGGTCTCAGACTCAGATTACCTTCAGCAAAGGCATCCAGCGAGTGACTTACTTCTGTTTAAAAAATAAAACACTGAATAATAACTAAAACGAAAAAAAGGGGATATAAAAGATACACACACACAAAAAAAAAAACGATCAACCTGCCCGTTGGAGCCTGGGAAGCTTTGAATGCGTGTCACTTACACTTATCTCCTCGTGGTTATCAATATCAAGTCTTGTCTGCTCTGCTTTTTCTACGATTGTCAACTTGTCTTAAAGCCTACAAACTAGTGCAAGTGCCAGAATTGTATTAAATAAAACAACAAGCAGGCTAACTAGAAAAGAACAAACGGGGAATAGGAGAGAGAAAAAAAGCACCTCATTCACCATCAACATGGCAGGTTGTAACTTGAAATCTTTGAGTGCTCATTGCTGCTCACTCAGTGCCTGAGTCTATCTCTCCTGTGTTTCTTTTCAAGTGGCATTGCTTTTTGCTTCATTTAAATCCTAAAAACTGCAGCAGGCCAGGTACCTTAATTAAAAGAAAAAGAACAGTCTGAATCAATTAGTTTTAGTCTCCCCCTACCCATTCTCCTGTGTGTCTGAAGTGATTGGAGTACTGTACTTTGTCTTTCCTGGAAGGCATTTATAGAAAAAATAAATAAAAACCTTTCTGTAGTGTATACTGTACAGTAGTTGCATCTCACACTTGCCAGTTTGCCTGTGTAAGACCACTACCAGCTGCTGACTGTGTGTGAATATATTACACGGTTTACTGCTCATACCATTGCTGCGGGCTCATTGTCAAATTAAAAAAAAAAATACATAAAGGAAAAGCATTTTTGTCTCATTAAAAAAAAAAATCCATCTACAATTGTGAAAGGGGGAGTGTGGCTGTGTGGCTGTGAGGCCGAGCCTATACTGAGTGGGTAGAGGTACTTGGGAACAACTGAGAGGACTACATACATCTGCGGTATTGCAACAGTCAAGAAATATTTCCTCTAATAATAAAAAAAAAACTAGCTATTGTGCTGGAAGGGGGCATGCGGCTGTGAGGCCGAACCTGCACAGAGTGGAGACAATTGAAAGAACTAAATAAAAAGATACTATCTACAGGCAAAACAGTTGTGTGTGCCATTTAAAAAAAAAAATAAACCTTGCTATTGTGGTAGAAGGGGGACACTGTCTGTGAGGCTGAGCCTGTATTAGTGGGTTGAGGAACCTGGGAACAACTGAGAGGCCTAAAAAGAAAACATATACTGGAAAAAGCATTTTTGTGCATAATTAAAAAAAAATGGAAATGTTCACCAGACAGGGTGAGGCGGCAACCAAAATGGGGAAAGGTATGGGGAAACGTATGGCACAAACAACACTGCACAGTCTAACTGGTAAAAGACCAGTTGCTGGGACCTCATCCAGTAGCAGTAGTGGTTCTTCCACAGTGCTGTCCAAACAGACAGGAAAGGCCAAAACTACCTTAATTAAAACTAAAGGAGTAGTTGGCACCACAAGGAGTGGCAAGCCAAGATATGGTACCTATGTGTACCGTAGTACCAGTACAGATTTAAATTTTTTTTTTTTTTTGGTTGACTGGGTAACTGCACTAGACAAATCAGGCACGACCTTGGGGAGGGGGATACAGATGAATGCCAACTGACCTTGAACCAGATTAAGTTGTTGGTGGTATTTTTTTAGTGAATGAGGGAAATTTAGCCAGGGCACCGGGGAAATTCCCCTACTCTTTGGGTAGGGGTCCCTGACGTTGCGTAAAGTGTCAGTCCATGGCTGAGACTGGAAGGGAGAGGTCGATGGAGGAGGCGCCTGAGGAGCTGGTGGGCATGGATATACTAGTGAGGTGACGGAATGCTGAAGCAGCTGCTGGGGAGCACCTGAGGGTGGCCAACATATCGCCTGTGAAAGCATTACAATTTCCGATACAGGAGCTGTGCTGAGTTTAGCACAGAACAAGCAGTGTCTAGAAGAAGAATTGAACAAAATAAACCAGCAATTGGATAATGCGCTTACACAACATGATGAGGATCATAAAAGGAAAAGATCAGCAGCTTCCCCGATGTCAGATACCTCTTTGGGTCCTATGAAGGTCTTGGCATCTGCAGAGAGTGCAGTTACTCTTCCTGGTAAGGAAGAAAGGCCCCCACGACACGACTGGAGTGAGGGAGATGACGTAGGATGGTCGCTGGAGAAAGCGCTTTCCTCAGCAGAATGGATGTCCCCTTCTCATGGAGTTTGGCAGCCAGACCCGGTTTATTCACCAGTCAGAACAGCAGATCCATTGGTTTCTTCAATCAATATGGTTTCGGAGGGTCTTTAGCCCTTCAGGTACTGTTTGCCCTGGGGATTTGAGTATGCAACAGGGAATGGGGTAGAGCTTGAGCCTCCACAATCTGAACGCAGGGATACCCTCCTGAAAACGGTTTCTTCTGTTGCAGGCCCCCTCCACCTATGCAAGTCACTTCACAAAACTATTGATTTGGCAAAATGAAGAAATGCTGTTCGCTTACGGTATGTGGGACATAGGGATTTTACGTGGGCAAAATTTACTTAAACAGTCTCCGGTTTTCCCTTCTGAGGTGTATGCTTTGATTCATGCACCAGGAGAAAGTACATTTGATGTTAGTTTTCAGACTCCAGCCTTGCTGGAGAAATTTTGGTGCAGATTTTCGAATTTAAAAACAAACCCACTTTGGGTAGACTTTATTGTAATATCCCTGACTAAGCAACCTTTTAGGGTTATTACGATTCTTTTCCGTAATGAAGAAGTAAATATCACTTATGTGGTATACTGGTTGGAAAAGCGTGTACTATTCAGGGAATCCATCCCCATATGGATGATGAGGGGTTCTGACTGGGGTTGAAGTTTAAAATTAAATTACACCATTCTGATCAGGATGTTATCCATTTAACTAATTGCTTTTTTATAGGTCAGACAAAGGTTTTTGTTTTACCCTGGGCAACCTAGGGATGTGTTTCAATGTGGGTCTACTAGACACATTAGTACAACTTGTGAAGTATTAAAATTTACCTATTGTGGGGAGCTAGGTCACGTCAGTGCACATTGTTTTCAAGAACCTAAGTGTAATCTTTGTGAGGAGGTGGGTCATGTGTTTACTGATTGCCCTTGGGCAGCTAGAAACACGGAGAATGCAGATTTTGGTGTTCAAGATTATTATATTAAAGAGGCTATTACTCCCACAGTTTTTTCTGGGCCTAAAACCCCTGGTGGCAGACATACACAGCAGGTACCCGAGAGTAGACCAACCCCCCCCCCGGCTCAGTTCCACTTGATATAATTCCTGTGGTTGTTCCAGCACAGCCTGTTCCACAAGTGGGGATAGGATTTTCTTCCCTCCTATTGGATCCTTCATCCAGTTCCCAAGATTTTTTTGGTAGTACGACATAAAAGAGGGAAAGGTCCTAGGCCCAAGGTCTCAAAAAGGTGATAGAACCCTGGAAGACATAAATAATTATGAGGTTTTAGGATGGCCTCTCAGATCAGGAAGCAGAAAATCCTGCAGTTGAGGGTAGTCAGACTCGGGTGGGGATATGCAGGATTCAGGTGGGCTAATTGTAGGTACTCCAGGGCCTAAAGTCAGTGGTAGGGTTACCTGAGCCTCAAGTAAAGTAAAGTGAGGATAGATTTTGCTTCTATGGCTGTTTCCCGGTATCATTTATGAATTGCATCTTTGAATGTGAATAGCATCCAGTCTGAATTTAGATTGGTAACACATGGGCTTTTTCTGAAATCAGACCTGGATTGTGTATTCTTTCAGGATGTTTGTCTGCATTCTCCAAGTCTTATGGAGGCAGCCTCAGTAGGCTGGATATGGGGTGCCAGTTATTGGTCTCAGGGGTCTGAGCAGTGTTCTGGGGTAGGGTTTTTTTTTCTAAGGTTAAAATAATTCGGCACTTAGAAATTGTGGAAGGTTGGGCTTTATTGTTAGATATTGTATGGAAGGGTTTACCCATGCTTATTGAATATATATGGCCCTCAACTCAAAGTCATGACAGGGTATGTTTTTCAGCACATATAACCCTTTTATTTACAAGTATGCCAGTAATTTTTGGGGATTTTGATTGCTCCTTTCCTCAAGTTGAGGTGATTTGTTGTGAAAGAGAATATTTTGATGTCTTGTTTATTAAAGGTTATTTCTGGTGAAGTTAATTGAAGTATTTGGTTTTGGTGGTACCAAGGCTCCATATATATGCCTGTGGCACTCGTACATCTAGAATTGATTATTTTTATTTCGGACTGTCTTTGTATTCAAGAAGCTGTAGTTATCGATGTGGCAAAATCAGACCATTGAATGTTGGTTCTGTCGTAGGTAATTTACCAGAACAAAGATGTGGCCTAGGGTTCTGGAAATTAAATACTTTTATTTGATTTGTCTATTGTACAGGAGGGTTTTAAACATGTTATGGAAGCAAGAAATCTGTGTTTTCCTCTATGAGGATAAGAATCAATGGTAAGGGACTCTAGACGGATTTTCGTTTTATTTCAGTTTGTAGGAAGGCTTAATGGATCCTTTAAAGGGAATACCTTATGGAATTTAAGGGCACAACTGAGAGTTTTAGTTGCTCAACAGTATGAGAGGGATCGTGATCTTGTAGCCATTAAAACCCTTAAAAATAAAATAACAATTCTACAAAAAGACATGGTGAAGGGGTTGTGAAACAACAACGCTATCAGGTATTGGGGAAAAAACATGATACCATTCCTTTTGATACCCTGGCTCAGGTCTGGGAGCAGAGAACTATAGAAGCTCTACAGTTAACAAATGGTAGTGTGGTAACAGAAAACTTTGCCATATTGACCGAAATTAGTCGGTATTTTATGGAAGTTTTTACAAGTGAGAACTTGCCATATGATAAAATGCATCATTGGTTGTAGGAATGTAATCTCCCTCATATTTCAGAGGAGTTTGGACATAGTTTAATTAAACCTATTTCAGTCCTTGAACTTAGACAGGTTATTTGGTCCTTTCCAAAGGGACGCTCCAGTCTGCGCGACTACCACATGCCATTTATAAAGTAATTTGGGAGGTGTTAGGGGAAGAATTTGTGGGGTTTGAATAGCTCTAATTCACAGGATGCTTACCAGCTAGCATGTATGAAGGGATGTTAGTTCTTTATTTAAGGATGGGAATAAAGAAGAATTAAAGAATTGGCATCCCATTACTCTTTAAATACTGATAATAAAATTCTGAAGAAGGTAATGGGAATAGATTGGTGGGTGCAGTAGATGTAGTAATCCACCCTACACAGTTTAGTGTGGTACCCTACTAAAGATACAGGATGCCCTAATCCTTATTAGGGAAAATGTTGTATAAAGGTAACACTCAAGAATTATTGGGGCATTTGGTAAATTTAGACCAATCTAAGGCCTTTAATAGGTCTAATAATCATATGTGGGCAGTTCTTTTCAGTTATGGGTTTCCTGAGCAGTTTATTTTTTGATTAAAAACCTGTTATAAAAATATTTGGTTAGTACTTAGTATGAATGGGTGGATGGGAGGTAAGATCCCAGTTGGTAGAGGGGTGCGGCAGGGCTGTCCTCTGAGTCCTTTTTTATACCTGTTGTCTTTGGATCCATTGTTATATAGATTACATAAATGTGATGATATTATGGGTCTCTCTGTTAGTAGTGTGGACCCGCAGATAAAAACAATTGCTTATGTGGACAACCTTTGTTTAATATTAGCAGATAAGACCTCAGCATTATTGGCCCAAGGGGAATTGAGACTTTTTTCAGAGGTGACTGGTTCTATTATTAATTACAAGAAATGTAGTATTTTATCTATAGGGGTGAGGGTACAGTGTGGACTTCAATATGGCAATTCCAGTAGTAACCACTTATATTAAAATTTTGGGTATATTTTTTTGAGACCTGACCCCTAGTTTTACAATTGGGATGAAAAACTTGCAGTACAGGTATTGGTAACAAAGTGGAACACCTGGCATATGTCCACATGTAAAGGATTCATATGATTAAATCACATTTGTTACCAATGTTCTTATTTTTTATCTGCAGTATTTCCTATTCCAAAAGCTCTGGAGACATCTGTATATAGTGTGTTTTCCAGTGTCTATGGAGGAGGTGTATTAAATGCTATTAAGAGAGGTATTATCTATTTACATAACCTAGGGAGCCTGGGAATGGTTAATCCTGTAGTTTTTTCATGTTACTTTTCTTTTTCATAATGTGGTCCTGTTTGTTCATAATAAATTTGGGTTGTGAAGTCCATGGGTAATGGATGAGTTTGACCCCTGCTTAGGTTATGGGCTTTAGATTATCTATCATCCAAACAAGTTAAAATCTCCTTTTGGCAAATTATTGAAGGATGTGTGGAAAATTAAAGTATGGAACTGCCTTATCGCTACTCTAACTACGGGTTCTAGGAAAAACTGTGTACGTAATGGTTGTTAATAACCTGGTTTTCATGAGGACCCATGGTTTGTGGTATTTCTGCAGGAAAAAAAGAATTTGACAAGTTTTCTTCATTGTCTTTGAATCCCAGCTTTTATGTGGGATTTTGTATGGCTCTGTCCACACCAAAAATTGGGGGTAAAAGGGAAAATGAAGCATAAGGGCATACTAGAATGAACTTGTCCTAGAGTCTCTACTTGTTATGGGGTAATTGAAACTATGCAGCATTTGTTTATAGACTGTCCTTATGCTGCAGAATGTTGGTCTTATTTTCATAAGTACTGGGCCTCCAGTCCTTTCCAGGTTATAGACCCTGATATTGGGTTAGAAGTATTCTACCAGGTGCACGGGTTAAGTTTGACTCTGGGATGATACTATATTTTATGGGACAAGTTAAATTTCAATTATGGCAGGTCCGCTGTGCACTGACTCTAAGACAGCAGATACTACCTAATGCCCAAGTTTTTCATACAGTCTGAGAGAGATTTTAGATGGCGGATTTTGAATAAAATACAGCTTTACCTGACCTTTATAAGTTATGGTGACATATTAGTTAGACATATTGCTAGACACAGGCTGATTCTGGCTGTTTGTGTATGTTTTTTTTTCCTTTATTTTATGCCTTTGTATGATGTAATACAATTTTGCTTGTTTTTTTCTTTTTGTTTTTTGAATAAAAAATTCTCTACCTGCTTAGTGGGGGAGGGGGACTGTAGTGTAATTCCTATTCATTTGTGATTGTGATTATCATATACTGAAATACTACCTTTGATCTTGATTTCATTCATTATAATGTTGTATGCTGTAATACTTTCCTGATTATTTTTGTCTAAAGTTTTGAACAAAAATTCACAACTCTTATAGTAGGGAGGGGTGGTTTTATATTGTTTCTCTTATGTTTAGGGTATATGTATGAATTAATATGTATTTATGTCTTTTGTTTTTTTTCCTTATTTTGATTATGTATAAAGATAATATTGACTTGTATAATTTGTCTAGTTGTCAATAATAAAAATTCCCCTACTCTCTCGAGATGTGCCATGGGATCTTTACATCCACCTGAACTACCACCAATCCAGGCAGATGGGACCTGGTTTAACATCTCATCTGAAAGACAGTATCTCAGAAGTGCAGCCCTCTCATGCTGCACTACAGTATCAGTACTGGGATATTAACTCCAAGTGCCAGATGTGGGAACTGGAACCCACAGCCTTCTGATCTCCCAGCCTCAGAGGCGAGTGTGGCCTACTGAGCCACTGGCACTGTCTAAATGAAACAGAGGTGGAGAAATCTATCTCTGATGAGAGTAATGATTTATGAAATGTAATGCTTGTTAAAGGTATACACTGTTTTCCAGGTGGCTGCTTGACAAATTTCTAGAGAGGAATATCCTGGCGCAGCCAGGAAGCAGCTGTACCTCTTGTGGAATGAGCCCTCAGGCCTGAGGGTGGAGTTTTCTAGGTTTTCATGAAGGGATTGTATACAAGACACAATCCACCTGGCAATAGATCTTTGGTGGTAGGTTTGCCCTTTCCCACTTCTCCATAAGTGAGGAACAACTGGAGGGAGTCAAACCTGTGACCCTTGGTACACTCAATGTAGTAACTAAGGGCTCTTTTGACATCTAAACTGTGTAGCCTCCTCTCTCCAGAGGAAGAATGATCAGTGAAGAAAACGTAGAGACAGACTGGTTTAAGTGGAAGTCTGAAACCACTTTGGGCAAGAACCTTCTATTGGTTCTAAGGACCACTTTATCCCTATGAAAGGAGATAAAATCAGGTTCCACTGACAGGGCTTGCAATTCACTGATACGCCTGGCAGAGGTAATGGCTACCAAGAACACAGTTTTCAAGCCAAGTACTTAAGCTCTGTTGAAGACACAGACTCAAAGGGGTTGCATAAGCTGACAATGCAAACATTCAAATCCCAGGCAGGGCAGGGTCTCTAAAGGGGGATTGGTGTGAAACAATCCTTAAAAAAATTTACAGAACACAGGATGGAATGATAGTGAAAGGCTTCCCCACAGACAAAATGCAGAAACAGCTGACAAGTGCACCTTAAGAGTAGCTGGTCTGAGGCCTAGGCCATTAAGATGGATCATATAATCCAGAACCGTAGGCAATTCAGCAGTGTCTGGAGAAATATTCTTCTCAGAACACCAAATGCTGAATCTTTTCCATTTGGAGTTGTAAGTCTTTCTGGTGGAGGGCTTTCGAGAAGCCTTGAGGATGTCCAGAACCCCTTGGGAAAGATGCAAATCTGCAAACTCGAACTCTTCAAGAGCCATGCCTTGAGATTGAGGGACTGAAGATTGGGGTGTCAAATCCTCCCCTGAGAGGATATTAACAGGTTGTAATTCCTGGGAAGAGACAGGGGAAGATGGACTGCTAGGGACAGCAACAGGGGGTACCAGGGCTGTCTGGCCCAATCTGGAGCAACCAGAATCACCTTAGAAGGTTGAGACCTTATTTTGACTAAAACTTTGAACAGGAGTGGGAAGGGAGGGAAGGCATACAGAAACTTCCCTTCCCAATTCAGAATCAGGGCATCCAGGGGGACTGAGCCCAAGACTGGAGATCTGCAACAAAAGAGAGGGAGTTGGTGACTGTCTGGGACTGCAAAGAGATCTATCTCTGGAGGAGTGCCCCACCTTGAAAAATCACTTTCAAACACCTGAGGTCCAGGGACCATCGTGATGGCCCTGAGAAATCCTGCTTAGTGCATCTGCTAGCACATTGTCCTTGCCTGGAAGGTGAACTGCTACAAGAGGCTTGCAGGAAATAAGCAGGACCACAACTTCATGGCTTCTGTGCACAAGGCCGTGGAGCAGTGCCTCCCTGCTTGATGATGTACCACATGGTGGTAGTGTTGTCTGTTTTGACTTGAACCACCTTGTTCTGAACAGACTGTGAGAATGCTTTTAGAGCTAGAAAAACTGCCCTGAGCTCCAGAAGATTGATGTGGAGAAAGGATTCTTGGGGGGACCACAGGCCCTGGGCAGTGAGGGAGCCCAGGTGGGCTCCCCAGCCCAGAAGAGAAGCATCCGTGGTAAGGACCACTGAACAAGGCTGAGTAACAAAAGGAACACCGTGCCTTAAATTGTCCTGATCCTGCCACCACTGGAAGGCCTGGATCAACGTCGGAATCACTGGAATCAGTTTGGTAAAGGAGTCCTTTCTCTGAGAACAGTAAGCTCTCAGGTGGAACTGAATATCCCTCATCTGGAATCTTGCCCCTTGGACCACTGCTGTTGAAGCTGCCATGTGGCCCAAGAGCTGGAGGAAATTCCTTGCTGGTCAAGATACCTGAAGGCTGAAGGAAGAGGCTAGTTCCATAAGAACCCTTGCCCTTTCTAGAGGAAGAAAGGTTCTTGCTTTGACAGTATCCAGCTCTGCCCCTATAAAAGTAAGAAGCTGGACTGGTTCGAGAACTGACTTGGGAAGGTTGAGAAGAAATATTAGAGAAGTGAGCACTTGCTGGGTCACTTGCAGGTGAGACTTGACTTGGTCTGGAGACTAACCACCTAACAGCCAATCGTTAAGATAAGGATATGTAATCTTTTGCCTTCTTAGTAACTACTACTGCAGGCACTTTGTGAAAACCCTTGAGCTGGGGGTTAGCCAAGGCATTGCTCTGAACTGATAGTGGCCTGAGGGAAACTCGAACCTGAGGTACTTTCTGTGGGAGCAACTGATGGGAATGTGAAAGCAGGCATCTTTGAGGTCCAGGGAGGCTAGCCAGTCCCCTGGCCTTAGAGAGGGAAGAATTATTCCCAGAGTTATCATCTTGAACTTTAGTTTTAAAAGATGTTTGTTCAGATATCTTAGGTCTAGGATGGGTCACCACTCCCTTGTCATTTTGGGGGTCAGGAAGTACCTGGAGTACAGTCCTTTGCCCCAGTGTAGGGTAGGTACTCTCTCTATAGCTCTTAAAGCTAGGAGAGAAGAAACCTCTGCCTCTAGGGCAAGGGTTTCCGAAAGACTTGCAGGTGGAAAAGATCTGGCTCTCATCTTTGGAAATATTTTGAGCCGAGAACCAGTCCCTGGCTTACTACTTCCAGGACCCACTTGTCTGATGTAATAGACATCCAGTCCTGACAAAGTAAGCCATGCCCCTACTGGAAAGGAGAGTTGACCCAGGCAGACCCATCAGGTGTCTGTTTGGCAGGGCTTTAGGCTGAGGGGTGGATGCAGGCCTGCTCATCCCCTTCTGCCTCTCCTCTGAAGAACCCCTCTGTGAAAAGGAAGAAGGGCCTGTGCTTGGTAAAAGGCCTGTCCCTGCCCCTAGACTGCTGCCTTTGAGGAGTTGCCTGCCTTTCCTTGGCCTGAGTACTCCTGTAAGTGATCCTGTACTCGTCCATTTCTTCATGTAATTCTCCGCCTGCTCCCCAAACAGAGAATTGCCCACCACAGGAAAATCCATAGCCTTAGCCTGGGTGTCCGCGAGAGACTAGTACATCTGAGCCAAGCCATCCTCCGAAGAGCCACAGATGTAGTCATGACTCTCAATGAGACATCATTAGAGTCCACAACAGCATGAAATTGCACTTTAGATGTCTCAGTCCCATCTGCAGCCACCACCTCCAGCTCCTTGGCTAGCTGGGGGAAGGCCTGTTTATCCAGTGCCAGTACAGTGTCCCACCTGGACTTCTGGTACCTGGCTGTATAGGCCACGTAATTCGCCTGCCTGAGTCCCAAAGAAGATGCCATGTACTGCTTCTTTGTCATGGCATCAATCTTCCTGGAGTCCTTGTCAGGGGGGTGTGAAGCCAAGGGAATATTTGCCTTGTCACAGGCAGCAGCCTGCACTATCCCAACATGGCTGCACTGCTGATATAAGAACTCCGTGTCTGAGCCTGAGTGTGTATACCTATTGTCCATTCTTTTACCCCCAGGAGATATACTGTTAGGAGACTAAGATTTTTTTGTGTCTGTTTCCCAAAAGATTTATGGAGGGGGAATAGACAGTCTCCTGAACTCTGGGATATCCATCATCTCTACATAATCAGGCTCCTCTTGATCTTCCACAGCCTCCTCCATAGGAAGCTGGAGGGTTTCAGCCACTTTCCTGTAAAACATAAAATGGGAAGGGGACTCAGAAAGCCTAGGAGGGGAAACACCTGATTGTCTGTCTGGGGAGATGTCCGGTTCCACAGGCACATCCAGACCTTCACTTACATCATAATCCTCATATTCACCTTCCTCTTCAAACTCCGTTCATAAAATTCTTCAGGGTATACTTGAACCGGGAACCAACGAACTGAACTCCTGACAGAAGGAGCCGGATCGGTCGGAACCGGACGGAGCGATTCCACAATCTGAATACGCCCTGGCTATCTCTCGCAGTCAGAACATGAACCTCTGGATCCGAACGGTCAATTTATCTTGAGCTTTCTTTTGTCGGAACCGATCCCTCAGAATCGGCTCTCCTTTTGCCCGAAGAAGTATGGCCCTGGTCAGAGGGCACTCCTTCTGGTTCGGTCGAAACCAAACCGGGCTGGCCATCCAGGTCAGCGGACTTCTCGGCCTCCTTTTCCCTCAGTCTACCTAATCTCTTCTCAAGGGTAGATTTGGGAAAATTTTTACATATTTGGCAGTCTGAATCGAGGTGGTCAAACCCCAGACAATAAACACAGGTGATGTGGGGATCGTCCTTGGCAAAGACCTCCCCACACTCACTGCAGTGTTGAAACCCAGTGGGCCCGGTTTTTTTCTTGGGTTTCTCAGACATGGCCAACCTAACCAAACTTACCCTATTTTTCGGCAACTGCCAGGCAAAACTCCCTAATCGGTTCCTAACCGTGTCATGGGTATTGGAAAAAAAACCGTTAAAACACGTTTTTTTTTTAGAACCGATAAGAACCAGTAACCACACACTAAATATAGCAAAATTCACAATGAAATGGTCGGTTCAGCCGAACCAACCGCACTTTTACAAGTTCCACATAGAAAATACAGAATGATTCTTATCTAGTACTCACGGCACCACAGACAGGGACTGAACCGACTATGTGGATACTTTATGTCGGTTTAAACCGACGAAAAACTGAAAACCTAAACCAACTTCGAACCGAGCTGAAGGAGAAATCTCCAGAGCGACCGTTAGAGTGCGGAGTAAAGAATCTGACGGTTTGAGTTCAAAACACTCAGACAGAGACTTCAACCGAGCTCGAGCTCAGCGCTCCATGCCTGCATGGAAAGTTAACCTTAGTTCTCCGGGCAGTTCAAAGGTTGGGAATCACTGCAATTGTCAGAATACAGCAAGACTTCATGTTGTTTAAGTAAGTTTTCTAACATAAAATTAAGATCCCAGGAGAACAGGAGGTTCCAGACTGGAGGTTTTAGGTGGAGGATACCTTCAAAGAGGTTTTGGCAACCTCCAGTTGAGCTAAAGTTTTGCCTCCACCAGGAGGTGGTAGGCAGACACCGTAGAGAGATGGATCTTGATGGAGGAATAACTAAGGCCCATCTCCGATAAATGTATGAGGTACTCTAACACCGGAGCGACCGAGCACGCAAAGGGATCCATGCTCCTGGCTATGGCCCAGATCGAAAATCTTTCCCACTTCAAGGCATAGGTAGATCTGATAGATGGTTTTCTGGCTTCCACCAGGACTTAAGCAACCTCCGCTATACCCACAGGTGCCACGCATGAAGGTGGAGTGACTGAAGAGTCGGATGCAAGAGGGTGCCCTGCTCCTGTGTCAGGAAGTCGTGAGACAATGGCAGGTGTACCGGATGTTCTAGAGCCAGCTGTTGCAACAGTGGGAACCAAATCTGATGGGGCCACAGAAGGGCAATGAGAATCAAGTGTGCTTCTTCCACCTGAAGTTTTAACAGAATCTTCTGAATGAGAGGAAAGGGAGGAAAAGCGTATAGAAACCTCCCTGTCCAAGAGAGAGACAGTGTGTCTCGTCAAAAAGCACCAGGCCCGGGAGCGAGCAAGCAAGCAAAAGTTGGGTAGTTTTGCATTGAACGGGGAGGCGAATAGATCTACTTCCGGCCAACCATATCTAAGAAACAGGTCTTCAACTACCTCCTGCTTTAATTTCCACTTGTGAGCCCTGGCCACTGATCGACAGACTGTCCGCCAGGACATTGCTTACGCCTGGGATGTGGACTGCTGTCAGGAATAGGCCATGCTGAATTGCCCAGTACAGAACTTTCATTGCTTCCTTGCAGAAAGGGTACAAGCGAGTTCCTCCCTGTTTGTTGATATACCAGACTGTGCACATGTTGTCCGTCTGGATAAGAAGTGATCCTGGTAGAAGAAGCAACTGGAATGCCAGGAGAGCACAGAGGACTGCCCTTGTCTCCAGGACGTTGATGTGGAGCAGATGCTCCTGAGTGGACCAGGACCCTTGTGTCTTGTGGTCCCCCAGATGGGCTCCCCAACCCATGTCCGAAGCGTCTGAGGTGAGAATCTGGGTGGGGATTGGATAGTGGTAGGGAGCTCCCACTAACAGGTTGGAAAGATCCTGCCACCAGTGAAGATCTTTTTGGAGGCTGTTGGACATCATGACCCGTTGGTTCATGTCATCTGTCCTCTGGTCCCTTTGGACTCGAAGAGACCACTGAGTGACCCTCATATGTAATCTGGCCAGGGGTACCGTTGAGATGGCCGCTGCTGTAAGTCCCAGGAGAGCACAGCATGTGCTGGGATCAATCGAGCCTGGGCTACCAGGGTGGCTTGAGAAACTAAGGTCTTGGCTCGATCTAATGGCAGGAAAACCTTGCTCTGGACTGTGTCTAGTACTGCTCCAATGAATTGGAGGCGCTGAGAAGGTACTAGCTGGGACTTTGGGAAATTGACTGAGATGCCCAGCTGGACAAACAAGTCTAGCGTGTAAGAGAGAGAGAGAGAGAGAGAGAGACTCTTTCAGGCTGTCTGGAGAGGGTGCTGAGAGGAGCCAGTCGTCCAGATACGTGAACACGTAAATGCCCCTGCGGCGTAGAAATTTCGCCACCACCGCCAAGCATTTTGTGAAAACCCCGGGAGCAGAGGAAAGGCCAAAAGCTAGTGCTTGGAATTGAAAATGGTTCTCCTGGAAGGAGAAGCTAATGAAGCGGTGGTGGGCCGGAAGGATGGGGCTATGAAGGTAAGCATCCTGCATATCCAGGGAGCACTGCCATGAGTTTGGTTGGAGCAGAGGGAGGAGTCCCTGAAGGATCAGCTTGCAAAACTTCTTGTACTCGACGAAGAGGTTGAGCGTGCCGAGGATCCAGGATCGGTCCCAGATCTCCCATCTTCTTTGGTACCACGAAAAAGTGGGAGTAAATTCCCCTTCCTAGTTGATCATGAGGGATGGGTTCTATGGCCGCTTTTTGCAGGAGGGCCTGAATTTCCTGGAAGACTATGGGGATCTGATCCCTTGGATAAAAGGACCGTCCTGGAGGGTGTGATGCAGGCATCTCCATTAATTCTATCGAGTGACCTCGTTGAATGAGTTCCAGAACCCATAAATCTGCGGTGACGGCCCTCCATCCCTCCAGGTAGAGGCCGAACCTCCCTCCTACCAGTTCCTCCTTGACGACTGGCAGAAGCGGCAGGAGGGGGAAGGAGTCAAGATGCCGAGGGGAGAGGAGTTTTGGCCCCGGAGGCAGGTTTAGGAAATTTTGCCTAAGGGGTTTGGGCTCCAGATCCAGGAATGCGTCGTTTGCCCTGATGCTTGCCCTGTGCCTTATTCCATTGTCTACAGCTGTGGAAAGGCTGCTTTTTGCCCCGTCCTATACATGGAGCGATGTCCCTAGAGATAGTCTGCCTCCTGCAGCCCAGTTATTATGTCCTTGCCATCACTACCAAAAAGGACGGAACCCCTAAAAGGGGCATCCAGGAGGGAAGACTGAACGTCCTGTGCCAAACCTGCGATCCCGAGCCAGGAAAGGTGCCGGATGCAGATCCCTGTAGCGGCAGCCCTAGCCACCGAATCTACCTAGTCGTACGTGGCTAAGCGCACAACGACAAGAGGATTTGCTCATACGGACCTTGCCCAGTAGCTTATTTCTGAGCGTCTCATCTGGTACATCCTGGAGGTCCCTCTCGAGCTCAGAGAGGGAAGCCTTCTGGAAGGCCACCATATGTGACACACAATTAAGAGACCAGATGGCACAGGAAGTAGAGGAATAGATCTTCCTGCCAGATTGGTCCAATTGCCTTGAGTCCTTATTGGGAGGAGAGGAGCTCAGGTGTCTGGGTTGTGCCGACCGGTCATGAATGGCCGTAATGAGCATGGAGTCGGCCTTAGGATGAGTTATTAGATGGGAATCCCTTCCGGGGGGTATGTGTGATCGGCTTTTCTGGATACAGCTGGAATAGAGGAGGGCTGTTGCCAGATGGTTGTGACCAGATCCTCATAGGGACCCATCCAGGGAGGGATAGGTAAAGGGTCTGTAGTAGCCAAATCTAGATGTTCCGTCAGCCTCTTGCACTGGGGAGCTACTTCTTTTGAGGGTCAGCCTCCTGCTGCCTGAATAGTCCTCAGAAGGTCACCAAAGGAGGGATCTTCTGGTGGTGATTTGGGAGATTCCTTAGGCGGGACTTCAACTGGAGACCGAGGGTTCGAAGGGTCGGAGTCGATGTCAGAGTCCAAGGTTCGAGCCACTGGGGATGGACAGGTCACAACAGAGGAGCCCACTGGCAGGAACCCCGAGGCTCATCCCAAGGAAACCGGTGGTGGAGGTGCTCTAGGCAGAGGAATGTCACCCACGGATAATGCCATAGTTCAGAGATAAGCTGGGTCCCTAGCATCCTGCCATCATGCTGGGATCGCATCCCGATCAGTTGGCGGAGGAGGAGGTTGGTAGCCTGGGTATTGTGGTTGTTGCCTGCCACAAAGGGTACTGGAACCCTGGCAATCTCGGAAGGTGACCATAAGGAGAATACCCAGGGTATCCTGACATTGGCGGCACAGGGCCTGGCGCCTGGTAATGTGGTGCCGACGGAGGCCCGCCCGGTGGCGGATAATGGGGATCTGGCACTGGAAAACTGCCTGAAGGTTCTGTAGAGCCGGCCGGGAGATGCGGACGGCCACTGGGGTGGCATGGGATCCGGAAAGGCCCCCGAAGGTCCCAAAGGAAGGGGCTCCATGTTAAAAGGATCCCGGGCCGGCAACAGACTCCTGTCCGTGGGCAGCAAAAGACCAGGCGAAGTGGGTAACCGAGACCCCAACGAAAGGTCCAAGAACGATCCTGAAGGCAAGGACACGGCAGGATTGGGTGGCGAATCCCCCAAAGGGATGAAGGGTCTCCTACCAGCACGCTCGTGCCGACGTCAGGGTCATCACGGGAGCTCGACGGGTGAGACGAAGAGTCCAGGCAGGCGACAGTGGATCTGTCACCAGACTTATCAGACCTGACTGGTCTGGCAGTAACCAAGAGGCCACTAGGCTTAATGGTCACGGCCATGCCCATTGACAGGGTCGGAGGGCGACTTAACAGTAGTGCTGGGTGAAGGGAGACGCAATAGACACCTCAAGAGAGGCTACCCTTGGCTGCCTGCTCACCTCAGCAGGAGGAAAAAGGTGCCAGCCCAGAGAAGAGGAGGGTACCTGAAGAAGAAGTACTCACAGTTTCTGGGTGGAAGACCTTCCACGTAGCGATGGACTCCTCTCCGAGCACTTATCTTTCTTCTTTTTTCTCGGGGCCGGCGAGGATGATCTTTCCCTTAGCTCCTGAAACTCCTTTTCCATCGATGGCATTCGTCGGGTAAGAAGGTAGGCCTCGAGGGTCCGCATGCATCTGGTCCGAGTGGCCTGATTAAAGCTAACAAATGGCACACTCGTTTGAGTTGTGCTTGGGGCCTAGACACAGAAGGCAGCGAGAATAAATGTCTCCCTGTGGGACTTGAGCTCTGTACTTGGAGCACTTCTTTTTGGGTGAGCCGACATAACCTCAGTCGGTGATGGATGACTAAACGGTTTATGAAGAGAATAACACGTGGACGTTTCATCACTGTTCTTACACGAGAGCCGAACTGAGGCGACGGCGGGAAAGAACTGGACAGCGGGCACGAGACCTCCCCCTTTTACAGTCGGCCCAATGTCTCATCACCTGACATCGGGGGTGGTCCCCGCTGATTGCTAGCTACAAGTTTGACGTTGGAACCCGACGCAAGGGGTGCAGTCCTATATGTGAAGACCAACTGCAGAAACCCTCTCGAAGTAAGATCAAAAGACACAGAAAAGACTGTGAAGCTCCACAGAACAATCCTGGATAGAAACAAGAAAGAACAAAAAGGGATGGAAGAAAATCAGATCACAATGCAGAGCACACCAGGGACAGCAAGAGCCCAGGCACAGAAACGCGGCAAGCACAACTCATCCCCGGACCTGTCACCAACTGTCATGCAACCAAACAATGACAAATATATGGAGGAGTTTGCATATATCAAAACCAAACTCCTGGACTTAGCAGAGGACATTAAATCATTTAAACCGGCGACAGCAAATCTCACAAAGCGGTTGGGGGATGCAGAGGCTCACAGACGCTCCACTGAGGACAAGGCTAAAGCGGAGGGCAGAGAAATCATTAACTGAAGAAAAACTGCAAAACTAAAGGACACAATCCAAGATCAAGAGGGAAGGAGTCGGCTAAACAACTTGGTAATCTTAGGCCTGCCAGAGAGAGAAGAGGGCAAAGACTGCCTCACCTTTGTCCAAAACTGTGCCAGAAGGTGGCAGGTCCCTCTCCTAATGGCCTGACCTACATAATCGAGAGGGCTCACCGAGCTTTGTGTCTCCCAAGGAGGAGAGAGGCCGAGACCTATTATCTTTAAACTCCTGAATTTCCTTGACAAAGTGCATATACAAGCCCAGATCAGGAAACTCCAAACTATTCAGTGGGAAAGTAACAAGCTCGTCATCTTTAGCGACCCAAGCCCACAGACAAGAACCAAACAAGCCCCATACAAGGACATCAAAAACACTGTGTGCAGCTGGACTTTGTTGCAGTCAACTACCCTGCCAAACTGACTGTAAATATTGAGGGCAAGGAGCATCAGTTCCTCACAGCAGAAGAGGGAAAAACGCAGCTTACTAGACTCCTACCAAACCTCTTCAAAGGATTAGATCAGCGTTGAAACCCTCCCACAAAGCACATACTGACACTAACTCAATCGGAGACATCAAAGGCAATGTTCTATACGCACATAAACTGCTGACTACCGCTGACGCACCTTTGGACTGACCCATCATCATAGCAAACACGCTTCTCCGAGAGAAATCTGACCACAAGCTAGGAGGGAATGGACTGATTACTAAAGACTGACTTAATAATACACACTAAGGAAAATATATGTGTGTGTGTGTGTGTGTGTGTGTGTGTGTGTGTGTGTGTGTGTGTATACATATATATATATAAAATGTGGCATGTGTGATTTTGTATTTTCTTGAAACTTGGCTCCCCAGCCAAATGCCCCTCGGGGTAACCCTTGCCTCAGTGTTTGCGCACAGAGGTTCTTTGTCTTTTAAATAGTTTTTTATTTTAATGGGTTCACCACAATATATCCCAGGCACACTGCCTTAAGGGTAGCTGGTCCATTCCACTGGGGTGTCAAACAGACGAGGCATACTGATGAGTCCTGGTAGGACGAAACACGTGTCTATGTCTTCTGTTAACACCCTTTGCAAACTGTGTGAGAGGCCTTTCGGCACCATGCAATTCTGCTTAAAGTTGGACCAGCATAACATTCTGTGGTGATTTGCATATGCAGCCCATGATGCTTTGCATTGTGGGGGCATGTGTGATTTTGTATTTTCTTGAAACTTGGCTTCCCAGCCAAATGCCCTCGGGGTAACCCTTGCCTCAGTGTTTGCGCACAGAGGTTCTTTGTCTTTTAAATAGTTTTTTATTTTAATGGGTTCACCACAATATATCCCAGGCACACTGCCTTAAGGGGTAGCTGGTCCATTCCACTGGGGTGTCAAACAGATCGAGGCATACTGATGAGTCCTGGTAGGACGTAAACACGGTCTATGTCTTCTGTTAACACCCTTGCAAACTGTGTGAGAGGCCTTCGCACCATGCAATCTCTGCTTAAAGTTGGACCAGCATAACATTCTGTGGTGATTTGCATATGCACCATGATGCTTTGCATTGTGGGGGCATGTGTGATTTTGTATTTTCTTGAAACTTGGCTTCCCAGCCAAATGCCCCTAGAATCTCTTTGCCTCAGTGTTTTGCCACAGAGGTTCTTTGTCTTTACATATATATATATATATATATATATATAAAAAAATAAATCTAGTAGGTATGTTGAACTACCTTATTTTCTTTGTTTCGTAAACTGCTGTGAGGGCCACGTAAGCACATGAGCTTGGAAGCCCTGGGGATTCCCCCCTCAACACTGCAAGCCACAAGGAGATATGATAGACTGAGCCCTGTAATGGCGTCCTGTGTGAGGCCAACGCAGCTAGCTTTCATCCCTCCCCTCAAACCCTCTCTGCCAATATACTGCTTCACCACCAACTTTCGTGCTCTTAGCAAGGTCCCGAATTACAAAAGCCGATTGGCACAAATGTTGCCACCCCATCGAAAAGGAGCATGGTGAACAGCAGCATTCCATGGGCTCTGTATGTAAGAGATCCTTAGAACAATAATCAGTCACGTGCAGACAGCAAGTTAACTGCACCAAGCTGCTCTGCATCCTAAACCCCTCCCATCGGCTTCTGCGCAGGGATTGGTCTAGAGGCCTCGCAAGGCAGAACTGAAGAGAGTAGCTCTCACAGGAAGTCCCGCGAGAGGAGGAAAGTAAACAAGCAAGATGGTGACCAGGGAAGCGGCCTGCACTGCAACCACACAAAGAGGAACGGCAACCAACAAACCGAACTGTACAGCGGAATCCCGGAACAGTACCACATGGACTGCAGGAGGTAGGAGGCAAGAGTCTAAGTATACCAGATACAGGACTTGTAGCGAGAGCATCGAGAGGTGCAGATAATGAGACTTGCCCCACCAGACTGTAATCGAAACATGGAACTATGTATACTAAATAAAGAACTGTGGATTGGTGGGTGTAACTGGCCAAATGCAAAATGCCAATGTAAAGCCAAGGCTGATATGGACACATGGCACTCTTCCTGTGTGCTATCACCCAGGACTTAATATGGTTACAGCTGGGGGGGTCCCTGTGGGACTATTCTGGAATAATGCCCAGGGGACATGTATGATAAGGAGAGGAAAGACAACTAAAAGGAAATGAATAAACAGCTAAAGCTGGGGGAGGGGGATACCAGACCGACTCCCTAAGGCGGGCATGGCTGGCGGCAGAGGGTGGGGCATGGAGACAGAAACCCCTAAGAGCCTGGGAGGGACAACTAAGTCAACACCAGTGCAAAGTGTGCATTAGTCCAGAGAGCCTCTAGGATGAGGAAGGGTAATAAATCTTAGCGGGAGGAGGGACTGCTTAAAACAGAATCTGAAAAATCAAAAGTTATTTGACGGTAATAATACTGGGGAATGGGGTGGTGAGAGCATACTAAGCTGGGAAATTCAAGGTTGAAAATATAGTGTTTAAACGTTAACAAGGATTTAGATAAAAGCTGTTTGTTAAGTAAGGACAAGTTTGAGTTCAACCAGTCCACAATTTATGGATGACTGGTCATCCAAGCCTCCACGAAGAAGGGTGAACAGGACCAGAGGAGGAGGAGGTTGACAGAGGTATATTGGGAATAGCTAGGGTTTAATCGCAACACCAGACCAAGCAGGAGTTCAGGGGAATTCCAGAAAATACCACAGAGAGGGTCAAAGGGCCCTTATTCACCCTGGTCCCCATGAACACAGCTATACCCAAGTGTTTACACAGTGTTTTTGGTTTCTAGAAATAATTGTTCCTTTTTTGTGTTCTTTATCAACCCAAAGGGTGAAATACCCGAACCTAGGATCAGTTAAAACAAGTCCTAAATTGTTAAATGTGTTTTAAAAATGTAATGTTTGTGATGTCTCTAGTATATGGGGAATGGATGATAACGAAAGTTGAGAAGAAAAGTAGACAAGTTATGCATGACAGATTTGAGAAGGCTCAAAGCAGGCTACAGGAAACTAGAAATGGACTATGGCTGTAGAAATTAAATACACCACCTGGCACATTACAGGGGCCCAGAGTGTGCCTAAGAGGTATCAAGTACTATGCCATCTGAAACACTTGGAGGTAGGAATAGCTTTCCTGCAGGAGACGCACTTGCCAGAACACAGGGTGACCCTCTTCCACAGACAGTGGGTGGGACAAGTGCTCAGAGCCAGGAAAGACACGAACAAAAAACAGACTTTGCTACTGATTGCCAAAAATTTTAAATTTGTGGCAGAGAAATCAAACACCTAGAGGGTAGATTACGTCTTCCTGCAGGGACTGCTGTATAACACAAAGGGTGGTACTGGGCAGCATTTATGGACCCAATTCTGACTCCACAATTCTTTGCACAACTACTAAAAGTTGTTGCTCAACTGGTAGGCCCACCAATGCCAACTGGGGGAGACTGGAACCAACCGTATCAGCAGATATGGATAGACCTGGCAGCCTGAGAAAAGTCCTTTCTATGGCACAAAGAGAATCCATGACTTCATGGACCAGCTAGGCTACGTGACATATGGAGGTACTGCACCACAAGACAATGAGTTCATATTTACATCTCAAGCACATGGGTCAAAGTAGAAAGCGACTATTTTCTAGGCTCAGAAGACTGGTTACAAGGACTAAGCGCTTGTGAAACAGAGACTCGAGTTATATCAGACCATAGCCAGTGATTTTGAGACACCAATTTGCCTCAACATGGACCAGGATAGAATCTGGCATCTTAATAACAGATTATTAAGAGATAAAGAGTTTCAAGACTTTCATCAAGCACAGGTCAGGAAGCACAGGAAAAAGCAGAAGCAGTTGTAAAATTGCAACAAGAGTTTTATTTGTACTACCAGTAACATAAAACAAATACTGTTCACTATAACTATTTACAAAGGCCAAATAAACAGAAAAAAGTCCATCTGAGTTTTTCTTCAATCACTATGTACATCTAGCATGCAATTGCAGCTCAGCTCTTTATAAGTCCTTCCAACCCAGTTCTTAAAAAGCATCCTGTTTCTTCAAAAGTGTTCTTGTATGTTTCAGGCAGGTGCTGGCAGGAACACAAGCGTCCATGAGCTGAGGTCCCTTTTCCACAGCTCTTCTGCAAAAGGCTTAACATTTGAACTCATGTACCCTCTTGAGTTTCCAATAGCTTTTTGCAATCATCTCAAACTGTAATTATATACATTTCAAAATTAACACTACATCATTTCTAAACAAAGGGATCCCAATATCAGTTACATTTCCACATACTCATGATTTGCACACATTTTTATATCAGCAAGGGAGAAAACGAGACAGTGAGAGGCAAATAATTGCAAGACTGTTGGGGTGATCAAATCCTAGGTCTCACAGGAATATTTGGTTGCGTAACCAGACAGAGAAGAGACAGTAAAGGAAAGAACAGATCCTTACATTTAAACACTTTCCCCATAACAACTGGGACAGAGTTCTATTCCACCCCGTTACAAAGCCAAACTTAAATAATTTATAGAAGAATCCCTTAAGCAAAATATTACATCAGAAAAGAACTTGGATGTGGGCTGGGGAGCAGTTAAATTCCATGTTAGAGGGGAACCAATGAGGATAGCAACTAAAAAAAAGTGGGAAAAAGAACTGAAAAACACCCTTACAGAAATACAAAATCCAGAAAAAAGACTGAACCCTCACACAACAGAAATGGATAGAACAGTACTCAACACATTCTGGGATAAATATCATGACCTCATTAGAGAGAAAGCAGAAGGGCAATACAGAAACATAGACGGCAGATAAGAAAAATTACTCACCTTAGTAATTATATTTCTTCTAATGGAGTCTTGCTATATTCTGACAATTGCAGTGATTTCCAAACTTTGAACTGTCCCGGAGAACTAAGGATTAACTTTCCATGTAGGGCATGGAATGCCGAGCCCGAGCCCGGCCGAAGTCTCTGTCCTGAGTGTTTTGAACTCAAACCGTCAGATTCTTAAGAGTCCAACTAAACTAAAAATTCTATGTGGAAATTGTAAAAATTCTACTAGCCAACTGGCTGCAAAGTTCTGGATTCCCAAGGAAGACTCAAGTCAGGAAACCCAAAAACTAAACCCAATGTACTCAAAAATAACAATAATAAATAAGCACCCAAACAAAAGGGAGGAGGGTGCAAGCAAATACACCCCTGGGGTGCAACACTGCACCTGCTCACCTACTTCCCAAAAGTAGGTTCTGAGAGGGGAGGCAGGGAAGTCAGAATACAGCAAGACTCCATTAGAAGAAATATAATTACGAAGGTGAGTAATTTTTTCTTCAAACAACATGAAGTCTTCCAGTATTCTGACAATTGCAGACTACCAAGCAGTACCTCCAAGGAGAAGGGACAGAACCTACTTTGGGAATAGGCTCTGAAGTACTGCTGTGCCAAACCGAGCATCACTCCTAGCCTGGATATCCAAAGAGTAATGCTTGGTAAAGGTATGGACTGTTTTCCAGGTGACTGCTTGACAAATTTCTAGGAGAGAATATCGCGCAGCCAGGGAAGCAGCTGTACCTCTTGTGGAATGAGCCCTCAGGCCTGAGGGGGAGTTTTTCCCCAGTTTTTCATAGCAGAATTGTATACAAGACACAATCCACCTGGTAATAGATCTTTGGAGGCAGGTTTCCCTTTCCCACTTCTCCATAAGTGAGAACAACTGGAGAAGTCAAACCTTTGACCTTAGTGCGCTCTATGTAGTAACTAAGGGCTCTTTTGACATCTAAACTGTGTAGCCTCCTCTCTCCTGAGGAAGTATGATCAGTGAAGAACACAGGAAGAGACAAAGACGGTTTAAATGGAAATCAGAAACCACTTTGGGTAAGAACCTTCTATTGGTTCTAAGGACCACCTTATCTCGATGGAATGAAATGAAGTCAGGTTCAACTGACAGGGCTTGCAATTCACTGATCGTATGGCAGAGGTAACAGCAACCAAAACACAGATTTCCAAGTCAAGTACTTGAGTTCTGAGAACATATGCTCAAAAGGGGTTGCATAAGCTGAGCAATGCAAACATTCAAATCCCAGGCAGGAAGAGGATCCCTAAAGGGGATTGGTATGAAGCAATCCTTTGAAAATTTACAGAATACAGGGTGAGAAGACAGAGAGAAGTATTCCCCACTGACAGGAAAGCAGAAACAGCTGACAAATGAACTTTGAGGTAGCTGGTCTGAGGCCTAGGCCATTAAGGTGAACCATATAATACAGAACTGTAACAATTCAGCAGTGTCTGAGGATATATGCTTTGGAACACCCAATGCTGAATCTTTTCCATTTGGAGTTGTAAGTTTTTCTGGTGACAGGCTTTAGAAGCTTTGAGAATGTCCAGAACCCCTTGAGACAGATGCAAATCTGCATACTCTAACTCTTCAAGAGCCATGCCTTGGGACCGAAGATTGGGGTACCAAATCCTCCCCTGAGAGGAGGTTAACTGGTTGTAATTCCTGGGAAGAGACAGGGGGAGATGGACTGCTACAGACAGCAACAGGGGGTACCAAGGCTGCCTGGCTCAGTCTGGAGCAATCAGAATCACTTTGCAAGGTTGTGACCTTACCTTGACAAGAGCCTTGAACAGTAGAGGAAAGGGAGGGAAGGCATATAGACATTTCCTTTCCCAGTTCAAAATCAGAGCATCCAGAGGAACTGAGCTCAAGACTGGGGTCTGCAACAAAAGAGGAAGTTGGTGATTGTCTGGGGCTGCAAAGAGATCTATCTCTGGAGTGCCCACCTTGAAAAAAATCAATTTCAACACCAGAGAGTCCAGGGACCATTCATGATGGACCTGGTAAATCCTGCTCAATGCATCTGCTAGCCCATTCTCCTTTCCTGGGAGGTGGACTGCTACTTGAGAGGTCTGTAGGAAATAAGCCAGGGACCATATTTTCATGGCTTCCATGCACAAAAACCGTAGACCGAGTGCCTCTCTGCTTGTTGATATACCACATGGTGGTGGTGTTGTCTATCCTGACCTGAACTACCTTGTTCTGTACTGACTGAGAAACACTTTGCAGGGCCGGAAACACTACCCTGAGCTCCAGGAGGTTGATATGAAGAAGAGATTCCTGAGGGGACCACAGTCCCTGGGCTGTGAGAGCCCCCAGATGGGCTCCCCACCCCAATAGGGAAACATCTGTGGTAAGGACCACAGAGTGAATCTTAGTGACAAATGGAACTCCCTGCCTCAGATTGTCCAGATTCTGCCACCACTGAAGGGCCTGGATAAAGGTCTGAGTAACCTAGGCCTGACAGAATGCTGCCCGCTGAGAGGCTGCCCTGTGCTCCACAGCCTGGCTGGGACCCCTGCCTAAAGTCTAGGTCCACTGAGCGCTAGTCCCTCCCCGAAACCACCCTCCACCTGGTTATCGGCCAATGGCTTGAGGTTTGTGCACTTAAAGATACGCAGCCTGCTACCAAACCTTACTGAGCTAACAGCTTGGGTGGCTCATTATAACCCTGACATTATGAGGATCACGAGACCTGGCTTAAGCC
This sequence comes from Neoceratodus forsteri, assembly GCA_016271365.2. Lineage (NCBI taxonomy): Eukaryota > Metazoa > Chordata > Ceratodontiformes > Ceratodontidae > Neoceratodus > Neoceratodus forsteri. The sequence goes on from CM028137.1 coordinate 370,585,676, forward strand.
ACAAATACCTGACTCAGTATGTGCCCCCCGGCTACACAACCTCATTAGGTTGGACAGGGCTCAGAACAAGAAGGGGGGGTGGAGTACTCCTACACTGCAAGACACACAAACATCTCAGTCATAGGATACACGCCATCTACAACACATCTCTGTGAGTTCCTGCACGCCCTCCTCCTGTTAGGAAACACCAAAAAGGTGCACTTGATCTGTGCCTACAACCCCCCTAAGGGTGGAGTGCCTGGGCTCTCCTCCCTCCTTGGCAGTCTTTGCTCAAAGGTTGACTCGAACAAGTTACTAGCCCTAGGTGACTTCAACCTCACCTGGGCAGGGCGCAACATTCTGCAATACAAGCCACTATTGGCTGGACTTGCCCTGAGCAAGCTCATCTCTGAATCCACAAGGCCCTCTCCAAAAGGAGACAAGGGTTCCATCATTAACTGGGTGCTAAGCAACAGAACGGAGAACATTATCTCCAGTGGCGTTCTCCCTGATGCTATATCGGATCACTCTCCCACCTACTGCGTATGGGGCAACTCCCCTCCCAAAATCCCCCACAAGGTGATACAAATGAAGGGCTACTCCAAACTCAATGTTGGAGATGTCCTTGCCTGACCTGTCGCTGACTGGTCTCAGGTCATCACCACAAATGACTCTTCAAAGGCCCTTGACAACTTCCTAAAAGTTTACACCCCACTTCAAAACAAGCATGTCCCCCTTCCAAGAAGGAGAGTGAGGAGCACTGCAACCAAATGGCTCCATGGAGGCCTTTTTTCTCTCATGAAACAAAGGGATAAATGCTGGGTGAGATACAAGTACTCAATGTCCAACACAGACCTTCAGGATTACAGACAGCTGAGGAACTCGTGCAAGAGAGCCATTCGCTCCACAAAAAGTGAGTTTTGTCAGTCCATCCTGCTCTCCACAGCCAGAAATCAGAGGACATTCTGGCAGAGCATTAAGAATGTGGTTGGTGGGTCTACTAGAGCTAAGGTCACAGACATGCACATTGATGGAGTAAACTAACAATCCCCTCACAACTGCCGATGCCTTCAACTCTCAGTTCACCGACCTGACAACCCCCTTCCTGCTCTTTCACCTCACGGTCATGTCAGACATGGAGGCCCAGAAGCTCCTTGCTGGCCTCTCCCCTCACACTGGTGCTGGGCACAACTGCCTGGAGCCCAAGCTGCTATGGCTAGGGTCAACTGTACTAGCCCGACCATAGCCCACGTCTTCAATGCATCGCTTACCTCGGGTATAGTCCCGGACATCTGGAAGATGGCCAAAGTCTTCCCTGTGCCCAAATAAGGTGACCTAAAAGACCCTAAGAACTACCGCCCCACAGCGATCAGCAAACTTATTTTATTTTTATTTAGTTTTTGTTAACCAGGTAGGTGCACTAGCCATAAAATGACTATTTTCAGGCATGACCCGGGAGAGTACAACAAAAGGAGAACAGTTGAACAGCAGCAACATGGGTGCAATAATACAAATAGAGGAACAGTACAGCAGTGCTACAAAAATACAATGGGTAGAAACAACAAAAAATAATGGCAAGCATTATACAGATAATGGCAGTAAGATATATAATAAGTACAGAAACCATGGAACCGACCTGTGGAGTGAAAGGGTTAATAAGATAGTAAGGTTATATAGAGAGAAATGTGAGGAATGTTCAAACATAACAAGAAAGAGTGACAGAAGGAAGGTCAGGGGTGGTAACTGGCAAAACAACAGTGGATGGTCAGCAACATGGTTTGAGAAGGAAAAGAGCTAGTAGTCAAGAAGTTATTTACAAAGAGAAGGAAAAATATGGGGAGGGGAAAAGAAGACAGTCTTCTAGCTGGATTAAAGCAGGGGTGACATTACTGGTAAGTCTCAGGAGCTTCAGGTTGGGTCAAAGCATGTACAAGCATCAGCTATGGATAGATAACGACGATATTCACTTTTAAATCCAAAGTGAGACTGAGACAGCCGGAGGTTGAGTGGAAGAGCATTCCATAGCCTGGGAGCAGAGAATTGGAAGGCCCCTGTGCCTTTAGTCGTCCAACATCTCAGAACATAGAGCAAGGATTTGTCAGCTGATCGCAGGCCATGGGAGGATGGTTGAGGGACTAGCGACGCCGCCAGCTGGGATGGGTTTTTTCCCAGAATGATCGAGTCCATTAGTGATCCAAGGTAGTATTGTCTACTGGCAGAGGGTGAGAGCCAATTCAGATCCTTATAAAGAAGGCAGTGATGCTTCAGTCGAGGTGAGAAAGAGGCAAACCGCATATACTGTTATAAGTTACGTCCCATTTTAGTAGGGAGGTTTATGGGCAGAGGTAAGAATATGGCACCATAAGTAAGGGCTGGGAGCAGAATACCTCGGCAATTAGCACTCAATAGGGCGAAGCATGTAGCTCAGCTTTGTAAGCTACTCCTAGTTTCGAGTTTACAGCTGTGCACAAGGACTGAATGTAAAGATTAAAATCCAGGGACTGGTCCAGCAGGATCCCAAGATACTTGAAGGAAGTAACATTTTCAAGTGGAAATCCTCCTGGGTGAAGAACCTCCAGCAAACTAGAACAGGTCTTAATCTTCGGTGCAGAACCTAGGAGCATGGTTTTTGGTTTCTTTTCATTTAGTACAAGCTTACGGTCTAGTAGCCAGTCTAAGACCTTACTGAAGTCTGAAGTAAGTGATGTGTTTATGCAGGCAATACTAGAAGAACTAGTGTAGATGAGCAGGTCATCAGCGTAGAGAATAGTTGAGCAGGATTCCGGGACCTCAGCTGCATTGTTGATAAAAATTGAGAACAGGAGGGGACCAAGGATAGAGCCCTGGGGGACCCCAAGGTTGATAGTAGATGTGCTGGACAGGGAGGAGTTAAATTTGACAGCTTGTGAACCATTTGACAGGTAGCTACAGAACCAGTCCACAACAGGGGTAGAGAAATGGAATTTATGGAGAGTGGAGAGAAGCAGGGGATGGTCTACAAGGTCGAAAGCCTTAGTGAGGTCAATGAAGATGGCACCTGTGAGTTTTCCAGAGTCCATGTTGGACAGAATATCAGTAGTTAGTTGAAGAAGAGTCGTGGGTGGTGTTATGACCTTTTCTGAAACCATGCTGGGTGTCTGAGAGGAGATTGTAGCGTGTAAGGTAGTCAATGGCCTGTGATGCAACTATTTTCTCTAGGATCTTGTTAAGGACAGAGAGAATTGCTATAGGTCTATAATTGGCCATGTCCTTTGGGTCACCTTTTTTTTTAAAGACAGACGTTACTCTTGCAGATTTCCATAGGTCCGGCACAGTGCTATGGATAAGAGATAAAGTGTAGATTCTGGCAATCGGAGAGGCAATGAGTGGAGCAGCCAGCTTAAGAAGACGAGGTCCCAGTGAGTCAGAACCAGAGCTGGTATTGGCAGATATGGATCTCAGTAATTTCAGAACTTCTTCTATTGATACAGCCTTGAAATAGAATGGTGGCGCTGGAGGAGCATCATACGATAGGGCAGTATGGTTGTCTGATGGTAGTGTGGTAGGTAGATTGGAGTGCGATTCACTAGGTTGTAAAGCCAAGGTATAGTATGACAGATCAGAGAAAAGATTGTTAAAACTGTTTGAGATGGTCCTAGGATCATTACAATGTGTTCCACTTATGATCATTTCATAAGGAGTGACCAACTGCAAGGTACCGAGAAATGTTTTGACATGGGCCCATAATTTCCTCGGGTCGCAGGCTGAGTTTTGTAGAAGGACCTTGCAGTATTTGCTTTTAGCAGCTCTAACTTGTCTCTTACATCTGTTGCTTAGTTCACGACAGACAATAAGATCTGACTGTAGGCCAGTTTGTTTGTAGCGAATCCAAAGCTTGTCCCTCTGGCGCAGATTAGCAAGGAGATCTTTATGCAGCCACCTCGTCTGTTTTCCTCTGACCCGCGTAGTAGTCTTGGGGGCATGTTTATATTGAACCGTAAGAAATTCATTTATGAATATCTGTAGAGCAACCTCCACATCCTTTGTTTGATAGATACCAGCCCAGTTGATACTGGAGACATCATAGAGAAATGCATCCTGGCCAATATGACATAGATTTATAAACGAGATTAGTCTTGATGGAGGCGCAACCATAGATAGGATACAAAAAGTGGGTGAGTGGTCTGTTAGTGCATCTGTAAGGATTCCTGCTTTTGACACATGTTCCATACAGTTAACCATCACCCAGTCGAGGAGTGTACCCGTTTGATGGGATGACGTGGCTCTAGTTGCTTCAGAGATCAACGGGTGAAAATTATAACTAAGTGTCAGTGATTGCAAGGATATTTGAGCTGACCCTAACCAACTGAGGTTAAGATCACCTAGGATGACAGTCTCATTATGATTAACAGTCTGGGAGGTGATGTCAAGGAGTTCTTGAAGACCTACTATTCCCCCAGCAGGGGGATTATAGGCACAGATAATATGAAGCTTCTTTTCCCCCCGATACAATAGTTGCCTGTATGAAGTCGCACACTGCTGGAGAGGCAGATGCCGGGACAATAGAGATCTTGAGGTGGTTTTTGAAGAATAGGGCAACTCCACCTCCACGCCTGGATGAGGGCTCTATCCGCCCGAACAGGGAATAGTGGGCAAGGGCATCGTCATCAGGTATTCGGGTTTAGCCAAGTTCTGTGAGACAGAGTACATCAGGATTGTAGAGTTTCACCCAGGCCTCGAGTTCCGCATGGTGAGAGGTAAGACTTCTGATACTGATATGAGCAATTAATAATCCTTTCTTGGACATGCCAGATAACTCATTTGGGGAAAAGAAACAGGTAGGTGGACCTGGATTTAGTTTGACGTCCCCAGATAGCAGAATAATGATCATGGCTAGGAACCAAAGCCTTGCACTGTGGCAGGTTAGGGTGAAAGCACATCTCCATGGCAGCTTCCTCCTGGCATGTAGAGGGCAATAGATGCTGCCTCTAACAAGGAGGACAGGGTTAGGTTGCAGATCAGGCTTTGTCTCTGCAATCAAGTTAGAGAAGAAAAAATTACTCACCTTAGTAATGTTGTTTCTTCCAACGGAGTCTTGCTATATTCTGACAGTAGCAGTGAGTCCCAACCTTCGAACTGCCCCAGAGATGAAAGAGTTAACTTTCCATGCCAGGCATGGAACGCTGAGCTCGAGCTCGGTTGAGACTCTGTCTGTTGTTCTTCAAACTCAAACCGTCAGATCTTTATGAGCTAAACTCACTAAGGTCCTGTGTGGAAGCTGTAAACCTACACTAGCCAACTGGCTACTAAACATAAAACACATCTTTTGGTCCCAAAACAAAGACTCAAGTCAGGAGATCCAAAAAATGAAAAACACAACACCAACTCACCCCAAGAAAAGAAGGGGTGAAAACAAGAAGGTGGGCAAATACTAAGTACCAACACTGCACTGCCCACTCACATCCCAAAAACAGAGGTTCTGAGAGGGACAGGCTGGTGGGGAGGTCAGAATATAGAAAGACTCCATTAGAAGAAACAACATTACTAAGGTGAGTAATTTTTTCTTCAAACAACATGAAGTCTTGCTATATTCTGACAGTAGCAAACACAAAAGCAGTACCTCCACGGAGGAGGGACAGAACCTACTTGGAAATAGGCTCTGAAGCACAGCTGTGCAAACCGAGCATCACTCCTAGCCTGGATGTCCAGGGAGTAATGCTTTTAAAGTGTGAACTGTTTTCCAGGTAGCTGCTTGACATGTCTCTAGAATAGGGATGTCCCTGGCAGCAGCTAAGGAAGCAGCTGTACCTCTGGTAGAGTGAGCCCTCAGGCCTGAGGGAGGAACCTTACCCAGTTTTCCATAGCAAAATTGGATACAAGAGACAATCCACCTGGCAATGGATCTTTTAGTGGCAGGTTTCCCTTTACCAACCTCACCATAAGTGAGGAACAGTTGGAGGGAGTCAAACCTGTGACCCTTGGTACAGCTTTATGTAGTAACTAGAGCTCTTTTCACATCTAAACTGTGCAGTCTCCTCTAGCCAGAGAGGAGGAATGGTCAGTGAAATACACTGGAAGAGACATAGACTGGATTAAGGTGGAAATCTGAAACCACCTTAGGCAAGAACTTCCTGTTAGTCCTGAGGACCACCTTATCTCTATGAAAGGAGATAAAATCAGGCTCCACTGACAAGCTTGTAATTCACTTAAGGCCTGGCAGAAGTGATGGCTACCAGAAACACAGTCTTCCAAGTCAAGTACTTAAGCTCTGCTGAAGACAAAGGCTCAAAAGGGGGTTGCATAAGCTGAGCAATGCAAACATTAAGGTCCCAGGCAGGGGAAGGGGCTCTGAATGGAGGGTTGGTGTGAAGCAATCCCTTGAAAAACTTGGAGAATACAGGATGAGCTGAAAGAGAAGAGGGCTTACCTGCTGAAACAAAAGCAGACACAGCTGCCAGATGCACTTTCAATGTAGCTGGTCTCAGCCCCAAGCTATTTAAGTGGACCATATAAATCAAGGACTGTGGGCAGGTCAGCAGATTCTGGGGAAACATGCTTCCCAGAGCACCATATGGAAAATCTTTTCCATTTGGAATTATAAGCAGCCCTGGTGGAAGGTTTTCTAGAAGCCTTAAGGATATCCATTACACCTTGGGAGAGGTGTAAATCAGCAAACTCTAACTCTTCAAGAGCCAGGCCTTGAGATTAGAGATTTGAGGTTGGTGCAAACCCTCCCTGAGCACAGGTTAACAGGTTGTAATTCCTGGGAAGACACAGGGGAAGATGGACTGCTAAGGACAGTAGGAGTGGATACCAGGGCTGTCTGGCCCAGTCTGGAGCAATCAGGATCATCTTGCAGGGTTGAGATCTGAGTTTGACTAGCACTTTGAACAGGAGAGGGAAGGGGGAAAAGCATAGAGAAACTTCCCTTCCCAATTGAGAACTAAGGCATCCAGGGGGACTGAGCCCAACACTGGGGGCCTGCAGCAAAAAAGGGGAAGTTGGTGATTGTCTGGGGCTGCAAAAATATCTATCTGCGGGGTGCCCCATCTGGAAAATATCACCTCCAAGACCAGGGGGTCCAGTGACCATTACGTGATGGCCTGGAAATCCTGCTGAGAGCATCTGCCAGGACATTGTCCTTGCCTGGGAGGTGAACTTCCGTGAGGGGTGTTCAGGAATAAGCCAGAGACCACAACTTCATTGCTTGATCACAAGGCCGTGACCGAGTGCCTCCTTGCTTGTTGATGTACCACATTGTGGTGGTGTTGTCTGTTCTGACCTGTACAACTTTGTTCTGAACAGATTTGGAAAAAGCTTGAAGTGCTAGAAATACTGCTCTGAGTTCCAACAGATTGATGTGGAGCAGAGATTCCTGAGGGGACCACAACCCTGGGTGGGAGGTCGCCTATATGAGCCCCCACCCCAAGAGGGAGGCATCTGTAGTAAGGATTAAAGAGTGAGACTGAGTGACAAAGGAACCCCTTGTCTCAGATTGTTCTGATCCTGCCACCACTGTAGGGCCTGGATCAGGGTTCGAGATTACTGGGATCAATTTGGTCAGAGGGTCCTTCCTTTGAGACCAAAAGGCTCTCAAATGGAACTGAATGTCCCTCATCTGAAATCTTGCTCCCTGCACTACTGCTGTAGAAGCAGCCATGTGACCCAGGAGCTGTAGAAAATGCCTTGCTGGTTGAGATACCTGCAGGGTGAATGAGGAGGCCAGAGAGACCAGGGTCCTTGCCCTGTCCAGGGGAAGGAAGGCTCTGGCCTTCTCTGTGTCTAGCTCTGCACCTATGAAGGTGAGGAGCTGGACAGGCTCTAGAACTGACTTTGGAAGATTTAGAAGGAAACCCAAAGAAGTGAGCAGTTGCCGAGTTATCTGTAAGTGAAACTTGACTTGGTCTGGGGACTGGCCTACTATGAGCCAGTCGTCCAGGTAAGGGAAGATGGCAATCTTCTGCCTTCTTAGAGAAGCAACTACCACTGCCAGGCATTTTGTGAATACCCTTGGAGCAGAGGTGAGACCAAAGGGCATTGCTCTGAACTGGTAATGGCCTGAGGGCAGCTCGAACCTGAGGTACTTTCGATGGGGGCTTCTGACGAGAATATGGGAGTAGGCATCCTTGAGGTCCAGGGACACTAGCCAATCCCTGGCCTGAGAGAGGGTAGAATAATTCCCAGAGTCACCATTTTGAATTTTGGTTTTAAAGGTGCTTGTTTAAGTATCTGAGATCCAGGATGGGCCGCCATTCTCCTGTCTTTTGGGGTAAGAAGTACCTGGAGTACAACCCTTTGCCCTGGTGTAGGGGTGGAACCCTTTCCACAGCTCTGAGAGCTAGGAGGAAAGACCTCTGACTCTAGAGGCAAGTGCCTCTGATGGATTTGCAGGTGGAAAGGATCTGGTTCTCATCTTTGGAAACTTTTGAAGCTGAGAACCAGTCCCTGGCTTACTACTTCCAGGACCCATTTGTCTGATGTCAGAGACTCCCAGTCCTGGACAAAGTAGCCAGCCTGCCCCTACAGGTAGCTGAGAATCGGCCCTGGCAACCCCATCAGGTGCCTGTTTGGCAGGGGCTGGGCTGAGGGGTGGAAGCAGGCCTGCTAGCACCCCGCCTGCCTCTCCTCTAAAGAACCCACTCTGAGCATAGGCAGAAGAGGAGGCCTGGGCTTGGTAAAGGCCTATGAAAAGGCCTGCCCCTGCCCCTGGGAAGCTGTCTTTGAGGAGTGGTCTGCCTTTCCTTGGCCTGTGCACTCCTATAGGTGGTCCTATACTCATCCATTTTCTTCATGTAATTCTCTGTCTGCTCCCCAAACAGAGAATTACCCACAACAGGAAAATCCATGGCCTTAGTCTGGGTATCCTGTGACAGGCTAGTACATTTGAGCCAAGCCATTCTTCGAAGTGCCACAGATGTAGCCATGACTCTAGATGACACATCATTGGAGTCTACTGCAGCATGGAATTGCACCTTGGATGCCTCAATACCATCAGCAGCCACCTGCTCCAGCTCCTTGGCAAGCTGGCCAGGGACCTGTTTTGCTAGGGCCATAACAGTGTCCCATCTGGATTTTTGATACCTAGCAGTATAGGCCATATAATTGGCCTGTCTGAGTCCCAAGGATGCTGCCATGTACTGTTTCTTTGCCATGGCATCAATCCTCCTGGAGTCCTTGTCCGGAGGGTGTGAAGCCAAGGGAATGTTTGCCTTATCACAGGCTGCAGCCTGCACCCTGCACTACCCCAACATGGCTGCATTGTTGTGTAAGGAACTCAGTGTCTGAGCCTGACAATGTATACCTCTTGTCCATTCTTTTATCCACAGGAGGTATAGTGTTAGGAGTCTTTAAAATCTTAAATGTCTGTTTCCCAAAAGATTTGTGCAAGGGAACAGACAGCCTCCTAGACTCTGGGATATCCATCATTTCTACATAGTCAGGCTCCTCCTGATCATCACAGCTTCTTCCATAGGAAGCTGGAGGGTTTCAACCACTTTTTTTAAAACATGAAATGGGAAGGGGACTCAGAAAGCCTAGGCGGAGACACTCCTGAAGGTCTGTCTGGGGAGATGTCCAGGTCAATGGGCACATCCAGACTTTGAAATCCACATTCACTTTCCTCATACTCCTCTTCCTCCTCCTCCAGTTCATAAAATTCCTCTAAATCATACTCTTGAACCAGTGGAACCGGCCGAACCAAGCGCCTGCTTGATGGTGCCGGTTCGGTCGGAACCGGGGAAAGCGACTGGACAATTTTGATCGCTTTGGCTATTTCTTCAGCGGTTGGAGAGGAAAGTTTTGGCTCCACACCAGCTGATTTTTCTTTTCTAGTTCTTTTACCCAGAACCGACTCCTCAGAATCGGCTCTCCTTTTGCCTGAAGAAGTCTCGCCCTGGTCAGAGGGCACTCCTTCTGGTTCGGTTTGAACCGAACCGGGCTGGCTATCCGGTTCAGCTGACTTTTTGGCCTCCCTTTCCCTGAGCCTACCAGCTCTCTTTTCTAGGGTAGCTGCAGGGACATTTTTGCAAATCTGGCAGTCTACATTGAGGTGGTCAAACCCCAGACAATAAACACAGGTGGTGCGGGTCCAGCCTTGGCAAGACTTCCCACAGACACTGCAGTGTTGAAACCCAGTGGGTCGGTTTTTCTTTTGGGTTTCTCAGACATAGTGCCAGTCCTAACCAAACTTACCCTTTTATAGCAATCCGCCAGGCAAGACCCTCTTATCGGTTCCCAACCATGTCACGGGTGCGTGGAAAAAACTTTTTTAGAACCGATAAGAACCAGAACCACACTCAAAGCACAATTTAAGATTTTTAGCAACTTGATCGTTCAAACCGAACCGATAAACCGCTTACAAGTTCCACACAGAATAGAATAAAATAAACCTATCTAGTACTCACAAATACCACAGACAGAGACTGAACCAGGCAGGTTCGGTTTAAATTCGTCGAAAACGAGAAAAGCGGTACTTTAACCGACAAACTGAACCGAGCAGAAGGAGAAATCTCCGGAGCGACTGTTCAGTGAGGCAGAGTAAAGAATCTGACAGTTTGAGTTTGAAGAACAACAGACAGCGTCTCAACCGAGCTCGAGCTCAGTGTTCCATGCCTGGTATGGAAAGTTAACTCTTTCATCTCCGGGGCAGTTCGAAGGTTAGGACTCACTGCTACTGTCAGAATATAGCAAGACTTCATGTTGTTTGAAAATATAGTTGTGGTAAGCCTCCAAGGAGTCTTTGCCATTTGGTTATATGGGAGAGCCCATGTGGCAGTGTCCAGGCTGAGTAAAAGGAAAATGACAAGAATGCCCATAGCAGACTATACTCGCCATAGTGTTACTATTTGACTTGGGTAGGAAGGCTAGTGGTATACTGAGACAGAGGATTAGCTCTTGGGGATAAAGAGATAGTGTGTGTAAAATTAAGACTGCCAAGGGTGACCGTGTTCCACGTTTAATCCTTGGCCGAAATTAGAGATAGAGCAAAAACAACAAAGTGTTTCCTGCTAGCGTAGCAATTATTTAGAAGTGTATCAGAGAAGCAGAAAGTAAAGCCCCACAAAGGTTAATTAGGAAAGTAGACCAGCCGGAGGCTCTACTTGTGGTAAAGATTACAGTGAGGAAATGAAGACCTATTCAAGATATGTTAGACGGCACCCCTAGTGGTGGAATTTTATAAGGAACCAATGGGAGACTAGACAGATAACAGTAGTGTTAGGCAAAAGTCAATGCAAAGCAGAGGGCGCCGAAGCCCAGAGACTGATAATCTGACAGAGAAAAGGCAGGGCCAAACAGTGGCCGAGCAGAGAGCAGCAGTCCAAGTTAGAGGAGGGTGGCAGCAGGTGGCCACCTATCAAACCCGCACAGTGCTAGCCCAGACACTTAACCGGATTTGAAGGTGTCCTGTTCGTCAGGAGGATGGAGGTACGGGCAGCTGGCAGGATAAGCCGTGCCGCTCACAGGGAGCACGATCAGGCACAGTGGATCTATTGTAAGGCACAAAATGTAGGTTAAGATAGGATGTTATTAGCTACGGCAGGGGGTACCAAGGCAACTTGAAAATTACTCGGTAGCAAGGGAGGAAGCCTAGGTATGGAACTGCACAGTAGATAGCAGAGCAGGCACTAAGCAAAGCTGATAGGCAAGCAGATAGTGAAAATAGGAAGATGTCTTTAAAGGGAAGACAGAGCAAGTGTTAGCCCTAATAGCTGCACTCTGTATCTTTAAGAGGAGTTGCAATATTAGTGAGAGGGGAGGATGAACATTGCTAGGGGTGGTGCCGAGGGGGGAGGAGAGTATTTAATAAAGGCTGCACGTGGGGGATTGGAGGTGGGGCAAAAATTCAAGCAGCAAGGAGACAGAAGGACAGAAAGTGAAAGAGAAATTGAAATTGACTTCTGGAAAAGGTAGTCGCCTTGCAGGTCACCCATTGCCTACAGACACACAACCTACTCTCCCCTGCACAGCATGGGTTCAGAAAGGGGCACAGCACTTCCACTGCCCTAGCAGTTGTTACCTCTGCGATCAGATCTGCTGCTGACCAAGGCGAACTGACCGGGGCCATCTTTGTTGATCTCTCAAAAGCCTTTGATCGGGTAGACCACGCACTACTGTGCTCCTCTCTCCTATCACTTGGCTTCTCCTAACCCACCCTTGCCTGGATCAGTAATTACCTCATGGGCAGGCAGCAGCACACCAAGTTCAAAAAGGCCCTGTCTGAGCCTGCCCAGGTAAACTGCGGAGTCCCCCAGGGCTCTGTCCTGGGGCCTCTCCTGTTCTCCTTCTTCGTGAAACAGCTACCCTCGGCTCCAGCTCTTGGGTCTTCAGTGCTGTACACAGATGACCCAGTCATCATGGCCAGCTCCCAGGACATCTCTACCATCAATGCCAAACTAAACTTGGACTTCGACCAAATCCAAACTTGGTTACAGGATCATAAACTTATGATTAACCTGCAGAAGACGCAGGCCATGCTCTTTGGCTAAACAGCCAAGAAAAAAGCTGTCCTGGATTCACTACAGATCACTGGGGCCGATGAGTCGCTACTGCTAGTTGCCGACTCTGTCAAGTACCTGGGGGTGATTCTTGACCCGCAACTGGATATGAACATGCACATACGCAATTCATGTAGGGCCTCAAACTACAAGTTGGGTCACGCTTACAGAACAAAAAGCTGTCTCACTCCAGCTGCCCATCTCGCCTTAGCCAGGGGAGTCCTCCTACCTACACTCTGCTATGGACTAGTCACCTTCGCTCACGTTGCAAAACTAGTCTAGTAAAGTGGGACTCAGTGTATAACAGCATATGCTGTTTTGCGCTCTCAGCCCCCCGGCTCACCCACCACTGTAAGCTTTACTCCCGGTTTAAATGGCTTCCACCAGAAACTCACCACTACTATGTCATGGGCAACTTCATAGACAGTGTTGTCAGAACTGCCACCCCCCTTATCCTTGCTCAGTCCCTAGTTCTAGCTGCTTCCTCCTACAACCTGCGTTCCAGTGACTCTCATGCCCTCCTGGTACCTAAGACCCGCACTCAAATGGGTGACCGAGCCTTAGCTGCATATGTGCCCAGGTTATGAAACTCTCTTCCATCAAGCACTCGCTCCTCTCCCTCCCACCAGTGCTTTAAAGCCTCCCCCTAGGGCTTTCTCAAAACAGCCTCCACCTGCCTCTGCACTAGATAAACCCCCTCAGCCTATGCCACCCCAACTAACTGAGATGCTACCTAAATAATATGACTTAGGCAGTGCCTCTCTGCACTTTATACTCTTCCCGTACTCACAGCTTACTAGAAGGAATAGACCACTTCGGCCCACCTGCCCAACAGGAGAGCACTGTTATTGTGCAACTCCCTTATCTTGCTCTGGGCCACTCTTACCAATTTGACTCTCTCTGCCTACCTGTAAGCCTTACAGCACTGCTGCCTGGAGCGATGAAACCATACTGTTCTTCTACTTACTGCCTGCATTGTAAACCCCTGTTACTTGTATTGACCCTGTGCTTATTCTCTTTAATGTAATCCTCAACTTGTTTTTGCCTGATGTTCATGTATGTACCTTGTAATCTCCCAGGTCGCACCTGAAAATAGGCACTTGGCTGTCTAGTGTGCTTACTCAGTTAACAAAAGCAAATAAATAAACCGGGACTAGTTTGGTAAGAGAATCTTTCCTCTGGGACCAAAAAGCCCTCAGATGAAACTGAATGTCCCTCATCTGAAACCTGGCCCCTTGCACCACTGCTGTGGAAGCTGCCATGTGGCCCAAAAGCTGAAGAAAATGCCTTGCTGGTCGAGAGACCAGAGAGAGGAAGTAAGAGGCCAGCTGTGAGATGGCTGTTGCCCTTTTCAGAGGAAGGAAAGCTCTTGCCTTGACCATGTCCAGCTCAGCTCCTATAAAAGTGAGAAGCTACAGACGGGGAAAAAACGGAGAAAAGTAGATCCGAACCAGCTCAAGGGAGAATCCAGATATCTAATCAGAGGAGGAGGGGGATGGGCTATTTAATTTAATAGGGACTCACTCACTTAGTTAGTTACTCATTTATGTACTTTCCCTCTTTTTGTTCACCTCTTCTCTTAAGGAAGGAAGAGAGGAAGGGGAAGAAAAGAAGAGGGAAAGAAAAAATACTGTTTTCTGTTATTGATGTTGTAAAAATTATATAAGGTTCTAAGAGAAATCGAACTGTTGATATAAGATTCTTCATTGAAAAAGCTCCAAGAGAACTGGTGTTAATATGGAAGCTATACTTCAGAGTTAACAATAAGGGGGTACTTGGTGGGCTCCTCTGCTTTATTAAATTATATAACCCCCATTAGAGGAGCAGAAAGCTAGGACGAGCTTGCAGAGGTTGATGGGAAGCAGTTAGCAAGAGTGAACCTCTCTTTTTCGCTTGCTCCCCTCCCTACTCAGAAATAACATGCCTAGCTTGTGAAAAACTGCAACAACTAATGTAAGATGAAATGTATGCCCGTACAATCTTGGCGGTTGAAGCAGTAAGTTTGTAATGAAATGATTTAAGGATCTGTAATATGAACCTTTAATAAAAAGGGCATTGCTCTAAACTGGTAATGGCCTGAGGGCAATTCCAACCTGAGGTACTTTCTGTGGGAGCACCTGATGGGAATACGAAAACAGGCATCCTTGAGGTCCAGGGAGGCTAGCCAGTCTCCTGGCCTTAGAGAGGGAAGAATTGTTCCCAGAGTCACCATTTTGAATTTTGGCTTTAAAAGATTCTTGTTCGGGTATCTCAAGTCTAGGATGGGTCGCCACTCACCTGTCTTTTTGGGGGTAAGGAAGTACCTGGAGTACAGACTTTTGCCCCTGTATGCGGTAGGAACTCTCTCTATGGCTCTTAAGGCCAGCAGAGACGAAACCACTGCCTCTAGAGCAAGGGTTTCTGAAATATTTGCAGGTGGAAAGGATCTGGGTCTCATTTTCAGAAAATTTTTGAAACTGAGAACCAGTCCCTGACTTACTACCTCCAGAACCCATTTGTCTGAGGTAACAGACATCCAGTCCTGGACAAAGTAAGCCAGCCTGCCTCCTACCGGAATGGGGGAGTCGACCCGGGCTGACACATCAGGGTGTCTGCTTGGCAGGAGCCTTAGGCTAGGGGTGGATGCAGCCCTGCTCATCCCCCTTCTGCCTCTCCCTCTAAAGAAACCCCTCTGAGAAAAGGGAGAAGAGGCCCGCACTTGGTAGAAAGGCCTGTGAAAAGGCCTGCCCCTGCCCCTAGCTTGCTGCCTTTGAGGAGATGCTGCCTCTCCTTGGCCTGAGCACTCCTGCAAGTGGTCCTGTACTCATCCATTTTCTGCATGTAATTCTCTGTCTGCTCCCCAAACAGAGAATTACCCACCATAGGGAAATCCATGGCCTTAGCCTGGGTGTCCTGTGAAAGGTTAGTACATCTGAGCCAAGCCATTCTCCGAAGAGCCACAGATGTAGCCATGACTCTTGATAACACATCATCGGAGTCCATAGCAGCATGGAACTGCACCTTTGATGCCTCAATCCCAACTGCAGACACCTCCTCCAGCTCCTTGGCTAGCTGGAGGGAAGCCTGCTTAGCCAGTGCCAGTACAGTGTCCCACCTAGACTTCTGGTACCTGGCTGTATAGGCCATATAGTTAGCCTGCCTGAGTCCCAAAGATGATGCCATGTACTGTTTCTTTGCCATGGCATCTATCTTCCTGGAGTCCTTGTCTAGTGGGTGTGAAGCCAAGGGAATGTTTGCCTTGTCACAGGCTGCAGCCTGCACAACCCCAACATGGCTGCATTGCTGATAAAAAAACTCCCTATCCGAGCCTGACAAGGTGTACCTCTTGTCCGTTCTTCTGTCAACAGGAGGTACAGAGTTAGGAGACCTTAGAATTTTTTGTGTCTGTTTCCCAAAGGACTTATGGATGGGAATAGACAGTCTCAGACTCTGGGATGTCCATCATCTCAACAAAGTTAGGCTCTTCCTGATCCTCCACAGCCTCCTCCATGGGAAGCTGGAGGGTTTCAGCCACCTTTCTGTAAAACAGATAGTGGGGCGGGGACTCTAAAGCCTAGGAGGGGAAACACCAGAAGGTCTGTCTGGGGAGATGTCCGTTTCCACAGGCACATCCAGACTTTCACCATCACTACCATCCTCTTCAAAATCCCCCTCCTCATCAAACTCCGGTTCGTAAAAGTCTTCAGGGGAATAATCTTGAACCGGGGGAACCGACAGAACCGAGCCCCTACAAGAAGTCGTCGGATCGGTCAGAACCAGACAAAGCAATTCAACAATCCGAATCGCTCTGGCTATCTCTTCGGCAGTCGGAACATGTAGGTCTGGATCCGAAACAGACAATTTATCTTTGCGCTTTCTTTTAGTAGGAACCCGATCCCTCAAGATCGGCTCTCCTCTTCCCAGTATCGCCCTGGTCAGAGGCACTCCTTCTGGCTCGGCAAGAACCAAACCGGGCTGGCCTTCCGGGTCAGCGGATTTTTCGGCCTCCTTATTCCTAAGTCTACCTAACCTTTTTTCCAGAGTAGACTTAGGGAAATTCTTGCAAATTTGGCAGTCTGAATCAAGATGGTCAACCTCCGACAGTAAACAAAGGTGGTGTGGGGATCAGCCTTAGCAAAGACCTCCCCACACACACACTGCAGTACTGAAACCCAGTGGGCCCGTTTTTTTTCTTGGGTTTCTCAGACATGGCCAACCTAACAACTTTACCTTTATTCGCAAACCGCCAGGCAAGACTTCTATCGGTTTCTCACCGTTACGGTGATGGAAAACGCTTAAACTACTTTTTTTTTTTAAACCAATACGGACCGTAACCACACACTAATTTTTTTCCACACAAGAATTACTAAAGGATCGGTTCAGCCGAACCGACCGAAAAATGCATTTTTTTTACAATTTCCACAAAAGAACTAAAGTACTTACAGTACCACAGACAGAGTACTGAACCGACAAAACGGAACTAACTGCAGACTAACCAACAACTTTAAGAGACTTTCTGAACCGAGCAAAGGAGAAAATCTCCAGAGCGACTGTTCAGTTAGCCGGAGTAAAGAATCTGACAGTTGGGTTTCAAAGTGCTGCAGACAGTTTTCAACAGAGCTCGAGCTTAACATTCTATGCCTTGCATAAATTTTAACCTTCTTCTCCAGGGCAGTTCAAGTGCTGGAGCTAACTGCAATAGTCAGAATACAACAAGACTTCATGTTCTTTGAATGTACAAATACATTAAGATACAGCCCTTAAGACTAATGCAGTTTAAGATCCTGTATAACCTATATTATACCCCAGAGAAGCTTTTTAAAATGGGTAAGAGAAATGATGACCTACGTACCAAATGTAACACAGCCAAAGGGCACGCTGTACCACATTTTATGGGACTGCTCCAAGGCTAGGCTGCTGTGGGATAGGGTCAAGGCCGAACTGGATCCACTGCTCAGTTTAGAAAATGCTTCCCCCCAGAAAAGTGTATAGTGGGACATTTTGATAAACAGATACTCACTTCACAAAGATATCATGTTGCATTAATAGCGGCTAAATTAAGAAAGTAATACTTAAGATGCACTGGTTAGGGGACACACTACTGTCCTATGTGGAATGGCATAATGAGATTCTAGCAATGCTACAAAAAGAAAAGATTACTGCCAGTACCAATGACAGGTATAAAAGTTACCAGAAGAAATGGGAAAAATTACAGGTACTGTATTAGGACTCTGGACCCAGTAGTTGCCTGAAATGCAGATACAGAGGGTTTCCAAGAATACAGCCTAATGACAATAAATGTGTAAAGAATCGTTCAGAACTGTAGATACAAGACAGCCTGACAAACTATGAAACTTATATATTGTCTAATACAGTAAATCTTAGAAATAACTATCATCGGGGGTGAGGGATAGGATAAATGTTGTAGATGTAGTGATGTATGCAGCATTACTGAATGCCCTACATGGTGTATGTATGTTGATTGTTGAAAACTCACAATAAAATATAGTTTGTTCCTTAAAACAAACAAAAATAAATAAATAAATAATACTTAGGAAAATAAGCACGTAGGTGGATGGATTGGTTCAAAGTAAACTCCAACACCACCTTAGGAATTAACTTAGGGTTAGTATGCAAAGACACCCTGTCTTTGTGAAAAACCAAATAAGGCTCTTTACACATAAGAGCCTGAAGCTGAACTCTGTCAAACAGAAGTAACAACCGCTAAAGAGCACTTTCCACAACAGAAAGTGCATCTGCATCGCTATAGTTGACAGGAGGTAAGCATAAGTTTTTAACAACATAAAATTAAGGTCCACGGAGGATCGGATCCTGAATGGGAGGTTTTAGATGCAAAATACCCGCAGGAAGCAGCGAGACACCTCAAGCTGAGCCACGGCCCTGCCCTCAATAAGTGCATGGTAAGCAGAGATGGCAGAAAGATTCACCTTAAGAGGGTACCCCAAGTCAGAGTCTGAGAGGGGCGGTGGTACTCCAACTCCTGATTCACCAGACAGGTAAAGGGTCCAGCTGGTGGGAAGCAACCCAAAGGGTGAAGCACTTCCATTTCACTGCATAAGTGTCCCTAGTGGACAGCTTTCTGGCAGCCACCAGGACATCCACAACCCTAGAGAACCCCAAGAGGGAATATGGCTAAGTCCACAGCAACCACGCATGGAGATTTGGAGATGCAGAAATTTTTGATCCAGATGGACCAGGATGACCAGGTCCTGGGAGGAGCAAGCCACTGCAGAGGAGCAGGGGCACTGGAGGTTCCGCCGCTAAATGCTGCAGCAAGGGGAATCAGGCCTGACGCGGCCAGAAGGGGCCTATGAGGATCATCTCCACTTCCTCCAAATGAAGTTTGAGTAGCACCCTCTGGAGGAGTGGGAAGGCGTATAGAAATCTCCCCTTCCAGGAGAGGGACAATGTGTCTCACCAGAAAACTCCCAGGCCTGGGATCGAGCAAGCAAAAAAGCATCAGTTTTGCATTTAGTGGGGACGCAAAAAGGTCCAACTCCGGTCGACCTCATCTGTCGAAGAGATCTTCTACCACCAGAGTCAGAAGCTCTCACTCATGAGCCCTGGACCAGGAGTGACTTAGACTGTCCGCCAGGACATGTTGGACACCTGGGAACATGCACAGCTGAGAGCATAAGACTGTGCTCGATGGCCCAATACCAGATCCTCATCAACTCCCTGCACAGAGATAAGAGTGAGCCCCCAACTCATTGATGTAATACACCAGGCACATGTTGTCCATCTGTACCAAGAGCGGACCAAGAAGGAGAGGAGTCTGGAAGGCCTGCAGAGCATACAGAACCACGTGCATCTCCAGAACATTGATGTGGAGACCCTGTTACACGTCTGTTCAGGTGCCTTGAGTCTAGTGAGCATCAAGTGAGCTCCCAGCCCAGACCCAGGCATCCGTCCTCAGGATCTGACGAGGGGCTGAAATTTGAAGGGAAAACCCCGTAGCAGGTTGGCTGGCTCTAGCCACCATGACAGCACTCTTCTGACCAGATCGGAGACCATGACCACCTGGACCAGGTTGTCTGTGCGCTGGTCCCACCCGACTCTCTATGTCCACTGAGGTACCCACATGTGAAGGCGGGTAAGGGAACTGTGGCAATGGCTACTGCCATGTGGCAGAGGAGGCACGTAAACACCCTGGCAGGGACTTGGCAACTGGAGAAAACTAGGTGGGCCTAGGCCATCAGGCGTTCCACCCTGTCCATGGGAAGGAAGGCCATGCCCTGGGTGGTATCCAGGACTGCCCCATATACTGGAGGCACTGGCAGGGAGATAGGCAGGACTTTGGTCGGTTGGTGGTGATACCCAAGGCCTGAAAAAGGTTGAAGGTATGTTCTAGAGTCTGAACAAGACAGTCCCTGGATGGTGCCACTAGGAGCCAAACATCCAGGTAGGAAAATACGTGAAGCCCTGCTGCCTCAAGGCACTACTACCACCACTAGGCACTTGGTAAAGACCCTGGGGGCTGAAGACAGGCCAAAGGAGGGCCATGAACTGAAAATGGGCTCCCTGGAAATGGAAGTGGAGGAAGTGCCGATGGGAAGAAAACATTTGATCTCAGATACTTACCATCTGCATGTCCAGAGAACAGAGCCAGTCTCCCCATGGCAGGAGGGCAATAAACCCTGAACGGTAACCATCCTGAAGCATTTGTACTCTATGCACAAACTGAGATGATTCATAGCCAGGATGGGCAGGAGATCCCCCGTCTTCTTGGGGAACAGGAAGAAGTGGGAGTAGAACCTCCTGCACCACTGAGCAGGAGGGATGGGCTCTAGGGCCCTTTTGCAGAACAGCCTGTATTTCCTCCCAGACGAGGGGCAGATGAGCTGAGGGGTAGGAGTAGTTGCCCGCAGAATTTCTGGGGGCCACTCGAGAAGCTCCAGAGTGTGGCCGTGTTCTATGATCTGTAAAACCCAGTTGTCTGAGTTAACGCCCCACTAAGGTGAAGGGAGAAATGACCCCCGACTGCCTCCCCCAAAACCTCTTTGGGGGGGGGGGTCAGCCAAGGAATCAGGAAATAGGGGCGGGTGCCAGGAGAGCGGCCACGACACTTGAAGAGCTCTGGCGGTGGCTGCGAAAGAGACTGTCGTAGCTTGGCGTTTGCCCTGACCTTTGGCAGGTGGGCTGGCCTGTTTGCAGAAGAACTGGCGAAAGGGCGGCCGCTGACCAGACTTAGGCTAGGTATGGTACAGCGAGTGAACTGACTGGAGGGCCCAGCCTGACTCCTGAAGAGGAGGAAATTAGATCCTGTATAAGACATAAACCCAATGTCAGTAACACCGAAAATTCGATTGTAAACTAAATAAAATGGTAAAATAAAAAAGTATGGCTTCGAGGTAGTGGCAGTTGACTGCAGCTGTGGAGGCTTCAGTGCTCCAACATGTGCAGGTCGATGGCGGAAAAGAACTGCAGAGAGTGTAGGGGACTGTTCGCCTTTACAGGATAGGCAGGCGTCAGCTGCAGTGCCCCATGGTAGACTGCTAGCCAGAAAATTTCCACGTGGTCCTGGCAGCTAAGTCCTACCGGTGTTGGCCTGCTGCAAGAGCTTCCTCGAAATAAGATCGTGGTTTACTAGACAAAATGGCCAAAAACAGTCTTAGCAGCCAAGAAGGATATTCGCCAGTTCCTAAGAATCAAACGGGAACCGGAGAAACCATAATTTACAGAAAACTTTAGCTAA
Source organism: Neoceratodus forsteri (assembly GCA_016271365.2). Taxonomy (NCBI): domain Eukaryota; kingdom Metazoa; phylum Chordata; order Ceratodontiformes; family Ceratodontidae; genus Neoceratodus; species Neoceratodus forsteri. The sequence continues at coordinate 370,606,823 of CM028137.1, forward strand.
ACACAGAGTAATCAAAAAAAAAAAAAGGGACTAAAACATACTTGTTTTGATAAACTGCAAAATAAAAACTCAACTGGAGAACCAGCCATTACCAGAGTTCACTACAAGGAGACTGCTCTCTTGAGGCGGAAAAACAGATCTGAGCAGTGGACAGAGTGGAGTGCGGATGCAGAATTTGAAGCTATATTCCGAATTCTAAAATTTGCATAGGTTTGATCTCCAAGACATTACTCTTGGCGAGATAACTGCATAAAGGGATTCCTGGGATTAGGAGAGAAATATACACCTAAAGAATTTTTTTTTTTTATTGCTGGGAGAAGGTCTGGGAACCCACAGACCAGTTTTGTCTTTATGAAAAGAAAATTAAAATTTACCCTCAAAAGAGGAAAAAGCAGCTCTTGAGAGGGAGTAACAAGAAGGATGCCAGTGTGATAAGGCACAACTGAGTGAGCTGCCCAGAGGCCATGGCTCTTACCTGAGAGGGAAATGGTGGGCAAGTGTGTGAATGAATGGTGAAGATATTCTGGAAGATGAAAAAATGACTCACCTTAGTAATGTTGTTTCTTCTAATGGAGTCTTGCTGTATTCTGACATATGCAGTGATGTCCTACCTTTGAACTGCCCGGAGACGAAAGTTAACTTTCCATGCCAGGCATGGAGACGCTGAGCTCGAGCTCGGTTGAGACTCTGTCTGTTGCTGTTTGAACTCAAACCGTCAGATCTTTACAAGCTATACTCACTGGGTGTCCTGTGTGGAAACTGTAAACTTACACTAGCCAACTGGCTACTAATTATAATAAAAGATTTTTTGGCCCCAAAGCAAAGACTCAAGTCAGGAAACCCAAAAAATAAAACAAAATACAACACCCACCCAAACAAACTAAAGGGGTGAGAAAAGAAGGGGTGGGGGCACCTCCCGAGTGCCAACACTGCTGCTGCCCACCCACATCCCAAAAACCCAGGCTCTGAGAGAGGAGGGGGGGTCAGAATACAGCAAGACTCATTAGAAGAAACAACATTACTAATGTGAGTAATTTTTAGTTCAAACAACATGAAGTCTTGCTCTATTCTGACATAATGCAGACTACCAAGCAGTACCTCCATGGAGGAAGGACAGAACCTACTTGGAAATAGGCTCTGAAGCACGCTGTGACAAACCGAGCATCACTCCTAGCCTGGATATCCAGAGAGTAATTCTTGGTAAAAGTATGTACTGTCTTCCAGGTGGCTGTTGACAAATTTCTAAGATAGGAATATCCTGGCAGCAGCCAGGGAAGCAGCTGTACCTCTGGTAGAGTGAGCCCTCAGGCCTGAGGGTGGGATCCTACCTAATTTTTCATAGCAAAATTGAATGCAAGAGACAATCCACCTGGCAATAGATCTCTTAGTGGCAGGTTTTCCCTTACCAACCTCACCATAAGTGAGGAACAGTTGGAGGGAGTCAAACCTGTGACCCTTGGTGCACTCTAAGTAGTAGCTAAGGGCCCTTTTCACATCCAAACTGTGCAGCCTCCTCTCCCCAGAGGAGGAATAGTCAGTGAAGAAAACAGGAAGAGACATAGACTGGTTAAGGTGGAAATCTGAAACCACCTTAGGCAGAAACTTCCTATTAGTCCTGAGGACCACCTTATCTCTATGGAAAGAGATAAAATCAGGCTCCACTGACAGGGCCTTTAACTCACTTATGCGTCTGGCAGAAGTGATGGCCACCAAGAAAACAGTTTTCCAAGTCAAGTACTTAAGCTCTGCTGAGGACAAAGGCTCAAAAGGGGGTTGCATAAGCTGAGCAATGCAAACATTAAGGTCCCAAGCAGGGGCAGGGTCCCTGAAGGGAGGATTGGTATGCAGCAATCCCTTGAAAAATTTACAAAATACAGGATGAACTGAAAGGGAGGAATGCTTACCTGCTGAGAGGAAGGCAGAGACAGCTGCCAGATGCACTCTTAGTGTAGCTGGTCTGAGTCCCAAGCTATTGAGATGAACCATATAGTTGAGGACTGTGGGCAGGCCAGCAGACTCTGGAGAAATATGCTTCCCAGGCACCATATAGTAAATCTTTTCCACTTGGAATTCTAAGTGTTTCTGGTGGAAGGCTTTGAAGCCTTTAAGATATCCAGAACACCTTGAGAGAGGTGTAAATCAGCAAACTCTAACTCTTCAAGAGCCAGGCCTTGAGATTGAGAGATTTGAGATTCGGATACCAAACTCTCCCCTGAGCACATGTTAACAGGTTGTAATTCCTGGGAAGAGACAGGGGAAGGTGGACTGCTAAGGACAACAAGAGAGGGTACCAAGGCTGTCTGGCCCAGTCTGGAGCAATCAGAATCACCTTGCAGGGTTGAGACCTGATTTTGACTAGCACCTTGAACAGGAGAGGGAAGGGGAAAGCATACAGGAACTTCCCTTCCCAATTGAGAGCTAGGGCATCCAGGGGGACTGAGTCCAACACTGGGGGCCTGCAGCAAAAGAGAGGAAGTTGGTGATTGTCTGGGGCTGCAAAAAGATCTATCTGTGGGGTGCCCCATCTGGAGAAGATCACCTTCAGAATCAGGGGATCCAGGGACCATTCGTGATGGCCGTGAGATATCCTGCTGACAGCATCTGCCAGGACATTGTCCTTCCCTGAGAGGTGCACTGCTGTAAGAGAGGCGTTCAGGGAATAGGCCAGAGACAACAACTTCATTGCTTCTGTGCACAAGTCCGTAGACCGAGTGCCCCCTTGTTTGTTGATATACCACACTGTGGTAGTATTGTCTGTCCTGATCTGAACAACTTTGTTCTGAACAGACTTGAAAAAACTTAAGTGCTAGAAACACTGCTCTGAGTTCTAATAGATTGATGTGAAGCAGAGATTCCTGAGGAGACCTACAACCCTTGGGTTGCCAGGTCCCCAAGTGGGCTCCCCACCCCAAGAGGAGGCATCTGTAGTAAGGATTAGAGAATGAGACTGAGTGATAAAGGGAACTCCCTGTCTTAGATTGTCCTGATCCTGCCACCACTGCAACGCCTGGATCAGGGTTCGAGTCACTGGGATTAGTTTGGTCAGAGGATCCTTTTTCTGAGACCAGAAGGCTCTCAAGTGGAACTGAATGTCCCTCATCTGGAATCTTGCTCCCTGAACCACTGCTGTAGAGGCAGCCATGTGTCCCAGACGTTGCAGAAAATGCCTTGCTGGTCAAGACACCTGGAGGGTGAATGAAGAGGCCAGTGAGACAAGGGTCATTGCCCTGTCCAGGGGAAGGAAGGTTCTTGCCTTTACTGTATCCAGCTCTGCCCCTATTAAGGTGAGGAGCTGCACAGACTGTAGAACTGACTTTAAAAGATTCAGAAGGAAACCTAGAGAAGTGAGCAGTTGCTGAGTTATCTGTAGGTGTGTCTTGCTTGGTACCAGACTGGCCTACTAAGAGCCAGTCGTCAGGTATAGAAAGATGGAGATCTTTTTCTCCTTAGGAAGCGACCACTACTGCCAGGCATTTTGAACACCCTTGGAGAAGGGGGCCGAAAGACATGCTCCTAATTGGTAATGGCCTGAGGCGCTCAACCAATTGCTCGGTGGGGCTTCTGACGAAAACAATAGGCATCAGAGGTCCAGGGAAACTAGCCAGTCCCCTGGCCTTAGAGAGGGTAGAATTATTCCCAGAGTCACTATTTTGAACTTTGGCTTTAAAGGTGCTTGTTTAAATATCTGAGATCAGGATGGGCCGCCATTCTCCTGTCTTTTCGGAGTTAGGAAGTACCTGGAGTACAATCCTTTCCCTTGTGTGGAGGAACCTCTCACGGCTCTCAGAGCCAAGAAGGAAGGACCTCTGCCTCTAGGGCAAGTACCTCTGAAGGACTTGCAGGTGGAAAGGATCTGGTTCTCATCTTGGGAAATTTTTTGAAGCTGAGAACCAGTCCCTGGCTTACTACTTCCAGGACCCATTTGTCTGATGTTAGAGACATCCAGTCCTGGACACAGTAAGCCAGCCTGCCCCCTACAGGTGGAGGAGAACTGGCCCTGGCAAACCCATCAGGGTGCCTGTTTGGCAGGGGCTTTAGGCTGAGGGGTGGAAGCAGGCCTGCTTGTACCCAGTCTGCATCTCCCTCTGAAGACCCCCCAATGAGCATAAGCAGAAGAGGAGGCCTGGGCTTGGTAGAAAGGCCTATGAAAAGGCCTGCCCCTGCCCCTGGAATGCTGCCTCTGAGGGAGTGGCTTGCCTTTCCTTTGCCTGAGCACTCCTATAGGTGGTCCTGTACTCATCCATTTTCTTCATGTAGTTCTTTGTTTACTCCCCAAACAGAGAATTACCCACAACAGGAAAATCCATGGCCTTCGTCTGGGTATCCTGAGATAGGCTAGTACATCTGAGCCAAGCCATCCTACGAAGGGCCACAGATGTAGCCATGACTCTAGAAGACACATCATTGGAGTCCACTGCAGCATGGAACTGCACCTTGGATGCCTCAATACCATCCGCAGCCACCTGCCCCAGCTCCTTGGCAAGCTGGCCAGGGACCTGTTTAGCCAGAGCCATTACAGTGTCCCATCTAGATTTTTGATATCTAGCTGTATAGGCCATATAATTAGCCTGCCTGAGTCCCAAGGATGCTGCCATGTACTGTTTCTCTGCCATGGCATCAATCCTCCTGGAGTCCTTATATGGGGGTGTGTGAAGCCAAGGGTATATTTGCCTTATCACAGGCAGCAGCCTGCACTACCCCAACATGGCTGCATTGCTGGGTAAGGAACTCCATATCTGAGCCTGAGAGAGTATACCTCTTGTCCATTCTCTTGTCCACAGGAGGTATAGAATTAGAGGAGTCTTTAAAATTTTTATTGTCTGTTTCCCAAAGGACTTATGAAGGGGAATAGATGGCCTCCTGGACTCTGGGATATCCATCATCTCAACATAGTCAGGCTCCTCCTGATCATCTACAGCTTCTTCCATAGGAAGCTGAACAGTTTCAGCCACTTTTTTGTAGAACATAAAATGGGAAGGGGACTCACAAAGCCTAGGAGGAGAAACCCCTGAAGGTCTGTCTGGGGAGATGTCCGGGTCAATGGGCACATCAGACTTTCATCTACCATCACTATCCTCATACTCTCCTCCTCTCCTCCTCCGGTTCATAAAAATCTTCAAATTATAATCTGGAACCAGGGACACGACCGGACGAGCCCCTACCCAATGGTGCCGGTTCGGTCGGAACAGGGGTTAGCGACTGAACAACTTATCGCTTTGGCTATTTCATCAGCGGTTGGAGAAAGAACTTGCGGATCCACACCGGCTGATTTATCCTTCTTTTCTTTTAACGGAACAGACTCCTCAGAGTCGGTTCTCCTTTGCCAAAAGAGTTTCGCCTGGTCAGAGGGCACTCCTTCTGGTTCGGTTGGAACCAAACTGGGCAGGCCATCTGGGTCAGCGGACTTCTTGGCCTCCCTTTCCCTGAGCCTACCAACTCTCTTTTCTAGGGTAGCTGCAGGAAAATTCTTGCAAATCTGGCAGTCTGAATCGAGGTGGTCAAACCCCAGACAAACACAGGTGGTGTGGGGGTCAGCCTTAGCAAAGGCTTCCCCACACACACTACAGTGTTGAAACCCAGTGGGCCCGGTTTTTATTTATTTTATTTATTTAGTTTTTGTTGACCGGGTAAGTGCGCTAGCCAACAAGTGACTATTTTCAGGCACGATCCGGGAGGTACATTTACAGAACACAGTGATACATAAGAGATTACACAAAGCAGGATACATTTGCAGGATACATAAGAAATTACACAGAGCAGGATACATTTGCAAAGGACAAAGTCACACAGTGTAGTCAAGCATAGCAATAAGGATAAAATTACATGTATTCAGTTGTTGAGAACTAGGGGGAGAGGTGGTAGGGAACAGGTGTAAGGGTAGGGCAGGAGAGACGGATACAGGGGGTGGTAGGGCGAATAGCAAAAGGGAGGACAGGAGGGAGGTTAAGGCGCCAAGTGCGGCATTAAGGGAGAAGGTTACCACCTGTGGCCGGGACGGTGGAACCGGGAGTCGGCAAGAGAGACGGAGAGGTCAGGGAACAGGACAGTGAAGCTATGGGTGCAAAAATAGAGAGGGAGAGAGGTGATGCAGGGGGGGTGGGGGACTAGGTGCAAGGGTGAGGAGGATTTGAACTAAAGGAATGGGGAGGGAAGGGTAGGGTGGGAAGGGCAGGGTATGGGGAAAAGGGATGAAGGGCACGGAACAGATAGGAAATGAGTGGGGTAGGGAGATAGAGTGCACCTAGTAAGAGCGTGACCAGAAGAAGGAGGAGGACAAGAGGCGGGCGGTGAAACGGCATTGGCGGGTAGAGTAGTAACTCGCGCTTGAGCCGGTGGAACTACGAGACGGCAGGAGAGAGAGGGGAGTCGCAAACTGGTGGGAGGCGGATAAAATAGGAGAGGGAGGGTGAGGACTGAGCAGGGAGAAGAGGAAGAATAAAGAAGGAGGGAAAGCTGGCAGGAGAGGGGCAGAAAGGTGAAAGAAAGGTAGGAAGGGTGGCGGAAGTTACGCATTAGCGGTACAAGGTAGCAACCTGTTACGGGCAGTGGAACCAAAGACGGCAGAGAGGGGAGTGGAGGGCAGTTAGAGGGGAGTGAGGCGGCAAAAGCAGGAGAGGGAGGGGCAGGAAAAAGGGAGGGTAATGACAGGGGTACTGGAGAAATGGCTAAGTGGGAAGGGAAGAGGCGGGCTGGGAAAGTAAGTGTTACAGGAACAGAGGTGCAGGATAAGGAATGAAGGTGGGGAAAACAGCTCAGGAGCGAGGGCAAGCTAAGTGACTAGGGCAGTAATTAGAGAGCTTTACAATTGGCATCAGAACAACAATGTTATACAGTATCAACAAACATGAAACATAAAAGCAAAAACAACCAAGAATAAAAAGCGCAAGTGCCTATAATACATAATAGGGAGGGAGGAGAACAGGTTAGGGCATGGGATTCAAGAGGATCAAAACAAACACATTTGTCCATCGAGGTAAGAAAGCTCTGAGATTGTGCTTAAATGCATCGTGAGAAGGAGCATTTCTTAGTCCCTGGGGCAGCAAGTTCCAACAGTGAGGGGCAGCATAACTGAAGGCTCCGAGCCCTTTTTGTATTGACAGAGAGGAATATTCAATAAGGACTTGTCAGAGGATCTAAGGTCCGTGAAGGTATAACGGTTGGAGTAGTTTGAGAGCTCAGCTGGCTTTGATGCTCTGATGATGGTGTCCGAAGGTTGCAGAGGTAATATTGCCTGGTGGAGGAGGAGATAGCCAGCCCACGTCTTTGTATAGCTGACAATGGTGCTTCAGGTGCGGTGCTGTAGCCGCATACCTGCAAACATTGTTGAAGGTGGTGTCCCATTGGTGCAGAGCAGTTTTGCTGGCCATGGTTAGGATGGGAGCACCGTAGGTGAGAGTTGGTAACAGGATTCCTCCAGCAACTGCCAGTTTAGCGGCAGGGGTAAGCAGGTAGTTAGTCCTGTAAGCAGCCCCTAGCTTACAATTGACAGATTTACAAGTTTCCTGGATGTGCAGCTTTAGGTCAAGATTTTGGTCAAGGTGAATGCCCAAGTAGCGAAAAGAGCTAACAGACTCCAGAGGGTTACCATTAATGTCAGGCACAGAGAGAGAAGAAGAGCAGGTTCTTAATTTGCGTGGGGATCCAAATAGCATGGCTTTAGTTTTATTGGAGTTAAGGACAAGGCGTTGGGTGTGTAGCCAGCGCTGCACCAAGTGGAAGTCTGTGGTAGGGCAGCATTCAGGTTGGTGATATTGTCAGAGTGGGCATAGATGACCAGGTCATCAGCATAAAGTAGTGAGTGGCCAGAGGTTACTACATCAGGAGATTGTTTACAAATAGTGAGAAGAGGAGAGGACCAAGAATGGAGCCCTGAGGGACGCAATATTGATAACAGCACTGTCAGAGATCGCGAGTTGAATTTCACTGCTTGAGTCCTGTTGGCAAGGTAGCTGCTGAACCAGGTAGTGACAGGGTAGAGAAGCCCAGATTTCTGAGGGAGGCAAGTAGTAAAGGATGGTCAACAAGGTCGAACGCTTTAGTGAGGTCGATGAAAACAGCCCCTGTTAGCTTCCCTTTGTCCATGTTGGTAAGAATGTCAGAGGAGAATTTTGCTAGTGCAGTCATGGTGCTGTGGTGTTTTCTAAAGCCGTGCTGTGCTGTATTGAGTAAGTTGGAGTTTTCAATGAATTCGGTAACTTGAATAGAGACTAATTTCTCAAGGATCTTGCTAAGGACTGATAGTATAGCAATTGGTCTGTAGTTGGTCGTGTCATTTTTGCTGCCTTTTTTAAACACGGGAGTAATTCTGGCGGCCTTCCAGATTTCAGGGACAGAGCCATTGGAGAGGGATAGGGTGAAGATTCTAGCTATAGGTCCAGATATGAGGTGAGCAGCCATCTTTAATAGATGGGGTTCCATTCCATCAGAGCCGGGGCTGGTATTGTCAGAGATAGCCTTGAGCAGCTTGAAGACTTGATGCCTGGTGACCGCTTTGAAGTAGAATGGTTTAGATGAGGTAGGTGAATCGCCAGGAATGTTGAGTTCAGTTGTGTAGCAGGAGATTGAAGGGAAGCTGTGTAGGCAGATAGGTCGGAAAACTGCTGGTTAAACGCGTTTGCAATAGTGAAGGAGTCATTACAGTGGACACCTTGCAGGACCATTTCTGAGGGGGTGACAGCTTGCGTAGATCCTAAAAAAGTTTTAATGTGGCTCCAAAATTTTCGAGGGTCGTTGAAGGAGTTAGTCAGCAGGTTTTGACAGTATATGCTTTTAGCCTGCCTGATGCGCCTTTTGCAATCATTTCTATACTGCTTGTACAGGATAAGATCCAGGGGGAGCCCAGATTTTTTGTATTGTTTCCATTGCTTATCTCGGACTTTTAACTTACATAGGAGTTCTTTATTTAGCCATCTTGACTGCTGACCTCTATGGCCAGTCTAATCAAACTTACCCTTTTTTTCGGCAGTCCATGAGCCAAGACACCCTTATTGGTTCCTGACCGTGTTACGGGTCGTGGAAAAAAACGTAATGAAATCCGTTTTTTTTTTTTTAGAACCGATAAGGACCAGTTACCACACTCTAAAAGTAGAATAAACTATTTTTCAAACAAACCTGATCGGTTCAAACCGAACCGATCCACGTTTACAAGTTCCACACAGAAGAACAAGAAAATAAACCTATCTAGTACTCATGATACCACAGACAGAGACTGAACAGACAGGTTACGGATTAAATTCAGTCGAAAACCGAGGAAAACAGCACTTTAACCGAGAAACTGAACCGAGCAAAGGAGAAATCTCCGAAGCGACTGTTCAGTGAGGCGGAGTAAAGAATCTGACGGTTTGAGTTCAAACAGCAACAGACAGAGTCTCAACTGAGCTCGAGCTCAGCGTTCCATGTCTGGCATGGAAAGTTAACTCTTTCATCTCCGGGCAGTTCAAAGGTAGGACATCACTGCATATGTCAGAATACAGCAAGACTTCATGTTGTTTGAACAACAATAACGGTGAGTACATAATTTTACTATCTTCCAGGAATCAGTCTTCACCACTCATTCACACTAATGGGTCAGAGTACCAAGTTTCCCCAAAGGAGGAGGTTGTCTCACCCTGAGGAAGATGCCCCTCATCCTCTGTGTGGGGAGAACCACCGGAGGGCAGGGACCCCTACAGGTCTGGCGGTCAGAGGTGGCGAAGGCTCTTCTGGCCTGGGAGCAGGAGGTGCCTACACAACCCTCCTATCCTGCAGGAAAAGAAATGAGTCCCTAGAATGCAAGTTGAGCACCTAACTAGGCCAGGGTGCCAACTGACAAAAGAGAAGCAGTGCCATCCGCTGAATGCAAACAGCTGTTCCTACTAACCTGGAAGCCACCTCACTGGCATCATACAATGCCCTTGACGGGTGGCTCACGGTTCAGGCCCTGGACAGAAAGGTGAATCACTTGGGTTGACTCAAGATCTGGCACTGAAGCTGGACATGAACCAGTTTCAACCAAGGCCCATGCTGTAAGCCGCCTGACTTGCAGCAATGCACATGACGGTGCATGACACTGTAAAAAAAAAAAAAAAAAAAACACTTCTCCCCAGGCATCAACCTCTTCAGAGTTAGCCTCAGGAGGATGGTCACACACAGGGTGTTTAGGCTCAGTGGGGGTCTGTAATACCAAAATCCCTGACGTGGAGTTAGGCAAAGCTCCTGCAGACCTTGCGGGAGCATAGAACCTATGTTGGACAACCTTTGGGACTGGAGAAGGGGAGAAAGAACAGAGACAGATATTCCTGGATTCCCACGGAAATACCCAAGGAATCTCAACAACAGGGTAGCAGGATTGTGACCTACAAAAGACCCCATGTTCAGCTCCTTCAGCATCTCCATGTGGAACCACTGGTGTGCAGTGTACTCAGTATCTGTGGACATGTGGATGGAAAAAGATGAGAAGCTGGACTCTGAGAATGGAGGAGCCGGTTTCACAGTCCTGAACTGGGCCCCGTCAGAATGCAGGTGGTACTGGTGGAAGACACCAGCCATCTTTCCATGCTGATGCCAGGTCATGGGCCCAGAGGACCTATAATACCCGGCAGTTTAGCTGGGAGACCAGGAGGGATGTGCAAGCCAGAGGACCCAGGTTCTCTGCCAAGGCCTCAGGAGTGCTCAGGGGGAGGACTGGCAAACTCGCCCGAATGGAGACAGCCAATCTCACAGGTCAGTCCCAGACGGTGCCGGGGGGGGAGGGGGGTGTAATTCCCACAGGTAAAGAGAGCAAAGCCGTACACATTCCATAGGACATCCCCGATCCTCACCCGTGACATCAGCAGCTCGTTCTGGGAAGAAATAAACCACCAGGCCACCACTGCAACCCTGGCTGGGTCAGTAGCAGGTCCCTTCCCCTCACCAAGACTGGCGCTGCACCCAGAGCAAAGCCCTACTCCAGAGTCACAGTCACTCCTGGAACTGCGGACGGCACAGAGGCCTGAACCGCCACCACAGGCAGAACCAAAACTGGACCTGGCAGCGTCCCCAGCACCAGGCCTAGGAACAACACTGGCATGACACAGTCACCAGTGTCGGGCTTGGAGCCAGGCCCAGGATCAGTTTCATCAATGCGTCCCCCTCCCCCCACCCCGCGCACCAAGATGCTTAGGGGAGGAGATGACCACCACCTTAGACTCAGTCAGGGTTAGCTCTGGAATCGAACCCTCTCCAGGCACAGCGAAGGGCACCTGAAGGGGACCCGGTCTCCTGGCCGGCACCACCCACTCACCAGTACTGGGGTGGCACCAGGGCACGACACCGAGGTGCCAACTAGTCTAAGAGCATATAGCTTCTGCCTCACCACTGGGGGCATCTGCTTTGCAGGAGGACAGATGTATTCTGGGGGTGGGGGGCGCTCAGCTGACTGTCCGGAGTGAGCTGACAGTCCACCACATCCCCCCAGCGAGGGAAGCGCAGGGAGGATCCTGGTCTTCTTCAATACCAGAAGTAGTGGGAAGGGATCTAGGGGGAAAGTCCAGATATCTTATCGTAGCATCTTTAGTGCAACGCCTCTCTCCAAAAGTGGGGAGGACCCCCCCCCCAAAAAAAATAACCTCACTTTAGTGTGCGGATTTCCAGGGTTCACTTATCCACAGAGAAGCAAGCACTGCACCTACCCATATTATGATCAGGTCTAAGGTAGGCCGGGCACTTTGGATGCCAGTCCAGTAGCACGAGAGGACCCACACAGGGGTACCGACACATGGGGACACAGCCTTACTAGTACTACTGCTGCTTCTTTTGGCCCTTCAAACTCAGCATCTCAACAGATCAAAACAAGAAAACTAGAAAATGACAGGAAAAAAAAAAAACAAAAATACCACACCATGGGAGCCCGAAAAATAGTGCAGAAGACATCTGATGTCGACAAACAAGATAGGCGACGCATCGACCGAGGAAAAAAACACTGATAGCACAGGCGTTTTCATCAGTTGCTCCCAGGGTACACATTCAACAGCGGAAAGAGAGAACTGAGGAATAGAGGCCAGCGTTGAGTACTGGCTGGTGCATGTGCACGATGTCAGTATGTCGGCCTCGTGGGCAGCATCAGCACTGACGTCAGTCCTCTCCCTAAGCTACAAAAGACTTTGCTCTAGCAGGGCCCTAGCACCTTCAGCTTAGACCCATTAGTCTGAATGAATGGTGAAGATCAATTCTCGAAAGATTAACAGTTCCACACCCCTCTAGTGGAACAAAACTCGATAACTTCGATAGGGTTTGACATTTCAAATACTGAGGGCTCCATCTGGTTGAAAAGTTATAAACCTATATGGATACAACAAAACTGGTATTCCTATACAGGAATTAATCTGCATTGACCACTGAAGCACAGACATTGACTTGGCCTCTCCTCTTTCTTGCCAAATTTAATAACACCCAAGGACATCCTGGATCAGAAGCTCTCACCACCTGCAAATTAGTTACAGCATTATTGACTAGTGCAGGTCCGTGACAAGGCTTGGGCAAGCTATAAACTCTCACACTCCCTGCCTGGCCTCCTAACCAGGCTCACCACTCTCTTGACTCTGTCTCTGTTGCTGCTCTTTTAATGAATTATTTACCACCTGCACACTCCCGCCTGCTCCATCCCCTGGTCCTTCTCCCACTCTATCCCCTGCAGCATAGCCCCAATTTCACCCAGCTGAGGGTTTCCACTTTGCTCCTGTCTCCCTGCATGAAAGCTTCCTAGCTCTCACATTACTTAACCCAGCCAAGTCCAACTCCAATGGACTGGACCTAAGTTGCTCCGCATCTCGGCACCTGCTATTGCCTATCCGCCCTTTCACTTTCTGAACCTCTCCTTTTCCCTCAGTGCTGTCCCTCAGGCCTGAAAGATTGCTAAGGTTCTGCCTCTGCACAAAGGAGATAAACCTTCCTCCCCCAGCAACTTCCAGCCTCCCTTCCCTCTCCTCCCCTCTCTTACAAAACTGCAGAAAGACACAGTCTACTCCAGGCTTACTAACTTCCTTTCCTCCTCCAACCTCATCTGACCGTTCCAGTCTTGGATTTAGGAAACACCACTCCAGGGTCTCCCTCCCTACTGTTAGTAATTGATGTAATCCTCACTGGGATGGATCAGGACATATCACCACAGTCATATTTATTGATCTTGCCAAAGCTTTTGACTTGATATCACACACACTCCTCCTTGCTAAAGTGCTGTTGGCGCCTCAGTTCACGCTGTGGACTGGTTCTGTTCTTACTTCACAGGCCATCTACAGTTGGTACAGGTGGGAGGCACCCTTCCTCCACCCCTCGCCATCCTAACCAGAGTCCCACAGCGCTCCATACTGGATCTATCCTCTTCCCCATCTTCCTTAAGATGTGACCTCCACTTGTGTCTCCAGGCATACCCATATGTAAAGACCCATGTCAACAGTGTACATCTCTGGCCCCTCCTTCACGACTGTTGGAGGTACAGTCCAGCAGAGCTTCCATAAGCTTCCACGCTGGTTTCATGCCAACCAACTCCAGGTCAACACAAAAAAAATTTGTGTCTGTGACATTCAGCACAAGCCTGAAACTACTAGCTACAACATTTCCCAGTCTTCTCCATGATGGATAGCACCCCACTTGATGTAGGTCCTTGCCTTAAAATACCTCAGTGTGCAGCTAGATAGTAAATTTGACTTCTCTGCCCACATGGATGCCATCCACTAAAACTCTGCCCTAAATTAGGTGCCTGTACCAACAAGGACTGCCTGTCCCCCAGGTCCACTGGGGCTGCTCACCAACATGGTTTTCATGGTCTCAGACTATGTGGATGTGGTCTTCAGCACCACCCCTTCCTCCTCCCTTGCCAGAGTGAACACCCCCTACAATTCTTTCTGCCGCTTCGCTACAAATTCAACCCCCCCATACACATCACTGCTCTCTCTCTCTCTCCTCACATCACCTAATTCACCGCACCTCACTTGTATCTAAATTCTGGTTTGGGTCCCTCCCTCCCATCCCATCCTCCTGCCACTCTTTCCACTCTAGGGACTCACACCCCTTCTCCATACCTCACCCTCACACCTCAGCTGGACAAACTGCCTTCTCCTACCACCTCCCCTCTCTCTCTGGAACTTGGTCCACTCTTCCATACGCCTTTCCTCCTTTGTCTCAGCCCCTAGATATCACCTAAGGTGTCTTGCTGGTCCCATCTGTCACTGTCAGCCCCCCTCTTCACTCTTCCCTCCTCCTTCTAGCCACCGCCAACAATCTCCTCCCTACACTTGGTTGTGGATCATGGAGTGCTGTTGGAGCACCTGAATTTTCTTTGGGGACTGTCTGATACAGTCTTACAGTTGTTTCGATCTTTCCTCACGGGGCGGACTCAGAGGATTACTATGGGGATTTACTCCTCTGATACCATCTCTCTGTCCTGTGGGGTACTGCAGGGCTCCATCTTGGTGCCCATGTTATTCGCAGTCTATATGCTGCCATTATGAGATATTATTAGGCGTTAGTCTGGGTTTTCACTGTTATGCAGATGATACCCAGCTTTATCTGTCCTTTACTCCTGGTCAGGATGATGCAGCCTCTCTGCTTAACAGCTGCCTAGCCGAAATCAATGACTGGATGACAGCCAGCTGGCTGAGGTTAAACCCGGATAAGACCTAGGTGTTGGTTGTGGACCCAGGTCGCCTTGAGGCGGGTCATAGGGCTGAAGTACCATCAGGCCTTTGGCTTGAGTGATGCCCAGCTCTTGATCTCAGGCCAGGTGCGGAACCCGGGCGTTATTTTGACAGGTTTGACCCTGAAATCGCAGGTGTCAGCTATTGTTAAAGGGACACTGTCAACCCCTTAGGTCTCAAAGTGTCCCTAGTTTAAAAAACATATTTTATGACTGCCAACATTCAGTAAAGATTGCTGATGTAGCTGGTAGTTTGATTCCGACACTTATTTTCTTTAAAAAGTGAAAAACAGACTGCCCATCATACTGGTGTTATCACAAAACAGGTTTGTTTATACCCCTTGAGCAACCACAAACACATCTTTCCTGGACTTGGGAACACCCACAAAACAGTCTAGCCCCTCACGATGCAATGGAATTTAGGAGGCTTCTTTCATGAGTGACTGCACTGTTGGGGCGTGTTTCTAATGCTCTGGAAGTATACAGTAAGAACAGAACCAGGACTGTAAACAAAACAATGTTGTTTATAAATATACCTTGTCATGCATTTCGGTTCTACTAAACAAGGAGACAGACAAAACAAACAGCAACATCAGTGTATTTTAGAGAGGGTAAACAATCATAAAATTTGGGGTTTCAACTAGAAATAATATGATAAAAACAAGTTGACAGTGTCCCTTTAAGTCTTCTTTTTTTCCTCTGAGGAATATCGCCCTGGTAAAACACCTGGTTCCTCCAGCTGACCTTTCTACTCTGGTCCATGCCTTTGTGACCACTCACCTTGATTACTGCAATTCCCTTTACCTGGGGCTACCGGAGGGTTGGAAATTAAATCGCCTGCAGCTAGTGCAAACGCAGCAGCCAGGCTTTTGACTGGAACATCTAGGTACAGTTACATTATGCCTGTTCTGCGTGGCTTGCACTGGCTGCGGTACAATGGTGAACCACCTTCAAGATCGGGTTACTGACCTTTAAAGCCTTACGAACAGGGACGCAGTATCTGAAGATCTCCCTCTCTGCCCCTCTCGCTCACTCTGATCCATGTGAGGATTGCTAGAGATTCCCAGGGTTCATTTGAAAACATCTGGAGCTCGTGCATTTTCATATGCAGCACCGGCCCTGTGGAATTCTCTACCTCGTTGGATACTGAAGCTGCCTGACCATCGAGAGTTTTAAAATAGAGTTGAAAACTTTTTTTTATTTATCGAAGCTTATGGCCTATGATTTTATATTGTTAATATTGTATTGTTTGTTTATTGTTTTTGTAAAGCGCTTTGATCCCTGGAAAAGCGTTTTTAAATAAACTTTACTTACTTTACTGTGATGGAGGCAGACTTTTGTCAGGCTACTGCACTACAACTGCCTTCTCAGGCACAGAACACTTCAGTCAGTAACTGTACGATTATATGGTATTCACCATGCTCTTATCATGGCCAGCTGTTAACTGCCTGTTGTACTCCCTCCAGTTGATGTTACCTGTTAAGTGTGCCCAGCAATCTAAGCTGTCACATATTGCTCACTGATGTACTGTTTGCCTGTACTCCCCAACCCTACCCCCTCGGCTGCACCTGGAACCGAACCTTGACTCAGTGTGCCTTTCCCAGTTACCAATTTTCATTAAATAAACAGATTAATTATACCCCAACTGCCATAACTAAGACTAAGGAAATTTTTGTACTTGCTATAAGACCAGCAGGACAGGGGTAATCTTGAAGCCAATGCACCTGTCAGAAGAACTCATGGTGAGGTAGTTTAGAGGCCTGGATTTAGGAGCAGGTTACCAAAGGTGCGTGTGAGGGTTTACCATGCTGCCTGCAAATGATAGCAGTGGGAGCATCTGCAGCCACTGTGAGGCTGGCTGCCGATCTGAAAAGGCATGCTGGCAGTCTTGAATGGTAACTGACTGTGTCATAGGGCAAGTGTAGGAGGGGGTGACAGGCGGAGGACTAGCATCCTGGAGGCTAGGAGAGAAGTACCTGGTATATCAGGGCTGTGTGTGTGATACTTAACATACGAAATTTGCCAGCAGATAAAGGCCTAGAGGTCTATTAAGTCTGCTCGAATGTGCAGCTAGCACCCTTATTCTGCAGCTTCCTCCCTTCCACCCTTCCCTTCATTAACCCTCCCCCTTGTCCTGTCCCATCCTCGTTTGAAGCAGTCCACTGTTCTACTGCATAGCACTTCAGCAGGTAACGCATTCCACCTAGCCACCACCCTCTTTGTAAAAAAGTGTCTCCTCATCTCCCTCCTGAACCTTCCTCGCTCCAGTCTCATATCATGGCCCCTGGTGGCCCTCCCCTTCCTTACTTTGAACAGCCCCTCTGTACCCGTCTTGTTTATTCCTTTCATGTATTTAAAGGTTTCAATCATGTCACCCTGTCTCTCCTCCTCCAGTGAGTACATGTTCAACTCCTTCAACCTCCTCTCGTATGATAAGTTCCCCAGCCCTTGTTCATCTTTGTCGCTCTGCGCTTCACCCCTCCAGTAACTGCGTCCCTCTTCAGATATGGGCCCAGTACTGCACGCAGTACTCAGGTGTGGTCTAACTAATGACCTATACAGTGGCAGAATCACCTCCTCCCTCCTCAAGGATATACCCCTTGCAATACAACCAAGCATTTTGTTGGCCTTTGCAGCTGCCTTCCTACATTGTGCCGAAGTTGTTCATTGATCCTGTAATGAGCACACCCAGATCCTTCTCCTCCTCTGTCTGGGCTAGCTGCACTCCCCTAGCTGGTAACTCCTCCTTGGGTTCTTCATCCCAAAATGCAGCACCTTGCGCACTTTTGGCACATAAAGCCCAGTTGCCAGGTGTCTGACCAGGTTTCAAGCTTTGCCAGATCATCCTGCAACCCTCCCATCCCCTAGGTCATCCACCACCGCCTACCTTGGTATCATCAGCAAACAGACTGATCTTGCTCTTGATGTCCCATGATATGTCTGCAATGAATATCCCAAACAACACTGGTCCCAACACGAGCCCTGTGGAACACCGCTCGTCACTGCCCTTGGGTGTGAGAGCTCCCCACCCACCACCACCCTCTGTTGCCTTCCCTGCAGCCATTTCCTACCCATCTCACCAGCTTTGCACCCGCCCCATGTGCCTACTAACTTCCTTCCCAGCCTTCCATGTGGCACTGAGTCCAATGCTCACTGAGTCCAGATACAGGACATCCACTGCATGGCCCCTGTCCAGTTGCCTAGCTACCCAGTCATAGCACTTGACCAGGTTGGTTTGGCAGGATCTGCCACATATGAAGCCATGCTGTCTGCTGTCCTGTAGTCCTTTGGCCTCTAGGAGGGCCACCAGCCTCTCCTTCAGGATAGTCTCCATTAGCTTACCCATGATGGATGTGAGGCTCACTGGTCTGTAGTTTCCCGGTTCATCCTTGGGGCCACTCTTGTGGAGGGGCACCACATGAGCCATCCTCCAGTCCTGAGGTACACACCCCGAATGTAGTGAGGCATTAAATAGGTCTGCCAAAGGTCCTGCCTGTCTATGGAGGGCAGTGGATGAATACATCTGCGGCCACTGCGGGGAGGTCAACACTCTCATGAGGTACACTGCTAGGCTTGAGTGACAGTTGGGAGATGCCATGTGGTTACAGAGAAGTAAAAGGCACTGTGAGGTTGGGTGGACAGGAAGCTAAGGACTGAGGACAAAGGTAAGGCACCAAGTTGGCAATAAGCTGGTACTAGCATTTCCTATGAAATGCAGAAAATATATGAAATACAGACACACTCAAGTCTAAATCCCAACATCAGCTGGCTCAGTCAGTGTTCTCTAGTGGTAGGGAACTGGGATCAGAGTGTAGAAGGGCCATAGCAGGCATGGTCTTAAGGGAGCACTATCGCCAGTGGACACCAGCAACAGGTATAAGCATATGGCTGACCAGATTGAGTGTACTCAACAAGCAACTGGGGTTACTGGGGTCAGTACAGGCACCACGACACCCACACTTCCAAGGGAGAGGAAGGAAAAGCTGGGCAGAAGAGCAGGAAGGTTACAGCCATCTGGAACTCCATAGCTAATATAGAGGGCATTGCTGGACCAGCATAACAACTCTGATGAGGCAGTATGCCTGCCAGAATTGTGGCTCGAACAAGTACTATCCAGGGCCAAGCAATGCAGCTGGGGTGAGGAACCAACTGTTGAGGTCCACGTTGGCACACCAACACAGAGTGCACAACTCCACAGAACAAAGGGAGGTTATTCAAGAAACAGGACTGTTTCTGAAGGGGAAGGTATCCAGGTAGCCTCCCAGTCTTTTAGATTAGGGAACAGCAGCAGCAGACCATTAGCAGACTTACGCTTGGCCAAGGGTAGGATCAAGAGGGAGGGAGGGTGATCTTTTCTGGCAACCTGGAGGACCTTCTGGGGCAAGGGACACCTGCATGCCCAGGACAGGCTACATCTGTGTTAGGACACTGGGGGTATGGGCAGGACAGGTTAAGTCCCAAAGGGCATAAGGGGTCAACCCTGGGATCATACAAAAACACTGGCATGGACGCTTGCAGTAATCTTTAATGAGTCTGCTGAGAGACCTGGTGCTGCTGTACTGGAAAGTGGCCACAGTAGTATCTATCTTCAAGAAAGGGAACAAGGCTGAACCTGGATAACTACAGCCCAGTCAGCCTGATATAAGTGCTGGGCAAGGTCCTAGAAGTCACTGTTCAGGACAGAAGAACAGAGCACTTACCTGAAGGGTTAAAAGCAAGGGTCCTACTCTTTCACTTGGCTTTATTAGGGACAGATCAAGCCAAACAGAACAGTTACACAAGAACTTACTGTAACAGTAGATCTTCGAGGGGATCTTAGTAATCAGGTCACACATATGGAACTTCACCGTTAGTGAGGCAGGATCCACACAGAAGATTTTCAGTGGCACTACTGGAGCCGCTCACGCCGACGTTGTCTGCCGATGTCACCAACCCTATAAAGGCATGAGTGACCCTGCTCCCTCCTCAGTTCTTTCCCCCAGAGACTAAGGGAGCAAAGCGCTTGTCATGGGGGACCGGGGGGGGTGCCCAGGCCTAAATAAAAGACTGGACACACCAGATAGCCAGTTCTAAGAAAGAGCCCCATAAGAGCGGGATGGTGGGAGGGAAGGCAGACCTGATGACTGAGATCCCCTCGAAGATCTACTATTACAGTAAGGTCTTACGTAACTGTTCTTTACATATCTCAGGCACCAGGTCACACATAAGGAACAAGTCCCAAGCTGTTACAGATGCCCTTAGAAAGTCTGGAAGGAAGGCTAACCCAAAACTAAGGAGAGGAGGCACTGCAGAACAGCCCTGCCAAAGCCTGCACAGGCTCTAGTGGCAATGTCCAGACTGTAGTGCCTGGTGAAAGTATGGACGGTGCTCCAGGTGGCAGCAACACAAATGTCAGTGGCTGAGACCCCATTGAAAAAGGCCCCCTTGTAGAATGGGCTTTAACCGCCCCTGGCAAATCCTTGCAATGCTTGTTGTAGCAGAACACAATACCATGTGCCAACCATCTGGACTAACATTGTTTAGAAACCTGAACACCCTCTCTACCTGGGACAAAAGAAACAAAAAGCTGCTTCAACTTTCTGCACTCCTTAGTTCGGAGCAGATAATACTTCAGGATTCTACGTACATCTAACGTATGGAGCAGTGCTTCCCCTGGATTGGGCACGCTCAGGAAAATAAACAGGTAGGTGTATACATTGGTTCAGGGTAAACTCAGAAACTACCTTGGGAAGACACTTAGAATTTGTGTGCAAAGACACCCTGTCTTTGTGGAAAATCAAATCAGGCTCCTCGTACCAGAGGGCCTGAAGCACAGAAATCCTTCGAACAGAAGTAACGGCAACAAAAAATAATGCTTTCCAGGAAAGAAAGTCTAGCTCACAGTTCTTGGTTGTCTCAAATGGAGACAGGGTCAACTAATACAAAACAAATTTCAAATTCCAAGCTGGGACAGGGGAATGGATGAAAAAATTACTCACCTTAGTAATTGTGTTTCTTCTAATGGAATCTTGCTGTATTCTGACAATTGCAGTTAGCTCCAGCACTTGAACTGCCCCGGAGAGTGAAGGGTTAAAATTCGATGCCAGGCATAGAACGTTGGGCTCGAGCTCAATTGAAAACTCTGTCTGTAATACTTTGAAACCATAGAAACATAGAAGTTGACGGCAGATAAGGACCGCAAGGCCCATCCAGTCTGCCCATTTCTTTTTCTACCTCATAAATGTGCCATCGGCCTTTGCTCTGTCAGTGGCCTATCTATTCATAGTCATTTGTATTGCTCCCTTACGCCTATCCCATGCCTGTCTGAAGCCCTGCACTGTATTCATAGCCACCACTTCTTGTGGTAAGCCATTCCATGCATCCACCACCCTTTCTGTGAAAAAGAATTTCCTCACATTCCCCCTTAATCGGCCTCCCTCTAATCTCATGCTGTGTCCTCTTGTCCTGCTATTTTTCTTATATTTAAACATGTTAGACTCTTTCACCTTGTTTATGCCCTTAAGGCATTTGAATGCCTCGATCATATCACCTCTCTCCTCCTTTGCTCAAGGGTATACATATTGAGCTCTGCTAATCTGTCCTCATATGTCTTCTGATGCAGTCCCTGCACCATTTTGGTTGCCCTTCTCTGGACTGCCTCAATTTGGTTAATGTCCTTGTGAAGGTGTGGCCTCCAATACTGCACGCAATACTCCAGATGGGGCCCTAACCAGTGTCTTGTACAGAGGATTATTACCTCCCTTACGACTTGTGATACCCCTACTAATACCCCCTAACACCCCTAGCCTTACCTACTGCTTTAGAGGTCTGCTTGGATGATTTTAGGTCATCAGTGATGATGATGCCCAAGTCTCTTTCTTCCTTTGTGATTGCTAGCAACTCCTCCCAGCCTATAGGTGGCTTCAGGGTTTCTCTTCCCTATGTGCATGATTTTGCACTTCTTTGCATTAAATCCCAGTTGCCACTCTTCTGACCATTCTGCTAGTTTATCCAGATCTCTTCTCATTCTGCCCACCCCATCTAGATCATCTACTCTGTTGCAGATCTTGGTGTCATCTGCAAACAGACAAGCCTTACCCTCTAGTCCATCTGCAAGGTCACTAATGAAGATGTTGAAGAGGACTGGCCCCAGGACTGATCCCTGAGATACCCCACTTGTGACTTGCATCTCTTCTGACTGTATACCATTTACCACCACTCTCTGTTTTCTGCCCGTCAACCAGTTTCCACCCAGTTGACCAACTTCTGACCCACCCCGAGCCTACCTAGCTTATTTATCAATCTTCTATGTGGAACAGTGTCAAAAGCTTTGCAAGTCAAGGTAGGCGACATCAACTGCTCCCCCTTGGTCCACCACTCTGGTTACCCAGTCAAAGAAATCTATGAGATTAGTTTGACAGGACCTTCCTTTTGTAAACCCATGCTGTCTTGGATCCTGTGCCCTATGGATTCCAGGTGTTGCACTATCCTTTCCTTAAGGAGTGCCTCCATAATCTTGCCCACTACTGAGGTAAGACTGACCGGTCTGTAGTTCCCGCCTCCTCCCTGCTACCACTCTTGTGGAGGCGGGATCACATGAGCCCTTCTCCAGTCTTCTGGGACCTCTCCTGTGCTCAGAGACTCACTAAACAATTCTGCTAATGGCTCTGCTAGTTCCTCCTTTAGCTCCTTAAGTACCCTGGGATGTATGCCATCAGGTCCCATTGCCTTATCCACCCTGAGCTTAGCAAGCTCTTGTAGGACCCTTTCTTTGTGAAGGGAGTAGTGCTCACCTCCTCCCCTGTGTCCATGATGCTTGAGCTGTGGGCCCTGCCCTACCTTCTCTTCAGTAAATACTGAGCAAAAGTATCTATTTAGGATAGATGCCTTTACAGGTCCTCCTCCTCACATGCCCTTTTCTCCATTAAGCTTAGCAATACCCCTCTGGACCTTCTCCTTTCACTAATGTATCTATAGAAAGTCTTGTCACCTTCTTTTACTGTTCGTGCTAGTGTTTCCTCAGTTTGGGACTTTGCCTGCCTTACTGCCTTACCTGCTTCCCTTAGGGCAGTTTGGTATGCCTCCCTATCTTCATCCCGCTGTGTTTCCTTTATATTTCCTGAAGGCCAGCCTTTTGGCTCTGACCTTTTCTGCTACTGTATTTGAGAACCAAAGTGGTTTCCTTCTTCTTTGTACTTCCTTTTCTGTCTGACACAATGGGATGTTGCTTCAAGTATTGCATCCTTAATGCTTGCCCATTTTGCCTGTACCCCTCACCTGTGTTTCTTTTTGCCAGGGCTAGCTTAACTCTGTTGGCCATCTTATCAAAGTCAGCTCCTCTGAAGTCCCATATTTTGCCTTGGAATGGGATGATTTAGATGTAGTAGCCAAATTGAACCATACCATGTGATGGTCACTGGCCCCAGGTGACCTTCTACCTGGAGATCTGTGATCCCTTCTTTGTTAGTCAGTACTAGATAAATACTACGCCTACCATAATTCTTGATCTTCTTGGACGAGTCTCCACAACTCATTCACACTAGAGGATTAGCGCCGGAGGCACTAGGACCATCGGGAGCAAACTTTTTTGCTATGGAAATTATTTGTGAGAGACAATGAAACCTGATGCCCTTGAGCAGCGGCTCAGTGACAACGACTATCGGCAACTGACCCTCCAACCGCCTCAGTACCTTTTTTACCAAGGAGGTGCAACGCAACTAACGTAAAGAGTAAATCCAACCTTAAAAAAAGCGGACATAAGATAGTCCGTATGACCCGTGTAAGAAGGGTCAGCAAAGAAGTCCTCACGGCCTAAAGATTTGAGGGAGTGAAGACCAACACAGCGGTGAGCTCGGGGGATGGAGGGTGGGCGTGTGAATGAGTGGTGGAGACTCGTCCAAGAAGATCGAAATACGGGTAGGTACGTAATTTTCCTATTCTCCTGACATAAGTCTCCACCCACTCATTCACACTAGTGGAGAGTACCAAGCTGATAATCCCCAAAAGGGCGGCAGTAGAGCCAGAACTCACGCTGCTAAGATAGAAGCCCATTAGGATAGTTCTGCGAATGCGGAATGTCGCCTGGCATGAACATCCAGTGCATAATGCTTATGAATGTATGCACTGAGCTCCAGGTAAGCGGTGCAGATATCTGCAATTGGAACATTGCGAATCTCGCTAAGATGCCACGAACCGCCCTAGTAGAGTGAGCGACACTCTACCCTCCAATTTAACTTGAGCCATGGAGTAGCAATGTCGAAGGCATGCCACTAACCATGATGAAATGCATCTGATAGCGACAGGTTGACCCAGGTGCTGAAAGAAACAAACAGTTGCTGAGTCTTGAAAATCTTGGTTCTATCTAAATAGAACATAAGGCTCTTCTTAACATCCAAGGAATGAAGAGTCGTTCCCTTCATTTTGGAAATTAGCAAGTAAGAGGAAGTACCAGAGGTTGGTTTAGATGGAATTCTGACACAACCTTGGGAAGAAATTTAGGATGAGTACGGAGAACTACCTTGTCTTTATGGAATACAGTATACGGAGGGTCCGTCACCAAGGCATGAATCTCCGAGACCCTGCGGGCTGAGGTAATGGCCACCAGGAAGGCAGTCTTCCAGGTAGAAATTTTAGCTCACAGGTAGCTAGGGGCTCGAAGGCTTCCGTGAGCATGTCCAGCACCAGGTTAATGTCCCAGGCTGCAGCTGGACGCTTAACAGGGGTCTGGTATGAAGAATCCTTAAGAAATCTCTTCACCATAGGAAGCTGAGCCAGAGTCAAGGAAGAAACCGCTCATGGAACGCTGAGATGGCACTAAGGTGAACTTTAACTGTGGAGTACTGGAGACCTGAGTTTGATAGGTCCAAAAGATACTCCAGAACTTTGTCAGGAGGACAGGAAAAGGATTCCAGAGGACTTTGCACACCAGAGAGAAAAGCGTTTCCATTTGAGGCGACATTTTTTGGTGGCTGGCTTCAGCAGCCAGAAGGATGTCCGAGACTCTATGAGAGCGTTGAACGATTCACTTCTACCTCTTCAGGAGCCAAGCATGAAGGTGAAGTGATTTCAGGTTGGGATGGACCAACGAACCCGAGTCAAAAGATTGATTTGCAAGGAAGTGGTCTTGAGAGGCTGCCAACATACTGTTGAGTGAGGAAACCATAGTTGCCGAGGCCAGGAGGAGGAGTGAGAATCATTTGGTCCCCTGAGACTCGAACTTGAGGAGAACTCTCTGGATTAGAGGAAGCGGTGGAAAGGCGTAAAGAAAGCGTTTTGTCCACCGCAGCCTGAACGCATCCTGACAGAAAATGCCAGGCCCTGGATTTCTGGGGCAGAAGAGAGGCAGTTTTGCGTTGAGTGGGGATGCAAAAAGGTCCAGGTCTGGAGTCCCCCACTCTTCGAATAGTGACCGAGCTACGGCTGGATCGAGAGACCACTCGTGAGGGTCTGCCTCCGTTCTGCTGAGGTGGTCTGCTAGATCGTTTTGTATACCTGGCAGATAAACCGCCTGAATCAGAGACTTGTGCTCCAAGCACCACTCCCACACCCTCATTGCTTCCCTGCAAAGGGGGTAAGAATGAGCACCGCCTTGCTTGTTGATGTAATATATCACAGCTTTGTTGTCTGTTTGAAGGAGAATGTTCTTGTGACAAAGGATATCCTTCAGAGCTCGGATCGCATAGAGGACCGCTCTCATCTCCAGGACATTTATGTGGAGATGAGTTTCGAACTGAGTCCATACACCTTGAGTGTGAAGGGAGCGACAGTGAGCTCCCCATCCCATTAGCGATGCGTCTGTGGTGATGGAGATCTGATGATCCGGGGGAGCAAAGGGGAACCCTTCCAGGAGATTGCTCTCTTGAGTCCACCAGGTGAGAGACCTTCAAGGGCTCCGCCACCTTGATGGGATAAGACTGGGAATGAGAGGTCGGAGACCACTGGTGGAGAGCATCCATTGGGTGGTTCTCCTGGCAACCGGCCAGGGGTACAGTGAACACCGAGGAAGCCATGAGACTCAACATGCGTTGCATCGAGAGAGCTGTAACCAATTGGTTCTCCTCGATGTAACGGGCCATCCAGGATGTCGAGTCTTCTGTCCTCTGGAAGGAAAGCCTTCGCAGAAGAGGTGTCTAGGCGTCCCTATGAAAAGGAGCCTCTGGAGGGCTGCAGTTGTGATTTTTCAAATTCAGCAGAATTCCATGGACGTAAGAAGCGAGAAGTCATTTGCACGGCTTCCAAAGTCCCTTGGCTGGAAGGGTTTTCTAGAAGCCAATCATCCAGGTAGGGAAACACCTGAGTCCTATCTTCCTGAGATAGCCCAAGCAACTGCACAACACTTTGTAAAAACTCATGGGCGCCGAGGATAGCCCAAAAAGCAGGACTCTGAACTGATAATGCCGACCCAGAGCTACAAAACCTGAGGAACTTC
Organism: Neoceratodus forsteri; assembly: GCA_016271365.2. Taxonomy (NCBI): domain Eukaryota; kingdom Metazoa; phylum Chordata; order Ceratodontiformes; family Ceratodontidae; genus Neoceratodus; species Neoceratodus forsteri. The sequence goes on from CM028137.1 coordinate 370,632,880, forward strand.
GTGGGTCAGGTGGATGGGGATATGCTGGTAAGCGCCCTGCATATCCAGGGAGTCAGCCAGTCGTGCTGATGCAGCAGGGGTAACAGGGTACCTAGGAATTATTTTGAATTTCTCCCTGGGGAGAAATTTGTTTAACTTTCTGAGGTCTAGAATGGGGCATTCCCCCAGATTTCTTTGGAACCAGGAAGTAATGGGAGTAGAACCCTGTGCTTCGCAGATGCGGGGGCACTAGTTCTATTGCCCTGTTGCTTAGAAGGCCTTGGATCTCGGCGGTGAGGAGGTCTGACTGAGAGGCCGACAACCTGGGTTGTCGTCTGGGAGGACAATTCGGGGTTTCCAAAATTGAGAGAATAACCCTCTGAATTATCCGAAGGACCCATTTGTCTGAGTTTGGACTTCCACTGGTTGTAGAAGTACATCAGACTGACCTCCCACCGGAGGAGAAAGTTCCACCTCGGCAATGTGGATGGAACTTGGGCCAGCAATTCATAAGGTGGCGCTGGGGGCTTTAGGCCCCTGCGCTTTCTGCTGCGCTTTCTTTTGAGGTTGGGCAGGTTGGCTTTTATGGAAGCTTCCCCTGCCTCTGCCTCGAAAGGACTGATGACTATGAAACTGACGTCTGTTCACATGCCCCCGAGAGGGAGCAGGCGGAGGTCTGGCCAACTTAATGGCCGACCTAGTCTTCTGAGTGGCCTCTAAGGCTTGTTCCACCTGAGGGCCGAAAAGAAAGGAGCCGCCAAAGGGCAGCGCCATTATCTGCTGCTGAGCATCATTCGTGAAGCCAGAAGAACGCAGCCAGGAATGGCGCCGAGTACAAATACCTGCGGCTGCTGAGCGAGAAGCAGTGTCGAAAGCGTCCATAGCGGCTTTGACCTGTTGGTTATTGGACTCAATACCTCTAGTAACGGTGAGAAGAAGCTCTGACTTTGAGTCCGAATCCGGAAGAGCTTCAACCATTCTTTTCAAAGAGTGCCACAGGATATACTCATACTAAGAAAAATAGCCTTGATAACTGGCAATCGCAGTACTTAGAGTGGAGGCAGCAAAGACTCTCTTACCTAATGTATCAATCTTACGAGACTCTTTGTTAATAGGTCGAGAGCTGGTGGTTTGGAAAAGAGCGACCTTATCATTTCTCTGCCAGGACTACAATAGGATCCGCAAAGGCCTGGGATGCCAAATGGGACGATCCTTGGGAGCTGAATACTTTTATCAATAGATTTAGCCACTGAGGAATAAGAGCAGGATTATTCCATACCATTTGAGACAGCATCTCGAGGAAGGCTGGATCGGAGGAGTCAAACGTAGGGATCTCCGAGGCATGAAGGTATTGGAGTCTTAATATCGTCCCAGGATCGATGTCTGTAGTCTGAGAGAAAGAGTGGATCTCAGGTTCTTCAACAGAGACTTAAAGGACAGGTCCCTCACCACAGGCTCTGTAGCAAAGAAAGATCCTGTTTCCTCCAGTTCATCACCAACCAAGGTCTGGGTCAGGCTCAACATCATCTCTGATGGTCCAGGAAGGACTGTTTGACAGGAAAGGAGGAAAATTAGGAGAGGAGGAAATAGCAGAGAAACAAGGAGAGTCCCTCTAGGGCCCCGCGCCGAGAAGGCAAACGGGTTGAAACGGCACCGCAGAAGGGCACGGCGCCGAAGAGGCTACTTGCGGCATCGCTAAGCGTGCTACCGGCTGCCCGCCCTACCGGGCACCCACCGGCGGCGCCGGTCCAGTCTGGCGCCGCCGACGGCGCCGCTGAACAAGCGGGCGCCGCGATCAAGCGCCGCCGCCGCCAAACCAAGCGGTACCTCCAGCCGGTCGCCGCCGGACCTAACGGCGCATGGGCAGCGCCGCAGGACGGTGTTGCGAGCGGCCCAGCGGCATCGAAAACGGCCGACAAGCCGACAGACCCCGCGGAAGGTGCGGGAACGCCCAGGAACCTAGAAAGCTAGAAGGAAAAACCAGGAGATAAGGGCATCGGTGGCCCCTGCGCCGCAGCTATGTGAGGGGGAACACCTAACGCCGGAGTCACCGGCACCAAGAAGGCGCCGCGACTAGGAAGATGTCAACCGCCTCTACCGATCGCCGGAGGGCCCGGGGCTCTGTGGCAACCGAGCCAGGCAGGAGAACCAACCTCCGAGCCCATCGCTCCATAAGAGCGGCCCACTGATGAAACTGCTCATCTGGACCTACCTATAGGCGGGAGGCTCGATGTCGAAGACGATCACCGCAGTTGGCGACTCGAAGAAGGAGAACGGCAACTAGCAGCGATAACCGACCGTCGGCCGCGCGAGACATACCAGAGGGCGAACTCGAGTGATGCCTTCTTTTGACCTGTGGGCGAAGAAGAGCTCGAGGCGAGCGGTGCCGAGAATGCGACTGCTTATTTTTATGCCGACGGGGACCGCCCATCCCCGGCATCGGACTGACCGCTGTCGGAACCCCGCTGAGGAGAAGGAGGCTGACCGACCCAGCCCGGCTGACTGAATAGCTTTCATCACGAAGTCTCCCCATCACTGACCTGCTCATGGTCGCACTCTGTCCAGTAGGCCGAGACTTCTTCAAGTAAGTTAAATTTAAATATTAGAAATATTTAACGAAAATAGAATAAATTAAGCGATACTACTATCGTGATAATGTTACAAAAATAAACTGAAAACTATGCGCTAGTTTGAAGTTTGACTCCGACAGGTGAGCAACGTCGTCACCTGAAGCGCACTCGACGGGCGGGAAAAAAAGGAACTGGAGGCGGTTGGAGGGTCGCCGCTGGATAGTCAGCAGCGCCGAGCCGCTGCTCGCGGGCGCCATCTCACGCCGACCCTCCAGCAAAAAGTTTGCTCCCGATGAGTCCTAGTGCCTCCGGCGCTAATCCCACTAGTGTGAATGAGTAGTGGAGACTTATGTCCAGGAAGATCTAGGATAGCCCTGTCTCTTGCGGGTTGCTGTACCAGTTGTTTGAGGCCCTCCCCCTGCAGGGAATCCACTAAGAGTCTAGTTCTGGCAGATGTTCCTGCTGGTATTGACCAATCTGTATCCGGCATGTTGAAGTCTCCCATTATCAGAACCTCCCTTTAGCTGTCATGTTTTGTATATCTTCTAACAGTAATGTGTCTATGTCCTCCTCTGGTCTGGGGGCCTGTAGACAACCCCAGTTCTTATGGCTGTCCCTTTCCTGTTTCCAGGGTGACCCAGTTCTTCTGGCTTGTATGTGTATTCTGAATTTCTGTAGCTTTGATATTTTCATTAACATACAGGGCCCTCCTCCCCTTTTTGCACCTCGGTCTCTTCTGAACAATACATAGCCAGGTACTGAAGTCTCCCAAGTGTGGTTACTGGTAAACCACGTCTCACTAATTAGCTACTATGTCAGTTTAGCCTCTGTGCATTATTGCCTGCAGGTCTGGGATCTTATTTCCCAGGCTGTGAGCACTTTGTACATGATTTTCCATTGGCCAGATTTTGGTGTGTTAGTTGTTGGGTGAAGTTTGCATTACCCTGTGCGTCGTATGGGGAGACAAACCTTTTTTTACCTGGTGATGCAAAATGAGCGTAAACATGCTGAATTCCTGTTTGACCACTAGCTGAGGGGGAGGGGTGTTCTTCCCATTCGGCATGTGGGTGCTGCACCCTCTCCTCATTTGCTAGTTTAAATATTCTGCAAAGACGTCAAACTTCTGCCCCAATGCACTGACTCCCTAGTCAGATGCAGTCCATCAAATTTAAAGAACTTTCTCTCCCAGAACTGTTGCCAGTTCCTTCAAATCTGTGTCCTTTTCCTGGCACCAGCCCTTGAGCCACGTGTTTAGCTCCCCTATCTCCTTCTTCTGACCTTCCGTCCATCTGCTCCTCTCCCAGACTGGCAGGATCTCAGAGAAGGAGATGCCGATGAAATAGATGATAGTTTGTCACCCAGCCTAGTCAAGGTGTTCTTTGGTCTCCACAACTGACCGGCTGGCGAGATCTATAGTCCCTATGTGTACTAGGACATCAATGTTTTCTCCTGCTTTGTAGAACAATTTTAGCAATGCGGTCAGTGTCTCTCCATGCTGCTGTACCTGAAACATCTGACCATCACTCTGGTTGAGATGGGTATCAACTCCCGAATCATGGAGTCTCCTATGATCAGAAGTTTTTGGATTTCCTTTGTGCTTGTTTGTTTTGGTTCCTGATTTGGGTGAGTTTTGTTGTGCTTAGCTTCTGTGTCATGTAGTGTCCTGTTTCTGCACTGTCTTCTGCCTCTTTATTTGATTTCAGAGATAGAGGCAGATACCTGTTTATAGTGTTTATATGGTTTTGAGGTAATGTGTGAGCAGAGGTGATGGGTGACCTGATTTGCTCCTTCTAACCACCTGCCAACCTCCTGGACCAACTACCCTCTGCAGTGAGGTTTTCTGTTGGATGCTGGGGAAATGGCGGGTGGTTCTTATGTAATTTCCTCTTCAATATGAAATTTGAGGCGTGAATCTCTGCCCATGCTGCCCGGAGCTGAGCCCTAAGATCTCCAAAGGCCCCGCATGTTGGACAGTGTCCTAAATCCTGTAAGACTGTCCTTCTGAAAATTGTTCCACAGTACCTGCAGTTAATGAAATCCATTCCAAATAAGTTGCTGGGTTTATAACCTAGTCAGAGTAATTAGAAGAGAAAAAAAAAAAAAGGAAAAGGAAAAAAATGCAAGTAATGGTTTAATTGTGCTTTGTTTAACTTGTTATAAATGTTAAATTACTAGTGCCCCTGTAAATGAGATCACCTCTGGAGACCCCACTGATCCGCTTTCTGCTCTGCCACAGGAAATGTCACAAATGTGGTACCCTATAAAAGGAGTGTAGTGTGGGTGGTTGGGCCCTTCCCTGCCTAAAAGAAGAACCACGGACGAAAAGAACAAGGAGCTAAGAGCAGAAACAATCAGTGAACAACAAATGCAGTAACCCTGAAAGCTTATCCAATGTTAGATAAAACTGTAAAACCTGTAAAGCACCACTTGTAATAATTTCAGAGAAGATATACGCTGTAAGAAACACTTTGCTCCAGAGAAAAATAAAGCAGTAACAGAAGATATACCTTGCAAAGGACAATTTGAATCAGAAGATTACAGGAGTAATCTGTTAGCACACACCTGTAGGCACACCTTGTAACAATGTAGAAGACCAAACCGTCAGATTCTTACTAGCTAAAACTCACTGACTAGATAATGTGAAATTGTAAATTCCTACTAGCCAACTGGCAACAAAGGCTTTAGATTCTAAAAGACTCAAGTCAGGAAACCCAAAGACCAAAACCATGCAATAAAGCATAAAACTCTTAACTAATCAAACACAAAGCATCCAACACAACAGAAAGTGGGCTGAAGACACCCTGGGTGCAACATTGCACCTGCCCACCCACTTCCAAAACAGGTTCTGAGAGGGGAGGCAGAGGAGGTCATAGAATACAGCAAGACTCCATTAGAAGAAACACAATTACTAATGTGAGTCATTTTTCTTCAAACATGAAGTCTTGCTGTATTCTGACACTGCAGACTACTAAGCAGTACCTCCCAGGAGGAGGGACAGAACCTACTTTGGGAATAGGCTCTGAAGTACTGCTGTGCCAAACCGTGCATCACTCCTAGCCTGGATATCCAGAGAGTAATGCTTGGTTAAGGTATGAACTGTTTTCCAAGTGGCTGCTTGGCAAATTTCTAACAAAGAAATATCCCTGGCTGCAGCCAGAGATGCAGCTGTACCTCTAGTGGAATTAGCCCTCAGGCTTGAGGGTAAACTTTTTCCCCCGTTTCTCATAGCAGAATTGGATACAGGACACAATCAACCTGGCAATGGTTCTTTCTGTGGCAGGTTTGCCTCACCTACTTCCCCTACAAGTGAGGAACAAATGGAGGAGTCAAACCTGTGACCTTTCACGTTCTATGTAGTAACCAGGCCCTTTTAACATTTAAACTGTGTAGCCTCCGGCTCTCCTGAGAAGGTATGATCAGTGAAGAACACAGGAAGAGACATAGATTGGTTTAAGTGGAAATCAGAAACCACTTTGGGTAAGAACCTTCTATTGGTTCTAAGGCCCACCTTATCTCTATGGAATGAAATGAAGTCAGGCTCAACTGACAGGGCTTGAAATTCACTGACACGTCTGGTAGAAGTAACATCAACCAAAAACACAGTTTTCCAAGTCAAGTACTTGAGCTCTGCTGAGGACATTGGCTCAAAGTGGGGTTGCATAAGCAGAACAATGCAAATATTCAAATCCTAGGCAGGAGCAGGATCCCTAAAAGGGGGACTGGTATAAAGCAATCCTATGAAAAATTTACAGAATACAGGGTGAGATGACAGAGAGGAAGACTTCCCCACTGACAGGAAAGCAGAAACAGCTGACAAATGAACTTTGAGAGTAGCTGGTTTGAGGCCTAGGCCATTAAGGTGAACTATATAATCCAGAAATGTAGACAACTCAGCAGTGTCTGGGGATATATGCTTCTTGGAAAAACTTTTCCATTTGGAGTTGTAAGTTTTTCTGGTGGTAGGCTTTTGAGAGGCTTTGAGAATATCCAGAACCCTTTGGGACAGATGCAAGTCTGCATACTCTAAGTCTTCAAGAGCCATGCCTTGAGATTGAGTGACCGAAGATTGGGGTAACAAATCCTCCCCTGAGAGGAGGTTAACAGGTTGTGATTCCTGGGAAGAGACAGGGGAAGATGGACTGCTAGGGACAGCAATACAGGGTACCAAGGCTGCCTGGCCCAGTCTAGAGCAATCAGAATCACTCTGTAAGCTTGGACCTTACCTTGACTAGAACCTTGAAAGTGGAGGGGAGGGAAGGCATAAAGAAATTTCCCTTCCCAGTTCAAAATCAGAGCATCCAGAGGACTGAGCCCAAGACTGGGGTCTGCAAAAAATAGAGGAAGTTGGTGATTGTCTGGGCTGCAAAGAGATCCATCTCTGGAGTGCCCCACCTTGAGAAAATCACTTTCAACACCAAAGGATCCAGAGACCATTCTGTGATGGCCCTGGAAATCCTGGTCAATGCATCTGCTAGCACATTGTCCTTTCCTGGGAGGTGGACTGCTACCTAGAGAGGGTCTGTAGGGAATAAGCCAGGGACCATATTTTCATGGCCTCCGTGCACAAGGCCGTGGACAGAGTGCCTCCCTGCTTGTTGATGTACCACATGGTGGTAGTGTTGTCCATCCTGACCTGAACCACCTTGTTCTGTACTGACAGAGAAAGCTTGTAGGGCAAGAAGAACTGCCCTGAGCTCCAGGAGGTTGATATGAAGAAGGGATTCCTGAGGGGACCACAGTCCCTGGGCTGTGAGAGCCCCCAGATGGGATCCCCACCCCAAAAGGGAAGCATCTGTGGTAAGAACCACAGAGTGAATCTGAGTGACAAATGAAACACCTTGCCTCAGATTGTCCAGGTCCTGCCACCACTGAAGGGCCTGAATTAAGGTCCGAGTAACAGGAACTAGCTTGGTAAGAGGATCTTTCCTTTGGGACCAAAAGGTACTCAGATGGAACTGAATGCCCCTCACCCGAAACCTGGCCCCTTGGACCACTGCCGTGGAAGCTGCCATGTGGCCCAAGAGCTGAAGAAAATGCCTTGCTAGTCGAGAAACCAGAGGGAGGAAGGAAGAGGCCAGCTGAGAGATGGCTTTTGTCCTTTCCAGAGGAAGGAAAGCTCTTGCATTGAGCGTGTCCAGCTCTGCTCCTATAAAAGTGAGGAGCTGTACTGGCTCGAGAACTGACATGGGAAGATTGAGAAGGAACCCCAGGGAAGTGAGAACCTGCTGGGTAACCTGCAGATCTGACTTGACTTGGTCTGGGGACTGGCCCACAAGGAGCCAATCGTCCAGGTATGGAAAGATAGAAATCCTTTTCCTTCTTAGAAAGGCCACCACTACTGCTAGGCACTTTGTAAACACCCTTGGAGCTGAAGTTAGGCCAAAGGGCATTGCTCTGAACTGGTAATGGCCTGGGGGGCATTGGCATGTGATACTTTCTGTGGGGCACCTGATAGGAATGTGAAAAAGGCATCCTTGAGGTCCAGGAGGCTAGCCAGTCTCCTGGCCTCAGAGAGGGAAGAACTGTTCCCAGAGTCACCATTTTGAATTTTGGACTTAGTAGGTGCTTGTTTAGGTATCTTAGATCTAGGATGGGTTCCACTCGTCTGTCTTTTTGGGGTAAGGAAGTACCTGGAGTACAGACCTTTGCCCCTGTATGGGGTAGGAACTCTCTCTATGGCTCTTAAGGACAGTAGAGAGGCAACCTCTGCCTCTAGAGCAAGGGTTTCTGATCTATTTGAGGGTGCAAAGGATCTGGTCTCAGTTTTGAAAATTTTGAAACTGAGAACCAGCCCTGACTTACAACCTCCAGGACCCACTTGTCTGAGGTAACAGACATCCAGTCCTGGACAAAGTAAGCCAGCCTGCCGCCTACCAGAATGGGGAGTCAACCCGGATGACACATCAGGGTGTCTGCTTGGCAGGAGCTCTTAAGCTGAGGGGTGGATGCAGCCCTGCTCAACCCCTTCTGCCTCTCCCCTGAAGGAACCCTCTGAGAAAAGGAAGAAGAGGCCTGCTTTTGGTAGAAAGGCCTGTGAAAAGGCCTGCCCTAGCTTGCTGCCTTTGAGGAGCTGCCTGCCTCTCCTTGGCCTGGGCACTGCCATAAGTGGTCCTGCACTCATCCATTTTCTTCATGTAATTCTCTGTCTGCTCCCCAAACAGAGAATTATCAACCACAGGGAAATCCATGGCCTTAGCCTAGGTGTTCTGCGAAAGGCTAGTACATCTGAGCCAAGCCATTCTCCGAAGAACCACAGATGTAGCCATGACTCTTGATGACACATCATTGGAATCCACAGCAGCATGAAATTGCACCTTTGATGCCTCGATCCCATCAGCAGCCACCCCCTCCAGCCCTTGGCTAGCTGGGGGAGCCTGTTTAGCCAGTGCCAGTACAGTGTCCCACCTGGACTTCTGGTACCTGGCTGCATAGGCCATATAGTTAAGACTGCCGAGTCCCAAAGATGATGCCATGTGCTGCTTCTTTGTCATGGCATCTATCTTCCTGGAGTCTTTGTCTGGGGGTGTGAAGCCAGGAATGTTTGCCTTGTCACAGGCTGCAGCCTGCACTACCAACATGGCTGCATTGCTGATAGAAAAACTCTGTATCTGAGCCTGACAAGGTGTACCTCTTGTCCATTCTCTTGTCAACAGGAGATACAGAGTTAGGAGACCTTAGAATTGTTTGATGCTGTTTCCCAAAGGACTTATGGAGGGAACAAACAGTCTCTTAAGACTCTGTGAAGTCCATCATCTCAACAAAATCAGGCTCCTCCTGATCCTCCACAGCCTCCTCAATAGGAAGCTGGAGGGTTTGAGCCACTTTTCTGTAAAACAGAAAGTGGGGAAGGGACTCAGAAAGCCTAGGAGGGGAAACACCAGAAGGTCTGTCTGGGGAGATGTCCTGTTCCACAGGCACATCCAGACTTTCACAGTCATAATTATCCTCTTCAAAATCCCCCTCCTCATCAAACTCTGGTTCATAAAAATCTTCAGGGGAATAATCCTGAACCGTGGGAAACTGACGAACCGAACCCCTGCCAGAAGGCGCTGGATCAGTCGAACCGATCAAGTGATTCAATAATCTGAATCGGCCTAGCTATCTCTTCGTGGTCGGAATATGAAGGTCTGGATCCAGACCAGACGATTTATCCTTGCGCTTTCTTTTAGTAGGAACCGATCCCGCAGGATCAGCTCTCCTCTTGCCCGAAGAAGTATCGCCCTGGTCAGAGGGCACTCCTTCTGGTTCGGTAGGAAACGAACAGGGCTGGCCTTCCGGGTCAGCGGATTTCTCGGCCTCCTTATCCCTAAGTCTACCTAACCTTTTATCCAAAGTAGATTTAGGGAAATTCTTGCAAATTTGGCAGTCTAAATCAAGGTGGTCAAACCCCAGACAGTAAACCCAAGTGGTGTGGGTATCGGCCTTAGCAAAGACCTCCCCACAACACATTGCAGTGTTGAAACCCAGTGGGCCCGGTTTTTTCTTGGGTTTCTCAGACATGGCCAACCTAACAAAACTTACCCTTTATACGGCAACTACCAGGCAAGACTCCCCTACTGGGTTCTCACCGTGTTACGGGTGTTGGAAAAAAACATTCAATTCACTTTTTTTTTTTGTTTTTTTTTTTAAACCAATACGGACCGGTAGTCACACACTAAACTTTTTCACAAAAGATTTTTCTAAAGGATCGGTTCAGCTGAACCGATCGAAAAAGCTTTACAATTTCCACACCATAACTATCCTAAGTACTTACAGTACCACAGAGAGAGTCCTGAACTGACAAACGGAACTTATTGCAGACTAAAACAGACAACTTTAACTGACTTTGAACCGAGCAGAAGGAGAAATCTCCGGAGCGACTGTTCAGTGAGGCGGAGTAAAGAATCTGACGGTTTGGTTTCAAAGTATTAAGAGTTTTCAACAGAGCTCGAGCCCAACGTTCTATGCCTGCCATAGAATTAGTGCTGGAGCTAACTGCAACTGTCAGAATACAGCAAGACTTCATGATGTTTGAATGGAGGTTTCAGAGGCACAATGCCTCTGAGAAACACATAGGATACATCTAATTAAGCCATGGTGCGGCCGCCCACAGGCTCATGAAAAGCCAAGATAGCCAAGAGGTGCACCTTGAGGGAGGAGTACTGGAGACCTGATTCCAACAGTGATATCAGGTAGTCCAGAATATGGCTCACCGGAGAAGTGAAAGGGTCCAGATGATGCTTGGCAGCCCAGATGGCAAACCTCTTCCACTTCATGACATATGTGGCTCTAGTGGAGGGCATCTGAGCAGTCATGAGGACACCTGCCACTCTCTGGGATGCCCCAAACGAGACGGTGGCAATGTCCTCATGAGCCAAGCATGCAGACGAAGAGACTTGAGATTGAGATGGACCAGAGTCCCTGAGCCTGCATCAGCAGATCCTGCAGAGAGAACAGAGGTTCTCTGTTAACTGTTACAGTAATGGAAACCATATCTGTTGTGGCCAGAATGGTGCTATCAGGATCATGCTGTAACCTCCATCTGCAGTTTGATTAGCACCTCGGAATCAACAGGAAATGATGGGAAGGCGCAACGGCACTTCTCTGCTCCAGGAAAGGGACAACACGCCCCACCAGAAAACTCCAGGCCCTGGATCTAGCTGAGCAAAAACTGGGCAGTCCCTGCTGAGCGGGAAACAAAAGGTCCAACCCTGGATGACTCCATCTACAGATGAGAGAAGTTCCTATTGTGCATACTGGACTGTGTCCATCTGAGGCTGTCCGCTAGGGTGTTTAGCACACCTGGGACATGGGCCGTAGAGAGAATCAGACTATGGTTTAGCCCAGTACCACACTCTCATGGCCTCCTGTATACGGGACATGAATGCGCTCCCCACTTGTTGATATAGTACACAACTCTGAGACTGTCGGTCTGGATCACAGCTGATCTGGAAGGAGATGCTTCTGAAAGGCATGCATGGCATACAGGACCATCTGCATCTCCAGAACATTGATGTGCAGGGATAGTTCGATCTGGGGCCATGTCCGTAGCATCTGAAACAGACCCAGATGCACCCCCCCCCCAGCCCAAGCCAGAAGCATTCGTGGTGAAGATCTGTTGGGGGGAGGAGATCTGGAATGAAACCCTTTGAAACAGGTTCAGTGAGTCCATCCACCATTGGAGCACCTTGCAGACTCGGGGTGGGGGGTGGGGACCAGCACTAACTAATCTAATTTGTCTATTGTTGGTCCCACTGCACCCCGCGCATCCACTGAGAACCCATGTGCAGCCTGACCAAGGAACTGCTGGAATGGCTGCAGCCATCAACTCCAATAGCCTCAAATATACACTTGCAAGGATGTAATGACTCTGGAAGACCTGCTGAGCTGGGCAATAAAGGCACTCCACCCTGTTCAGAGGCAGAAAGGCCTTTCCCTGCGCCTAGTCCAAAATGGCCCCTATATATTGCAGCCTTTGGGAGGGGGTCAGGATTGACTTGGGCAAGCTGACAGTGATGGAGCTGAATGGTTCTTTCCACAGTCCGAAGGAGCTGTTCTCTGGAAAGGGCCTTTAGGAGCCAATCGTCAGATGGGGGGAAACATACAGTCCCTCACTTCTGAGAGCACTAGGTAAAGACCTGCAGTGCAGAGGATGAGCCAAAGGGCCATACCTTGAATTGGTACTGCTCCCCCTGAAAAAGAAATCAGAGGAATCTCCTGTGCAGTGGGAACACAGAGATATGCAGGTAAGCATCCTGCATGTCCAGAGAGCACAGCCAGTTGCCTTGCTTCAGAAGAGGCATCAGGCCTGGCTGGCACGGTTACCATATGGAATTTTTTGTACTGGACATGCAGACTGAGGTCTCTGAGATCCAATATAGGCCCTCAGATTTCCAGTTCTTTTGGGGACCAGGAAGAACCTGGAATAAAATCTCTTGTTCCTTTGGTACCTGGGCAGTAGCTGGATACCTTTTTACACAGAAGGGATTGTACCTCCTTCTGGAGGACGGACAGATGGGCCACGGGGTAGGTGGTGGGTACTAGAGGAGTCTCTAGGGGTAACTCTATGAGTTCTAGAGTGTGACATCTCTCTATAATCTAAAGAATCCAGGCATCTGAAGTGATGGTTCTCCACATGGGAGAACCGACCTCCGACCACCACTTCTTGGTCGGGAACCGGAAGGGAGGGGGGCCAGCAAGAAGTCATGTGGAGGCAGATCCAGCTGCTGGCGCTGATCCATCACCCCTAGGGCACTTTGTGGCGGCACCAGAGGAGGAGGGGGCTGGCAAGGTGGAGGAGGCTCTTCTCTTGCCTTGGGCCAGGAGGTTGCGCCAGATTTGTGGGACACCTTGGAAAAGGAGGGCACTATCTGCTCTTAGGTTGAGTATGGCAGAACGAGTGGACAGACTTAACAGTCCTGCCAGATGCCTGTAGTTCATTTATGACGTCTTGCATATCTGGCACAAACAGCTTGGAGCCATTGAAAAGGACATTAAGCATCTTTTGCTGGACATCAGCCGAAAACCAGAGACCCTCAGCCAGGAGTGCCTACAAAGGCAAATGCCTGTGGCGGCAGCCCTGGCACCTGCATCAGAAATGTCTTAGAGGGCCCTTAGGAGGTGTTTGCCAATATCCTCTGCACTATGCAAGCATTTGAGAACCTCCTGTTTCTAGGAGCAATCAGGAAGGTCCTGGGCAGCAGCCTTGCCCTTCTTCCAAATAGCATTCAGGTACTTAACCATGTGAGAAAGACAGTTGGCAATCCTCAGCCCAAGGGTGGAGAATGTATATACCCTCTTGCCCCAGAGGTCAAGCCTACGGGATTCCATCTCAGGGGAAAGGGAACTGAGGTACTTGGGCACCTTCAACTTGTCATGAGCTGCCTTTATAACCACAGAATCGGATTCTGGTTGGGCAGCATAGTGGGGAAGGCCCTTGGGGGCATGATAGAATGCATCTGCCCTGCAGGGCATGGCAGGCACCGTGTCAGACCTGTGCCAGACGGCAGTAGTAGCATTCTTCAAGACAGGAAGGATAGGAGGAATGACCTTGGGAGGAGATTCTGGGATTTCCAGAAAGTCCACCAGATCTCTTCTGGTGGCATCCTCCTCTTCTGTATGGAAGACCATGGCTGAGGACAGCTGCTTCATAACGCTGTAGAAAGTAAGGTCCTCTGGAAGGGTCCTGGGAGTAAACTTTGCTGTCCTTGCTCACTGAAAAGGCGGTGGACCTGTCAGAGGAAGGAGGCTCTTCCTCAGGTAAGATGAGGTCAGGATGGTACTCCCCCCCTCAACGTTGATCTGCCCCGCTCAAGGTCCAACAAACGAGGGACCAACAACGGCCCGTGGGTAACAGCTCAAGGAGACCGAAGGGGTGTTGTTGATGATGACAGCGCAGGCAATGCAGAGCTATACGCACCCTGCCGGTGGACCAAGACAGTAATGAACTTGGTCAAAATATCATTAAGGTTGATGACAGTAGACTGCTGCATCAACGGTGGTGGTGGTTGATGGCACAGGGTAGCACTGACCCATCCAAAGGGTCCTGAGAGCCCGAGGACCTGGAGAAGCATTAGGTCTTAACGGGAGGGCTGTCAACAATGAACCTGGCATCGACAAAGCAGGGGCCAATGATCCAAGGGTCAACGAGAGGCTGCCCTTCACAGTGGGTGGTGGTGCTGTCAAGGTCTGGTAAGAACAGAGACCTAGACAGCAGCAAGCATCGGCACAGCCGACAGAGTACCACTGGATGAAGAAGAGGAGGAGGCCATTGGGGAACGGGAATGCCGCTAAGGGGAGTGATCCCATCTCGCCTTTTAGACTCCCTCCATCCCCTGACGACTTCTCTTGAGCCTTAGCGGTCTGAGAGCTTAATGAACCTGCCGGCGACTGGGAAGGAGGAACCCAGGAGGACCCCTCCCCAGAACTGCTTACCTGCTGCTCCATGAGGAATTGTTTGAGAGCCTTTTGCATCGCTTGAGGTGGTCTGGTTAAACTTCTAGCAGAGCTCACATTCCGAGACGTTGTGGCCAGGCCCAAGACAGCAAACACAGGGAGAGAGTTCTTCTGTAGAAGCAATCTCTTTTCCACTGACTGAAGAAAGAAGTTGAAGTAGTAAGCCGCGACATAAACAAGGTAAAGAAATTTCTTTGAGAAAAAAGATTCTAAAAACAAAAGGAAATGAAGTCGTAGGGCAAAAATGGCGAAAACTGCATTGGAGCTTCTGTGGAGACCCATGCAAACAAAGTTGATGGCGGGAAAGAACTGAGGAGGAGTGGGGCCACTCACGCCTTTATAGGGTTGGTGATGTCAGCAGACGCCGCCAGCGTGGACGACCCCACTAGTACTGCTGAAAATCTTCCGTATGGATCCTGCTTCACCAACGGTGAGGTTCCATATGTATGACCTGATGACTGAGATATCCTCGAAGAAGATCAACCTGATCACCTTCTTTGAGGAGATAACCAGAGTGATGGACAGCGGCTGAGCTGTAGACAGTCTGTCTGGACTTTAGCAAGACCTTTGACACTGTGGGCCATACCAAGCTTCTGAGCAAGCTGGACCAGTACAGTATATGAATTATACAGTACACAAGGTGGATTGCTTACTGGCTTAGGAGCAAGCAGAAGGCGGCTGTAGTGGACATTTGTACTCCAGGAGGAAGGTGTACTCCATTACCAGTGCTGGGGCCACTGCTGTTCAATATTTTCATCAGTGATCTGGAAAAGGGATCTCAGCAGGCTGCATAAGTTTGCTTATGATTATAAGCTGGTCAGAGTAGTAGGCTCTCTTGAAGATGCAGCCCAAAGTCAGGAAGACCTGAAAAGCTGGGCTATTGAAAAGAACTCCTGGAGTCTCAGATTCAATGTAGGCAAAATGCAAGTGCTACACCTGGGGAGGAAAATTAAGGTAGAACTTGCAAAGTGTGGTAATCCACTTGCAACAGTGGAGAGAAAAAGGACCTGGGTCACAATACACAAGGGCTAAAGCATTACAACATGTCACAGCGTGCTCTTAAGAAAGTCAACAGAATGCTGAGGTGCCTTAAAAGGGGTGACCAGCAACAGGAGAAATAATCCTGTCACTTTACAAGGCCATGAGGAAAAACTATTACAAAGAGCATTTCTCAGAAGACCATTTGTGCCACTTGGAAGGCTAAAGGATTACACGGGCTTGAACAGTGCACTTCTAAAACTGGGAGCTCAGAATCATCTGGGGGCACACAAGCTGGGTTGGGTAAACAAAATGAAAACCCAGTTTGAGAAAAACTGCCCCACTGGTATGCCTGACAAGTGCAACTGAGAGGCACAGCGGGATTTCAGCAGTCTTTAGGGCAATGGTAGACTACACACCTCTTAACTGTTTGGGGAAGAGTGATCCCTAGTTTTGGAGCCAGTAATCAACAGATGTTTGACCCAGAGCTCTGATCATCTGGGCTTCTGCAGGCACCTGACTCTGTGAGCTCTGAAGGAGCAAGTAGAGTTTGGAGCAGAAGATTGGATGTCAGACATGGGTGGGAAGCTTACTATGTCAGAATCTGTGAAAAATATATAGAACAGTGGTAGAAGCAATGGGTCACAAGCAGTGGTGCAAGTGGTAGACAAGAAGTACAGGAACTCAGGCACTGATGAATGTGAAATGCAGAATGAAGATCTTCAATCTGAAGGATAGCTGTCCAAAGACACATCTGTCTGTTTCAACACTAGTAGATTCAGTTACCAATATTGAAGTATTTCTAGCAAAACAACACTGTTGTACAATTCAAATGTTGTTATGGAAACCATAATTTCAGGTCACAGGGCCAGAAACTGTCATTATGTTGCTGGTTTAAGAATTTCAGTTCCAGTGACAGTGGGAAGAGGTACAGGAACTCCATTCCTGCTGAAAAAATGTACAGGAACAGAGTTCGTGTGTGTTCCTGTTCACTTTCATCACTGGTCACAAGAGAGGGCAACCTGACTGGAGAGGTTACGGTGGTGGGTGTGAGGAGGACTACTGAGGTTGAATCCACAGACGTGAAATAAGGAGCCCAGTCTGACTATCTGAGATTTGGAAGCAGACCCACAGACCATGCCTCCATGATGGAGTATGATGAGGTCCTCTTAAAACTAGCCCTTTGTTGCAGCAGTCTCCTGTTTGGTAAACAGTGCTAAGTTTGGGCAGAAGCTTAGACAGACGGTGGTTCAAATGGGCAGAGAAGTCAAGGTTGTGAGTTTCACCAGAGACTGAGGTAACTGAACTTGCTTACAAGGTCCAGAGGGGCATTGATAAAGAGTACTGAAGCAGAAGAGAGGTAAGGTGGATAATAGGTACACTATCAGCCTAACTTTACCAACTGAGACATTAGTTCTTTAAGGAGATGTGTACAAGTGTGTCGGAACAGCATGTTTTTATAGTATTCTGAGACATTAGTAGCTCTTATAGCTTTGTGTTAGATATAAAAAAAATATTCCATAAAAGTTACAGAAAACAGTTACTAATCCATAAATGGCATTTTCAACGCTTATTTCTGAGTGTACTGTAACAGATAACTAGCTTTGCATCCATGGTAAAGATACTTACTCGTTTCTGTCTGGAAATCCCTAAATCCATCAAAAATGGACCGGGCTGGTCTTCGCCTTTTAGGAACTGGGGGAAAAAAGGTTTTAGGATAAGAAAAAAGTTAGCTGCAATCATTACATCCCCGGGGGGGGGTTGCACCTGGAAACAAGACTCTGCTAACTGTGCTTTTCCATGTCAAAATTTTAAATGAGTAAATTACTAATGCGTTGGCAGCTTTTTAAAACAAGCTCTCGTCCAAGCCCAACACAGAATATGAAGCAGAAGAAAAAATTACTTACCATAGTAATATTGTTTCTTCCACGGGATCTCCTAGTAGGACTAGACAATTTGCAGTCAACTCAGAATCCCTGACTGCCCCTGGACCTCTGAGGTGGAATGTATGCAAATTAGAGAATTAGGAATGCAACATTCAAACCTGCTGCTTCTAGGTGAACTGTGTTCCACCTAACTGCCAGATTCAATTTTGCAGATGAAAACACTAGGTTATTAAATAATTATAAGTAAATGCCCTTAACACCAATACCCTCCCCCTTGGTAAGAGGACTGATTCCAAACAGGACAAGAAAACACAAAAAAACGAGAGCTAGGTATCCTAGCCATACTTGTGTGCATTAACAAATTTATAAAAACATATCAAAGATTAATGGCAACATTAGACACTCCCATAAAAGTATTACTGAACCTATTCAGGTTACTTAAGGTGAGGTAGGGATGGAAGGTCTAATCCTACTAGGAGATCCCTTGTAAGAAACAATATTACTATGGTAATTTTTTTTTTCAAGCCCCAGAAATCTCCTAGTAGTATTAGACAATCTGCAGACTACCAAGCAGTGCCTTGAGAGAAGGGTACAGAACCTATTATAGGAAAAGGTTCTGCAATACATCAGTGCCAAACCTACCATCAGTCCTGGACTGGACATTCAGGCAGTAGTGCTTTGTGAAGGTGTGGACTGTATTCCAGGTAGTCGCTTTACAGATTCCCAGCAAAGGAATGTCCCTTGCAGCTGTCCACAGAGGCAGCAGTTCCACAAGTGGAATGTGCCCTGAGGCCCCATGGTGGCTGTCAGCCTTACTGTAGCAGAACTGGATGCAGGATACTATCCAATGTGCAATCGACCTCTTTGAGGCAGGCCTGCCCTTTCCCACTTCACTACAGGTAATGAACAGCTGTGAGTGTGAATCTGAGGTCCTTAGTATGTGTAACATAATAGCTGAGAGACCTTTTACATCCAAACTATGAAGCTTCAAGTCACCTGAACTGGATTTAGCTGTGAAAAATACAGGCATGGTGATGGACTGGTTCAAGTGAAACTCAGTTACCACCTTTGGAAGGAACTTCCTGTTAGTCTGAAGGACTACCTTGTCCTTATGGAAGATAATGTAATTAGGATCAGTGCAGAGAGCTTGGATCTTGCACACTCTTCTTGCTTAAGTGACTGCCACCAGGAAAACAGTTTTCCATGTGACATATTTCAGGTCAGCTGTAGCCACTGGCTCAAAGGGAGGTTCCATGAGTTTGGCTATGCACAAATTCAGATCCCAAAGAGGGACTGGTTCCCTAACAGGAGGGAACAGATGTGCCAAGCCTTTGAAAAACTTTCTAAAAATAGGGTATGAAGCTATTGTTCTTTGAGCACCTGCAGACAAATAAGCAGATAATGCTGCTAAGTGAACCCTAAGAGTTGCAGGCCTGAGGCCTAGAGACTACAAGTGCACCAGATAATCAAGCAATGTAGACAAACCTGCCTTAAGGGATTGATTTTCTTATGCCTGCAGTAGATGGAAATCTTTTCCATTTGAAGCATAAGTCTTTCTTGTGGAAGTTTTCTGAGAAACTTTCAGTACTTTAAGTACCTCTTCCGACAGGCTGAACTCTGAAAATTTTAACTCCTCAAGAACCAAGCCTTTAGGTGAAGGCTCTCAAGGTTCAGAAAAACTATCTGCCCCTGAACAGCTGTTCGAAGACTGCCTCTCTGGGGCAGACAAATGGGTTGCTTGGTGGACAGGATGAGCAACAAAGGGTACCATGGTTGCCTGGCCCAGTCTGGGGCAACCAGTATCATGGTTGCAGACTGACTCCTTAGCTTGAGAAGGACTCTCGACACCAGTGGAATTGGAGGGAAGGCATAAAGAAATTTTCCTGTCCAATCCAGGGCTAGTGTCTCCATGGGCACTGTGCCCAAGCAGGGTGGCCTGCAGCAATAAACTGGATGCTAGTCATTGTCTTTTGAGGCAAGCAGATCTATTTCTAGGGTGCCTCAATGCCTGACAATTGTGTTCAACGCTTGCCTGTTCACAGCCCATTCATAATGATCCTGGCTGATTCTACTGAGTGAATCTGCCAGTGTATGGTCCTTCCCTGGAAGAAGAATGGCAGACAGATGCACCTCCAGGCAATATGCTAGGGACCAAACTTTCATGGCCTCTGTGCACAGCCTTGATGATCCGGTACCCCCCCCTTGCTTGTTGATATACCACATGGTGGTTGTGTCGTCTGGACTGACTGACCCTTCAACTGAGGGGCAAATGCCTTTAGGGCAAGGAGGACTGCTCTCAGCTCTAAATGGCTGATGTGCAGCTTGGATTCCTGAGGTGACCAAATTCCGCTGACTCTGAGGTCGCCTGTGTGTGCCCCCACCCTAGGAGGGAGGCATCTGTTAGGACCACAGTGAGGTAATGTTGCTGAAAGGGGATTGTGACAGGGTTGAATATGGCCCTGTCCCATTTGCTATGCAGGGGGAGTTTAAATGCAAGGGTGTGTTCCATCCTCTCCTTTTCTGTCTTCTCTGTCTGGCTGCGTAACCAAATTTTCTTGTGAGACCTAGGAACTTATCACTCCAACAGTTTCACAATTCTCTGCCTCTCGCCATCTTTCTGCCTTCCCTTGCTGTTCTGTCTTTTCTTCTTCCTTGCATATCTGCAGGAATAAAAATATATGTGAATCTTTATGTGGAAATGTCACTGATACTGGGATCCCTTTGCTTAAAACTGTATATTGTTATACTGTTGAAATTTTTGCACAGATATTTGGAACTCAAGGGGTTAACCTGAAATGCAGTTTTTAAGTCCTTTGCAGAGTTGTAAACAAGAGGCCAGTTCTGGATCATTATGTTCTTTTTGCTGCTCCTGCAAGAACATTTGTCGGATGACCTGCCGGACTTATGGACAGAGTCCTTGGGCCTGCCTGAAGGTGACTGCCCCGCCTGGGTCGACCCGTGTGAAGACTTGTGGGGTTAGTGCGGGGAGGGGTGGGGGGCTGGGTGGATGAATGCCCGGAAGAAGAGGAAGAAGGCTCCCAGTGCTTACCCTGAGTAGAGGAGGGAGCCAACTTTGAGGATGTCCCCGAAGTAGTCAGAGAGACCGAGCCTGACCCCCCGGCGGAGGTCGAGGAAGAAACCTTAGAAGGTGACTTTTGGCAGGATTCAGACCTGACCCTTTCTCCCTATGGTGGTGCGTCCCTCCTGAAGCCTTCTCTCTGGGGGAAGGGGGTTCTTGATGAAATAAGAAGAGCTGCGCTCCGAAGACTTCTGCATCGCTGCCACCTTCTTTTCGAGGAGATAAGCTTCGAGTGTGTTGGCTCTGCGAATCCTCATTTTATTATAAAATTTCTTGCAGTGCGGGCTCTTGGGCGGTGGTCGGGGCCTAGGGCAGATGAGGCAGGCCCGTGGCCGACTTTGGCTGGGGATCTGCTTGCACGACACACACTTGGACTTGCGCTGCGGTGGAGAGTGTGAAGACATGCAAGAAATAGTATGACTGAAGGGAAAAACCCCTGTAAAACTCAAATTGGACAAAAAGCGTGGTCAACTGTGAGAAAAGGCGTCCGTGGAGCCGAACTGAGCAGGTTAACAGTGGGAAAGGAACTGAGATGGCACCGGGGGACCACCACCCTTATACTACGTCTCACGTTGGGCGGAGCCAACGTCAGTCCCCCGCCACAGACTACTAGCTAGAAGATTTTTCCATGGGGTCCTAACGCCTGGCAGCATTAGTCCTAATAGTATTACCTGCTGCAAGAGCTCCCACTTGAAGGGAGATCTTACAAGAACATTGTGTGAGAAGCATGCTATTTTTCTTAACGAGTTTCCCAGGCACAGACTTATAAAAAGAACTGTAATGTTTTGCAAGAGACAGACTTACAACTGAAACCGAGAAGAAAAAACTGAGAAGGACTAAGTTTTCTATGTTTGTACTGCCACTGTAAATAGCTATATTGAACAATTTTTATTTTTTTATTTTGCTGTTATTAATAATAAAATGCTATCTGCGAATTTTGAAACTGCTCCTGGTTTTCCTATGCTTCCTGACCTGTGCCACAACAGGGATGCCCTGTCAGAGGTTATTCCTGTATTTCCACCACTGCAGAGACAGTAACAGAGTTCTTGTAACTGGTACAAGCTTTGAAATGGGATCCCTTCTTTGGGACCAAAGGGATCTGAGGTGTTACTGGATATCCCTCATCTGAAACCTGGAGCCTGACACTACTGCAGTAGTTGAGGCCATGTGTCCTAGAATGCTAGGATATGTCTTGCAGTTCTGGGCTGACCCAAGCCAAAAGAATTTGCTAGAGTTAGTAGATTATAAACCCTTTCCTGTGGGAGAAAAGCCTTTCCCTGAACAGTATCCAGTTCTGCTCCAATGAACCCCCGTGACTGAACTGGCTCCATCTGACACTTTTGAGCACTGATAAGGAAACCCAGTAACTCCATGGTAGTTTGGGTCACCCTGATGGAATCCTTTACCTGCTGGTATGAATTTCCTATGACCAGCCAGTCATCCAGGTAAGGAAATACACTGATTCCCTGCCTTCTGAGGTAAGCTGCCACCACTGAAAGACACTTTTTGAATACTCATGGGGCAGAAGTGAACCTGAAGGAAGTGCTAAGAACTGGTAATGACATGAGGAAGAGCGAATCTTGGGTACTTTCTGTGGCAAGGTCTGATTGGGATGTGAAGTAAGCGTCCTTCAGATCCAGAGATGACAGCCAAGGTCTGACTGGAATGTGAAAATAGCGTCTTTCAGATCCCGAGATGCCAGCCAGTTTCCTGTCTTTAGAAAAGGAATAACTTGGCCAGTGTTACCATTTTGAACCTGAGCTTTGCCAGGTGTTTGTTTAGGTATCTGAGATCCAGGACTGGCCGCCAATCTCCATTTTTCTTTTTGGTCAGAAAGTATCATCAGTAAATGCTCCTTCCCCCTTGGGTAAGAGGGACTGGCTCTATTGCCCTGGCTTACAGGAGCTTTTTTACCTCTAACTCCAGCAGAATAGTCTGTGCTGGCGTTGAAGACCGGAAAACCCTGCAGCCCTGGAGTTTTGTAAACTGAACTGTAGACAGAGACCCTGACTCTACCTCCAGTACCCAGCTGTCCATGGTAATATTTCCCCAGTGTTGGAAATAGTGAGCCAACTTGCCCCCTACTGGAGGAGGGGGGTCAGTCTGATCTGTGCAGTCAGGGATTCTGTCCAAATTGTGATCTAGAACTAGAGCTGGGCTGGCTCGCCTAGCAGACCTCCTGCCCCTCTGTCCCTGTAATACCCCCTGACCTGTGTGTACTCTACAGGCATAGAGTATGGGGCATATGACCTGGGGTAGTACCCCCTACCCCTTCCTCCCCTTCCTGTGGATTTAAAAGAAGTGGAGGCCCTCTCTCTGGAAGAGTTACTCCTGTAGGTGGTTTTGTACTCCTCCACCAAAAAGGGAATTGTTTTCGTAAGGGAAATCTATAGCCTTAACTGAATGTCTGGTGTAAGACTGGTTGCTCTGAGCCAAGCAAACCTTCTTAAAGAAGCTGACAGGGGCCAACATTCTGGATGCAGTGTCATTTGCATCCACAGCCATGTGAAACTGGTACTTGTGGCATCCAAAGCTGTTCTGGCAATATGCTGCCTATCGTAGCCACATCACCCAGAACATTATCAATTAAAGCCAGCACAGAATTCCATAGGGCTTTCTGGTATCGTGCAGCATAAGCCATGTAAGCTGCCTATCAGAGGGGAAGGGAAGAACCCCAATAACCTTTCTACCCACAGTGGAATTTTTGTCTGGTGTATGAGATGCCAGGGGTATTTCTGCTTTATCACAGGCTGCAGCCTGTATCACACTCTCATAATCTGGATGGGTACACAAATCAGCAGAAGCCCTATCCAGCTGGTATTTCTTTTCCACATTCTAGACCACTCCGGGGACACAGGAAGGTGTCTGCAGGATTTTAAAGTAGCCTTTTTAAGGGAATTATGGTTAGTGAGCCAAACCCATCATATCCAAAAAAAATCTGCCTTTTCCTCATCATCCACAGATTCCTGTGAGATGAGGCCCAGGGTGTCAGCCATTTGCCTGGCAAATGAAAAGTGAGATGAAAATCATCATGCCCACGAGGTGGAGAACCAAACTCCTGGTCTGGGGATACCTCTGGTTCAGTGGGTTCCCCTAGATCCAGTTCCTCCTCAATGTATACTTCCAGACCTTGGTCACTGGGAACTAGTGGTGGGATTTGAACCGGTAAACCCAGTATGGAACCTGCAGTCTGTAAAGCCTGAATGACTTGCAGGGCTCTGGCAATTTCCTCCACAGAGGGTATTTTATCTTTGTCTTTTGGGAGCTCTTTAGCTTTTTCAGCAGAAGGCACGACGACATGTTTTTTTTTATATTTCTTTTTGGCAGGCACAGACCAGGAGCCTGCTAGGTTGTTCTTTGTGCTTTATATGCTCAGACCCCTTTTCAGGAATTCTGGGTATGAGGAATCTTTAGAGGGTCTCATTTGTTTTGGAGTGGATGAAGAAGGATCCTCTTCAGTTTGCTTTGGTGACATTGAGGTGGGAGCAGAAGCCATTTGCTCCAATCTTTTGGCTCTCTTTTAATAGTTTTGAACAAAAGCACTGCACATTTCACAGAGAAAATGTGACTGGGACCCAAGCACTCTACATGCAAATCGTGGCAATCAGCCTTAGCAAAATTTGAAGCACTCAATGCAATTTTTAAAACCTGTGGGTCCTGCCTCTTTTTAGGTCTGTCTGACATGCCAAAATGTCTATAGACTTGTTAAAATAAAAAAAAAAAAAAAAAATTACCCAGAATGGGTTTTAAAGCAAATCAGAGTCAGTTCCTTGTGTTAAAATGGAACCACAATTTAGTACAGATTTCTTTATTTTAAACAAACGCAATCGGTTCCTAGATGGAAACAGGAACCTATCGCCAAACAAAAGTTAATACTTTAAAAGTATATTTAAATACAAAATGTGATCTGTTCCTTGCTAAGAATGGGAACGACATTGAGTAAAAACAAAGTTGCTTAAAAATCTAAATATAACAAAACTTTAATCCAAAGCACTAACGGTAAGAACCGCAATAAACCTCCGTTTAAACTGAGAAACTCTGTTCATGGGAACCGCTAAAAACGAGCGAATAATACTCACTAAACTTTAGCACAAAAACTACTTAGAGGCAGAGTATGAAAAAAACAGTGTAAAATACCACTTTTGAATAAAATAAACAGTCTTGCAGCAAAGTAGCTGTGAAGCTCTTGGGAGAAAGTCTTGTTGTTTGAACAGAAAAAGTGAATCTGGCAGTTAGATGGAACACAGTCCACCCTAGAAGCAGCAATTTTTTTTTTTGCCAATTCTTCTTTCCTCCAGTCGCTGGCCCACAGGATCTCCTTCAGGCGGGGACCTACCGCCCAGTCTGAGACTCCCCTGACCAGGAAGTCGGGGGACAGGATCCCACTGCTCCAACTCAGAGTTCCTGGCTGACTCCCGGCTTCCACACCCCCGGGAGGGGCCACCCTGTACTCGTTACCTGAGTGACCTTTCTCAGAAGCTAGACTGTCAGGTTCCTGGGAGACGAGAGAGGGTCTGGGAGAGCTAGTTGGGGAAAGTCCAGCAGTGGGCATGTGGCCTGGTTGAAGCTGCCATCATCCTCCTGTGCGCTGGGGTTTTTCCTTTGTTCGATCCCTCCCAAGGCTTGGACGTGCAATGACGTCCAGCCCACTTGAGCGCGCTCCCGCACCCATCCGGAAGACGTCCACCAAAGCCTCCCCCTGTACAGCAGGATTTTGGTTGTTGTGTCTCAGCCGCCGTCAGGAGCCACCACCACCACCACAGATCCAAGTCCCCCCCTCCCTCCCAAGAGAGGAGAGCCGTCCCTCAGGCGCCGCTCAAACCTCCTCCCCATCTGACCCTTGGCAACCAAAGCTCGCTCCCGAACCAGGGTCACTGGCGTGGCACGAGGTGTGGTGTCCAGAGTCTCAACCCTCAGCATCACCAGGCAGGCAGAGGCAGTAGGTTTGAATGCAGCATTCCAAATTCTCTAATTTGCATACATTCCACCCCAGAGTTCCTGGGGGCAGTCAGGGATTCTTAGCTGACTGCAGATTGTCTAATACTACTAGGAGATTCCTGAGGCTTGAAAAAAAAACACTACGCCCATCCAGTCTGCCCAAGGGTTCCCCGCTTTCTTCACCTCCGCAAATCCTAAATGGTCTCCGCAGAACCTCCCCCCTTCCTGTTTCTGTACGAATATGCCCGTCTCACCCCTGCATGCCTGAAGCCATCCACTGTTCTAGCCTCCCTAGCGTGGGTGGCAGTCAGTTCCATGCTTCTACCACTCTTTCTATTAAGTAGTATTTCCCATCCTTCTGAAATCCCCTCCTCCAGTTTCACTGCATGTCCCCTGGTCCTGAGCTCATCCTCTTATGAAAAAGGCTCCCAACCTGCTCTCTATTCACCCCTGTGAGGCACCTGAAGGTCTCAATCATGTCACCTTTCACTCTCCTGTCCTCCAGAGAGTACATATTGAGATCCCTCAGTGTCTCCTCATAGGGCTTCCCTTGCAACCCCTGCCCCATATTAGTTCTTCTATGGACCACCTCCACCCTGTCTGGGTCTTTCCAGAGGTGCGGTCTCCTGAACTAGACACAGTATTTCAGGTGTGAGCGTACCTGGAATTAACGGCTGCTAATGCACCTGATAAGGAATACAGAATATGTGGCTTACTTGTAATTAGCTTGTATTATTATGATGTAAATGTGATTTCACATCACAATAACAGAACCAAAAAAGGACAACAAACACCAAGCTTATGCAGACAAGTACATTTGCTACAGATGGAAGCTGGAATAAACCCTCCGTTCACCTCCTCACCTGTTACCGTCTGTCTCACACAAATACAAGGTAGGTATAGTACTGGGTGTATAAACATAATAGCTACGAGATGTCCTCGAAAGTCATGCAGGTGTTTTAGCCTTTATCAGTAAAGCACTTGTGTGATTTTCAAAATCCCTTCCAACTACTATATCAAAACATCTGCTAGTACACAGATATTGTGAGTTGCATGAGAAAGATGGTGGCAGGCCAAGGAGTTAAGTGGATGGTTTATGCTGGCAGCAATCAGGGACAAGGGTGGTGGGGTTGGATGTTCTGGGAAGGAGGTGCCACCAGACACCAGTGAAACTAAGAAGTATGGAATGTTACAGATTCCTACATAATCTATAGCAATGCATTACAACTGTATGGCAGGAGGCACTCCACTGACTTTTTCCCTCAGAGTGTTTAAAACAGCGAAGTTTACCTTTTCCGGTTACAGCCACACCAGTGGATCACTAACATAAACCTGCTTTTATACAGAAACATAGAATCTGTCTGCAGAAAAGGACAGCTTGGCCCACCCTGTCTGCCCAGATGATCCCTGCCTTGTTTTTTTTTTTTTTTTTACTTTCTTTATGTTCCTCCTTCCCTGGCCCCTAAGGACTCTCTCCAGTGTGGCCTCTGGGATCGGCCAACTCCCACTCTGCCTGAGGACTCTCCATCCCGGGAACTCTCCTTACCCCACTACCAACCCCCCGGCTCTGAGTCCACCCCCGAGGTGGGACCAACTCCTTACTGGCGCCCTATCTAGACTCTAGTAGGGCTGCTGGACCGAGGAGGAGATCCAGAGGCCAACCAGGGCAGACCCGTCGTTGAGCGTGGGGGCCAATTGCTGGACCCACCTTCGCTTTCCTGGGTGCCAGGGCATTTTTCTTTGTTTTTTTTTTGTGGTCCTGAGGCATGGGCATGCAAGGACATCCAGCATGTGACCCGCACCAACCTGCAGTACATCAGACACCTCCATACCCTGTGAGCTTGCCCTGCTAGTTGCTGCTCCCAGTCTCCATTGGGAGCTGCTGGTACTAAAAGCACAATCCACCCCTCCCCAGGAGAGGAAAGCAGTCCATCGGATGCTCAAGCTCTCCTCCCCGGCGACCTGAGTCCACTCCCGAACACGGATCACCGGAGTGGTGAACAGTAAAGGTAGCGCCTCAACCCTCAGCACCCTTGGTCCCTGCTTAGTCTGTCTCTGCAGACTCTACCTGGTCTCTGGCAATCCTCCCTCCTCTCTGCCTATTTACTAATATTCACCTACATCTATCCCATGCATGCTTGAAACCCATTACTGTTTTCGTCTCCACCACTTCTGCCGGCAGTCTGTTCCAGGCATCTACCACTTTTTCAGTGAAGCAGTGCTTCCTCACATCCATCTTAACCACTTTATGACACTACTGCAATATGTTATGCACCTGTACCTTATCTTTGTGCCATCTTTATGGCCCAGGTCAGGCCTGAAAATGATCCTTTGGATCAGCGCACCTACCCAGTAATTAAATGCAAATAAATAACAGCTCCCCCCCTTTCCAGCTTCATCACATGCCCTCTGCTCTTGGTGCTCTTTCTAATTTGAAAGAGACACCCCCATGAGCCTTGGTCATCACCCCCCTTCCCTCGTGACGTACTTGTAGGTCTCCATCAGTTCCTCACTCTCCTCTCATCTGGGGTGTACATGTTTGAGATTCCCCAGTCTCTACTCACAGGACTTTTGATACAACCCTAAGCTTCACTAAGCAGCCTTAGAAAGGGACAGAAGGGATGGCAGTGTGGTCTAGTGGTTAGAACCATGCCTTCTGAACCAGCAAGCCCAGGTTAAAATCCCAGCAGTACCACTTACTCACATTTGCCCCAAGCTAGTGACTTCACCACCAAGGCCTGGATTTTGAAAGGTTTGAACTTAGTTGTTCTGCCACACCTGCATCGCTGCAAATATGAGAAATGTCTTGGTGCTATTTGCAAACATTTTTGACAAATTTGCAACACTTTACTAATTTATGGCAAAAAAAAGATGCATGTATCATTATTTTGGCAGGTGTCATTTTTTCTGCAAAACTTGAGGCACTTGCAACATGAAGTTAGACCACTTTTTTCACTTTTTATTTTTGCAATATGTACATACATACTGAAAGGTATTTTCATATTGTCCATACTGTAAACATATAGATTAATAAAGCAATATGCATTTTAAACAAAGTAGATCAGCAATTAGTACAGTTAAAGCCTATAAAGAGAATAAGCGGTGGGTGGCACCAAAGTACAGTGCTCCCTCCTATAACAGACAGGGAGCCATAATGTGTTTGTTATATCGAGGGACGCTGAAAAAGCTGTCAGACACTTTGTGTGTGTGCTGTATTTAACAGCAGTCCAGGTCCCAAGGCACTGAATCTTATACCTTCACTTTTATTTTTAAATTAAACCTAATTTCCAATGCATTTCATCTGTACTTTTACTTTATTATATTTAGCACAGTTCACCAGCTTCAGTTACAAAAGGCATTTCTGTTCACCTGCCAGCGGTAAGCCAGACTGCAGCTCAACTATGTCTGCCCCCACTTCATTCCTTACCTGGCAGCATCTAAGTTAAAAGTGTATTTCCTCTATTTTTTAGTGTCTTTACTCTCAGCAGTTTCAGTGGTCCTGCCCGTCTCATATGTCACTAACCTACTTCCGGGTTGGACAACCACAAATCCGTGCTGGCGCCGAGTAAAAAGAGTGCCAATGACAGCAGGAATTCTCTACGCTCATTGCCCTGTCTCTTTTCTTGCATCCCTCTGCAACACGATAGACATTTTTGCTGCCAGCCAGGTAAGGGAGTGTGCAGCTGCAAGAGGGGAGTGAGCAGTGTCTCAGCCACAACAAAGCTGAAGTTAGGGGAGGCTCGTGACATTTAGGCAGCTGCAGCTGGCTGAATTTAAGTAAAGTACTAAATCTATCTGTTCTTAGAATTTAGAGAACACTCACAGGAGTACAGACGAGCGATATGTGGCAGCAGGAAAGTACACTTACGTAAGAACTTACTGTAACAGTAGATCTTCGAGAGAAGCTCTTGTAGCAGGTAATTAACATGTAGGACTGACGCCACCTGGCAGCGGATCATGGCAAATTTCTTCTAGCAGTACCTAGGGACCACCCTCCCAACATCGCCCCACCCCGGACGTCCTATCCAGTATATAGAGGCAACGGTCCCCACATGCTCCAGTTCTTTGCATCATGAAACAGCAGATCTAGCATGAGGCTGTAGGAAGAAAGAAAGGAAAATGGTCCGCACTCCCCTCACCAGACAAGGAGGAGTCAGCATGGCCTAGAGAGAGGGAAAGTTGTACCTGCTGCAAGAGCTTCTCTCAAAGACCTACTGTTACGGTAAGTTCTTACACAACTGTACTATAGTGTACGGTGGAATGCTGTTATGCATGGAATTCCATGCCTGGAATATAGAGGATTGTCTATGGGGAGTCATTCACAACAATGATATTCTCGATTGAGAGGTATCCTTGGCAACGTCAGACCTCGAGAGCGGATCTCGAGGTCGTCCGCTGCCAAGGATACCTTGAGATCCGAGAAGATCCTTGTTTGTGAATTACTCCCCACAGACAATTTTTTATAGTGTATGAGAAGTTTATTCATGTCAAAACAGTGAATGGAAGCAGAATTTTTTAAATCAAGCCTTACTTGGCTTCCGTGTTGTGTCTCGCTCAGTGCTACTAGCTCCCTCATGGACCAAGGTTCTAAATCGCATATGCTTGAATTCATTCGATCTTGTTGTGCTGCACCAGTAGCGTGCCAGTGCAGTACAAGATCATGACCTCACTGAGGCAAGCACAACAACGCTGTTAGGAGCATGGATTTTCATGCTCAACAGCGTTCTACCATACACTATATGCTTGTTCTGCTGCAGTAGTGATATCACTATGTTGTTCTGCTGCAGTAGTGATGTCACATTACAGCAGAACAACTTGGAATGCTGCCACATAGTTGCTTTCCTCTATTCAATTAAGCTGAAAGTTGTTTTTTTTATTTGAACTTGCAGAAACATCTGCAGCATACAGTGTCAGTTAAAAAAAAAATTTACAATTTCTATTCTTCGTTGTCTTCACTAGCTGGTTTTATGTAATTTTCTATGCTGTGACTGCCCATACACTATAAAAGATTGTGTATGATGAGCAGTCATACACAAACAAGGATATTCTTGTATCTCGAGATTCCCTTGGTAACAGAGCACCTCTAGAGCTGTGTCTCAGGTCATATATTACCAAGGAAACCTCTCGATACAAGAATATCCTTGTTGTATACGACTGCTCATACAAAATCCTCTATATCTTATTTCTAGAGGAAGCTCTTGCAGCAGGTAATTACATGTAGAACTGATTTCCAAGCAGTACAAAACTAAGGACAACTACTTGGGAGAAGAAAAGGGAGAGGCAAGGAACAGAATGCCAGGGAAAATCCCTCAGGAGATCAAGCCCTGCAAGACCGAAGCCTGCCCTGTATCTGGAGGCTATATCCAGACTGTAATGCCTGACGAAAGTATGAACCACGTGCCAGGTAGCTGCAGCACAAATGTCCACTGCCGATACCCTCTTGACAGCTGCGAATGACGTCGCTGCTGCTCTAGTGGAGTGACCCTTGACCAGTCCAAGAGAGCTTTGCCATGTTTTTGGTAACAGAAAGTGATTCAATTCACCAACCAACGCGAAAGCATCTGTTTGGACACTGAGCAGCCTAAGGACCTGGAAGTGAAAGACAGAAATAACTGGTCAAATTTCCTGACCTTCTTAGTCCTGGACAAATAAAATCACAGAGCTCAATGGACATCCAGGGTGTGGAGAAGAGCCTCGCTTTTATTAGAATAATTTGGGTAGTACACAGGGAGCTGAACTGCCTGGTTCAATGTGAGCTCCGACCCTACCTTAGGTAAGAACTTAGGATTAGTGTGCAGGACTACCCTATCTTTGTGAAAAATCAGGTAAGGCTCCTTACACATGAGTGCCTGAAGCTCTGAAATCCTCCAAGCAGAAGTAACAGCAACTAAAAACGTTTTCTAAGAGAGAAAATGCAGCTCACAATACATGGCTGGCTCAAAAGGAGGGCGTGTCAGCTTTTCCAACACAAAAAGCAGGCCCCAAGGAGGAACAGGATCCCAGATAGGGGGTCTGATATGCAAAATGCTCCTGAGAAAGGCTTTGGACATCTCCAACTGTGCCACTGATCTGCCTTGGACAGGGGCATGGTAAGCAGAAAGAGTGGCCAGGTGTACCTCAATGGAGGCGCAACTTAAACCTGACTCCAATAAGGAAAGCAGGTACTCCAGAATTGTGTTGATCAGACAGATCAATGGATCCAAATGTCTCTGTGGCCCACAGACAGAAACGCTTCCATTTCATAGCATACGTAGCTCTCGCGGAGGGTTTCCTCATCTCCACCAGGACTTTCGCCACCTTTTTGGAGACTCTGAATCTAAGCTTGACTAGGTCCTGAGGAGCCAGGCATGCAAATGGAGGGAACGCAGGTTCGGGTGAACCAGAGACCAGCTGTCCTGAAAGAGAAGATGGTTTGAGACTGGCAATGGTACAGGAGGTTCCGCCAAAAGACGCTTTAGCAAGGGGAACCATATCTGACGAGGCCACAGCAGAACGATCATGATCATAGTAGTCCCTTCTGACTGCGCCTTGACGAGGATCCTCGGCAGAAGCAGAAAGGGAGGGAAGGTATAAAGGAACCTCCCTTTCCAAGAGAGGAACAATGTACCTCACTAGAAAACACCAGGCCCTGGATCTAGCGAGCAGAAACTTGGTAGTTTTCGTTGGATCGAGAGACGAAAGGTCAAGATCAGGAGTCCCCACCTGGCGAACAGATCATCGGCCATGGTTTGAAGGAGGGACCATTTGTGGGCCTGCAACCTCGACCTGCTGCGGCGTCTGCTAATTTGTTCTGGATCCCTGGAGCGTGAATAGCGGAAATAGTCAGTTGATGAGTGATGGCCCAATCCCAAACTTTCCTGCCTCGACAGAGAAAGTAAGGTAGGGTACCTCCTTGTTTGTTGAGGGTAAAGACCACGAAGTGTGGTCTGTGTGGACAAGAAGGTGACCCGGAAAAATTACCGAGTCCAGCGCCTGCAGCGCATAAAGGATTGCTCTCAACTCGGGGGACATTTATATGTAGACACTCCTCTGACAGGGACTAGGAACCCTGAGTCCTGTGATCCCCTAAATGCACGCCCCATCCCATGTTTTAAGCGTCCGTGGACATAGTCTGCGAAGAGGTTCCTGGCTGAAACGGAACTCCCTTCCAGGAGCTTCAAGGATGACATCCGCCAACAAAGTTTCTGGCGGACTGGCTGTGACTCTGACCCACACATTGAGGTTGTCCCGATTTTGGTCCCGCTGGACCTTGAGGGTCCACTGAATTACTCTCATCCGCAGTCTTGCGAAGGGAAAAGAGACTATGGCTGCTGCCATGTGGCCTAGCAACCTGAGCAGTAGTCTGGCGGGTACCAGAGAAGCTGAAAAGATGGGACCAGCTAGAGCCCGAATGCGCTCTACCCTGTCTGCTGGTAGGAACACTTTCCCTTGAACAGTGTTCAATAAAGCCCCTATGAACTCAAGGTTTTGAGTGGGAGTCAGAAATGACTTGTCAGGATTTATCGTGATGCCCAGATGCTAACACAGGATAAGGGTGTCCCGAATCATCTCTTGAAAGTGGTCCCTGGAGGGAGCCAGAAGGAGCCAATCGTCCAGATAGGGGAGTGGCCCATCCTGCACAGTGCTGTGGCGACCACCGCCATGCACTTCACGAAGACTCTTGGTGCCGAGGAGAGACCAAAAGGAAGGACTCGAAACTGGAAGTGTCTTCCTACGAATCTGAACCTCAGGAAGCTTCTGTGTCCCTTGGCGATACGGATATGCAGATATGCATCTTGCATGTCCATAGATGCCAACCTGTCTCCTCCACAGATCATGGGAAGGGGACTGAGGAGGGAGACCATCCTGAATCTTTTGTAGGAAACCCACAGATTCAGACTGCTGAGGTCCAAGATGGCTCGTAAGTCTCCTGTCTTCTTGGAACCAGGAAAAGTGGGAATAAAAGCCTGAGTCTCCCTCTACCGGAGGGACGGGTTCTATGTCCCTTTTGGCTAGCAGAGCCCGAATCTCCTGCCATATTTGATCTCTATGTCCCCTGGGATGCTGGGATTTGGTGGTGGGGGGGTCTGTCCGAGGAAGTTCTTCAAACTCAATGGAATGGCTGTATTCCACGAGCTCCAGGACGCACTGGTCGGAGGTCACTTCTCTCCATGCTTCTGAATACAGAGAAAAGCGACCTCCCACCTCGCTCCCAACGGATATGTGAGAGAGAAGGTCACCTGGATAGTCATACGTTTGGAGGAGGGGAAGGTGGCTGGGGCTGGTTTCGCCTGTCGAGAGGTGGAGGCAGATAAGCCTGGCTCCGGCCATCGACAAGCCTCCCGCTGAGGCTGCAGCTGGAAACAGGGTTTCTGAGGCTGGTGTCCCCCTCAGCCACGAAAACCGCACCAACAAAACTGTCCCTATTTCAGTCGGTACATAGACTGCACGGTCCAGACAGCCTTATTGGAGTCCTGCAACTTGGGGATGATCTTCTCGGACTCTTCTCAGAAGAGAACGGAGCCTCTAAGGGGGCGGCCAGAAGGTTCAACTGAACATCTGGCATGAACCTCGAAACCCAGAGCCAGGAGTGACGCTGGAGACAAATGCATGTGGCAGCCGCCCTTGCAGATCTGTCCACAGAGCCATACGCAGACCTCAAAACGTGCATTTTAATGTCTGAGCCCGTCTGGAGCAATTCTGCAAGTTCTCCCTTTTGCAGGTAGTCGGGTATGCCTTGCAGGATGTCCAGCCCCTGTTCCTAGAGGGCATACTGGAACTGGACCATATGGGTCAGGAAGTTGAGGCTCCTCATGCTGCAAGTGGCAGGCGTGTACACCTTTCTGCCAAACGAATTCAGCTGCTTAGACTCCCTGTCAGGTGGCTGGGTGCTCAGGTGTTTGGGCCTCTGCGAATGGTTGAGCACCGCCAAAATCATCACCGAATCTGTGGCTGGTTGTTCGGCTAGAAAGGCATGGTTCTTAGGTGTCCAGTAGAGACTGCGCGCTTTCTTGGGGACTGCAGAGGATGAATGTGGATGCCTCCAGGTGGCTTGGGTAACATCCTGAAAGGTGTCTACCATAGGGGAGATGACCACGGG
The DNA here is from genome assembly GCA_016271365.2 of Neoceratodus forsteri. Classification (NCBI taxonomy): domain Eukaryota; kingdom Metazoa; phylum Chordata; order Ceratodontiformes; family Ceratodontidae; genus Neoceratodus; species Neoceratodus forsteri. The sequence goes on from CM028137.1 coordinate 370,667,323, forward strand.
CTTGGGGTCTTTTTGGCATAGACATTCTGCCAGCCTCAAGCGCTCAGGGTCAAGGGCCTCCGTGTCCCATTCCATATTCTCTTGTAAAACTGGGGTCATCCGGCAGAGATTTTGGTTGACCCTCCGTATCCCCGGGCAGAGACTCTACCTCGGAAGTGGGAGGAGAGGAGTCCGAGTTGACATGCGTGTCTGAAGACGAAAGGGGGAAGGAGAGTGTCGTCTCCTTCGCTTGTGCCTGTGTCAGTCGGGCAAGGCAGAATGGGAGGAGCTCCTAGAACAAGCTTGTCTGTGCCTACGCTTATCCAGATGTTTTCTAGGGCTGCGAGGTGAACGGGGTCTCCCAATATCTTCAATGGGAGGCTGTGGGGCCTCTTTGTCCTGTGCAGGAGGTTCGGGAACCGAATCAGGTTGAGGAGGGGGAGCTGGGCCCAGTTTGGGGAGCAGGTCTGGTTTCACAGGTCTCCCACCAGAGGAAAGAGCTGCTTAACCTGGGACATATCTAGAATGGGGGAGCTTGGAGCAGGGTCAGGCGTTGGTGGTGGCCATATGGGTGACAACGGTAGTGCCTGGTCTTGAAGGCCACTGTCAGAGTCGGAAGGCTGACGGACCGGCGTCCATTCTACAGACGATGGAGTGACGTCGGACCCGGCGTTGGGTTTGGCCAGAGTCACTGGCACCGGGGTACCCTTAGCTGACAGCAGCGGGTTGGCAGCCAGAAGACAGACAGCGGGGTGGCGGTCCGAGGACGGCTTGTGTGTCTGGTTCAATGGACGCTGTTCTGACACCAGAGGCCAAGGGCGTTCGGAGGACTTCTGTGTCTTGTCAGACAGATGCCGTTCTGACGCCAGAGGCTGACAGTGGTCAGAGGACTTATGTTTTGGAAGCAAAGATGAAGCCCGACCAGACGAACGTCCGGAGGACTTTTTCCCTTCCTGGGAGTCGGCACAAGAGATGGAGGCCGAGCGGGAAGGAGTCTTACCTGGGTCTGCACATCTCCCCGATGAAGCCAGGGGAGGACAGACCTTGATCGGCTGAAGAGAAGCCAAAGAACCGGTGGACCTGAAGAGAGAGGCCGACCCAATCACAGGAGCGGCTGGCTTCAGAGTCATCAGGCGGGACTCATGGACCAAATAGCTTGATCTGGAGGCCGTGTGCAATCCAGAGGACTAGGACCTCAAGTGGGATCTCTCCAGTTCCTTGTGCTTCTCTCAATGCTTCTCTTTGTGGCGCTTCTTCCTAGCAGGTGAGCGATTTGGGGAATCCCCTCTGGATGAAGAGTCTACGCTGCATGGCGGCCAACTGTTGTTCTTGTGAGGAAGGCTTTGGCGATTTTGGCATATATGCATGTCCTGCTGTTACAAAGGCCTGGCAGTGGGAGCGAAGCGCCGATGTCATGGTCTAGGCAAGCAGAAGAGACAGAGTGACGTCCTTGGAAGGAATCCGATGCCCACAGAAGCACAAGTTGGTGTCGCCCATCGGTGGAGCCAACATACAGAAGATTAACGTGAAATTTACGAGAAAAAGGTAAGATTCAAGTAAGCAGTGGTTGGTACTGGTGAAGAGCTAGCCGAGAACCAACTAACGCATGTGACGGCAGGAAAGAACTGGAGCACGTGGGGGCCGTTGCCTCCTATATACTGGATGGGACATCGGGGGTGGAGCCGACGCCAGGAGGGCAGTCCCCAGCTACTGCTAGAAGAAATTTGCCGGATCCGCCGCCAGGTGGCGCCGCTAGCCCTACATGTAATTACCTGCTGCAAGAGCTACCTCTCGCGTAAGATCTGCTGACTGCTGGTCAGAAGCCACACTCATCATCTGTTGTAGCTGGGGTTTCGTTATACAGAGGTTCAGCATAGTGAGGGAGCACTGTATCTCCAGTTATCACAATTTACATAGAAACATAGAATTTGACGGCAGATAAGGACCGCTTGGCCCACCCAGTCTGCCCATTTCCCTATCTGATGGATAAGCTGCAGATTCTAGTTAATCAACAGTTTACTTCCTCCTGCACCCGACTAGAATTGCCTTATGCCTGTCCCATGCATTTTTGAATTCTCCCACTGTTCCTGACTCCATAACCTCCTCAGGAAGGCTGTTCCATGTATCCACAACACTATCTGTGAGAAAATACTTTCTAACATTACCTCTGAGCTGTCCCCCCTCTATCTTCAAATTGTGCCCCCTTGTTCTTGCACATCCCAAAACACAACACTCACCCAAAATAAAGGAGGGTAAAAAAGGGACACCCCTAGGGTGCCAACTCTGCTCCTGCCCACCCACATCCCAAAACCAGGTTCTGAGAGAAGGCGGGGGGGTCAGAATACAGCAAGTCTCCATTAGAAGAAACAACATTACTAAGGTGAGTCATTTTTCTTCAAACAACATGAAGTCTTGCTGTACTCTGACTACTGCAGACTACTCAAGCAGTACCTCCATGGAGGAGGGACAGAACCTACTTTGGAAACAGGCTCTGAAGTACTGCTGTGCCACACCAAGCATCACTCCTAGCCTGGATATCCAGAGAGTAATGCTTGGTAAACGTATGGACTGTTTTCCAGGTGGCTGCTTGACAAATTTCTAAGATGGGAATATCCCTGGCAGCAGCCAGGGAAGCAGCTGTACCTCTAGTAGAGTGAGCCCTCAGGACTCAGGGTAGAGTTCTACACAGTTTTTCATAGCAGAATTGTATACAAGAAACAATCCACCTGGCAACATATCTCTTAGTAGCAGGTTTGCCCTTACCAACCTCTCCATATGTGAGGAACAATTGGAGGGACTCAAACCAGTGACCCTTGGTGCACTCTATGTAGTAGCTGAGGGCCCATTTAACATCAAGCTTTGCAGCCTCCTCTCTCAGAGGAGGAATGGTCAGTGAAGAAAACAGAGAGAGACAGACTGGTTAAGGTGGAAATCTGAAACCGCCTTAGGCAAAAACTTCCTGTTAGTTCTTAGGACCACTTTATCTCTATGGAAAGAATTGAAATCAGGCTCCACTGACAGGGCTTGCAATTCACTGATATGCCTGGCAGAGGTAATGGCTACCAAAAACACAGTTTTCCAAGTCAACTACTTAAGCTCTGCAGAGGACAAAGGCTCAAAGGGTGGTTGCATAAGCAGAGCAATGCAAACATTAAGGTCCCAAGCAGGGCAGGGTCCCAAGGGGATTGGTGTGCAGCAATACTTTGAAGAAAGTACAGTTACGTAAGAACTTACCGTAACAGTAGATCTTCAAGAACAGCTCTTGCAGCAGGTTACACCATTAGGACTGAAGCCGGCAGGCGTCAGGACCCCACGGAAAAATTCTAGCTAGCTATCTTCAGCGGGGACCGCCCGACGTCGGTCCCGCCTCCGACGTCAGGCGTGGTACATAAGGGGGCGGTCCCGCCAGATTCCCCAGTTCTCCCGCCGGAGACTTCCGGCCGCAGGCTGACATCGAAATGGGAGACTGAGGATCCACCGTCAGAAGATAAAGGGTAAAAATCCCTGTTAAAAAAGGCTTAAGCCATGTCTCCTCCAAGGGGGAAGGTGGGCGGGAAGGTACCTGCTGCAAGAGCTGTTCTCGAAGATCTACTGTTACGGTAAGTTCATTACGTAACTGTACTATCTTACTTCGAGACACAGCTCTTACAGCAGGTTACACCAATAGGACTGATTCCCAAGCAGTAAGCTTCAAACATTCTGGGAGGAGGAAACTAGAAAGTACATTCCAGGTCCTGAATCTAGGACAGGAGACCCTGTAGCACAGCCAGGCCAAACCGCTCTTCGCCGTGAAGCGATGTCCAGGCTATAATGCCTGATGAAGGTATGTACAGAGCTCCAAGTGGCTGCAGCACAAATGGCAGAAGTGGAGACGTTTCGAAGTGCTGCAAAGGAGGTGGCCACTCCCCTCGTGGAATGGCCCCGGACTGATCCCGGGAGGGTTTTTGTTTGATATCATAACAGTATGAGATACACTGGACAAGCCAGCGAGACAGGAACTGCTTGGATACTGGTTGGCCCATTATCCTTTCAGTAAAGGAAACGAAAAGTTGCTCCGATCTACGAAGTTGCTTGGTTCTGCTCAGGTAGTACCTTAAGCTGCGGTGAACATCCAGGGTGAAGCAGCGCCTCCTCTATTAGCATAATTAGGGAAGTAGACTGGCAGGTCAATATCCTGATTGAGAGTGAGTGTGGAAACCACCTTAGGCAAGAATTTAGGATTCGTCCTCAGGGATACTCTGTCCCGGTGGAAAATTAAATAAGGCTCTTTGCACATGAGAGCATGAAGCTCAGAAACTCTTCTCGCTGATGTAACAGCAACTAAAACAACGTTTTCCACGACAGAAAACACAGCTCGTAATCCGCGGCAGGCTCAAGAAGTGAGTTGCTCCAGGACAAAGAGCAAGTCCCATGGAGGCACTGGGTCCTTAATGGGTGGCCTAAGATGTAACACCCCTCTCAAGAATTCTCGACAGGCATCTAATTGTGCCACTGTGCGCTGTCCCACCGGGAGGTGATAAGCTGAAATGGCACAGAGGTGCACCTTAATAGAGGAGTAGGTGAGACCCGAACGGAAAAGGGAGAGCAAGTACTCTAACACCACTTTCACCAGACAACCTAAAGGGGAAAGGCCGCGTGCTTGCGACCATAGACAAAAACGGCGCCATTTCATGGCGTACGTCGCATGCGTTGCCGGCTTTCTGGCTGCAGAAAGAACTTCAGCAACCTCTTGCGAGACCCCGTGTCGCAAGATGGCTATGTCTCTAGGAGCCATGCATGCAGGTTCAGTGAGCGTAAGGCCGGGTGGACCAGTGAACCCTCTTCCTGAGACAAGAGATGGGAGCTGAATGGCAACGGGAGCGGAGGTTCCCGGGATAGCTGTATTAGCAAAGGAAACCAGATTTGTCTGGGCCAGAAAGGGGCCACCAGGATCAAGGTTGCATGCTCCCTGCGCAGTTTGAGAAGAACTCTCTGGATCAACGGGAAGGGAGGGAAAGCGTAGAGGAATCTGTCCGCCCAGGAGAGAGACAACGCGTCTCACCAGAAAACACCAGGCCCTGGATCTAGCGAGCAAAAATTGGGCAGTTTTGCGCTGGATGGGGAAAGCAAACAAGTCCAATTCTGGAGTTCCCGTCGAAGGAACAGATCCTCTGCTACCTCTGAAGAAGTTCCCACTCGTGGACTCTGGCCTGGGGGCGACTCAGGCCGTCTGAATTGTGTTGTACACCGGAACATGTACTGTGATCACGTCGAGCCCGTGTCGGATTACTCCAATCCCACACCTCATGGCCTCCCTGCAAAGGGGGTAAGAGTGTGCGCCTCCTTGTTTGTTGAGGTACTACATCACCGCCGTGTTGTCTGTCTGAAGCAGGAGAGTACTCGGCGGGATCTCTGACTGAAATACTTGCAGGGCATAAAGGACCGCCCTCATCTCTAGGACGTTGATATGGAGATGGGCCTCCTGAGGGGTCCACGTTCCCTGGGACTTCACCCCGTCCAGGTGTGCTCCACACCCTAGACCTGAGGCGTCTGTGGTGAGGATTAATTCCGGGGACGGCGCTATAAACGGGACGCCCGTAGAGAGTGTCCCTGGGTCTAGCCACCACTGCCAGTCTCGAATCACGGTACTCGTAATTCTGACCGGATGCTGCATGTGGTCTTGCCTTTGGTCCCATTGCACCTTGAGCATCTACCGAGTTACCCGCATGTGGAGCCTTGCGAAAGGGATGGTAGGAATGGCCGCAACCATGTGTCCGAGCAAGTGAAGGACCGACCTGGCTGGGACGGTCTTGTTCGACGAAAGCTCCCTGATGAGGGATCTGATGCGCTCCGCTCTGTCGTCTGGAAGAAATGCTCTTCCTTGAACGGTGTCCAGTACTGCGCCTATGAACTGCAGCTTCTGCGACGGTACCAGGAGAGACTTCTCGTGGTTGATTAGGATACCCAGAGATCGAAATAGGTCCTGGGTACCCTGGATCGCCCATAACAATGCCTCTCTGGCGCGGCCATGAAAGCAATCGTCGAATGCAGGGAACACATAATGGCCCTGTCTCCTTAGAGATGCTGCCACGACTGCCATGCATTTGGTAAGACCCTGGGTGCCGATGACAGCCGAATGGAAGGGCTCGGAACTGAAGATGATGGCGAAGCTTCAGCGCGGGAACCTCTTGTGCGCTTGAGCTATAGGGGCGTGCAGGTAGCGTCCTGCATGTCTAGAGACGCTAAAAGGCGTCCTGCTTCAGCATGGAATAAGACCCGGAAGAGTTACCATGCGGAATCTTTTGTAGGCGACCGACAAATTGAGGTCGCTGAGGTCCAGAATCGGACGGAGGTCCCCTGTCTTCTTTGGAACCAGGAAGAAGTGGGAATAGTATCCGTGTCCTCTCTGGTTCTTCTGGGACGTATCTCTATCGCCCTTTGCAGGAGCGCGAGTACTTTGTGGTCTGATCAATGACTTGTGCTGACCCGAGTATCGGGAGAGCAGAGGAGGCCTCGAGGGTGGCTTTTCCGCGAATTCTATAAAGTGGCCTCTTCCGACCATCTGGAGAACCCACCTGTCGGTGGTTATAGACTGCCATCCAGGCAGGAAATTCGCAATTCGACCCCCGACCATGAAATTCCGTTGATCCTGAGGGGCGGGGGCCGGAAAGGAGTCAGGTTGTGGCGGCTGAGGGGCCCGCTGGCTGGGCTGGCTTCGGAGTGCGCTGGCCTCGACCTGCGGGTTGTTTTCCCTGGGCTCTGCGGAAACCGGAACCCCTCTGTTGTGGAACGGGGCGGGACTGTTGTCTCTGCGTCCGTCCGACGATATCAGCTTTGGTTCCTGCAAAGGAACTAAGCTTGAGTCGGTGCGCGCTGGGACCGACCTCACCGCCTTCCCGCCTCTTGGAGTTTGGTAATTATCTTCTGAGGGTTTACCAAATAAAACTTCTCCCTCGAATGGGGTGTCCATGATGTTTTTCTGGACGTCGGGTAAACCGAGACACGGAGCCAAAAGTGCCTCAGAGGCATACGCCTGAAGCTGCTGCTCGGCCGAGGAGTCCGCAGAGTCGTGATGCTGCGCGTAGCACCTGGGTTCCTACGTCCAACCTTGCACGGAGGAGCTGCAAGATCTCCTCCTTCTGCTCACCTTCTGGCAATTTCTCAGCTGTGTCCAGACTCCTGCTCCCACAGGGCATTTGGAACTGCACCATGTGGGTCAAGAAATTCCAGGGATCTGATGGCGAGGGTAGCGGAAGCATCGTGCGCTTCTACCCATGGCGTCCCAGCTGCTTGGACTCTGGGTCGGTGGCAGGGTGCTCAAATGTTGCGTCTCTGGGACCGGTCATGTGAGCTGTTGTGACCAGAGAGTCGGCCTGAGGATGCTGAGCCAAGAACTGGTCTTCCCTTGGAGCCTTGTACAGGCGGTCAGCTTTCTTCGGCATCGTCGGGAGTGAATGTGGACGCTTCCACGCTGCCTTGGTAACGTCCACGAAAGTGTCTACCAAGGGTGGCACCCCACAGGCTTGGGGTCCTTCACCAAAGATACTGCATGGCGTAGCCTTTACGGTCTAACTCTTCGCATCCCATCCCATGTTCTCTTGGATGTGTCCCGATATCCAGAATGAAGGGTCATCCGGAGGAGACTTTGGAAGCTCACGTGGGTCTGGAGAAGGGATGGAGAGAGAGATGGGGATCTGGATGTTGAAAATTCTGATCCCGTGTCCTCCGTCAGCCGAAGCAGCGAGCGTCTTCTGGGTCTCTTAGGACTGGGTGACCTAGAAGAGGATCTGGACGGAGGTCTCCTTTTGTCTGGTCTCCCGCTTGGAGGGGTCCTGGGCTCCCAGGGAGGAGGTAACCGGCCTGCAGACCCAGATGGAGAGGGGGGTGCAGGAACCGGGAGGAGAATCGTGGGAGGGAGGAGGTGGAAGCGGAGGTGGAGTGGGGACCATGTCCTTTTCGATGGTATCCCACCAGTAAGTGAAAAGCTCCTTCACCTCTGAAAAAGAAAAGCCCGACGGACAGGGCGCCAGTGGTCGGTCATCGGGTCCTGGCGTTGGCTCCACAGGGGGCTCAGGTTGCGGAGAGGGTTCCCTGGGAGTCTCAACAGGACCCGGGGTCGCCCGTCTGGTCCTTGGGCTGAGTCAACTCCTCCTCAGTGATGATCTCTGGCCGGGCGTCGGTTGGGCGCGGGGTCCTCTCGATTGGAGGCGGGCGCGGTCCCCCCTACCAGCGTCCGGTGATGGAGTTGGCCTGGCTGGCGACGGTCTCCTGATGGACTGACGGCTCTGGGGACCTTGTGGCGAGAGAGCCGACGTCGGCAAAAGCAAGTCGAGACCAACTGACCTCTAAAGTGAAGTGGGTGAAACTCCTTGGTCTTCCGCTAGGGAGGAAGAGGCAAGAAGCGGACCTGACGTCCGGGTTCAGGAATGGGGAACCCGACTTGTGGTGATAGTGACGATCCTCTCGACTTAGCCAGGGCCTTGGAGGACGAGGGAAGGCCTGGGAGTCTTGGCCTGAGAAGAGGAGCCTGAACACTTTCTCACGCGAGCTGGGGAGGCTGAGCTGGCCCGGAGGGAGAGCGGTGGGACCTGGAGCAGGAGCTGCCGAGTCAGAAGGCACTAGAGCGGGGACCTGGAAGGGGCTCTCTCTCTATGCTTTTCTTTCAGCATGCTTACTGGCCTTCTGCAAGTAAGAATCCCCCTTGGAAGCCATGGTCTTGAGTTGTTCTCTAGCAGGAAATACTTACTGTAGGGCCTTCTGGCTGACCGGATCTGGGTTCTGCTGTTGAGAACCTTGTAGGGTACAGGGACAGGGTGTAATGATCTGGAGCCTGGGCACCCGAACACAGGCTGAGTGCGGATCCTTGAATGGATCTGCTTCCCACAGGCGCACTTCGAGGAGTGACCGAGTCGGAGAGGACATCAGAGAAAACTGAATGAAGAAAAATTTCCCGTGGGAAAACAAACACTTTTACCACAGCGTCACCGCGCTGAGAAGCTGGAACCGGAAGAATCGAGACGCCATGCAAGTAAAGCGATTCGGAAAGAACTGAGGAAAATGGGCGAACCGCTTCTTATGTGTACCACGCCTGACGTCGGAGGTGGACTGACAAGAAGGGTCCTCATTGAAGATAGCTAGCTAGAATTTTTCCGTGGGGTCCTGACGCCTGCCGGCTTCGGTCTTAATGGTGTAACCTGCTGCAAGAGCTGTGTCTCGAAGTAAGATCTTACAAAACACAGGATGGGCTGACAGAGGAGAGGGCTTGCCTACTGATAAGAAGGCAGAAACAGCTGCCAAATGCACTTTAAGTGTGGCTGGCTCAAGGCGTAGGCCATTGAGATGGACCATATAGTCCAGAACCGTAGGAAACTCTGCAGATTTTGGAGAAATATCCTTATTAGAACACCAAATAGTGAACCTTTTCCATTTGGAATTGTAAGTCTTTCTAGTGGAAGGCTTTCGAGAAGCCTTAAGGATATCCAGAACCCCTTGAGAAAGATGCAGATCAGCAAACTTCAAGAGCCATGCCTTGAGATTGAGAGACCTGAAGTTCGGGTACCAAATCCTCCCCTGAGAGGATGTCAACAGGTTGTAATTCCTGGGAAGAGACAGGGGAAGGAGGACTGTTAAGGACAGCAACAGGGGGTACCAGGGCTGTCTGGCCCAGTCTGGAGCAATCAGAATCACTTTGCATGGTTGTGACCTGATCTTGGCTAGTATCTTGAACAGGACAGGGAAGGGGGGAAAGCATACAGAAATTTCCCTTCCCAATTCAGAATCAGAGCATCCAGGGGGACTGAGCCCAAGACTGGAGGTCTGCAACAAAAGAGAGGAAGTTGGTGATTGTCTGGGGCTGCAAAAAGATCTATCTGTGGAGTGCCCCATCTCGAGAAAATCACTTTCAAAACTAGGGGATCTAGGGTCCATTCGTGATGGCACGTAGAGATATCCTGCTGAGAGCATCTGCTAGGGACACTGTCCTTCCCTGGGAGGTGAACTGCTATCAGAGAGGAGCTTACAGAAGAGACAAAGGGACCACAACTTCATTGCTTCTGTACACAAGTGTCAAGACAGAGTGCCTCCTTGCTGGTTGATGTTACCACTGTGGTGGTGTTGTCTGTTCTGATCTGGACCACCTTGTCTCTGTACAGATTTGGAAAGGCTTGCAGTGCCAGAAACACTGCTCTGCATTCCAAGAGACTGATGTGAAGCAGAGATTCTTGAGGTGACCACAGCCCTTGGGTGGTAAGATCCCCCAGGTGGGCTCCCCAGCCCAGCAGGGAGGCATCTGTGGTGAGTATCACTGAATGAGACTGAGTGACAAAAGGAACTCCTTCTCTCAAATTGTCCTGATCCTGCCACCACTGCAAAGCCTGGATCAGGGTTCGAGTCACTGGGACTAGTTTGGTAAGGGAATCCTTTCTTTTGGGACCAGAACACTCTTAAGTGGAACTGAATGTCCCTCATCTGGAATCTTGCTCCTGGACTACTGCTGTGGAGGCTGCCATGTGGCCCAGAAGCTGAAAAGTGCTTGTGGTGAGACACCTGTAGGGTGAATGAAGGGGCCAGTTCCATAAGGGTCCTTACCCTGTCAAGGAAGGAAGGCTCTTGCCCTTACTGTATCCAGCTCCACCTCTAGGAGGAGGTGGACTGGCTGAGAACTGACTTTGGAAGGTTGAGGAGAATCCCTGGAAGGGACCACTTGCTGAGTTATTTGCAAACGTGACGTGACTTGGTCTGGGAGACTGACCCACCATGAGCAAATAGCCTAAGCATGTGGAAGATGGAGATCTTTTTCTCATTAGGAAAGCAACCACTACTGCCAGGCACTTTGTGAAAACCCTTGGGGCTGATGTTAGGGCCAAAGGGCATTGCTCTGAAGTGATAGTGGCCTGAGGGCACTCAGACCTGAGGTACTTTCTGTGGGAGCACCTGATGGGAATGTAAAATAGGCATCTTTGAGGTCTGGGGGCTAGCCAGTCCCTGGCTCTTAGAGAGAGCAGGATTATTCCCAGTCACTGTTTTGAACTGTGGTTTTAAAAGGTGCTTGTTCAGATATCTTAGGTCCAGGATGGGCCACCTTCTCCTGTCTTTTGGGGGTTAGGAAGTATCGGAATGACAACTTTGCCCTTGTGTAGGGGTGGGAACCCTCTCTAGGCTCCTGAGAGCCAGGAGGAAAGAAACCTCTGACTCTAGGGCAAGGGTCTCTGATGGATTTGTAGGTGGAAAGGATCTGGTTCTCATCTTGGGAAATTTTCTGGCTGAGAACCAGTCCCTAACCTACTACTTCAGGACCCACTTGTCTGATGTCAGAGACTTCCAGTCCTGGACAAAATAAGTCAGCCTGCCCCTAGCTAGTGTGGCTGGGAGCACGCGGCCCTGGCAGACCCATCAAGGTGTCTGGTTTGGCAGGGGCGCTCTTAGGCTGAGGCTGGGATGGAAGCCTGCTCATTCCTCGCCTGCCTCTCCCTCTGAAAGAACCCCTCTGAGCGCAAAGAAGAAGAAGAGGCTTGGGCTTGGGTAAAAGGCCTTTGAAATGCCTGCCCCTGCCCCTGGAATGCTGCCTTTGAGGAGTGGCTTGCCTTTCTTTGGCCCTGAGCACTCCTGTAGGTGGTCCTGTGCTAAGCCCATCTTTTCATGTAGTTCCCGGTCTGCTCCCTAAACAGAGATGACAATAACAGGGAAATCAATGGCCTGTAGCCTGTATCCTGTGATAGGCTAGTACATCTGAGCCAAGCCATCCTCCGAAGGCCACAGATGTAACCGCATGACTCTGATGAAACATCATTTGGAGTCCAGAGCAGCATGAAATTGCACCCTGGATGCCTCAATCCCATCTGCAGCCACCTGCTCCAGCTCCTTGGCAAGCTGGTCAGGGGCCTGTTTAGCCACAGCCAGCACAGTGTCCCATCTGGACTTCTGGTATCTAGCTGTGTAGGCCATATAGTTAGCCTGCCTGAGTCCCAAAGATGCTGCCATGTACTGTTTCTTTGCCATGGCATCAATCTTCCTGGAGTCCTTATCTGGGAGGTTTGATGCCAAGGGGATATTTGCCTTATCACAGGCAGCAGTCTGCACTACCCCAACATGGCTGCATTGTTGAGAAAGGAACTCCGTGTCTGAGCCTGAAAGAGTGTAACTCTTGTCCATTCATCTGTCCACAGGAGTTATGGAGTTAGGAGTCTTAAGAATTTTATTTGTCTGTTTCCCAAAAGATTTATGGACGGGAATAGACAGTCTCCTGGACTCTGGGATGTCCATCATTTCAACAAAATCAGGCTCCTCCTGATCATCTACTGCTTCTTCCATTGGAAGCTGGAGGGTTTCAGCCACTTTCTTATAAAACATGAAGTTGGAGGGGACTCAGAAAGCCCAGGAGGATAAACACCTGAAGGTCTGTCTGGGGAGATGTCTGGGTCAATCGCACATCAAGACTTTCGTAATCACCATCATCATCCTCATACTCTCCTCCTCCTCATCCGGTTCATAAAATTCTTCTGAGGTGTAATCCGAATCGGGGAACCGAACCGAACCAACACCTGCCAGATGGTGCCGTTTGGCCAGAACCAATAGCGATTCACTATTATTATCGCCTTGGCTAGCTCATCAGCAGTCGGAGTATGAATTTCTGGATCCGAACCGGACGATTTATCTTTTCTTTTAACCGGAACCAACTCCTGAGAATCGGCTCTCCTCTTGCCCGAAGAAGTATCGCCCTGGTCAGAGGGCACTCCTTCTGGTTCGGTTGGAACCAAACCGGGATGGCCATCCAGGTCAGCGGACTTCTTGGCCTCCTTTTCCCTCAGTCTACCTACTCTCTTATCCAGGATAGCTTTGGGAAACTTCTTACAAATTTAGCAGTCTGAATAAAGGTGGTCAAACCCCAGACAATAAACACAGGTGGTGTGGGATCAGCCTAGCAAAGGCTTCACACACACACACTATCATGAACAAGTGAGCCGTTTTTTTCTCAGGTTTCTCAGACATGGCCAATCCTGTCAAAACTTACCGCTACTCAACAATCCGCCAGGCAAGACTCCACTATCGGTTCCTGACCGTGTTACAGGTCTGGAAAAAACGTAATAAAATCCATTTTTTTTTTTTTAGAACCGATACGGACCCATTACCACATTCTAAGGAAATTCACAAACTTTTTTTACCTAAACTGATCGGTTCAGCCGAACCAATCCAACATTTACAAGTTCCACACAGAAACTAACTGCAAAATCTATCTAGTACTCACAGTACCACAGACAGAGACTTAAACCAACAGATTCGGTAGCAGAAATTCGGTAGAAACCGAGGGAAAACAACACTTTAACCAACTTTTTGAATCGAACAAGGAGAGAAATTTCTGGAACGACTGTTCAGTAGTAAGATACGAAATCACAACCAGTTGGAGTTAAAACAACAGCAGACAGAGGTTTCAACCGAGCTTCCGGTGAACATTCCATGCTGGCCATGGAAAGTTTAGCTTTGTTCTCAGGGCAGTTGAGGCAGGACCTGGCACTGCAATGGTGGGAATACAGCAAGACTTCCATATTGTTGAAGTAACAAGACACATGCCCCATAACTGTAGCGTTAAAACAAGTGTTTCTGGTAATTACTGTTGTACAGCAAACAACAGATCATCTGACGAATAGTACAGTTGCAGTTGCCATATTAAGCGCATTAATCCCTCTGAAGGTGGCATCTAAATACAGGCTGCTCACCTGTAACAGGAGTTCAAAGAATGGTATATTTGTTCATCACACTGTCTGGCAGGTTTCCTTGCCACTTTAAATCTTCAAAAGGTCTTCAAGCTGGCTCCTCCACCCACCAGTTGGTAAAACTCTCGGCTCCGCCCCATGATGCCAGATCTAGCCACTGGAAGCCAGGCTGTGCGTCAAAGCCGAGGAGGCGGGTCAGGTAGGTGTGGATGAACAACATATACCGTTCCTAGAACTCCTGTTACGATCAATATCTTCTGGAGACATGGAAATATTGATCATCCACTGTCTGGCAACCTAGCAGTTCTCCGTGAGGAGGGGCAAAGATACACCTACTTAGAATTAAAGACTACAGGCAGAGGCCCCAAAACAACCCGGCATGACTCAGATCGTGTGGTAGTGGTGATGAAGGTGTATCCCCAGCTTCCAGGTAGCAACCCTGCAATTTTCCCGATAGGGACGTCCGGAAGCCACTGATACAGCAGTAAGGCGGGTGGGAGCTCTTATCCTCTGGGGCTCTGCCCGCCAACCTATGAGATCTGCAGGAGTGACCCTGCTTATCATCCGGCAGCTGCAGGGTCTGCCAGTGCGGCTCATCTGGTGACAAACAGCTGGCGACCCTCCCGAACTGGCCGTCTGCTCCACAGTAGCGAGCGCTCTTCAGGGTCAAATAGACTATATTGACCTCTGGTGATCGGGTAGAATACGGCAGAGTCAACACCTGGTTAGGTGAACCCGACACCACCTTGGAAGAATTTGGGTGGTGGCAGAACAACCTTGTCCCTGTGGAGACCAGATAAGAGATTTGATGGGCGCCTGGAGCTCTCCATCCTTCTGGCTGACAGTAACCACAAAGGCAGTCTTACGATGAGAGATGTCACACCACCAGCCGATTGAAGCAGCTTGCTTGAGCTTAGCCAATACCAGCAGTAGATCCCACAGGAGGGAGGTCTCGCGGAGGATATGTGATCAGGAAACTGAGGCCGACCACCTTCTCCTCGCCAACGACTGCTTCAACCCAGCCCGGTAGCGAGATGGCTACAAGGTGCACCATAGGGTCATCGACAGAAGCCCTTGCTGAGGGACCACAGGTATCCGAAGACACCCAAGGAACAGGAGAAGGGTCCAGGTGCCTGACACAAATGGAGAATCTCTTACATTTGAGCGTAGCATTTCAGTGGAGCTCCTTATGGGACGCCTCAGCTTAGCGCTGAGGACCTCGTCGGAAAAGACCCAAGACTGGAACTCTAGCCACTCAGGGAACCAGGCGTCCAGGTGCAGGATTAATCCGGATGAACACCTTCCCTGAGTGACTAGAGATAAGGTCCGGGTGATGGAAGCCGCTTTGTAGGAGCCTGGAGCTGAGACTGAGGAGATCTGGATACCAGAACTGGAGAAGGAAGCAAAATACCAGAATACCTGGCCTTGTCCCTCCCTCGCCTTGACAAGCACCTTGTGGATCAGGGAAGGCGTAGAAGAGCCAGGGTCACGGCCTCGAGCATCCTGCAGCGAGCCCTGATGAGGCGGACATGAAAATCTCAACCGCATTCCGGAAGCAAACAGGTCCACAGGCATGCCCAGTGGGAGAACAGATTTTATACTACCTCCGGCGGAAGACCACTAGTGGACAGCCCTATCGACACGTATTGGCCAAGTGTTGGAAACCTACATGGATGGCAAAGAGATCACTCAGGCTGTACAGTGACCAAATGCAGAGAGCTTCCACAGAGGCATGGAAGCGCGTCCCCCCTGGTGGTTTAGGTAGTACATGGGCGTGGTATTGTCCGTCTGGACCCGAACCACTTGACTCCATAGAAGCGGAGCGGGCGGGTGAGGCTATAAGACACTCCAGGCTCCAGCAATTGATAGCCTTCGGGACTCTGAGGGGACAGAGGCAGTGTGCTCTGTGCTCCCCCAGATGGGCACCCCAGCCCCATCAGAGGCATCGGTGAGTAGAAAGACAGTAAACAAGAGGCGGGGCAGGCAGGATGCCCTCCTACCAGTGCACTGGAATGGTTCACCTGGAGGCATTCACATCCTGGGTCTGATCACGCTGATTCAGAGGATTCAGTGCTGAGCCAAGGCTAACCAGCCCCACTGAAGAGACGCTTATACAGCGGGCCAGCGGACCAGCGCTGGTGCAGCCGTCACGAAGACAAGGCGCGGAAGTCCCGGGCAGGCCTGATTGCCCAGCCTGAAATGATTAGGCAAGGAGAAAGAACCTCGGCGCGTCCGCCGGGGCTGTGCTTACGCTCGTGAAGTCGAGCTCTGCCCGATGAACTGTATCACCTGTGGCACAGGTCGACTGGCCTCGTGATGAGGCCAACCTGAGGACAAACCTGAGACCAGATCTCTGGACCACCTCCATTCTAGAGCTGCAATCAGCCAGTTGTCCAGGCAGGGGTACACCAGGGCCCCGAGCGCGCAGAATGCTGACACCACTGCATGCATTTGATAAAGACCTGGGGCTGGGAAGGCAGAGAGCATGGCTGGAACTGGAGGATCCTCTGCCTGAAGTGGGAGGAATCTCTGGTGGGACCAGAGGTTGGGATGTGAAAAGCCGTCTGGAGGTCGAGAACAAACCACGCCTTGTTCCAAGGATGGGATTATCTGAGCCAAGTGACCATCCAGAAGGTCTAAGACCAAAGGAACTGTTCAGGTCGTGCAGGCCTAGAATGGGTGCCAACCCTATCAATTTAAGGCTGAAGTACCTGGACACAAGCCCGAGTCTGGTGGAGGATCACTTCACCTTCTGATCTCTTTTTTAGAGCAGGCAACTCGGCTGGAAACCCATTAAAGGCTCTAGACCCTGTAGCCCCGAGGCGGCTCAGGAAAAGAGTCTGCTCAAACTCCAGGGCAGGCCCTTTCCTGCCACCTCCAACACTCCAGCAGTCTGAAGTAGTGGACCAGGCAGAAAGGAAGTGGCGGATCCGTCCCCGAGTGAGGCCAGGGGATGGCAGGCTGGGTGACACCCCTCAACCCGTCACTGGGCAGGCTTGGAGGAGGGACCAGCGAGGGACCTCCTGGGCCTTTACCTCCCTGCTTCCTGTTAGAGGCTGCAGGCTTCAACTTTGGGGTGCTAGCGTGAGCCTGCTAGCCCTGATGCTGGTGCTGTTGGGCGGGCGTGCATGGCGCAGAAAGGCGAAAAGGACATATATTTGTTCTGCGGCACCTTGTCCTTCTGGTGGAGGTGACCGAGTCAGAGTGGCATTGGACTTTTCGATCCGCTGGGTGACCTTCCACCAGGGCCAAGAGATCGATCCCAAGAAGACACCCGCCAGTTTATGCTGGGTATCCGCCGTAAGGTGGATATCCTCAGCCATGCCTAAATTGCGCATGGCCACTGCAACGCATAACTGATCTGGCACAGCCTCCAATGTCCAGAGCCGTCTGGAGCTGCTGTTTTGCCATCGCCCTTCCCTGGTCCCATACCTGCTTGACCATGGTCTGCAGGTCGGCCGGGAGATGAGGGATCACCTCATCCTGGGAGCCCATGAGGGCGTGGGAGAAGTGTGCCATCAGCACAGCCGGGGAGGCTAGCCTGGAGGAGGCCAAGGGAGGGCGCAGGCGTACACCATGCGCCCGGCATAGTCCAGCTTTTGGACTCCTTGTGGGGGCTTATCCACATCCCCTAGTTCCCAGAGGCATGAAAAGCAGCTTCGGTGACCAACCCCTCAGCGGAGGTGTTCAAAAACAAAAGAGCGGTAGGGACGCATACTTCTGGCCATCCTGGCGAGCGCAGGACAGGAGCCGACATTGACAAAGCTCAAGGCTGGGCCAACAATGGCTTCAGCCACGGAAGAGCCTCCAGTGGGAATCCCTCGGTCCAGAGTATCTCCGTCAGGGGATACTTGGCTGGCTAGATACAGGCTCAAGCTGCATCCCGCTGGACTCGAGATGAGCGAAGCAGACCCATAAAGGGCGATGGGCTCTCGTCCAGAGACTGACCCCGGAAGACTCCAGGTCAATGGGCCTGGAGAACAGGAGGGTCGTAGTCGGACTCCAAGGAGTCTCAAAGAGAGCTGCAGGGCCTGAGCCACCCTCCACCTGCCGGGGCGGTCGGGAGTGGGGTGACCGACTAACCTGTGGGGCAGACCCTGACCCGACCAAGAGTCATAGTCGCGCCCCGATTTTTGGTTGTGGAGCGGAGGTTCCCACCACAATCTGTGGGGCAGCTGGTTTGGACGAACAACTGGCCCAGGCTTGGAAGCTTTCGAGCACTCGTGAGATTTGTTTCCGACCGTTCGGTGACAACCACCTGATGGCGGGGAAGGCGATAGTGTTGGCTTGTTCCCAGACAGAAGTAACTGCTGCCCATTAAGTCCTCGTGGCGTCAGCGCAATTTGCGTGACCTCTCCTCTTCTGAGGAGGAAGCGAGAGACGAAGCGATGGCGCCGCTTGCTTCGAAGCCGAGACCGAGACCGCCGATATCGGCGGATCGGCTGCTGACCGAGACGAGGTCCGAGACCGAGACCCTCCGTGTTTCCGAGGACGGGTCTGGGAAGGAGCGGGGGACATCCGTTCTCTCGGCTCGGAAGCCTTGACCGGGGACTCCGGCAAGGGAGGCGCAGGCAAGTCCTCGGCCTCCACCAGGAACGGTGAAGAAGGGTTGGCCAGCTTCACCAGTCGACAGCCTGTCCGGACAGGTCGAGGAAAATCCAAACCAGCGTCGACAGAGTGTCCCGCCGGCTGACCTGACGGGACAACCGTGAAGCCAGCAGCCTTAGCCGCAACCTCGACATAGTTGAGTGTCGACTGTCCGGAAGGGGACCTCTCCGCTCCCAGGAGACGCGGACGGTGGGACTTACCTTTTGAGTCCTCCTTTTGGACCAGAAGAATGTACGATGGCCCTTCCCTTCATGGAAAGGGATTGGCAAAGCTCCTTAAAGGAAGCTGTGTGGAGGATCCCAAAGAGAGCGGGATAAAGGCCGCGACCAAGAAAGAAAAGATGCAGCCTGGACGCCTCCTCCTCGATGGTGATCACCTGCTGGGCTGCTCCGTAAGCCAACCACTGCGGACACCGCCAACAGGCCTCCTTTGACTTCACCGGCGGAGGGCAGCTACCGGCACTAAGCTGTAACTGGGCAGCGCGGTCTTCCAGGACGCTATTGAAATGAACGGCATAACTGCAGGCTCGCGGGTCATGGTCTCAGGCCAAGGCAGTAGACGCACGTGGGAGTGTGGATCCGTCCTGGACATTTTCTGCCCATATGGCACCGAAACCGGAGTCAATTTGTCCATCGAGCCACGTAGGAGTAATTTGACGAAGTCTTGAAAACTTAAGAATGAGTTTCGGTGAACCTAGAATTAGGATCCAGTCTATGCTAGAGCATTAAGGAGGAACTTGAGCTCCAAGCGCAAGGAAGATCTGGCGTCATGAGGCGGAGCCGGAGTTTTACCACCGGGTGGGTGGGTGGGAGGAACCAGCTTGAAGATCTTCCGGCAAGATTTAAAGCAGCAATTAACCTGCCAGACAGTGTGGATGACAACATATCCATGCCCCTAGAATAGGGGGTTAATGCATGGTTGGACCGCTGTCGCCTTTCGGCCTCGACCTCGTGCCTAGCGGTCCCAACCATGCGTCTTCAATGATGAATACCACCTTCATCGGTGATTAATGCTTACGTAGCTCCCTAGTTATTACTGAACTCGCAGTGCCATAGTAGCTACACATTTATATATAATAAAATATACAATTACAATTACATGCAACATTCATTAATACTGTAAATAATGCTGTCTTACCTTCCTAGCAGACATACGAGGAAGAAGAAAACTCTCCACTGGACTCAAGGTGTGAGATTCAGTCCTTCTTGCAGGAAGAACAATCAGGCAAACAAGAAGGCTCCAACCAATTGGTCATCTAGTAACTGAGGCTATCCACACAGTCAGTAAGGTATAGCTTCCAGTCAACAAGTGAATGCAGTGAGACTACCTGCAACAAGGTTATCACTAAAGCTGTTAACCAGCGGTCGCAGACTGACTGATAAACTTCTGTTTTTTTTGTTTTTTGTTTGAATCCTGAGTACAGTGCAGCAAATTAAAGAGGGATGTCCGAAACCTAGTACGGGATTTTCACAAACAGAACATCCCTTCTAGCATACCGGATAAGATTCTCCCACAGGAGCTAGGCTCCTGGGTGGGCCCCATTGAATGTTGGAGAGAACAAAAAAGGAAACTGCGGTAAGTATGAAGTTAATTTCTTCTTTTTGTAGCGCTCCACATCGTCAATGGGTAATCGAAACAACTGGGTTCTAAGGAGCAGTACTCAGAAAAAAATGTGAGGGGGGCAGAATATTATCCTATACGCCAGAAACACATAGAGCAACTACTTGCGAACTGCTGCCTGTAACACTCAATGAACAAAAAACTGTCAACAGAGCTCTGCATGTCCAAACTGTAATGCTTTGTGAAAGTGTAGACGTAAGACCATGTAGCCGACTTGCACAGTTCTAAAACCAATGCTACGCCTCTCTCCGCCCATGCCATCGCCCTGATGGAGTGAGACTTGGAGAGCTGGAGGCCTCTTCTTTTTTGTGACATAGGCCTTAGCAACACAGGCCCACACCCACCTAGCTAGGGTGATCTTAAAGGCTTTTACTCACTTGGCTGTTCCAAAAGAACAACTAGACTATCTGACTGCTGAAAGTCAGTCATCCGATTAAGGTAGATCCTAACTGCCCATCACAAATCTAAGTTGTGCAATTCCTTCTCCTTGGAGTGAGAAGGTTGTGTGCAGAAGGATGGTAGGCAAATTTCAAGGTTCATCTGGAAAGCCGTGAGCACTTTAGGGACAGAAGACAGGCTGTCCTGAGTACCACTTTGTTTTACTGCTTAATAAGGTATGGCTCCTTGTGAGAAAAGGCCTGGAGGTCACCAACCCCCCTGGCTGAACACCTGGCCACTAAGAACACACCTTGTAGGACCACACATCCAGTGATATGGATGATGGTGATTTGAAAAACTCCTTACAGAGAGCATTCAAAACCAGATTAAGATTCTATGGGGGAACTGGGGATCTAAACACTGGCTGGCTCCTGCCAACTGTGCATAAAAAGACTAATCTCTCTATTAGTTCCAAGGGAGAACCCCAAGGATGCTCTGAAAGTGGAACCTGATCTCTCAGTATACTCAATGCCGGCCCCTTCTCCACGCCTTCCTGTATGAAAACCAAAAATCCATGAAATGGAGGCCTTGGAAGGTTTAAAATCCTACCCTCTGGTCCAGTATGAAAAAGCATTTCATCTCTGAGTGTAAGTTGTGGATGTAGAGGCTTTTCTGGCTGACATTAAGGTTTTAACTACGTCTGTGGCGAAACCTAGTGTTTTTAAGAGCCTTCTCCTTTTAGGAGCCAGACTGCGAGCTGCATAAATCCTGGATTTGGGTGGAGAATGGGACCCTGTAACTGAAGGTCTCTTCTCACCAGAAGACTGAAATTAACTGGCAGAGCTAGATTCATCAGGTCTGAGAACCACGGCCTTCTCAGCCACTCTGGAGCTATTAGAAGGAAGCTTCCTCCAGAGTGTATTATTTTTTGTAAGACCTTTGGAAGAAGAGGCAATGGGAAAAAGGCATACACTCTGCTGAAGGACCACTTTTGCGACAGAGTGTCCACTGCCTCTTCCTTTAGACACCTAAAAAACTACTGAAGAACCTTTGGATCCAAGCACTGAGGCCTGTTGCCAACAGAAAGATCTGAGGTCGACCAAATTAGTTGCACATGGGTTCAAAAACCTCTTGAGTTCAACCTTCCCTCCACGGAATGAGCATTTTCATGACTTAGCCAGTCTGTCCGAAGATTTAACTCCCCTGCCATGTCCACTGCAGACAGATCAGCAACCTCTCGAACATCTCTGTGCTTGTGCCACCTTTAAGTTTATGTACACCATGCTTAGTAGCACAGCTGAATCAAATGGGAGCTAGGTGGACCATCTCCATCTCCCTAATACTGATATGGAGATGTTGCTAGGCTGACCAAGTTCTCAGAGTAGGAAGCTGGCTCTGTTCTGCCCCCCCCCCATCCATGCAAACTGACATCTGTTGGGGAATTAACTCTGGAGAAGTTCCAGTGAAACCCTTGCTCAGATCCCGTACATCCACTCACCAACTCAGGAAGTGACATTGCTAAGGGGTGAAGGGAAATTCTGGCTGATAATCCTCCGATGAGGGATCACAGGCCATCAGCAAACACACTGAATAGGCCGCATATGGAAGCGAACCCACAGAAATAAGCCTATCACTGCCTATCCTGAGGCCAGGAACCACAGCAGACCGAGGGCAGATGTCTGTGACAATGTCCTGAGCCCCTGGATCTCCATCAATAAAAAGTGTCCTTCCGGGAAGGTGATAAAAACCTTTCCTGGGTTCGTGCCGCAAAATACCTCCAGGTATACCAAGGTCTGAGATGGCTCGAGAGAGCTCTTCTCCCGGTTCAACCCTAGCTGTACGACTTGAGCATCTCTAGAGTCCTGAGTACCAACCTCTTGTCAGGGACAATGTCAGAGTACAAATAAGCAGGTCGTTCAATAAGGACAGACATGATGCCCATCCTATCAAAACTGAGGCACCAGAACTACCAACACCTCCAAGGAATTCAGGGGGCTGATACACTGCTGAAGAAGAGTGCCCAGTACTAGACTAGGTAAGACTGACATATGGGAATGTGGAGGTAGGCATCCATCAGATGTACTGAGGCTTAAGGAAACACCCTAGCTGAGCAGCCCAGGTGATTGACCTCAGGACTCCCTCTTGAAAGGTCTGTGGCAAGAAAACTTGTTCAGGTGCTTCAAATCCAGAATGGGCCTGAAACCCCCAGCTTCTTGGGAACCATGAAATAGATCCAATAGGATCCCTGACCTTGTTCGATTAGTGGGACCTGTACTGTGGCCCCAAATGAATTAGGGGGTAAGGGTCTCTGACAATGCCTGCCTTTGAGATGTCCTTGAAACCAGGGCGGAAGAAAACGTCCTCTAATAAGGTGTCTGACATTGTTTTTTGGCCTATCTTGAGGAAAACTCCTGTAGTCTTCCACTAAAGTAAAGGAGGCAGGGATGGCCCCGCATGCTTTCTTGTGAGGTACCAGGCTTTGGTACTGGGCTTCCTGCACGGTGCCTGGCCAGAGCTCCTCTGATACTGTAACCCTGTTATCTGAGTAGACTCCTCTATTCTCTAAAGCCAAAATTCAAAAGGGAGAAATCCCCCCCTTGGAACCATCTCTGCTGGCCATTACCTTGACCCTTTGGGTTATGGTAGTCTTGTGTTGTTTGACACTGGGAGATAGCCCTTCTTACTGCATATCCTTTAAAATAGTATCCAGGTCAGAATCAAGCAATAAGCCTCCCTCAAGGGGAAGTTAAGAGCTTAGCATTATTAAACTTGATTGGTGACCCAATGACTAAGCTTTATGGCCCTTGTGGCCGAAAACAATGAAGTAGGACAAGCGGTCTGATACGTGCAATTCTCCAGTGTATAACCACCTAGAATTGGTGGACATGGACATCAATTGCAAAAAGCTCATACCTTCAGGCAGGCGGAACAAAACTGGCCTGAGTAGCGACCCATATGTTTAAGGCTCTGGCATCAGTAAAAGAAGCATAAGATGAACAAATGTTTTTGTGCTGATGGAGGCAAAACCCTCCTGCACGCGGGGTTCACCCGCTTGACATGAGAATCTGCTAGTGCCAGACAGCCTTCGACAGGCAGGACGAGTTTTTTTTTTTTTTGTTTGTTTTTTACAGAAATACAAATGGCCTTGTCTTTCAGTGGAGGAGCTTCCCACCTGCAAGACCCTTTTCCTTGATAAATGAAGATCCGTGACTTAGGCTGGGAAGATACTTTTTCTGATCCACACCTGCCCATTGTTGCTCATTAATTTTGGTCACATAGTAGCCAAAAAGGATGCAGACAGAGCTGGACTGACATCTACCATCTCCACGGGCTGTACCTCCTGAGCTGAAGGAGCTATATACCTCAGCTATCAAAAAAAAGACAAGGACTTATTTTAAAACAGGGGAGTAAAGGAATCACTGACTGGGACTCAGTCCACTCCCATTCCACTTCATCCTCAACAGAGGGAAGGGAATGTCCTCCTCCTCTGAGAAAGATTCTATTTTTTATTTAAGGCCAGGAACTTCCCCAAGATCCCCGTAATCCTCCTCCTGGTCTTCAAGGCAGGCAGGGTCAGGCTCTGCCTGCACATCAGTTATTGTAGCCTAAGCTCACAGCGTCGCACCAAGATGTGCCTGGATGGGGCCCGACTGGGGTCGGGTGCCTCTGCTGGGACGTCCTGCAGGACATCAGGGCTCAAGCTTGCTCCGGAGCTACAAAAGTGATTTTTGTTTCGCAATACTGCTGCCACTGCCAACTGAAGAACCCAGTGCTCTCCCTTCCCAGGCCAGAGGACCGGCTGGGGGGGAAGGGGGCGGTTCTGAGCAACACAATGAGGGCAAAATGACCCATGCTGGAGGGCCTCATCACCTTTTTGCGGGTCTTATACATCATTTCTTGACTGATCGTCTCCAATAAGTCATGGTGCCTGACAGAGAGATATAATTGTGTGCCAAATAGCAACTGTGAGGTAAAATATGATAATTAGCCCTAATAGCAGAACCTGGGCAAATGTCTTTATGCTGAGGTAACAAACAGAATTAGCACAGAAAAAAACCCAGGTAAAATATATATATAAAAACACAATAATTATTAGCCCTATAGCTTGCTGGTCTAAAAATCTCACCAAGGAGCAATGAACTGTATTATACGCTAAAAAGCACTAAAATGGTCGATGCGCACTCTGAGTGGTGCGGCGCATGGCCGTTAGCGCACTAGCGTGAGCGTCGCATGCACTCGTGAATGTGCAAACACAATAGTGCAATATATTTAATAGGGACTGCACTGCGCAAATGCTCCTAGCGCTGCGCGAGCGCATGCACCACAGGCACGCACTTAAAACAATGGCAGGGAGACTGCCCGAAGAAGGATCACATGCCCAGTCCTAATGGCGGCCATACAAACGGAAAAATGGAGGTCTGTGGAGGAAAAATCACCAAACACCTCTAAAATGTACCAAATTCACACATTAGCTGCATAAAAGTACCAAACACAAAACCTGAGGCTTGGGGGAGGGGGAAGTAAAGGAAACAACACCAGAGCCAAAGAACAACCCCCCGAGACCCTACACTCCCAGAACAGATACAATTTGTACCCATCTGTGGCACTTTTTTTTTTTTAAATGGAGACCATTAAAAACACCCTAACAAGGCAGAAGTGGCTCCCAATCCACACAAGGAATGAGAAAGGCAGGTTATTCAATTGGAAAGCCGCTGCTTAACAGGCATGATTTTAATTTAGGGGTGCTCCCTAAAACAGGCAGCCCCAACCTGCAAGGCAGAACTGCAGCCCCAAAGAAGCCTTGAAACTTGAAAATCTTGAGAGAAGATCAAAGTAGCTCTGCCCCCTTCAAATGGCACCGCTAAACTCAGGAGTTGCTGCTGCTTGGAATCCTCATGAGCCCAACATTCTAAAGCTTGGGCTGCGCCATTCCCCTAGTAGAGGTGCACTATACCCAGTTGTTTTGATTATCCATTGACAATGCGGAGCACTACAGAAAGTCTCTCCCCGTCCGTTCGCTGGAAGCTGGTAATTAAAACTGTTCCCCCTGTGATCGACACTATGCAGACACTGTCTATGGCTCCACCCCCGGCTCCTCCCTGGCCAAATTAGACACCCTCCTACACGCCTTTTGCCGATTTGCCTCAAGCTCACCTCTCTGCACACACCACTGCTCCCTCTATACTTCTCTATCCATCCCCTCACTTTCCCACCATCACCAAACCCACTCTCTGGCCCTAACTGCTAAGTACTGGTTTGGTTCCCTCCATTCTTACCTTTCTTCCCTTCTTTTCCCCACCTAGTTCCCTCCCTTCTTACCTCTCCTCCCTCCTGTCCCCCTGCCCATCCCTTCTCCTATCCATTCCACTCCAGGGACTCCTGCTCCTTCTCCATTCCATATCCACACTCTACCTCTGGTCAATCCACCTTCTCCTACAGTCTCCCTTCCCTCTGGAACCAACTCTCACCTACCCTTTGCCAAGCTACCTCTCTCCCTGCCTTCAACTGCCAGCTTAAAGTCTTACCTGTTGCTCCCTGCTCCTGCCCAAATGCTCCATAACTACACTGCATCCTGTGATGAGCTGCACATTAGGCCTTGTTCCTTTGAACTTTATATCAGAGTTTTGTATATATTATTTGTACTACAACCTTTTTGTTGTGATGGCATATTTCTACCTGTATTGTATCCTACTCTCCTCGGGTAGCACCTGGAAACGAGCCTCGGCTCAGTGTGCCTTTCCCGGTCACCAACTTTTAAATAAATAAATAAAAATAAATGTTCCCCTCTGTGGTCCTGAACTTCCTATCATTAATACAGCAAGATCAGTTTGGTCAATTAGTCCCAGCTGACTATCCATAGATGCGTCACACGTCACCATTTTCACTAGTTTCTTCCAATAAGTCCTACAAATCAATTATGTCTATTAGTCCCACATCTATATTAAAGTTCTCCTGAATTTTATCATACAAATCAGTTTTTTGTAAACTTGATTGAACATTGTCAGAAGCATGTGTGAGCGAAGTTGCATCTCTGATTTCATTTAACAATTCTTCTACATCCGAAGTCCTAGTAGGTCTCCATGATTTTCATTTTCCTCGCCATTTGGGGTTTGTTCAAAGAAAATTTGATAAGCATTATTTAAAGCACCCGGATTGGCTGTTCTACCATAGTCTTACAGTATCACTTCAGCACTGTTTATTTCTTCTTGATCTAATGCTCCATGTTGTCATTTTTATTTGCAAAGAAGTATTTCAATTTAATTCTTCTAAGCAGTTTGAAAATGTCCACTTTAATCTTAAACAGGTCAGCAGGTGAACTTGGCACAAAACCAAGACATCTAGATAGTAATTTCACTTGTGCCTCCATCAGCTCCACATCAGATAAATTAATTACTGTTTGTTGCTCCCGACACTGTGTTTCTGACATACTTCCTCTGCCCTCTTCTGCCTGGTCTATTTTTTTTTTCCTCAACTTATTTGTTGCTGGTTGGGGATACTGCCCCTGATAATTCTCTTTGCGTTTTACTGAAACAATTAACCAAAGGTGGTTGTTCACACCAGGCAGGGCTTCAGAGTCAGATTTATCACCTTGATAATTATCTCTGCAGGGTTTTTTTTTGGTTTTTAAAGCTGCTTCAAGACCTGCTTCTCCAAATCCCACTCTGACCTCTTCTCCTGCTAGCCGATCTCCCTCTTGTAAATTATTTTACTGGACATTCCCACCTGAAAACTACACCCTTTTCAAAGTCCCCATCATCTCTATTCAATATTGACTTTTTTCTATTTACCAAGTCAGTTTCAAACATACAAATTTTTTATGCATATGAAAGACACTCAAAAAATCTGATATTTACATTCTGGCCCAAAACCCCAAAACCTTTTAGCCATCTGTCTTACAAACACAAACAATTCAACAAATATTCTTAGAATAAAAAATAACTATTCTGGTAGGGTGGTCACAGACACTGAAACGATAGCTAATGTTTTCACAGACAATTACACTAATTTATGTAAGGCAGAGAAAAATAGAAGTTTTTAAAGAGATGTTACTGACTTTTTCAAAGATTTACACCTACCTACATTAAGTGATGAAAATAAATCTTCGTTGGACAAATAAATAACACAAGAAAAAATACAAATAACTATTTCCTCTTTATAAAAAAAAAAAAAAATTAAAAAAATTCGGCAGGTCCTGATGTATACCCCATAGATTTTTATCAAAAAAATCTCAAAACAACTTACACCCATTCTATTACAATTATACAATGAACTATGGACAAAACTTTCCAATTTAAATTCTCTAAACAAAGGGTTAATTACTCATTCACAAAAAAAGGCAAGGATCCTGACCTGTGCTCAAATTATGGGCCCATTTCGCTTATAAATTCAGATATGAAAATACTGGCCAAAATGCTCTACTTGAGACTCGATAGTCATTCACTCACAAATTGGCCGTCATCAGACTGGTTTTATGAAGGGGCGACAAGCTGCGGACAGTGCAAGGAAAATATTATATATTATTAGAATTACTGAAGAAATGATACTCTCAAAGAAAAAAAAAAGATTTCAATTGACATTGAAAAAGCATTCAACCAAGTTAGCTGGAATTATTTATTTAAAAGTGCTGCAACTTTCTAATTTCCCTGAAAGTTTTTCTGATTGGGTTAGGATGTTGTATGCTAACCCCAGTCAGTAGTTTTGATTACCGGAACATTCTTTTCTTATTTTAACATTCAAAGAGGGACTAAGCAGGGTTGCCTGCTGTCTCTCGACCTATTTATTTTATCACCAGAACATTTACTACAGAAACTAAAGCAAGAGCAAGATTTATGGGGGTCATCATACAGGAGAAAAAATACATCTGTTCTGCGTATGCAGATGATACTTTGCTGACAGTTTCTCACCCTCAGGAAATCATGCCCAAAATCACAGAAGTGATACAGAAATATGGCAGTATATCTGGTTACAAAATAAAGAAAAAGCACAAATACTTTCTTTAAATAAAAATTTACAATTAGTGAGGGGGGAAGAAACTGATTTACAATGGGCTATTAACAAAATAACTTACTTAGGAGTTAGGTTGACCAAATCCTATAGTTATTTCCTGAAACAAAACTTAGAGGATGGGAAATCAAACTAGCAGCTGTTATAAAAGTTCTTATTCTCAAAAATATCGATTCCCTTAAATTATCCATATTTAACTGTACCCGAGTAAAAAGTTATACGAAAAACTGTATTTTGTATTGTTCTCTTTTTATGGGCAGTATTCTGTTACAGATCTTGTCGTGGAATCAATAATTTGGAGTTTTAACAAGTCACACTCCAGGGTGGCCAGCTCCTTCTCTCCCTCTAGGGTCTCTGGTGTGCTGCAAAAAAAAAGTACAGTTACGTAAGAACTTACCGTAACAGTAGATCTTCGAGAACAGCTCTTGCAGCAGGTTACACCATTAGGACTGAAGCCGACAGGCATCAGGATTGCAAATCTTCTAGCTAGCAGTCTTCAGCGGGGACGCTTCTGGCGTCGGTCCCCCGACGTCAGGCGTGAATATAAGGGCAGTCCCGCCTAGAATCCCCAGTTCTCCCGCCAGAGACTTCCGCCGCTGGATGACATCAGAAATGGAGACCGAGGATCCGCCATCAGAAGAACAAAGGAAAGTAAGCTCCTGCCGAAGCCTGGTTAGGCCTTACCTCCTCCAAGGGGGAATGGTGGGCGGGAAGGTACCTGCTGCAAGAGCTGTTCTCGAAGATCTACTGTTACGGTAAGTTCTTACGTAACTGTACTATCTTACTTCGAGATACAGCTTTTGCAGCAGGTTACACCATTAGGACTGATTCCCAAGCAATAGCGCCTAGAGAAGCTCTAGGGAGGAGGCATAAAGGAGAGATCTTGAAAATCCTGACTCTAGGACAGGAGACCCTGCAGAACGGCGAGGCCGAAACCTGCTCTCCGCCGTGAGGCGATGTCGAGGCTGTAGTGCCTAATAAAGGTGTGCAATGAGCTCCATGTAGCTGCGGCACATATGGCCGAGATGGAGAAGTTCCGCAGTTCTGCGATGGAAGTAGCCACCCCCCTAGTCGAGTGGCCCCAGACTGTGCCCGGAAGGGGCTTCTGTTTGTTGTTGTAGCAAAAACAAATGCACTGGACAAGCCAGTGAGAAAGAGTCTGTTTTGAGACTGGTTGGCCCAACATCCTCTCAGCAAAGGAAATAAACAGCTGTGCAGATTTGCAATGCTGTTTGGTCCTGGTCAAGTAGTATCTTAAGGAGTGGTAAACATTTAGGGTGTGAAGCAGTGCCTCTCCTCTGTTGGTGTACCTGGGGAAGTACACCGGTAGATCGACGTCCTGATTAAGTGTAAGGGCTGAGACCACCTTAGGCAGGAATTTAGGATTCGTCCTCAGGAACACTCTGTCCTGGTGGAAAATTAAATAAGGTTCCTTACACATGAGGGCATGTAGCTCAGAGATTCTCCTTGCTGACGTAACAGCAACCAAAATAACGTTTTCCACGACAGAAAACGTAGCTCGCAATCTGCGGCAGGTTCAAAAGGGGGCAGCGTGAGCTGCTCCAGGACAAAGAGTAGGTCTCAAAGAGGGACGGGATCCTTAATGGGTGGTCTAAGATGTAGCACCCCCCTCAAAAAGTCACGAGAGGCATCGAGTTGTGCCACTGTGAGTTGGCCTATCGGGTAGTGGTAGGCCGAAATCGCACAGAGGTGAACCTTAATTGAGGAGTAGGCAAGGCCTGAGTGAAAGAGGGAAAGCAGGTATTCTAGAACTGATTTTTCTGGGCATTCTAAAGGGAGAGACCGCGTGCCTGAGACCACAGGCAAAACCGGTGCCATTTCATGGCGTACGTCGCATGCATTGCCGGCTTTCTGGCAGCAGAAAGATCTTCCGCCACCTCTTGCGAGACCCCGTGTCACAGAATGGCTATGTCGCGAGGAGCCAGGCATGCAGGTTCAGTGAGCGTAAGTCCGGGTGGACTAGCGAATCCTCCTCTTGAGACAGCAGATGGGAGCTGATAGGCAATGGGAGTGAAGGTTCCCGGGACAACTGCGTCAGCATGGGAAACCAGATCTGTCTGGGCCAGAAAGGCACTACCAAGGTCATTGTTGCATGCTCCCTGTGAAGTTTGAGAAGGACTCTCTGGATCAACGGGAAGGGAGGAAAAGCATAGAGGAATCTGTCCGCCCAGGAGAGGGACAACGCGTCTCGCCAAAAAACACCAGGCCCTGGATCTAGCGAGCAAAAATTGGGCAGTTTTGCGTTGGATGGGGAAGCGAACAAGTCCAATTCTGGAGTGCCCCATCAAAGAAACAGATCCTCTGCTACATCCTGAAGAAGCTCCCACTCGTGGACTCTGGCCTGTGATAGACTCAGGCCGTCTGCGATTGTGTTGTCCACTCCGGGAACATGAACTGTAATCAGGCTCGCACCGTGTTGAATTATCCATTCCCACACTCTCATAGCTTCCCTGCAGAGGGGACAAGAGTGTGTGCCTCCTTGCTTTTTGTGGTAATACATCACTGCCGTATTGTCTGTTTGAAGCAGAAGAGTACTCGGTGGAATTTGTGACTGGAAGGCCTGCAGGGCATAAAGGACCGCCCTCATCTCCAGAATGTTGATGTGGAGGTGAGCTTTCTGAGGGGTCCACGTTCCCTGACACCTCACCCCATTCAGGTGTGCCCCCCACCCCAGCCCTGAGGCGTCTGTGGAGAGGATTACCTCCAGGGACGGCGCTACAAACGGAACACCCACTGAGAGTGTCCCTGGGTCTAGCCACCATTGCCAGTCTCGAATCACAGCCCTTGTGATTCTGACTGGCTGCTGCATATGGTCTTGCCTTTGATCCCATTGCATTTTCAGCATCCACTGGGTTACCCACATGTGGAGCCTTGCCATCGGGACGGTTGGAATGGCCGCAGCCATATGTCCGAGCAGGCGAAGGACCAGTCTGGCAGGGACGGTCTTCTTTGCGAAAGGTCCCTGATGAGGGACCTGATGCGCTCCGCTCTGTCCTCGGGAAGAAAAGCTTTCCCTTGGACGGTGTCCAGAACTGCGCCTATGAACTGCAGCTTCTGGGACGGTACCAGGAGAGACTTCTCGTAGTTGATAAGAATGCCCAGCGACTGAAAAAGAGCTTGGGTGTTCTGGATAGCAAACAACAGCGCCTCTCTGGAGGCGGCCATGAGAAGCCAGTCGTCCAGGTAGGGAACACGTAGTGGCCCTGTCTCCTTAGTGATGCTGCCACGACTGCCATGCACTTGGTAAAGACCCTGGGGGACCGATGATAGTCCGAAAGGAAGCGCCCGGAACTGAAAGTGGTGGCCGAGAAACTCGAAGCACAGGAACCTCCTGTGCGCTTGAGCAATGGGGATGTGCAGGTAAGCGTCCTGCATATCTAATGACGCCAAAAATTCGTCCTTCTTCAACATGGGAATAAGACCCTGGAGGGTCACCATGCGAAACCGTTTGTAGGCGACCGACATGTTTAGGTCGCTGAGGTCCAATATTGGACGGAGGTCCCCTGTTTGGAACCAGAAAGAAGTGGGAATAGTAGCCTGCTCCTGTCTGGTTCTCTGGGACATACTCCACCGCTCCTTTTTGCAGAAGCGCGAGTACTTCTTGCCTGATAAGCAATCTGTGCTGACCCGAGTAGTGGGAGAACAGAGGACGCCTTGTGGGTGGCTTGTCTACGAACTCTATAAAGTGGCCTTTTTTGACCAACTGGAGTACCCACCTGTCGGTGGTGATAGACTGCCACCCTGGCAGGTGGTCCGCATTACGACCCCCGACCTTGGTGTCCCGTTGATCCTGAGGGGCAGGGGCCGGGAAGGAGTCATGCTGTGGCAGCTGAGGGTCCTGCAGGCTGGGCCAATTTGGCGGGACGCTGGCCTCTGCCTGAGGATGACTTCCCCTGAGCTTTCCGGGAGAAGGAGCCCCTCTGTTGCGAGCCGGAACGGGACTGTTGTCTCTGAGTCCGGCTGCAAAAACCGCTCTGGTTCCTACGAAAGGAACCGGGCCTGGGTCTGTACAGGGCCTGGATAGACCTCATGGCCTTCCCGGCCTCCTGAAGCTTGGTGAGGACATTCTCCGAAGACTCACTGAAGAGAACTTCACCATGGAATGGGGCGTCCAGTATGTTCTTCTGGACGTCCAGGGTGAATCCGGAGACACGAAGCCATGAGTGTCTCCGGAGGCATACGTCTCAGGCTGCCGCTCTGGCCGAGGAGTCCGCGGAGTCATACGCGGCTCGAAACACCTGGGTTCCCACGTCTGAACCCGTGCAGAGGAGCTGAAGCAGTTCTTCCTTCTGCTCACCTTCCGGCATCTTTTCTGCCAGCTCTAGTCCCTGCTCCCACAAGGCATTCTGAAACTGGACCATGTGGGTGAGATAATTGAGGGACCTAATGGCGCAGGTTGCAGCTACGTACGTGCACCTGCCCATCGCGTCCAATTGCTTGGACTCTGGGTCTGGTGGCAGGGTGCTCAGATGTTGCGGCCTCTGGGACCGGTCATGTGAGGCTGTAATGACCAGGGAATCAGCCAGAGGATGAGATGCCAAGTACTGGTCCTCCCTAGGGGCCTTGTACAGGCAGTCAGCCTTCTTCGGCATCACCGGGAGCGAATGTGGACATTTCCACACTGCCTTGGTGATGTCCACGAAGGTGTCCACCAAGGGTGGTACCACCACAGGCTTTGGGTCCTTTTGCCGAAGATAACGTGCAAGGCGTAGCCTCTTGGGGTCAAGTTCTTCTGCGTCCCAGCCCATATTCTCTTGGATATGCCTCATAATCTCTGAGAATGATGGGTCATCCGGAGGAGATCTTGGGAGCTCGCGTGGGTCCGGAGAGGGGACGCTGATGGGAAAAGGGATCTGGATCTGTCTGAGAAGTCCGATCCCGAGTCCTCCGTCGAAGGCAAGTGGCAGCGTCTTCTGGGTCTCTTGGGGCTGGGTGAGCCTGAAGAAGATCTGGACGGAGGTCTCCTCTTTTCCGATGGTCTGCCCCTAGGAGATTCAGCAGGCTCCTGGGGGAAGGTACTCGGCCTGCTGCCCCGGATGCGGTGGGGGGCGCTGGGGCCGGTGCAGTCACGGGTGGAGGAGGAGGAGGAAAAGGAGGAGGTGTGGGAACCACGTCCTTTTTTATGGTATCCCACCAAAATATAAACAGGCCCTTGACCTCAGAAATAGAGACCCGGCCAGCGGGCCGGGCGCCAGTGGTCGGTTGGCCGGGTTCGCGTCGGCCCCAGGGGTCTCTGGTTCGGGAGGGTTCCTCGGGGCTCGACAGGACGGGTTTCCCACCTGGTCCTCGGGCTGTGGGCTCTCCTCCGTAAGCGCCTCTGGCCGACGCGGTAGGTGGCGTGGGGTTCCTCTCTCTGCTGGGACGGGCGTCTGTCCCCCAGCCGGCGTCCACGGTGGAGAAGGCCTGGCCGGCGACAGGCATCAGGCTGTCGTCGGATCCCGGGACCGGTGGTGCTTGGCCGACGTCGGCTGAGCCGGCGTCGGGTCAGTCGTCCTCTTGAGCGATGTCAGCTCCTTGGTTTTCCGCTGGGGTGGAGGAGGCAAGGAGACCGACCGGACATCGGGAGCCGAGTGGCAGGAGCCGGACTTGTGGTGATGTCGGTCCCCTGACCTCGGCGAGGCCTTGGACGATGAGGAAGAAGGCCTGGAGGTCATAACAGGCTGCAGAGTGGAGGAACCGGAAGAAGACTTGACCACAATCGGGGGAGGCTGAGAGCGGGCCCGGGAAGGCGAGCGGTCGGACCGGGAGCCGGAGCTACGGGAGTCGGAAGCCCTAGAAGGGGATTTAGATCTCACCCTCTCCCTGTGTTTTTCGAGGTGCCGGTGGGCTTTCTCGGAGGATTCCCCCTTGGAGGCAGGATCCATGGCCTTCAATCTCTCTTCCAGAAGGTAAGCTTGGAGGGCCTTCTGACGACGGATCTGGGTCCGACTATTAAAGCCTTGACAGAAGGAGCAGGCCCGGGTGTCGTGGTCCGGGCCTAAGCACAGCATGCAGGCTGAATGTGGGTCTTTAAAGGGAATTTGCTTCCCGCAGGCACACTTTGATGGATGGCCCTCCGCGGATGTTGGGGAGGACATCAGATGGCAGATGATTCGTAGAAAATGAAGTTTCCAGTCGAAGAAACGAGAAAAGAACTTTTCTAGGCGTCGCGCGCTAGACACTGACCGGAGGGTCGAGACATGCAAGTCGACGGCGGGAAAGAACTGGGGATTCTGGCGGGACCGCCTCCTTATGTACTACGCCTGACGTTGGGGACAGGACCGACGTCGGAGGTGGTCCCCGCTGAAGACTGCTAGCTAGAAGATTTCCGTGGGGTCCTGACGCCTGCCGTCTTCAGTCCTAATGGTGTAACCTGCTGCAAGAGCTGTATCTCGAAGTAAGATCACAGGTTACTCACCTGTAACAGTAGTTGCAGGAGTGGTATATGGTGTACATCCCACATGTTCTGACAGTGTCCTTTCCTCTTCGTTTTTTGGTAAAAACGAGCAGTATGCCTCTTGGCCACATACCACTTAGGGAGATGCTTGGAATGCCCATAGGGATATAAAATAAATGGATGTTTACCTGGCTTCTTAATTTTTCCATAAATAGGTATTCAACCATCCCAACCGTAATCCCGTACATTCCGGAAGCATTTCTAGGTCAAGACTGCGCGTCTGCCACAAGCGCAATCCCGATGTAAGATTATTTTCATATGGATGAAGAACAATCATGTCGCGCTTGTTCCTTACGTATGTCTCAACTATTACATTTATTTGGCACCACAAACCAAGCGCTGGAAATGTATTATTTTAAATTTTAAGCTGCCGCAGAAATCCCGCGCATGCGCACCAATGGCACACTCTTACGCATGCGCGGGATCTTTTGGTCTTGCATCTGGTACGCATGCGTGGGATTTCGGCCCCAGCTTAAAAATGAAAATAATACATTTCCAACGCTCGGTTTGTGGTGCTAGATAGATGGAATACTTGAGACATACACAAGGAACAAGCGTAACATGATTGTTCTTCATCCATATGAAAATAATTGTACATCGGGACCGCGCTTGTGGCAGTCAAACGGTCCTGATCTTGAAGTGCTTCCAGTATGAGCAGGGCGAGTGAACACCTATTTAGGTAAAATTTTTAAAACCAGGTAAAAAGCCACTCATTTTATATCCCTATGGGCATTCTAAGCATCTGACAGAGTGGTATGTGGACAAGAGGCATATTGCTCGTTTTTACAAAAAAAAAAAAAAAAAAAGAAGGGTAAAAGCTGACAGTGCCCCTTTAAAGCAGCAGTGTAACAAAACTAGGCAAAAAATCTGACCCTACCCTTTTTTAACTATAAAAGATTCCAGGCATCTTCCAGTTTTATTTGATGGTACAATCTTTTAATTCAACCAAAATGTCAGTATTTTATAAATGTTTTAATTTTTTCTCAAGAAATAAAGATGGCCACCACATTTTTCCCAGACACAGCATTGTAGACCCGGAAAGGGTTTGCTTTGAAAATGTAAAATAGACCCATGCTATGCAGCACAGAAGGCACCGAGGCAAGTACGTACATCTGACAGGTATGCTAATATTTTTCTTAATCATAGCTGAAATTTGTCCGGAACGGTGGCGCTGAGGCGCTGGTTGCCTTACCTCACGCTACGCCGGCGACTCGTGTTCGGGAATGAGCACAGGCCGCCGGGGGTTGGCAGGGATGGAGAAGGACTGAGCGTCCGACGGACTGCTCTCCTACTCCAGGAGGGTGGATCCTAGCGGTCAGTGCATGACTAGCCCATAGTGGAGGCTGGGGCTGGCGACTCAACGCTCAGAGATGAGGCAGGCGCTGGGGTAGCGTGCAATGGATGCGCGCGATCAACCACTGAGGCATCACTACATGCCCTCGCCTCAGGGGAAGCACCAGGAAAGACAGTCAGGGTGTAGCAGAGTGAAGCCGGCCCCTCAGGCGCTCTCACAATAGCAGCCACCTCCAGGCACCGACCTGCACGAGCGCGGGTCAAGGAGATCCCTACCAGGGGGCATAGCTGTGGGTCAGCTGGCAAGGTGAGTCCCGAGCTGGGAACAGGGGTTGGGGAGCTGGCAACATGCACGGCCGCCCGACCAGGGGAGAATAAAAAAATTAACAAAAAAAATAAATCATAGCTGAAATTCGATTTTTTGGAAAAGCATTTTTCGTTCCACTGCTGCTTTAAATGCTGCTGGAAAGTCTTCAAGCTGGATCCTCCAACCCATCCAGGTGGCAAATGCCCTGTGATGCCAGTTCTTGCCCGCTGGAAGCAGAGTCGTGCGCCACTGCCAGGGGAGATCAGGTGGGTCCAAGTGGATGCATACCATATACCACTCCTAGAAAGTCCAGTTACGTAAAGACTTATCGTAACAGTAGCTCTTTGAGGAGTGTCTCGGGCAGTAGGTAATACTTTTGGGTATCCAGCAGAGGTCGTTGAGGCGCATGGCAGCTCTTCTAGCAGTTTTTCAACAGGGACCACCCACATGACATCAGCTTCCTGTTTCCTATATAAAAGAGTGGGCGGTCCCTGGTATCCTCAATTTCCCCACCGGATTCGGCTTGCAAAGCGAGGACCAAGGGGAAGCAGAGGTACCAAAGGAGTCCCAACCCAAAGTCACTGGATCAGAATTTGCTCTCTTAGAGAAGGAGGGGGATGGAGGATGGGAACAAACCTACTGCAAGAGACACTGAAAGATCTACTGTTACAGTGAGTCTTTACATAACTGTACTGTCTTCCACAGAGTGGTCTCTGCAGTAGGAAATACTTTAGGGATGAATCCCAAGCAGTAATGCCCATGTGGGAGGACAGTTATGATAGAAGGCCTTATAGGACTGCACAGCCGAAGGCCGCCCTATGTCGTGAGGCAATATCCAGATTGTAGTGCCTTGTGAATGTATGAATCGTGGACCAGGTAGCTGCATTGCAGATATCTGAAATGGAGGCTTTTTAAAGCAAGTAGCAGTGGTGGCCATAGCTCTAGTGGAGTGGGTTTGGACAGGTCCAGGTAAAGTCTTGTTGTATTTTTTGTAACAATATGTAATACAATTTGCCAACCAGGATGAGAGAGTACGTTTAGCAACCAGGAGGCCGTCGCAACCTGGAGCAAAAGAGACAAACAGCTGAGACGTCTTTCTAATCGATTTTGCCCGATTAGTTTAGCAGCATAATATACGATGGACATCTAAAGTATGTACTACATGTTCACCCTGATTGGAGTAGTCAGGATAGTAGACCAGAAGCTCCAATGACTGATTTACAATATGTTTAAAGACTATTTTAGGAAGTAAGGGAGGGCTGGTACGAAGGACCACTCTGTCTTTGTGGAAAATCAAGTAAGGTTCTCAACACATGAGGGCATGAAGCTCAGAAAAACGTTGAGCGGAAGTGACAGCCACCAGAAGAAAAAATTACTCACCTTAGTAATGTTGTTTCTTCTAATGGAGTCTTGCTATATTATGACAGATGCAGTTTGTCCCACCATTAGAACTGCTCTGGAGGTGAAAGAGTTAACTTCCATGCAGTGCATGGAACTTAGAGCGCGAGCTCGGTTAGAGAAGCTCTGTTAGGGTGGTTTCAAACCGAAACCGTTAGATCTTTACGAGCAAAACTCACTAAGGCTCTGTGTGGAAGCTGTAACCTACACTAGCCAACTGGCTACTAAAATATTCACACATTTTCCTGGTCCCAACACCAAGACTCAAGTCAGGGGACCAGAAAAATAAGATAAAATAACTAAATAAAATACAACACCCAAACATAAAAGGGGGCATCAATAAGTGCCAACAGTGGACTGCCCACCCCATACCCGAAGTAGAAGTTCTGAGAGGGGCAGGCTGGGGGGGAGGTCATAATATAGCAAGACTCCATTAGAAGAAACAACATTACTAAGGTGAGTAATTTTTTCTTCAAACAACATGAAGTCTTACTATATTATGACAGATGCAGACTACAACCAGTACCTCCATGGAGGAGGGACAGAACCTACTTAGGAATAGGCTCTGAAGCACGGTTGTGTTAAACCGAGCATCCCTCCTGGCCTGGATATCCAGGGAGTAATGCTTGGTGAAAGTGTGTACTGTTTTCCAAGTAGCTCCTTGACATATCTCCAAGATAGTGATGTCTCTAGCACCAGCTAGAGATGCAGCTGTACCTCTGGTAAAGTGAGCCCTCAGGCCTGAGGGGGGAACCTTACCCAGTTTTTGATAGCAAAACTAGATACAAGAGACAATCCACCTGGCAACGGATCTCTTAGTGGCAGGTCTCCCTTTCCCAACCTCACCATAAGTGAGAAATAGTTCGAGGGAGTCAAACCTGTGACCCTTGGTACGCTCTATGTAGTAACTTAAGGCCCTCTTAACATCTAAGCTGTGCAGCCTCCTCTCACCAGAGGAGGAATGGTCAGTGAAGAACACTGGAAGTGAAATAGATTGGTTAAGGTGGAAATCCGAAACCACCTTAGGCAAAAACTTCCTGTTAGTCCTGAGGACTACCTTATCCCTGTGAAGGGAAATAAAGTCAGTCTCCACTGATAAAGCCTGTAACTCACTTATGCGCCTGGCAGAAGTGATGGCTACTAAAATACAGTTTTCCAAGTCAAATACTTAAGCTCTGCCGAAGACAGAGGCTCAAGAGGGTTGCATCAACTGAGCAATGCAAACATTAAGATCCCAAGCAGGGGCAGGATCCTGAATGGAGGATTGGTATGAAGCAATCCTTAAAAACTTGTAAATACAGGGTGAGCAGAAAAGAAGAGGGCTTCCTGCTGAAATGAAAGCAGAGACAGCTGCCAAATGCACTTTCAGGGTAGCTGGTCTCAGTCCCAAAGAATTAAGATGGACCATATAATCCAATACAGTGGGTAAATCAGCAGATTCCGGGGAAATATGCCTCCCAGAACACCATATGGAAAACCTTTTCCACTTGGAGTTATAGGTAGCCCTGGTGGAAGGCTTCCTAGCAGCTTTCAAGATTTCGAGAACACTGTGAGAAAGCTGAAGATCAGCAAACTCTAACTGCTCAAGAGCCAGGCCTTGAGGTTGAGGGATTTGAGATTCGGATACCAAACTCTCCCCTGAGCACAGGTTAACAGATTGTGGTTCCTGGGGAGACACAGGGAAGATGGACTGCTAAGGACAGAAGGGTAGGTACCAGGGCTGCCTGGCCCAGTCTGGAGCAATCAGGATCATCTTGCAGGGCTGAGACCTGATTTTGACTAGCACCTTGAACAGGAGAGGGAAGGGGGGGAAGGCATAGAGAAACTTCCCTTTCCAATCGAGGAGAAAGGCATCCAGGGGGACTGAGCCCAACACTGGGGGCCTGCAACAAAAAAGTGGAAGTTGATGATTGTCTGGGGCTGCAAAAAGATCTATCTGAGGAGTGCCCCATCTGGCAAAAACTATCCCCAGTACTAGGGATCCAGTGGCCATTAGTGATGGCCCTGGGAAATCCTGCTGAGCATCTGCCAGGACATTGTCCTTGCCTGGGAGGTGAACTGCTATGAGGGAAGTGTTCAG
This sequence comes from Neoceratodus forsteri, assembly GCA_016271365.2. Lineage (NCBI taxonomy): Eukaryota > Metazoa > Chordata > Ceratodontiformes > Ceratodontidae > Neoceratodus > Neoceratodus forsteri. The sequence continues at coordinate 370,707,135 of CM028137.1, forward strand.
GAATAAGCCAGAGACCACAACTTCTGCAGCCTCGGTGCACAAGGCCGAAGACCGAGTGCCCCCTTGTTTGTTGATGTACCACATTGTAGTGGTGTTGTCTGTTCTGACCTGTACCACCTTGTTCTGAACAGATGCAGAAAAACCTGAAGTGCTAGAAAAACAGCTCTGAGTTCCAACAGGTTGATATGGAGCAGAGATTCCTGGGGGACCATAACCCCTGGGTGGAGAGGTCGCCCATGTGAGCTCCCCATCCCAAGAGGGACGATCTGTAGTAAGGGTCAAGGGTGGGACAGAGGATGAAAGGCACCCCTGTCTCAGATTGCTCTGATCCTGCCACCACTGAAGGGCCTGGATCAGGGTTCGAGTCACTGGGATTACTTGGATGGGGATCTCTTCTTTGAGACCAGAAAGCTCTCAAATGGAACTGAATGTCCCTCATCTGAAATCTTGCTCTTGCACTACAGCTGTGGAAGCAGCCATGTGTCCTAGGAGCTGCAGGAAATGCCTTGCTGGTCGAGAGACCTGCAGAGTGAAGGACGAGGCCAGGGCCACCAAGGTCCTTACCCTTTCCAGGGAAGGAAGGCTCTGGCCTGCTTTGTGTCCAGTTCTGCGCCTATAAAGGTGAGTACCTGGACAGGTTCCAAAACTGACTTTGTAAGATTGAGAAGACCAGAGAGATAAGCAGCTGCTGGATAACTAGCAGGTGTGATCTGATCTGGTCTGGAGACTGACCCACAATGAGCCAGTCGTCCAGGTAGGGAAAAATGGCAATCTTTAGCCTTCTTAGATGAGCAACTGCTACTGCCAGACATTTTGAACACCCTTGGGGCAGAGGTAAGGCCAAGGGCATTGCTCTGAACTGATAATGGCCTGAGGGCAGTTCGAATCTGAGGTACTTTGATGGGAGCTTCTGATAAGAACATGGAAGTAGGCATCCTTGAGGTCCAGGGAAACTAGCCAGTCCCCTGGCCTTAGGAGGGTAAAATCATTCCCAGAGTCACCATTTTGAATTTTGGTTTTAAAGGTGCTTGTTCAGATATCTTAGATCCAGGATAGGCCACTCTCCAGTCTTTTGGGGTAAGGAAGTACCTGGAGTACAGACCCTTGTCCTGGTGAAGGGGAAACCCTTTCTACAGCTCTGAGAGCCAGGAGGGTTGAGACTTCTGTTTCCAAAGCAAGAGTCTCTAAAGGGTTTGCAGGTGGAAAGATCTGGCTCTCATCTTTGGAAATTTTTGAAGCTAAGAACCAGACCCTGGCTCACTACTTCCAGGACCCACCTGTCTGATGTTAAAGACTCCCAGTCCTGGCCGAAGTAAGCCAGCCTGCCCCCTACAGGTAATGGAGAGCCGACCCTGGGCATCCCATCAGGGTGCCTGTTTGGCAGGGGCTTTAGGCTGAGGGGTGGGAGCAGGCCTGCTCGTACCCAGTCTGCCTCTCCCTCTGAAGAACCCCCTCTGAGCATAGGCTGAAGAGGAGGCCTGGGTCTGGTAAAAAGGCCTGCCCCTACCCCTGGGGGGCTGCCTCTGAGGGGTGGCTTGCCATTCCTTGGCTTGTGCACTCCTATAAGTGGTTCTATATTCATCCATTTTCTTCATATAATTCTCTGTCTGCTCCCCAAACAGAGAATTTCCCACCACAGGAAAATCCATAGCCTTAGACTGGGTATCCTGTGACAAAGTAGTACACCTGAGCCAGGCCAGTCTACGAAAAGCCACAGGTGTAGCCATGACTCTAGAGGATACATCATTAGAATCCACTGCAGCATGGAATTGCACCTTAGATGCCTCAATACCATCAACAGCCACCTGCTCCAGCTCCTTTGCAAGCTGGCCAGGGACCTGTTTGGCTAAGGCCATGACAGTATCCCATCTAGATTTCTGGTATCTGCAACAAGCCATATAGTTTGCTTGTCTGAGTCCCAAAGATGCTGCCATGTATTGTTTTTTGGCCATGGCATCAATCTTCCTGGAGTCCTCGTCAGGAGGATGTGAAGCCAGGGAATATTAGCTTTATCACAGGCTGCAGCCTGAACTACTCAACATGACTGCATTGCTGTGAAAGAAAATCTGTATCAGGACCTGACAAAGTGTACCTCCTGTCCATCTTTTATCTACAGAGGCACAGAATTAGAGCTTTTAAAATTTTATTGTTTGTTTCCTAAAAGATTTATGTAAAGGAATGGATAATCTCCTGGACTCTGGATATCCATCATCTCTACATAGTCAGGCTCCTCTTGCTCATCCAAAGCCTCCTCTAAAGGAAGCTGGAGGGTCTCAGCAACTTTTATAAAACAAAATGAGAAGGGACTCAGCAAGCCTAGGGGAGATTCACCTAAAGGTCTGTCTGGGGAGATGTCCGTTCAATGGGCACATCCAGACTTTCAAAGTCACATTCACATTGATCATAATCATCCTCCCTCCTCTGGTTCATAAAACTCTTCTATATCATATTCTTGAACCGGTGGAATCGACCGAACCGACCTTTTGCCAGATAGTGGCGGTTCGGAGGGAACCGGGGACAGTGACTGGACAATCTGTATTGCCCTGGCTATCTCTGCAGCAGTTGGAGAAGGGATTTTGGACTCCACACCTGCTGACTTTCTAGTTCTCTTTGCTGGAACTGGCTCCTCAGAGTCAGCTTTACGTATGCCCGAGGAAGTCTGGCCCTGGTCAGAGGGCACTCCCTCCGGTTCGGCTGGCACCGAACTGGGCTGGCCATCCGGTTCAGCGGACTTTTTGGCCTCTCGTTCCCTGAGCCTACCAACTCTCTTATCTAGGGTGGCTGCAGGAAATTCTCAAATCTGGCAGTCTGCATTGAGGTGGTCAAACCCCAGACAATAAACACATGTGGTGTGTGGGTCAGCCTTGGCAAAGGCTTCCCACAGACACTACAATGTTGAAACCCAGTGGGCCTGTTTTTCTTTTGGGTTTCTCAGACATAATGCCAGCCTAACCAAAAACTTGCCCTTTTGATGGCAGTGCCAGGCAAGACACCCTTATCGGTTCCCAACCGTGTCACGGGTCGTGGAAAAAACCGTAATGAAATCCGTTTTTTTTAGAACCGATAAGAACCGGGAACCGCACTCTAACAAGCCTTAAAAGGCTTCAAAACAAAGTTTAAATACAATTCGATCGGTTCAAACCGAACCGATAAACATTTACAAGTTCCACACAGAAACCTATCTATTACTTACAATACCATAGACAGAGCTTGAACCGATCGGTTTGCGGTTAAAATAAATAATATCGCGGTTGAATTTAACCGAGAAAAGACGCTTTAAACCGAGGAAATGAACCGAGCAGCAGGAGGAATCTCCGGAGCGACTGTTCAGTGAGGCGGAGTAAAGAATCTGACGGTTTCGGTTTGAAACCACCCTAACAGAGCTTCTCTAACCGAGCTCGCGCTCTAAGTTCCATGCACTGCATGGAAGTTAACTCTTTCACCTCCGGAGCAGTTCTAATGGTGGGACAAACTGCATCTGTTATAATATAGCAAGACTTCATGTTGTTTGAAATAGGGTTTTCCATGAAAGAAAACGAAGTTCACAAGTGGCTGCTGGCTCAAAAGGCTCAAGGGTAAATTTTTCTATCATAAAATTGAGATCTCACAGAGGAATGGGTCTTCTAATAGGAGGTTTACTATGTAACATTCCTTTCAAAAACATCTTAGCTAGATGACATTGGTACAGTAACCTGCCATCCGGAGGTTCATGAAAAGCCGAGATGGTGGCCAAATGAACTTTAATGGAAGAGTAACGGAACCGGACTCACATAGTGAGGCCAGGCAGTCCACAATCTTTGTCACTGGACAAGAATAAGGGTCCAAAGATCAAGAGGCTGACCATACGGAAAAGCGTTTCCATTTGGAATTGTATGTTGTTCTTGTTGCTCGCTTACGGGAGGCCAAGAGAATATTGGCAACAAGAGAGGACAATTGTAATCTAGTTATGAAAGTGTTCTCAGGAGCCAAGCGTGAAGGTGTTAAGCCTTCAGGTTGGGATGTAGGAGAGACCCTTGACACCGAGTCAAAAGGTCCTGTCTGATCGGCAATGGAACGGGTTCCCGTACTGACAGTTGTAGAAGGAGGGGAAACTACGTCTGGCAAGGCCATATTGGGGCTATGAGTATCACTGTGGCTAGTTCTAATTGTAGTTTCAGTAGAGTCTGTTGCAGGAGGGGGCCAGGGGGAAGCATATAAGAAGAGTCCTGTCCATGGTTGGGACAGGGCACCTATACACTGTCCCTTTTTGTTCGCGAAGTAATAGCAACCAAAAACAGTTTTCCAAGTGATATACTTCAAGTCTGCTGTTGTCATCGGTTCAAATGGGGCATCCATGAGCTTGGCAATGCAGATATTCAGATTCCAGGCTGAAACCGGTTCCCTCAAAGGAGGGTACAGAAGGTTAAGGCCTTTAAAAAAATTCCTGAAGACTGGATGAGAGGCCATGGACCTCTCTTTACCTGCTGACAAGTAAGCTAAAACTGAAGCCAAATGAACCTTGAGTGTCGAAGGCTTCACAGCCAAAGAATGCAAATGGGTCAGGTAATCCAGAAGAATGGCAAGGTCTGCCCTGGATGGGTCGATACCCTTACTTGCACACCATATGGAAAAATCTCTTCCACTTGGCACAGTATGTCTTTTAATGGAAGGTTTCCTGGAATCCCTAACTACTGCCAAAACTTGTTCTGACAGTTTAAGATCCGCATACTCTAAGTCCTCAAGAGCCAGGCCTTGAGCCTTAGTGATTTCAGGTTGGGGTACAGTACCCTGCCCCGAGAGGAAGTCAGCAAGTTGTGCTTCCTGGGCAGATGAAATGGAGGTACCACTGATAGAGCCAACAGAAGCGAATACCAGTGCCTCGCCCAGTCTGGTGCCACCAGTATCATTGTTGCCGGCTGGCACCTCAATTTCAGCAGGGTCCTGAATATCAGTGGAAAAGGAGGGAAGGCATATAGAAACTTCCCTGTCCAATCCAGTGCCAACGCATCCAGGGGTAGTGTGCACCTGGGAGGATGCCTGCAGCAATATATTGGTAGCTGGTGATTTTCTGTAGAGGCGAAGAGATCTATCCCTGGTGTGCCCCAACGCCTGAAAATTGAGCTGAGAATTTGAGGATTCAGACACCACTCGTGGTGATCCTGACTTATCCTGCTGAGGGAGTCTGCCAGTACATTGTCCTTTCCTGGAAGATGTATGGCTGAAAGTGATACCTTCATGGAGTTGGCCAAGAACCACAGCCTCATTGCTTCTGTGCACAGTTGTGCTGACCTGTTTCCTCCCTGTTTGTTGATGTAATACATAGTAGTGGTGTTGTCTGTTCTGACCTGCAACACTTTGTTTTGAAAATGTGGAGCAAATGCCTGCAGGGCTAGGTACACTGCCCTGAGCTCCAAAAGATTTATGTGCAACATGGATTCTTGAGTAGACCATGTGCCACTTGCTGTATAATCCAATATGTGTGCTCCCCAACCCAGAAGGGATGCATCTGTTGTAAGAACTAGGGAGGGTTGTTCCTTTGTGAAAGGAACCCCTACCCAAAGGTTTTGTTCGTCCAGCCACCACTGCAGTGTCTGTAGGAGAGTGTGAGTGACTGGAACCAGTCTGGACAGAGGATCTGTCCTCTGTGACCAGTACTGTCTCAGGTGGAACCGAACGTCCCTCATTTGGAATCTGGAACCTAGTACCACTGTGGTGGCAGCTGCCATGTGGCCCCAAAGCCTCAGGAAAGTACAGTTACGTAAGAACTTACCGTAACAGTAGATCTTCGAGAGAGGCTCTTGCAGTAAGTAACTGCATATAGGACTGAAGCCGGCAGGTGTCAGGACCCCATGGAAAAATTTCTAGCTAGCAGTCTCTGGTGGTGGACTGCCCCACGTCAGGTGACCAACGCCATGAAACGTCAGTATAAAGGGGCGGTCCCCACACCTGCCTTCCAGTTCTTTCCCGCCAATGGCCAAAAAGGCAAGACGAGAGAGAAGTGGACATTTCCCCCCTGGAAAAGGAGCTGAAAAAGCTAAGGGGGATGGAGGGCTGGAAGGTATGACCTACTGCAAGAGCTCTCTCAAAGATCTACTGTTACAGCAGGTTCTTACGTAACTGTACTATCTTACTTCAAGAGGGCTCTTGCAGTAGGTAATTATGTATAGGACCGAGTCCCAAGCAGTCTGGAACAAGGAGAAGCACCCGGGAGGAGGAAAACTACCCAAATGTAGACCCTCTGGCTGTGAAGATCTCATGAAAGAAGACCATTTAGAACAGCCAACCCGAAGCCAGCTCTCCGGCGAGAGGCAATGTCCAAACTGTAGTGTTTCATAAAGGTATGGACAGATGTCCAAGTTGTGGCTGCACAAATATCAGCTGCAGACACATTCTTAAAACAAGCAGCAGAGGCAGCGACATCCCTGGTGGAGTGGCCCTTGACTTGACCTGGCAGGGTCTTGTGATACTTGTCATAACAGAAAGTGATACAATGACCCAACCATTTAGATAGGCATTGCCTGGAGACAGCATTGCCTTCTCTTTTGCAAGCAAGAGAGACAAATAGTTGATTAGTCTTTCTGAGATCCTTCGTCCTGGTAGTGTAGTATCTCAGAATTCTGTGAACATCCAAAGTATGCAAGAGGTATTCCCCCAATTGGAGTGTTGCGTAAAGAAAGCCAGCAGTTCCAAGGATTGATTCAGCATAGATTCCGCTACTACCTTAGGGAGAAACTTAGGGTTGGTACGCAGAGTTCCTTGTGAAAAATCAAATACGGGATTTTGCACATCATGGCCTGAGCTCAGAAATTCTTCGAGCAGAAGTAATGGCCACAAGGAACAAAGTCTTCCAAGAAAGGAACTTTAGGTCTGCTGCGGCTGCCGGTTCGAAAGGAGGCAGGGTAAGCTTCTCAAGAATGAAATTCAGATCCCAAGGAGGGGCAGGAACGTGAATAGGGGGTCTCAAGTGGAGAACCCCTCTAAGAAAAGTCTTAGAGACTTCCAACTGCGTGAACGCTCTGTCCCCAAAAGGAACATGGTAAGCTGAAACGGCCGCCATGCAAACCTTAATAGAGAAATGACTGATACCCAGATCGAAGAAATGGTGCATGTAGTCCAGAAGCCTCCCAACAAGGCAAGAGAAAGGCTTGAAATCTTTGGAAGAGGCCCAAATAGAGAACTGTTTCCATTTCACGGCATAGGTAGATCTAGTGGAGGGCTTTCTGGCCTCCACCAGAATGCCAGCCACAAGCGGGGAAACCCCGAATCAGGCTTGCGCTACATCTGCAGGAGCCACGCATGTAACTGAAGGGATTTGACACCTGGATGCACCAGAGTCCCCTGATCCTAGGTCAGCAAAAGTTGCAACAGCGGAAGAGGAAGAGGAGGTTCCTCTGAAAACTGTTGCAGAAGACAGAACAAAACTTGCCTGGGCCAGAAAGGAGCAATTAGGAGCATGCAAGCTCCTTCTGAGCTGAGTCTGTGTAAGACCCTCGGAATTAAGGGAATCGGGGTGAGGGGAGGCATAGACGAATCTGCCCTTCCAATCGACAGAGAGCATCTCTCTCCAAAAAATGCCTCACCCTGGAGCGAGCAAGCGAGCAGAAGGCAGGAAGTTTTGCGTTGTGAGGAGACATGAACAGATCTACCTGAGGTGTCCCCCAGCGCAGGAAGGTAATGTCTACTACCCCCTGATCCAGTTCCCACTTGTAAGCCTGTGCAGAGGACTAGCTAAGGTGGTCTGCCAGCGTGTTTTCAACCCCCGGAACATGAGCCACCGTGAGGTGAAGGTTGTGATGCACTGCCCAATCCCAAACCCACATTGCCTCCCGGCAAAGAGGGTGGGAATGAGTTCCTCCCTGTTTGTTGATGTACCAGACTACACACATGCTGTCCGTCTAGACTGCCAGATGACCGGGAAGCAGATATAGATGCAGGGCTTGTAGAGCATACAGCACGGCCCTGAGCTCGAGCACGTTTATGTGAAGACTCTGTTCGAGCCTGGACCAGGAGCCCTGGGTCCTGTGAGACCCCATGTGGGCTCCCCAACCCTCTCCCGAGGAGTCTGTTGTCAATGTTTTAGGAGGGGGGGAGTGAGGCAGAAGAGAACTCCCCGACAAAGGTTCTCCTGAACTATCCACCAATGCAAGTCCCGGACCATCGGGCTGGAGACCAGGACTTCTTGATCTAGGTCATCCACCAACTGATCCCACTGAGACTGAAGCATCCACTGAGAGATATCCTCATGTGGAGTCGAGCGTGAGGAACTGTCGGAATAGCAGCCGCCATGAACCCAAGGAGGCGAAGGACTGACCTGGCGCTGACCCACCTGCGACTGGACAAAAGGCGTACATGAGCCTGGAGGGTGGCAACCCTGTCCAGTGGCAGGAACGCCATGCCGGAGGTCATGTCCAGGATCGCCCCGATGAACTGGAGCCACTGGGACGGGATCAAATGGGACCTAGCCTGGTTGATGGTTATACCCAGGCTGGTAAAAACCTGCAGGATAAGGGAAAGAGATCGCAGAAGTTACTCCCTGGACAGGGTTGCCAGGAGCCAATCGTCCAGGTACAGGAAAATCTGTACTCCCTTGGTACGCAGGTGGGACGCTACCATGGAAGGGCATTTGGTGAACACTCGGGGCACCGAGGAAAGACCACATGGGAGGGCCTTGAACTGGTAGTGGTCCCCCTGAAATGCAAAACGAAGGTATCTGCGGTAGGAAGGGCGAAGAAGGATATGCAGGTAGGCATCCTGCATGTCCAGAGCGCACAGCGACTGTGCCAGCCGAAGTAAGGGCAGAAGGCTCTACAAAGAGAGCATTCTGAACCGTTTGTACTCCACTAACAGGTTCAGGGAGCTGAGGTCTAGGATAAGCCTCATGTCTCCCGATTTCTTCGGAACCAGGAAGAAATGGAAGTAGTAATCTGTTCCCTGAAGGTGGGTTGGGACAAGTTCTATCGCTGCCTTCAAAAGAAGGGAGGATATTTCTTTCCGAAACAGAAGATGATGTTCCAGGGAGTAAGATGACTTAGGGGGTGGTTTTCTGGGTGGTTTCTGTAGAAACTCGATTGAGTGTCCTTCTGCTATCAGCTGGAGCACCCAAGTGTCTGAAGTGATCCTCTCCCAACCCGGTAGATGGAAGGAGAATCTCCCGCCTACTGGTTCCTCTGGAAGGTCCAGAGGCTGTGGGAGAGAAAGGAGTCAGGAGGATGGGGCAGTGTCGCTGCAAGCCCTGTCACTTTTTGGGCGGGGGCTTGGCAGCTGAGGGGCCAGACGCTTATTGCCCACTTGCCCGTGCAGTTTCACTCCTTGGGCAGAGAACGCTTGCAAAAAAGCGGGCGCTGACCCCTGAGGGGCCTGTACATAGAGTCAACAGACTTTAGAGCAGTACCCTTCTCCTGCAGATCGGTGAGGATGTCCTTGACATCCCCGCCAAACAGCACCGAACCCCTGAAGGGCACGTCCTGGATAGCAGACTGCACCTCCGGGACCAAACCTGACACACTGAGCCAGGCATTACGCCACAAACCCACAGCGAAAGCCGAGCTCCGACCAGCAGTGTCCACTGCATTGTACGTGGCACGAAGCATGTGCCGACTGGCCAAACGAGCAGTCCGGACCAGATCTGCCGCTTCCTGCTTAGTCCAAGACTCAGGAAGGGAGTCCAACTTTGCTTCCACCTCACTAAGGATCGCTTTCCGGTAATCCGCCATATGAGCAACATAATTAATGGCCCTTATTCCCAGAGTGGAAGAAGCATAGACCTTCTTCTCATGCTGGTCCAGAAGTCGGGATTCTTTGTCAGGTGGGGACAAGCTAAGATGCTTAGGGTTAGCCGGACGGCCGTGACTCCTGGGCATGGGCTTGTCTGGAGTGCATGGCTCATCCGGATCAGAGCACCCGGAATTATCCGAGGTCTCCAAAGAGGAAGAAGAAGAGAAGAAGACCCTCCGCACGGGAGGAACAGACCCCTTGGGCAACCCATGGGGAAGCTTGTCCTGCCCTGGCACCGGAGGGCTCGCCTCTGGTGTCAGGCGGGAGGGGGAGGGAGTCTCTCGTCTCCGACAACAGGAGTCCGGAACCAGGTCCGGTGTCGGAAGACAGGTCTCCACCTCCCTGGTGAGCTGAGCCTTGGCCTCAGCCCACCAGGAAGCCAGAGTCTCCTTCAGATCCACCAGTGGCTGAGGGGGCGGTGGAGGAGAAGGAGAATACGGATATTGGGGGTATCCATACGGCGAGTATCTATAACCCGATGGTGGGAAGCTCAGCGTCAGGTACTGAGGCACCAGGTACTGCGGCGTCGGGTAGGCTGGCAGGTATTGTGGTGCCGGATACTGCGGTCCCGGGTAGGACGAGGTCGGATACCCAGGCACCAGAGGCTCTGACGGCCCTGGGAGAGGTCCAGCAGGCAGGCCAGGGACAGGAGGCCCAGCGGGCGTATGGACGGCGTCTGGCAAGGGAACGTCGTCCGGCGTTGGAAGGGCCCGGCGTCTGAGGGCCAGCGTCAGGTCATCCTACCGCGGAGGGAGACCTGATGGAGCGTGCCTGCGTCCTCGGTGTCGCCCAGGGAAGGGGACTAAAATCCCCAGGGTCCAACAGGGGAGACGCAGGGACTTCGGACAGCAGCAGCTAGCGCTGTGGTGAGCCGGGGATGGTGGACTGGTCCATAGGGTCAGGCGTTGGCTCTAACACCATGCATCCATCGGAGGAGCAGGCGTCCCACCTTACCAGTGGGGTCAGGGCGGCTGCCGAGGAGCGGCGTCCGACTTATTGGAATCGGCGCTGGGCCAAGGCCGCAAAGAAGGAAGCCGGTCTTGGCAGGCGTTGGGGAGGCCGTGCGCTGCCCCAAAGGGTCAGGCGACTTAGCGACCTTGTACAAGCAGGGCGTCAGTGGCACTGATGTCTGGCTTAACGGAGCCGCTCAAACCAGAAGGCCGCATGGTGGCGGTCTTGCCGGGAGCGGCTGCCTCCTTTGACCTGGAGGCTCCCAATGGGCCCGAGCCTGACGGCAGGGTCGACGCCGGATTGGAAGCCTCCAAGACGGCCGTCGCAGAGCGGTCCCCCGGGGGGACATTACCTTTAACACGGTGACTCCAGCCAAGTCGCGAGGTGGCCATGGAAGAGAGTCCCAGTCCTCCTCCTTTTGAGGGACCCTCAGGGAAGTAGATGCCTGATGAAGCTTCTTCAGCTCCTTCTACGTGGAGGACATCTTTTCAGAATGTGGGCCTCCAGGGACTGCTGCCTCCACTTGCGGGAGGTGGCGCTGAATTTCAGGCAGTGCTGGCACTTCTCCACAGTGTGATCCAAGCCTAGGGCAGAAGAGCACTGGGAGTGCCCATCCTTATGCAGGAGTTGGACGCCAGGACTCAAACTTGTTCTTGTGCTCGGATGGAGTATGGGGCGACATACACAGCAGCTGAAGAAAAACTGATGAAGTCTAACAAAATTTGAGAAAATAGCGGTAAAAATACAGACGATTGACTGACGAAGCAGTGAACTTAACCACAAGGTGCTTGCACGAGCTAACAGCGGGAAAGAACTAGAAGGCAGGCGTGGGGCACTGCCCCTTTATACTGACATCGGTCACCTGACGTGGGGCGGTTCCCCATCAGAGACTGCTAGCTAGAAATTTTTCTGTGGGGTCCTGACGCCTGCCAGCTTCAGTCCTATATGTAATTACCTACTGCAAGAGCCCTTTCAAAGTAAGATCTCTCTGGCTGGTTTGAGTTTTCCTGGTACAAATGAGCTTGCAATTCGCAGAATACTGTTTACCCTGTCCTGTGGCAAGAAAGCTCTTCCCAGAAGGTGTTCAGTTCTGCTTCAATGAACTCGAGTACCTGAACTGGTGTTTGCTGAGACTTCTGCTCATTTATGAAGAAATCCAAGAATTCCAGAGCAGATTTTGTTAGTGCTAAGGCCTGCTCTGTAAGATGTAGAGATGGAGCCACCACAAACCAGTCATCCAGGTAGGGAAACATTGATACTCCTTGATCTTATCTCTGTGTCAGTCTTCACCATTCATCACTGCTGGGTACTCAGCGGCCAGTCAGAAGTAATCTGTTTTATACTCCATAAACCTTAAGGCCTTAAGTGTTGTAACAGGTTTATAGACGATAATGACATGATAATATAAATTGCTAGTATAAGAGCCAAACAAAAAGCTGCTTGTCAAGGACCTCCACATTCGGCACTAAGAGGTTGTAAGACAATGCTGCAGGCTTTGTGGACCAGGAAGGCCTTTCAAATCCACAGTCCCTTCAAGGAACCTCCAAATCAATTCCATAACTATAGGCAGGATGTCTGTGTCACTGTCTGCCCAAACCTTATGTACCCACCGTCTGCAAACCCAAAGGGGCATCTGAAAGATTTCATGTAAGATCCCAAGTCTTTAAGCTGGAAGTAAACCCTGTAATATTTTGGCTATTTTTCACCTGAACATTTTGCCAAATTAAAAAGAAATTACATTACAGACAGTTGTACATGTTGAAGGAGGATAGTTTTACATGTACATACCCCCCTTAACATTATGGTTGCCTTCAAAGTAACCAAATACTGTACAAAGGCTACAACTGCACCTGATAACACTGGAACCCTATGTATATCACTGTAGTCCCTTCCCTGCCTTGCATCATTAAAATGCAGTTTTTCTGGTGGAGTTGTGGTAGGTGCTTAGAGGCTGAAATGTAATAAGGAAGTGAGAGTGAGCTTCAAATAAGTTAAATAACTTACAAATCATTTGTTAGAAAGATTTAACTTGTGGTTGATTCAGGTCCTTGGGCAGGAAGCTCCTTGCCATGGGCCTTGTCTGTGTCAGCTGCTGTTACACAAAATCAGAATACATAGTTACCTATCCTTGACAGGGGACCTTTGTGGGGATCCAGAACCTGGAGGATAGGAACCTGTAACTTACATAGAAACATAGACTTTCACGGCAGATAAGGACCGCTTGGCCAACCTAGTCTGCCAGTTTCCCTCTACCTAGAGGATAAGCTGCAGATCCTATTTAACCAACAGCCTATTTCTTCCTACCCCCCACAAAAATTGCCTTATGTCTGTCCCATGCATTCTTGAATTCTCCCACAGTTTTAGACCCCACAACCTCCTCAGGAAGGCTGTTCCATGTGTCCACTATCCCTCTGTGAAAAAATACTTCCTCACATTGCCCCTGAGCCGTCCCCCCTCTATCTTCAAATTGTGTCCCCTTGTTCTTGCACATCTCTTTTTCTGAAAGATGCTACCCTCTTGGACTTTGTTGATTCCACTGAGGTACTTAAACATTTCTATCATGTCCCCCCCCTCTCCCTCCTTTCCTCAAGGGTATACATATTAAGCTCCTTTAGTCTCTCCTCGTATGGCTTCTCTTGCAGACCCTGCACCATTTTAGTTGCCCTCCTCTGAACTACCTCCATCCTGTCTACCTCCTTGCAGAGATGGGGTCTCCAGAACTGGATGCAGTACTCCAGATGGGGTCTCACCAACTGTCTGTACAGAGGGATAACAACTTCCTGTTTTCTGCTGGTGATACTCTCCCATACATCCCAGTATCCCCCAGCCCTCCCACCACCTTTCTCGCATTGCTTGCCAACCTTAAGGTCATCTGATATGATTACCCTAGGTCTCTTTCCATTTTGTAGTTGTTACTACCTCCCCCATTGTGTAATCTTACCCTGGTTTTTGTTTCCCAGGTGCATTACTTTGCACTTCTTTGCATTGAATCCAAGCTGCCATACTTCTGACCATTCCTCCAACCTTGCCAAGTCCCTTCTCATCCTTTCCACGCCTCCTTGTGTATCAACCCTGTTGCAGATTTTTGTGTCATCTGCAAAGAGGCATACTTTTCCTTCTAGTCCCTCTGCAGTGTCACTTATAAAGACATTAAAAAGGACTGGACACAGTACTGAACCCTGCGGTACCCCACTAGTAATCCCTCTTTCTTCAGAGTGGACTCCATTTACAATTACCTTCTACGTCCTGTTGTTCAGTCAATGTTTTACCCAGGCTATCACCTTGGGACCCACTCCCAGGCTGGTTAATTTGACTACTAATCTTTTGTGTGGGACTGTGTCAAATGCCTTTCTAAAGTCTAGGTAGGCCATGTCCACAGCCCCTCCCTGGTCTACTACTTTGGTCACCCAGTCAAAGAAATCAATTAGATTCATCTGACATGACCTTCCCGCTGTGAACCCATGCTGCCTTGGGTCCTGTGCCCCACTAGCCTCTAGGTACTCAACAATTCTTTCCTTCAGAAGTGATTCCATTACTTTCCCTACCACAGAGGTCAAACTGACAGGTCTGTAGTTTCCTACCTCAGCTTGGTCCCACTTTTGTGAAGGGGAATCACATCCGCCTTCTTCCAGTCCTCAGGTACTACACCATCCTCCCATGATTTGTTAAAAAGCGTAGTCAGTGGTGTCACTAGTTCTCTGCTTAATTATTTTAGAATTCTGGGGTGAATTCCATCTGGCCCCATTGCTTTGTCCACCTTCAGTTTTAGGAGTTCTTTCAGAACCCTTTCTTCTGTGAAAGGACTGGGATCAACCCCTCTCCAGAGTGCTTCTGTTAATTGGATTAGGCACCTCCCCCACTTCCTGTTTTGTGAATACTGAACAGAAGTATTCATTCAGTATCCCTGCTTTATCACTGTCACTCTCTGCCCACCCACCATCCATTCTATTCAGCCTCACTATCCCTCCCTTTGTCTTTCTACGCTCCCTGATATACCTATAAAAGGTTTTATCCCCCTTCTTAACTGAGTTAGCTATCTTTTCCTCAGTTTGTGCCTTTGCTATTCTGACTACCCTCCCTGCTTCCTTCTGCCTTAACTGGTACAGTTCTCTGTCCTGCTCCTTCTGTGTTTCCTTATACTTCCTAAATGCTATCTTTTCTCCCTAACCTTCACTGCCACCTCTTTTGAGAACCATAGTGGCTTTTTCTTTCATTTTGATTTGTTTATTTGCTTCACACAAAGGCTTGTTGCCTCTGTGATGGCAGTTTTGATATTTCCCCATTGTTGCTCCACCCCTCCTTTTAGCCTGTGTGCTAGTGATTTTCTAAGGCACTCTCCCATCTTGCCAAAGTCAGCCCTCCTGAAGTCCAGAACTCTCACTTTTGTATGGCTTGACTCTGTAGCAGAGTTTATCGTGAACCACACTGTTTGGTGGTCACTTGTTCCCAAATTGCTACCCACTTCTAGATCTGAGATCCTCTTACTGTCCCCATTTGAGAGTACGAGGTCTGAGATTGCTCCCTCATGAGTGGGTTCCAAAACTAACTGTTTGAGGCATGCCACCTGAAGGGCATCAAGAATGGCCCTGCTTTTGGATGTGGCCGCCTCAAAGGTGCTCCAGTTAACATCTGGCATGTTAAGGTCCCCCATCAACAGTATCTCCCCTTTCTCTGCCATCCTAAGTATGCCTTCTATCATAGCCTTGTCCATTCCCTCCCCCTGACATGGGGGTCTATATACGACCCCTGTGCGGATTGTGGTGCCATTTCCAGTCTCTAAGATGACCCACAGTTCCTCCTCTCCTCCCTGTTTACTCTTTTGTTCAGGTGCTTTTATCCCTTCCCTTGCATAGAGAGCTACTCCCCTCTGCCCTCCCTGTCTCTCCTGTTGAGTACCCTGGCATGTTAACATCCCAGTCATGGTTCTTTGTGCACCATGTTTCTGTGACTGCTTCGATATCCAGGCATCCCTCTTCCATCAAGGCCACCAGTTCAGGGAGCTTGTTGCCCAGACTACGGGCATTGGTACTCATTACCCTCCATTTCTTGATGGCCTTACTCCTTTTTGCCCCATCCCTGTCCTTATTGCATTTGTCACTTTCTCCATTTACCCCTACGCTTCTCCCTATTGACATCTCTATGTTGGTGTCTACCTCACTTAGTACCCTGATATTTTGGGGGCTAGGATTTGCCTGCTCCTTTCCAGTGCCTCCCCCCTTGGCTAGTTTAAATACTTGTCAATGAAGTTTTTAAACCTATCACCTAGAATCCTGGTTCCCCTCCTGGACAGATGCAGACCATCATGCCAGTATAGGCCTGCATCCCTCCAGGTAGACCCCCAGTCTCCAATGAAGCCAAATCCCTGAGCTCTGCACCAGTTTTTCAACCACTGATTGAATCCCATGGTGTGGAGCACCCTAGCCTCACCCGTGCCATAGACAGGCAGCACCTCCGAGAAGGTTACCTTGTGTGCTATTTGTCTAAGGTCCCTCCCCATCTCCACAAATGCTTCTTGCACTGCTCTGATCCCTTTCTTAGCCAGGTCATTTGTCCCTAGGTGGACAATGACATCCAGATTCCACCCCTGTGCAGCTGCTCCTGAGATCCTGAAGATTCGCTCCCTGTCTCTCCAAGCCATGGCACCAGGCAGGCACCTTACCTCCCTCTCCCCTTCCTCCCCCAGTTCTACCATCCTAACAATGGAGTCCCCCACCAGTTGTTTCCTTCCCCTGTGGGGTCCCATGCCACCCTCCTTTGGGTCTCCTTTGTGGAGGTTTCCAGTGTCCTCCTTGGTCTCCACTGTGGGTGCCTCCATAGAAGAACCACACTTTTTCAGAATGGCATAGAAATTGTGGAGAGAAGACCTTTGTGGAGATTCTGATCCTGGAGGGGGGTACCTGTAACTTACCTGTTCTGGAGAGGGGACCTTTGTGGGATCCAGACCCTGGAGTCAAAGAACCTGTAACTTACCTGTCCTAGACAGGGGACCTTTGTGGGATCCAGATCCTGCAGGAGTGATACCTGTAAAAAAGGGGTCCAAAGGATCTATAGTTCTACAAAATATAAGTATGCAGAAAACAGGCAAACAAAATAGTACTTATCTAGTAGGTGGGAGGGCGGCACATCTGGTTAGACCTAGAAAATTAAAGGAAACTGTCTGTAATTTAAGTTAAAAGCAAATGATAAGAAATCTAGGAAAAAAGGTTAAGGAATAGAGAGGAGAATTAATAAAATAAGTAAAAGAAGAAATAAAAGGTAAATGGTAAAAGAAGAGGAAAGTACAAGAGACAATTAAATGCTGAGTTGGAGGAGGGAAATTCAGATGACTGGCCCCCTCAACTCATACTGCATTTTTATGTTGGCTCGCGCTTGAGCGCCAGCCAACATATTGCATTAGTGGCAGATTTGGAGGCACGGTCACTGTTGGGTGAATGCAGGGCACGCATCAGTCAGTGTGTCCCTCATTCCCCAATAAGCCAGCATGCAGGCGTCACACCAGGAATACATAATGTGGTGAGCACATCAAACAAAACGTCTGCTGCAATGACAGTCATGCACGTCATGCAGCAGCACCAAAACACGCCCTCCCTACGTGCCTTTCCTTTCCTGAAGCCCTTCAGGAAACATGGTGGCTCTGACTGCCGCCATGCAGAGAGCCAACTTCAGGGGTGCCCAATCCCCCTGTCAGCATGCTGTCAGTCAGTTCATGTGCTGACATGGGAGCCCACTCCCCGTCGGCATAATGACCCTCCCATTTGTTCAGTGCCAAGGGGAGCCCAATCCCCCTCAATTCTTGTGCCCCCCTTTGTTATGTGCAGACTGGGGTGCCCAATCCCCCATCAGCTAGCCCCCCCCAACACTCAAGTGGCATGCTGGGAGCCCATCTCAGTGTGCTAAATGCCCCTGTAAGAAAAAAAACATCCTGTGATGTTTTTGTTTTGTTTGTTTCCTTGTAAAAAGAGAAAATGGTCCCTTGTAGGTCTGTCCTTTTCCCTCCCAACCCATGCCCATCTCTACACCTGCTTCCCTCAACCCCACCCCATACTTACTCTCCGAGTCCAAGAATGATCTTTAGTGGACAGGGAACACGCCTGCATTCTTCAAAGCTGACCTCAACTGAAGAAATGTTGGTAAGCTGTATAATGGCATAAATAGGTTTTTTCAACTTTGGTGCATATCTTGGGCATTTTGGGGAATTTTGCAACAAATTTTCAACATGGGGCTCTTGGGACTCCTCATGAATTCAGTCATTGTCATGGCATTATTCGGTCCTGAAGTTGATTTTGCAGTCACTGCATGGAATCACCTTTGGGAGTGACTAACAAAATGACAGTGTTACCAAATTTGGTGAAAACAATTTTAAAAGCATTTGTCAATGCCGAATGTTTGCTTGCTGGCATTGGCAGTGGTAATGTAGAGTTACAGAGCTGCGTAATAGGAATGGCAGTGAAGTACTGAACTGAAGCCAACCCCACCACCACCCCTGCAGAGAGTGACAGGCATTGGGGTGTGCATTTGGGTCATCAGGCATAACGGCCTTGCCATTTCACCACACCCCACCCTGCAGACACTGACAAGTGTCACGGTGTTCCTTGGGGTGTTTGGCCGTTATGCGCACCCCATTTAATTAGGAAATGCAGTGAGATGGGTGCGATATAGGAGAATGGGGTGAACTTTGGGGCTGAAGAGTCCAAGGCATACCTCGATACCTCTCACTGGCTGCAGGGTGTGGAATGGTATGAGCATTACAGGCAAGAATCCCAAGTCACACCCCTGATGCCTGTCATTCTCTACAGGGTTGGGCGTTATGGTTGGAAACCCTAATACCTCAGGCATTCGTTGGTATTTTCACTCCAAATTTTCAACATGTTTTTTTTTGTGACCCCACCTCATGAACAGGGGGAATATCAGTTTGTTAGCCGAAAGCTGCTTATGCACAGCGAGTACGGCATTTAGCACCACAGGTGCAAAAACATTCCGAACAGGATGTAAAAAATGACAGCTGTACTGTTCATGGGGAGATGTAAAAAATGGCAATGTTGCAAATCTGCAGTACAAATATTTAAAAAAATGGTGAAGTCATGAGCGTACATAGAAACTGTGCAACGCACACCCGTAATATAATTAGGTTGGGGATATTTTACAGCAGATTGTCAACTCAGGCATTTTGGTGCCTCCGATCATGAACAGTGTCACTGTGATTTTCTTTATCTGTGCAAACAATGATTCCCCACAGCGACCATGCATCTCAGCACTGAAAGTGTGAAAACACACTTCAGCCATGTTGTGAAAAATGACAGCTGTACTGTTCATAAGGAAGTGTGAAAAATGCCACTGGTGAAAATCTGTACTGAAAATATTACAAAGTCATGAACTTACAGGGTGCGTGGAAACTGCGCAATGCTCACTCGTAACACAGTCATTTTATGGACTTTTGTCACAAAATTTTCAACATAGCCATTTTAAGACCTCTGCTCATGAACAGTGTCACTGTGATTTTCTTAATTTGTCTCGTACATTGATTTCGCACACCGACTGCTCCATTCTGCGCTACATGGGTGAAAACACATTTTGGGTGAGATGTGAAAAATGACAGCTGTACTACTTATAAGAAGGTGTGGTAAAATGGCAATTTTGAAAATCTGGAATGAAAATATTGAAATTTCACGAACTTATGAGCCTGCGTAGGAACTGCGCAACACACCCTCGTAAAACAGTCATTTTTTGGAAGTTTGGCACCAAATTTTCAACATGGTGTTTCTGGGACCCCTTCTCATGAATAATGTCACTGTCATGGCAGTATTCAGGCCTGAAGGGTGATTTTGTAGTCACTGCGCAGTCACTGCGCGAAATCACCCTTCGGGCACGAATACCGGCATGACAGTGACATAATTCATGAGAAGGGGTCCCAAAACCTCATGTTGAAAATTTGGTGCAAAATTCAAAATGCCCAAGATATGTACAATAAAGTTGAAACCCCCATGTAACCCATTATACAGCTTACCGGCATTTCCTCAGTTGCGAGTCGGCTTTGAAGAGTGCAGACGTGTTCCCGTCCACCAAGATCATCAGCGCGAGTCTGGAGGTAAGTATGGGGTGAGGGGGTGTGTGGAGAGGCTGGTGCGCTGTGGGTGGGTGCGGGTTGTGGGAGGGCTTGGAGGCCGCGCAGAGACCGTTTTATTTTACAGTTTTAAAATTAAAAAGACATCGTGGGACATTTGCCACACTGGGGTGGGCTCCCAGCGTGGCACAAAGACTTGGGCGGGGAGCGTTCAGCCGACGGGGATTGGGGCACCCGTCGGCAAAAAAGATGTTGTGGAGGGTTGCCACGCTGGGGTGGGCTCCCAGCGTGGCACAAAAGACTTGGGATGGCTCAGCTGACGGGGATTGCACCCCGCCGGCAAAATAAAAATCGCCAAGACGGTTTTCCACGCTGGGGTGAGCTCCCAGCGTGGCACAAGGACTTGGGGGCGCTCAGCTGACGGAATTGGGCACCCCGTCAGCTATTCACTACGGGGCGCGACGCCTGTGTGCGTGGGGAGGAGCTGCACGTAAGCAGCCAATATCTTATCGGTGCTCACTCAAGTGTAGCTCCCCCTTTCAACTGTATGCCACTGCATTTTGGAGTGTGTCATAGACAGCTCCAAAATGCATTGGCTTACAGGGGCCGCGCCTGCCAGCTCGCTGCCTGAATTGGAGGAGGAGGTGACACACCTTCGAAATCTCCGATCAAGGCACTATGTTTCTTGCACATGCGTGCAAGCAAACATAAAAATGACTGTTTTATGAGCGTGCATTGTGCAGTTTCCATTTATCGCTTGTAACTTCGTGAATCTGTAATATTTTTAGTCCAGATTTTCAAAATTGCCATTTTTCCACACTCCTTATGAACAGTATAGCTGCCATTTTATATATCATGGACAAAATATGTTTTTACACGACAAAGCGCAGAATAGCGTGGTCGTTGTGCAAAATCAGTTTTCGGGACAGTTTGAGAAAATGACAGTGACACTGTTCATTAGCAGAGGTCCTAAAATGCCTATGTTGAAAATTTAGAGTGAAAATACCAACAAACACCTACGACATTAGGGTTTCCAACTGTAACACCCTACCCTGTGGAGACTGACAGGTGTCAGGGGTGTGACTTAGGATCATTGTCTGTAATGCTCATGCCTTCACCCCACCCCACCCCACCTGCAGCCAATGGCAGGCATCGAGGTGTGCCTTGAAGTGTTTGGCCCTAAAGTTCTCCCCATTCTCCTATGCTGCACCTGTCTCAGTGTATTTCCTTATGGAATAGGGTAAGTATAAGGCCCAAAGACCCTAAAGCACACTCATGACACTGTCAGTGTCTACAGGGTAGGGTGAGGTAAATGGCATGAGTGTTATAGCTGACAACCCAAAGGCACACCCCAACACCTGTCAGTCTCTGCAGGGTGGGGTTGGGGTTGGCATCAGTTCAATACTTTATTGCCATTCCTATTATGCATCTCTAACTCCTGCACTACCAATGCCAATGCCAGCGAGACAACATTCGGCATTGACAAATGCTTGTTAATCTTTTGTGGCCCATGTTTGTATAGTAGGAAAATTCTTGGTGGCCTTACTGGCCTGGCCTTGCTTAGCCTATATTTATTTTTCTGTGATGATGTAGTTGGCCGATTTGTTTTTGCTTAACTGCATCACAGGTATCTAATGGGCATGGGAAGAAATATGTCCTGCTTGGAACACTGGTTAAGTCATGAAAAACCACTGAGAACATCAAGAAAGTGGGAAGTCTAGCTAGGGATCCCCCTGAACTGGGGGCTAGAAGCATGGGGGGGCATGGGGGGAGGAGAAACAGCAAGGCAGGAGTTCATAAAAGGTTTGTTAAAGATGTCAGGTGGCCAGGCTCACTCTGCCTGCAAAAAGAAAAACAAGAAATTAAGGAGGTTAGGGAAAACTAACTGGGAGGTCCTGTAACAAACAAAAGGGTTTAAGCACATGATGGAAAGCAATTTACCTTAATGCTAGCAGCACAGGAAGAGCAATAAAACAAGGCTGGACCTCATAGCCAGTATAAAAACTTGGGTCACAGAGAATAACAACTGGGACCTGGTGGTCCCAGGCATCACCATGTAGGCTAGACAGAAGGAAAAGGTAAAGGAGAAGGGGCACATAGCCCATGGAGTGACAAACAGGGAGGTAGTGGTGGTGGAGGGTGATCTGAACTTGTCAGATGTGACCGGGATATTCCAGCTGTCAGGAGCATCAGAAGTCAGATTCTGCTGGATATATTCCAGGATTGCCTGCTGGTGCTGCTGGTTAAGGAGCACACCAAAGTGGCTCATCCAGTTTTACACTGTGCATATATCCCCTGTAAGGTCTGCTCATAGGAGAACACCATAAGCTGGGGATCAAACAGTGATGCAGAGACAAAATATCTAAGCTGAACTGTGGTTGCATAGCAAAGCTCCAGCTAAGGCTGTGCTTTTAAAAGTCAAGTCCAGTCTGCTGCTGCAGTTAACAAATAGTATAGTAAGCAGTCAGTAGAAAGCATGCAAGTTATATGCCCCCATAAAAAAAAAAAAAAAACACACTCAGTAAATCATAGCTTACTGCGGCTTGGACCTTATATTCTAACACCACTATCCCAAATATAATAATTTTGCATTCTGCTACAGTTCAGGCTCCTCTCAAATCAAAAGGGTTAAGCTGTACCTGCCTACAACCAGCAGCTCAGACTCCAATCCTGTCCTCATTGTTCCATAGCCCAGAGCCCACAGTCATACTTTTTTTATCTTTATTTATTCACCCTACCTTCCTGAACTCTTTCATCAGTGGGCACTCAAGGTCCGTCCTGTTTCTGCCTGCCTGAAGCTCCCCTCGCTCCTCTGGCTAGGCTCCCTCCATCCTCTCCCCGCCACCGCCCCCTGGCTCTGAGTCCCGAGGTGGGACTGCCAGGTACCCTCCTGGCACTCTATCTACAATCAGGTTTGGTGGCAGGTGTGAGGCAGCAGACAGCAAAGGAGCAAGAGGTGGAGCCGTCACCTATCAGGAGGTAGAGGGTTTTTTGTACTTTTTATTATGCCCTTTGCCCCCGCCTTCCAGGTGGAGCCTCGAGCATGCAATGATGCCAGGGGACATCCTGTCATGGCTCTGCAGCCCTCTACACTAGCCCTAAGCTTGACAATACCTCTGGTCTCCACTGGAGGTCACTGCTGTGCTGGGCATGGCCCCTGGAACCCCCCTGAGGGAGGGGAGCTATCCTCTGGATGCTCAATCCTCCCTCTCCCTCTCCCCTGCCAACCCCTGGCAGCTCAGGCTTGTTCCCGAACCCGGGTCACTGGTGTGGCGTGAGGTGTGGCATCCGGCACCTTTAAACCTCAGCGCCACTGGGCTGGCATGCCCACAGCCATACCAGTCTGTAATCACCTGCTCAAACTCCTGAATCCTGACATCCTGCAGCCATCAGCTTGCTTCATCAACCCTTCTCCCACTGTTATCACCTCTGCCACTGCCATGCCACGCTCATTATACAGAATGCCATTGCTGCTGCCCAATGGGATTGGTCCACTTGCTTTTCACATGTGCGTTGCGCACTGATTTCAATGCTGAAAACGAAATACCCATAGGCATGGGGGGATGTGCTAACGGCAGGAGTTCTCAGCTGGACTTTGAGGGTGGAAGATCCCGTGGCTTCTCCGGTGTCACCCCCCAATGCAGGCCCTTGGCAGTGCAGCAGCAATCAGATGAGATCAGCAGCTTCGTGACTTAGGTTACTCCAGTTCGTGTTTGGATCAGAGGACTCTCCATGCTTAACAGTATACTTCTATAACTCGCACAGTATCATATTCAGAGGAACCAGTCTGAGTTGTGTGAAGTTTTATTTAGAACTCTGGCCAGACGCTGTCTATATATATTTTTTTGTCAACTGTAGCACTCCAGATCCATAATTAGTTGCAGCCTCATGGAGCTTGAGGGAGCACTACATAAGTAACCTTTACCAGAAAGCGTGTGCAGTGTCTGGCAGAAGTGCTATAGTGTGACTGAAAGGGCAAAGACTGGAGAGTAAATTTTAGTGACAATGTGCTGGGGCATATAGTGGGTTCCCAGAGTGGGCTGACCAACCTAAAGATGAGAGGGGCTAGGGACAGTGGGCCGAGTGTCCCACAGAGAAAAGGCCCCAGATGTG
Organism: Neoceratodus forsteri; assembly: GCA_016271365.2. Taxonomy (NCBI): domain Eukaryota; kingdom Metazoa; phylum Chordata; order Ceratodontiformes; family Ceratodontidae; genus Neoceratodus; species Neoceratodus forsteri. The sequence goes on from CM028137.1 coordinate 370,731,013, forward strand.
GCTAGAGCCCATGGAATTATTTTATTTTACCTAGTTAAAGGAGGCTCTAGGAAAAGGCAAAACTGAGCTGAATAGCAGCTCATCCCCAAGTAAAAGAAACTGTGCACCATGACTAACAATCCCTGGGAAAAAGGAAATTGAACAGAAAAAGATGGGCTTAAAGACCCAGCTGTCTTCTTGACACCCTTTTGTGACAGGGGTTGGGGTGTGGATCCAGACTATTCCCATCCCATGCCACCTCCCTCCCACTTGCTTTCTTAGGGTCACCATTGACTCCTGTAATTGTTCAAAGACTGAACCTTTCCTCTCACCCACTTGCCAGATGATGTTTGCTCCACTTACCAATGTTTAGGATGCTGGGATCTCCTGCTGCCGAGGACCCGAAATTGCCTCTCTAACTCCTGGATGCTCCTGAGCAGCTTCATGTAATGCTCACATGTTGCTGTCCATTTTTTCCTCTACCACCAGTCCCAACTCTTGTCATTCTCTGAATATTCATGTTGACTGCTGTGCCAGGCACTTCTCCCTATCCCACCCACTGGCCCCAAAGGAACATTAATATGAAATAACCCTCTCTCCAATCCTCTGTTCAGTGATTAATGAATCAGAGCTGTGATACTGTGGTTCGCGGGGGGAGGGGGATCTGTGATACCAGAGTCATGAGGTGTAAGGTTAAGACTTTGAGCCTGGATGAGGCTGTGGCCTATAAGACTGGGTTTCAGATTAAGGTCAGGGCTGTGATCATGGAATTCTGCAGGGGGTCATGAATTTTATACTTGGGACAATAAGTGAAGGTCAGTGATTAATACTGGGGTTGGGATGGAGGGTCAGGGCTGTGATACTGGAGTTGAAAAGAAGTCAGGGCCAGTAATTGTTTTTCAAATTACTAATTTTGTTTTTCTTTACAGGTCCAACCCCATCTCCTCACACAATTACAGTACTATCAGATAAATATATGATTTTTTTCTGTATTTCTTCACTATTTTGATATGTTTTCCTGAGCTGTAGCTTCTTTATGATCCCTTTTCGCTCTTTTTCCTTTCAGATTCAAAGTAACCTTAAGGCAGGTAATCCATGCTATTGGGTTTTTATATTTTAAAAAATCCAGATTGTAGCAGGGCAACATCTATTCTAACAAACTCTAGCCAGAGCCGATACGGCTGTGACAAGCTACCAAATGACCAAAGGTACACATGTGCGTAGAAAATAGTGAACACCCGGATGTAACTTGGCCATTCTTTGAAGGTGTTGCACCAAATTTTTAACATGGTCTTTTTGGGACCCCACCTCATGAAGAGTGCCAGTGTAATTTTGTTCACATGTCCCGGAAGGTGCTTTCTGAGAGCGACCAGGCCATTCTGTGCCACAGATGCAAAACATGTTTCAGCCAGGGTATGAAAAATGACAGCTGTACTGTTAATAAGGAGTTGTGCAGAAATGGCACTGTTGAAAATCTGGAGGAAAATATTAAAATTAGCAAAGCGGCCCGGTTGCGTAAAGGGTTGAGGCGCTGGCGCCTACCTCGACCCACGGCGGGTTGAGAGCGGACTTGAGTCTTTGGGGGTCGGCAAGGGAGGCAGGATTGAGCATCCGATGGACTGCTCTCCTGTCCTGGGTGGGTTAGGGATCGTCTTCGCTCACGGAGCGGCCCCCAGTGGAGACTAGAGGCACTGCAGGTAGCGAAGCAACAAGGGGGAACAAGAAAAATGAGAAAACCCGCTCCGGATGTTAACCGGATGATGGCTGTTGGCCCTGGGCATCCCCAAAGACTCCCTGAGAGCCACAATTGCCTCAGCAGCTCCGAGGGCCCGAGAAAGAATGGTGTGCTGGTTCCGTCCCGCTGGTGCCTTCCCCCTCGGAGGAGGGACCCATCGTGCAAGGGTTACACTGGACTATCCGAGGAAGGCTGCAGATGTGAGGTAGGTGGCTGAGGGGTTAGTAGGGGAATGTCCTGGTCCATGGCGGCCCGAAGGAGAGGTAGCTCTGGGGCACGTAGGAGGGGATAAAGAAATAATACAAAAAAAAAAAAAATTAGTGAAGTTAGGCGCGCACATAGAAATTGTGCAATGCACGCTTGTAAAGCAGTCATTTTTTTGGAATTTTTTCACCACATTTGCAACCTGGGCTTTTTGGGACCCCACCTAATGAATAGTGGCACTGTCATTTCATTAATTGGTCCCAAAAGGTGATTCCATGCAGTGACCGCAAAATCACCTTTCAGGACCGAGTAACGAAAGGACAGTGACAGCATTCACGAGTCGGGGTCCCACGAGCCCCACGTTGAAAATTTGGGGCTAAAATTTAAAAAAAATGACTGATTTAGCAACATAAGTTGAAAACCCCATTGACTACCAGTATGACACGCTTACCTTTGATTCTTCACTTTGCAGTTCAGCTTTGAAGAGTGCAGACGTGTCCCAGTCCAGAGAAGATGACAGTGCTGACCTCTGGAGGTATGTATGAGGTAAGGCGGGGTGGGGAGGTGGGTGCTCAGTGGGAGGGTGAAGAAGGGGAGAGGGTACTGGGGCGACGACAAGGGACCGTTTTCTTTCTTACAGAAAAAAACACTTTGTGGGACAGTTTTCTTTATTTACAGGGAAAAAAGCATACATTTGGGCACACTGGGGTGGGCTGACAGTGTGCCATATCAGTTGGGGGGTACATGATACCAATTTGGGGATTAGGCACCCCAATGTCAGTATGGAAAATGTTTTAAAAACATACATTTGGGCACACACTGGGGTGGAGCTCCCAGTAATGCCACATGAGTTGGGGGGCACATAATGCTGACATGGGGATTGGGCACCCCAATGTCTGCATGGGGACTGTAAGCAATTGGGGACACTGGGGTGGGCTCCCAGTGTGCCACATGAATTGGGGGGTACATAATGCCAACACAGGGATTGGGCATACCAATGTCAGTATGGGAAAATGTTTTTAAAAAACATACATTTGGGCACACACTGGGGTGGGCTCCCAGTGTGCCACATGAGTTGGGGGGTACATAATGCTGACATGGGGATTGGGCACCCCAATGTCTGCATGGGGACTGCAAGCATTTGGGGACACTGAGGTGGGCTCCCAGTGTGCCACATGAGTTGGGGGGTACATAATGCCGACACAGGGATTGGGCACCCCAATGTCAATGTGGGGATGGAAGGGAATGAGGAGGACAGCAGCAGTGGGAGGGTGTTCTTTGCTGCCAGTGCTGTGAGGGAGTGGGGAGGACAGGAGCAGTGGGAGGGTGTTCTTTGCTGCCAGTGTTGTGAGGGAGTGGGGAGGACAGGAGCAGTGGAAAGCTGTGGAAGGAGTGCCATCCAAAAGATGGCAGCGATGAAGCAATTGCGCATGCATGGTACTCGCGCATGCATAGTTGCAGTGAATGGCATGTTGCCATTCACAACATGGCAGCATCAGTGGAACTACACATTGGTGCGAGTCGTGCATGCAGAGTTCTTGTCCCAGAGTGCAGAAGTAATAGCTGAAATATTGCGGCTGTTATTCTGCAACGACCAATCATGGTGGAGTGTTTCAAGCTCCGTTGGACTTTCTGAAGGATACTTCCAAAAGTCCAATGGAAGGTTTCTCGATCGGCCGTTTTTGTAAGATACAATCAATCCCGAAAAGCAACTGATAACTTAAAAAAATCTTGATTGTAGCAGGGCAGCATCTGTTCTAAAAAGCAACTGACATTTTCAGGGCAGGAAACTCATGACAAGGAGCTGTCTGCCTAAGGGCTTAATCGCCAGCATTTGAATAGTTCACCAAATGATTTTTAAATATTAACATACAAAGCCTTGATAATACTTCTAGTTTTTCTGAAGCTCTGACCACTCACTTCAGCCCTGCCACTGAAAACTGCATTATGATGATGCAAAATAGGGAAGGGACTGCAGTGATACTAATATAATTACAGCGTGATCAGGTTTAGTGCTGACTCTATTTAAACATAGTTATTTTAATTTGCTGGCAATTGTACATGTTAAGGGGGTACTGTACTATGGTACACTATCCCTTAATTTGTACAGTTGAATGTATAAAGAACAGCACCGCCCTGATGGGTCTGAATGACAATTGGTATCATTGTAGGCTCTTCCCCCACTTCTCGTCATCTTAACATGGTTTTTAGGATCAAGTCTTCAGCAAATGGTTGGCAGATCAGGGAAACTAGGAAATGTTACCGAGGCTTTTTAAATTAAATAATACTTTGGTGAAAAATTTCAAATGCTACATGTTTTAGGGCCTCAGCAGTCAGCTCCTTGTCTCCCTGGGGGAGGAGAGTGGTCAAGCAGACACTCGATCCTCCCCCCCACCCCCGCTGACTCTTCGATATCTCAGATTTGTTCCCGAACCCAGACTGTCGACGTTGCAAGAGGTAGAGCTACTTCTGTGCTGGTGGGACAGGCAGGATTCACCTAGTTTTATTGAAAAATTAATGGTATTTTAATGCATCTTCTGTGCTGTACTGTTTGGATTGTACCCACAATTTAATAAGTTTTGGTTGTGTATGCCAGAATAGGACTTGAGAAGGAATAAAATCCTATTTTGACATTCTGTAAATATATTTTCTGCTAGAAAACAATGGAACTATTGTACTACACATTGAAACAGTAATAAAAAGAAGACTAAACAATGGGTTACATGTTTGTTTCAGATTCTCACAGGAAAAAACTGTGAAAGGCAGCTGACCGCAGTCTTGCCTTCATTTATGATACAGTAGTATTTAAAAAAATGTACTTTGAAGAGCATTGCAGATCTCTAATCTTCATTTAGTAATAATTTACTCTTAAACTAGTAGTCTGTTGAATACTTCCTAGAATTTACTATTCTTAGAGGCTGTATTCTTTTGATGATGATTAAAGATGATTGAAAATGACTAAAATTAGTCTTCGAAGATAAATTAATGACTGCTTTAATACTAAATTTAGTTTTTGACTTTGGTGAGGGTGCAGACGAAGGGGCTTGAGATTGGGATAGACCAGGGTCCCTCGAGCCTGTGTCAACAGATCCCTGCAGAGGGGAAGATTAACTGGGAGTTCCTCTCCTAACTTAATGGAAACCATATTGGCTATGGCCAGAATGATGTTACCAGGATCATGCTGGCCCCCTTCATCTGTAGCTTGATTAGCAACCTCTGAATCAGAGGAAATGGAGGAAACATGTAAAGGAACCTCCTGCTCCAGGAGAGGGACAACGCATCTCGCCAGAAAACTCCAGGCCATGGATCTAGCAGGCAGAAACTTGGCAGGTTTGTGTTGAGTGGGGAAGCGAAAAGGTTCAACTCTGGACAGCCCCATCTGGTGAACAGATCTTCTGCCACAGATGAGAGAAATTCCTGTTCATGCATGCTGGACTGTGTCCAGCTGAGACTGTCTGCTAGGGTGTTTAGCATGCCTGGGACATGAACCTCCAAGAGAATCAGACTGTGGTTTAGTGCCCAGTACTTTACTGTCATGGCCTCCCTGCATGGGGGATACAAATGTGTACCCCCCAGCCTTTTTTTTTTTTCATTTAGTATGCTTTATTATTTTCACACAGGCAATATTCATTACAGTCATCTTGGTGGGACAAAATGAAAAATTAGACAAAACAGACTTGATATGTAAAAACATACAAGAAAATGAATTACAGAATAGAGTCGCTCTGATTGATTAGAGATGCCTGTAGCCCCGTCACCCACCCTCTGTCCCTCCCAACCTTCCCCAGTCTGCCATTAAATATGATTCAGATTGGTTGGAACACATAAATAGCTAGGGCTAGAAATTTGAAATAAGGGTATGAAGTGATTCCCACTTTTGTTTATAGTTACTCATTCAATTAGAAATTCTTGCAATAGTGAACTCCGCTTGTAAAGCAAACATGATTTCTTTAAACCATTCTGTCTGGTTGGGGGTACTCGGGTCTAACCAATGTCTCAATATTACTTTCTTAGCACAGGCTCATATTAAGGTCATGTGGGCTTTCTGTCTATTCCCTTGCAGTGATGTGTAGTCCCCCAGGATACAGGGATACAGATTTCGGGATTGAAACTATCCTATAGTGAGTGTAACGGGTCTAGTCTATTTTGAATACTCTGCCAGAAGGGCATAGTTTTCTCGTACCCCACAGCATATGCAGTAGATCAGCAGGGGCTAGTTGACATTTAGGGCACTGATTAGAGGATGAAATACCCATTTGGTGTAGTTTAGATGGGGAATAATACAGATTATGATTAATATAGAATTGCATAAATCTATATCTGTCCCATTTAATATATTTCTATAGATGGCTCCAAATAGTGGTCCAGTCTCTGGAATTAGTAGTAGATGATAGGATGTTACCCCACCAATAAAATCTCTGGCCTTCCAAGGTAGCTACTGTTGATGAAAGAAATTTATATGAGTAGGACCTCAAGTGAGAGGTGGGAATAGATTTAAGGAATATAAGCAAAGTGGACATAAAGGAGCTCACCCATGTCCCTGATCCAATGTGTTGTATTAACATATGAGCTATCTGAAGATATTTAAAAGCAGAAGTAATGGACCAGTTGTAAAGGGAACAGCCCTCTTGAAAAAAAAAGCAGTTTTTATTCTTGAAACAATTGGCCCACTTGTTCTATACCTATCTCTGGCCTAAAGAGATGGGAGTTAATTATCTTACCTGAGATTCAGAGATTGAGATTTTGGAAAAGAGGTTGGGCTATATCTTTGTAAACATCCGTTTTGAGGAGAAAATTTAACTGATGCTGTGTTTGAATCAAAGAACTTAAGGGGGTATCCTATAGAGATTTAGGAAGATTCTTTTTAATAATAAAGGGAAGTGCCCTGGGATCCATATCATGTGCTGCACAGAGATTACTTTCGACTCTGGTCAAAGAAGGGAGGTAAACAGAGTCCGGAGTGCAATTTAAAGGTTGTAGCCAGTGTTGTATTCTGATCAGATGAATTGCTAAGTAGTATATGTAGAAGTTTGGGGCTTGGAGGCCACTGTAAATTTTTTGTCTCGTGAGCTTAAGATAATTCCGTCTAGTTTTTTTCCCTTGCCATATAAATTTACTGATAGTACTGTGTACTTGTGAGAACCATGACAATGGGAGAGCCCAGTTAAACATCTGTAAGGGGGTATACTGTAGTATACAAGGTAAAATGTTCATTGTGATTATGCTCATACATCCCAACAGGGTTAAGGGTAGCTTCGATCAGCGTCTAAAGTCATCTGATAAAGTGTTCATAAGGGCATCTTGGTTAAGCCTTTTAATAGTTGGAAGAGAGGAGAGGAGTGAAGATGGATCCCAAGATACTTCATTTTGTCAGGATTTCAGTGTATCCCTAAGTGATCCAGGTCAGCCCTTAGGGTATATTTGTTGAGGGGAAGAAGTTCTGTTTTCGCCAAATTCAACTTATAGTTCGAGATTGACTCGAACTGTGAAATAATTTGAAAAGCCATGGGGAGGGATTGAGTAGGGTTAGAAATATGCAGAAGTAAATCATCTGCATAAGCAAAGAGTTTATAGTCCATGCTACCTATTGAAATACCTGTTATAAGTGGGGAATTATTAATTTTCCTAATAAGGGGTTCTAAATATAAATTAAATAGATAAGGAGAGAGGGGACAGCCCTGACAGGTACCCTGGAATAAGGAAAAAGGGGACAAGAAAACTCCATTACATTGAATTTGGGCTGTTGATGATGAATATAGAATTTTAACCCACTGGATGAATTCTGAGGGAATATGGTATTTGGGCAATAACATGAAAAGATAGTCCCATGACACCCTATTGAATACTTTTTCTGCATCCAGGGACATGAGAGCTGCTGGAATATTGGAGTTTTTGGATACAGAAAGAATGTAAGCTATTTTTCTGAGATGGTCTGAGGAAAGTCTATTTTTGACAAACCCAACTTGCTCTGCACCAATGAGAGTTTCCCAGACTGGGCTTAATCTAGAAGAAAGAATTTTAGCAAGGATTTTGAGATCTACATTTATTAAAGAGATGGGTCCATAATTGTTGATTTGTAGAGGGTCCTTGTTGGGCTTAGGGAGTACCACTATGGTAGCCAGGGTTAGTGAGGTATCGGATATTCCCTTCTGAAATATGTATTTAAAGGTGTCTAAGAGCATAGGGGCTAAAGTATCCTTAAATGTTTTGTAAAAGTTAGTTGTGAAACCATCCAGTCCAGGAGATTTATCTAAGGCAAGGGAATCAATAGCATCACCAACTTCTGTTAGAGTAATAGGAGCTTTTAGCCTATTTATCTGAAGGGCAGATAACACTGGAAGATTAATACCTTGGACAAAAGAGTCTAGGTAAGGGGAGTAGCAGAGGCTGAATATAATTGTTGGTAATATTCTCAAAATACCTTCACAATATCAGGGGGGGAGATAAGAACTTTGTCTGATTTGGAACGAATAGAGGAAACTACACTATCAGCCACTTGGCTGCAAAGGCAAAGGCCAAAAATTTCCCAGTCCTTTCCCCTTGATCAAAATAGGATATTTTTGAACTAAACATTAGGAATTCTGCTTTTTTAGCTAAAATGCGATTATATTGGGTGCGAAGGGATTCCACCTTTTCCCAGTCACGTATAGGGGAAGAAGGAGAGAGAGAGAGAGAGATGACTCTCCAGAACAGCTATCTGGATCAGTATAGAAGAAAGGGCCAAGGCCCTCTGTTTTTTACGCTTGGTCGCTAAGTGAATTAATTCCCCCCTTAAGGCACATTTCAGGGACCCCCATAGAAGGTCTTTTATAGACATGGATGGTGCACTGATTTCCATAAAGTTTTTGATGAAGTTTCAGAGAAGTTGTACATGCTCATCGGTTTTCAAGAGTTGATTACTGAGTTTCCAAATTCGAACTCTATGTATATTAGGTAGGAGGTCCAAATGAAGATGGGCAATATGGTGGTCTGGGATGACCTTAGATGAATAGTAGAGTAGGGAAATGCCCGGCAGATGATCAATAGTCATAAGAAAGTAATCTATATGGGAAAAGGAGTGGTGTGGGAGGAAGTGAAAGGAATATTCCTTGTTATCAGGGTGCATAAGTCTCCAAGGGTCAGTGAGACCAAGAAAATTAATTAATTCTTGAATGGCTTATTGACCGGGTGATAAGGTTTGTCTGGCCTGGCCAGTTCTGTCCAGTTTGTTGGCTAGGACCTGGTTCCAGTCACCACCCAGGATTATTGGAAACATGGTCCAGGGTGCAAGAATAATCATTAGAGAAGCAAAGAATTCTGGGTCATCGCAGTTGGGTCCATAAATGGAGCCCAATATAACTTCAGAATGGCCCAGAAGGGCCCTCAGAATGACAAATCTACCCTCAGGGTCTGCAATTTCTTGTATAAGATGGAATGGGGTTCTTCGGGAAATTAGACTGGCAACTTCTCTTCTATGTGACTCTAATCTATACCAGCGCCAAATGCTTGACCTACCCAGATGCTACAAAAATAATGAATATGAGTAGCCAAGAGATGTGTCTCTTGCAAAAAAGCTACGTCAATTTGCAGACTTTTAAGATGAAGTAGTACTTTAGTTTGTTTTGCTGGAGTCTGTGCCCCTTTTATATTCCAAGAGCAGTAACTAACCCCCGCCATAGGTGCTATTAGGGTAGAAACAAATAACTTGGAATTTGTGTAAGAACCACCAATCTGAACTACGTAAAATAATTATAATCCCTCTCAACTTAGTGGCAGACTTCCCTTTTATTTCAACCCAACAACCCCCTTCCCACCCACATAAGAACCCCAAGTCAGTAAAATCAAACATCAGAAAAACCAACCCTAATACCCACAGCATATGCAGATAAACCCCTCGAAAAATAAAGAGAACTGAGTGTAGACTCCCTTCCTCATTCACCCTACCTCCCCCTTATATTCTCTGCCCTATTAACCACAGCATATGTAGAAAGGTCCTCCTTGGACCAACGTGGTGCCTGACCCATCAAGAATTTCCTGGATTTAAAATATAACATAAGAAAAAGGAAAAGCACAAGGTAAGCACATGAATCAGCTGTGGGTACCTCCCCCTTCCTTTTATCACACATAACGCCCTGCTAACCTGCCCACTACCGCTAACCCTCACCCCACCCCGAACAACCAACTTTGGTAATAAATAAAATGCAAAAGGAAGACTTCTCTCTGCAGTGTCAAATGAAATATCCTTTAGACAAATTGCAGGACTAAAATGATTTTACAGTAACATGAGGAAAGGAATCTCTTTGTCCAATGATTGTTCCAATTACACCATCAAATATACAATTTGGAGCAGTTCAGAAGCCCGCATAATAAAAAGAAAAATACACCAAAGAAAAAAAATTGCTTAGTTCGTGAATAGGTTGAAGGGAAAGTAAACTGTTGTTGGATTTTACTGCCCTCTTGTGGTCACAACTTGTTACGTCTAACAGTTGCATAGATAATGTGCACACATTCATGTGGTGACTTCAGCAGATCAGTGGAACGCTGTGGAGTAAAATCCATCAGCGAGCAGGGAACAAGTCGGGGAGTAGAGATTGCAACGCTGGGAGAGCTTGCTGCGCTGTCTCAAAGATGTGCCACGATCCTGAGGTAAAGACTGAAAAACGAGAGGGGTACTGAACCTTGTACCTAATTCCAGCTGCTATTAGCTTTGACACCAAGGGGTGGTATTCAGCTCGTTGTTGTCTGACAGTGGAAGGGAGATGCTGCACAAATTGAAGTGGTTGTCCTTCCCACAGAACTTGTTGGATCTCTTTAACCTGGCTTAAAACGTGAGTTTTATCCAAATAGTTCAAGAACTTTAAGATGAGAGGGCGTGGTGGTTTTCCAGCAGCAGGTTTTGATCTTAGCGAATGATGAGCCCTCTCAATTATGTAGGTAGTGTTGTTGGGAGAGGTCCCTACTATCTTGGTAAGCATTTTTTGTAGAAAGAGGATAGGCATTGTTCCCTCGGCATCTTCTGGAAGGCCGAAGATAATTATGTTGATTCTTTGGCTTCGGCCTTCCAGATCTTCTAGTTTGGTTTCTGTTTTGTGGAGCCTTTGTCGCAAGTTAACAATTTTGGGCTCTGTAGTATGTTTCCAGCCCTCCAAGGATGAAACATGGGCCATGGTGTCAGAGATAGCTCGGTTAGTGTCGGTGAGATCACTACGGAGACTTTTAAGCTCTGATGTTAATTCTTGTATAGCGAGCTTAAAGGGGTGAAATTCCTCCAGAAACTCTTTCTCAGAGAGTGGGATGTTAGCTTGAGAAGTTGTCAAGGATAATACTGACTTAGGAGAGGCCCTCGACTGACCTTTGGATCTCTTGAACTCCTTGACTGGTGTTTGCAGTGGAGTGTGAGCCGGGAGCGCCTGGCGCATTTCTGCCTCCATACCATCGCTAGGCCCCAGATGATGATCCATGTAATCCAATGATGTATGCTACTTTTACTCCAAAGACTTCACCTTCGATGTGTCAGGAAGGCAATAGAAGCCTATTTAGCAGAAGCAGGAGAAAATATTGCAGCTATTTGATTAAGAGCTTATAGATGAAAGTTGGTGTTCAGGTTGGGAGCTGATCTGCGATGCTGCTAACACTACAGAGCCATCTTGTGATCCCCCCCCAGCCTTTTGATATAGTATGCGACATTGAGATTGTCAGACTGGATCAACAGTTGACCCAGAAGGAGATAGTTCTGAAAGGCCTGTATAGCATATAGGACTGTCTGCATCTCCAGAATATTAATGTGCAGGAATAGTTCCATCTGGGACCATGTCCCTTGCATCTGAAAGGGACCCAGATGTGCCCCCTCCAGCCCAAGCAGGAAGCATCCATGGTGAGGATTTGCTGGGGGGAGGAGATCTGAAATGGAACCCCTTGCAACAGGTACAGTGCTCTCACCAAATGTGACACAATGGCAACACCATGTTACCACAATGGCAACACAGTGGTGAGCTACAAAATGTGCAATGGTACTACCCAGTGGTACCATGGTTGTACTATGGTAGTTTACATTTTGATTATTTTTGTTGCTGTGGTAGGACACTGGTACAATGGTATCACAATGGAATTGAAACAAACCGCTGTGATACTATGAAAACCTTAATGGTAGTACAGTGGTAATCACAGTGGTATTGCAATGGCAAATGAGTGGTATTACAGTGGTATTCCAAAGAACTTTTTGTAAGGGTGGGTCCATCCACCATTGGGGTACTTTGCAAATTGGGGAGAAGACCAGCACTAACTGATCTAAGTCATCTGTGTGTTGGTCCCACTGCACCCTGAATGTCCACTGGAAGACACATATGTGCAGCCTGGCCAGTGCAACAGTTGGGATAGCCACAGCCATCAACCTCAACAGCCTCAAGTATACCTTTGCAGGGATATAACAGTTCTAGGTGACCTCTTGAGCCTGGGCAATAAGGCACTCTGCTCTGAGGCAGGAAAGGCCTTTCCCTGTGCTGAGCCCAGAACCACTCATATATATTGCAGCCTTTGGGACAGGGTTAGGATCAACTTGGGCAAGTTGACATTGATGCCCAGGGAGAGAAAAAGCTGAAGGGTTCTCTCCAGAGTCAAACAAGCTGTTCTGTGGACATGGCCTTTAGGAGCCAATCATCCAGACAGGGGAAAACATACAGATCCTCCCTTCTGAGAGCTGCAGCTACTGCTGTTAAGCACTTGGTAAAGACCCCCGGTGCAGAGGACAAGCCAAAAGGCAATACTTTGAATTGGTAGTACTCGCCCTGAAAAAGAAATCAAAGTAATCTCCTGTGCAGTTGAAACACTGAGATATGCAGGTAAGCATCCTGCATGTCCAGGGAGAACAGCCAGTTGCCCTGCTTAAGAAGAGGCATCAAGCCTGGTAGAGTTACCATTCAAAATATTTTGTATTGGACATACAGATTGAGGTCCTTGAGATCTAGTATGGGCCTCAGATCTCTGTTTCTTTTGGAGACCAGGAAGTACCGGGAATAACATCCCCTCTTCTTTTGGCACCTGGGCACTGGCTCAATGGCCTTTTTGTGCTGAAGGGACAGTACCTCCCCCAGAAATGGACAGATGGGTTGGTGGTACATGGAGGGTACTGGAGGGGTCTCTGGGGGCATCTCAATGAGTTCCAGAGTGTGACCCCTCTCTATGATCTGAAGAATCTAGGCATCTGATGTGATGGTTCTCCACTGATTGAGATGGAAGGAGAACCAACCTCCAACCACCAACTCTTGGTCGGGGACAGGAAGAGGGGAGTCTAGCAAGAGACCAAGTGGAGGCAGATCCATCACCCCTAGGGTGCTTTGCTGCGGTGCCAGAAGAGAAGGAGGTGGGCAAGGTGGCTGAGGCTCTTTGCTTGCTTTGGGGCCAAGAGGCTGCTCTGCATTTGTGGGACACCTTGCAAAAAGAAGGGCACTGTCTGCTCTTGGGCTGAGTATGCTAGAGCAAGTGGACAGACTTAGTAGCCCTGCCAGATGCCCGTAGTTCATTTATGCTGTCCTGCACATCCGGTCCAAATAGCCTGTAGCCATTAAAAGGGACATTGAGCACCTTTTGCTGGACATCAGATGGGAAATCCAAGACCCTCAGCCATGAGTGCCTATGAAGGCAAATGCTGGTGGCAGCAGCCCTAGCACCAGTATCCTAAATATCGTAGATGGCCCTCAGGAGGTGCTTGCAAATATTCTCAGTATTCTGCAAGCATTTGAGAACTTCCTTTTAAGGGAACAGTCAGGAAGGGCCTGGGCTGTGACCTTTCCATTTTTCCAAGCATTATTCTGGTACTTAACCATGTGGGAGACGTAGTTTGCAATCCTTAGCACAAGGGTGGAGGAGACATATACCTTCCTGCACCAGAGGTCAGTCCTATAGGATTCTCTGTTGGGGAGAGGGAACTGAGGTGCTTGGGCACCTTAGACCTGTCATGAGCTGCCTTTATGACTACATAATCTGTTTCCAGCTGGGCAGCATAATGTGGAAGACCCTGTGGGGCATGATACAACTTTTAAGCCCTGCAGGGCATGACTGGCACCATGTCAGGCCTGTACAAAGTGGCAGTAGTGGCATTCCTTAGAGCTGGAAGGATAGGTGGAATGACCTAGTGAGGAGACTCTGGAATTTCCAGGAAGTCTACCAGATCTCTTCTGGTGGCAGCCTCCTCTTCTGTATGGAAGCTTATGGCTGAGGACAGCTGTTTCAATACATTGAAAAAGGTAGGGTCCTCTGGAGGAGACCTAGGAGTATGTTTGACAGAGTCCTCACTACTGAAGAGGCAGTGGACCTGCCAGTGGAAGGAAGCTCTTCCTCTTCTTCCTCAGGTAAGATGAGGTCAGGGTGATACTCCTCCTTGATGTTAACCTGCTCCAGCTCAAGGTCCGATTTATGAGGGAGCAATGATGGCCCATGGGGAAGCGGAAGAATTTTCAACGATGACGGTGTTGTCAATGGCAGAGGTGATGCAGGCCTATATGCACCCCACTGATGGACCAAGACCACAGTGAACTTGGTCAAAATGTCATTAAGGTTGAGGACAGAGGATTGCTGAGCCAATAGAAGGGAGTGAATGGCACAGGGTGCAATGACCCATCCAGTGGGCCCTGAAAGCCTGAGGACCCTGAAGCCCGAGGACCTGGGGAAGCATCAGGTTTGACAGGAGTAGGGTTCAATGACCCAGAGGTCGATGACTGGCCACCCTGCACAGAGAGATGAGGACAGCAGCAGGCACTGATGCAGCCGCAGCCAACAGAGTATCCCAGGATGAAGAAGAGGAGGTCATTGGGGAGCAGGAATGCCACCAGGGGGAGCGATCCTGATCTCACTCATTTTATGATGATTCCCCGAGGACTTGTCTCAGGCCTTAGAGGCCTGGGAGCTCAATGAACCCACTGGTGACTAGGAAGGATGGACCCAGGAGGACCCCTGCCCAGAACTGGCTACCTGTTGTTCCATTAGGAATTTTTTGAGAGCCTTTTTGCTTTGCTTAAGGGTGGGTTGGTTAAACGTCTGGCAGAGCTCAGAGTCAGAGACATCGTGGTCAGGCCCAAGTCAGCAGACACAGACTGAGTGTTTGCCTGTAGAGGCAATCTTCTTTCCTCAGCAGCAGTGATGGAAGAAAGAAGTTGAAGGATTAACCCTTGTCATAAACAAGGTAAAGAAATCTCTTTAGAAAAAGAGATTCTAAAAAAGCTAAATGTAAAAAAGCTGCAGGCAATAATGGTGCAAAACAACATCAGATCTTCCAGAGTGACCCATACAAACAGAGTCGATGGTGGGAAAGAATTGAGGAGGAAGTGGGGCCGGTCATGCCTTTATAGGGTTGGTGATGTCAACAGATGACATCAGTGTGGGTGACCCCACCTGTACTGCTGAAAATCTTCTGTGTGGTTTCTGTTTCACTGGCGGTGAAGTTCCATATTGGTGACCTGATAACTGAGATACCTCCGATGAAGATCTGTCTCTGTTC
Source organism: Neoceratodus forsteri (assembly GCA_016271365.2). Taxonomy (NCBI): domain Eukaryota; kingdom Metazoa; phylum Chordata; order Ceratodontiformes; family Ceratodontidae; genus Neoceratodus; species Neoceratodus forsteri. Next base: position 370,746,402 of record CM028137.1, read on the forward strand.
TACCCATTACATATTCAGCATTGTGACCTCGCTGACTATGACATCACTGCTGCTTAGACACAGACACTCAGTAGCTGCCAGGTCAGTCGCCTGCGATGTTATTACCTGTGAGTTCACAATGCTGATGATGTAGCGGTTGAGAGTTGTTTCACACATCCAGCACAATATTATCACATAGAAAACTTTCTAATGAGTAAAGGGCAAAAGAAAAATACTTCAAAAATAAAAAGTTACAACAGTCTACTTAAAATTTGTATCATTTTCCTGTCTGTCTGATTTGGTTCTACTAGCTCTTTAATTAACTTGAATCTAGAAAGAAATGCAGAAACAGTCTCAAAGCTGGAAAAAGGGGGCATCTTACAAGACAGGAGCAAAACCATGGTCTGAAGTGGTATAAAAAGAGAGTCAGAGGCTTTCCACCTTAACATGCACTGCTGCTTTAAAAAAGGAGCTTACTTTTTGAGGTTTGTTTTGCAAACTGCATGTTACTTTAGGAGGATTTAGCAGTAATACACATCTTCAAACATGCAGGTAAACTTTGTAAGACTTATTATCTGAGTGGGATACTGTTGACACAGGAGGAGCTGTAAATCATCAGGAGCTATAAAACCCCTACACGTCAGAGTGGAAAGCACAGGGAAGGGCAGGGCATGCTGAAGTGACTCTTCTACTGTCACAGAGATCCAGTTAGGCATGCACACAAGGCAGTTTCAGCTAAGACAACGGCAACGCCTTACCTCTTCTTGGAAGCCCTCTCATCTTCTACGTGCATTGAGTCCATCTGGGATAATTAATTTGCCATGTAAGTTTTTTCCCCATAATTCTTTTTTTTCAGTAAAACAATGATACTGCAACCTTCTGTTATCATGTGTGGTGCCTTTGGTCTGGACAACTGTGTATGCGTACATGACTAAGGACCACCATCCCTGTCAATTTCTTTCCTTACATGAAGGGGTTCAGGAAATTTTTTTAGTGGATGTCAAAAATGTCCATGGGTCCAAATTTGGCAGTTATTTCAGTTTTTCAGGGAAGTCAGAATATTTCCCAGGTCCCAAATTACTGAAGGCATTCTTCTAAAAGCGACAGGAAGAAGGTTCAACTCCTATTTTATATGCAAGTTTTCTTCATTTTCTTCCACTAGTCAACAGAAAGTTAATGTTTAAAGGTAGAATGCACATGAAAATTGTCCAGTGATGCCAGTGTATATCAGAGTATCAACGTTATTGTGCTCATTCGAGGCTGGCTGCTCTCGGCTGCACATTAGAAACTGGAAAATCTGGAAAGGTTTAAGGGACAAAAAAAGCGGTACTTCCAAGGAGGCCTAACTTTGTTAATTGAAGACGCGCTGGCACCATAGCATAGAGGTGCTGACACAAGGCCTGCACCCCATCATTTCAGGAGCACAACTCAACATCAGCAAGCTTTGCCATCAGCATCCATAGCAGCTCACTCTTCACAAGTAAAGGATCATGCCTCTTCCAACTGGTCTTCAAAGACCAGTGGCACTGGGGTTTGGTCTGACTGGTTCAGATTTGTGGGGTGAGACAGAAAGCAGCAAAAGACACCCAGCAAGGCAGAATGGATTGCTACCCTACCCTATGAATTCAGGGACAACATGCAGTTTCTATTGTGGCGGATCCATCAAGTTGGCAGTTAATAGTAGCAGAAGTGGTTAGATGGAGAACATCAAAGGGAAAAATGTAATAAAAAAGAGGAATCGCAACAGCCTCATTCCATATTACTGGTTGCAATGCAGCTGTTTTTACAGACCAAACAGGGAGGCCAGCGGCACTAAGAGGAGTTCTGCTGCTATTTTAGGAAGCTGATGGTGCAGAATGTCTAATCCACTTTTCCTATTTATATCTAATTTCCCCAAGAGATCTTCTTGCAGCCTGGGGTAATACATCTGGAAGTTTAATGTGACAGTTCTGCAGGGTTGTGTGTCTGAGCACTGGAAAGTTGTGGTGTTAGAAAGAAATGCTTTTTTCAGTTTATTTTGTGTCTGATTTTATTTCTTCTGTGTACAGCTTCATTATGTTTGCAAAGTAATGGTTTTATTACTCTGTTTGTCAGTAAGTGTCTGATTTCAATGCATGAGCTGTTATATTTAATACATGTTGACTGCCATTACAGTACCTCAAGTTGTTAATGTACTGCCAGAATTGTTTAGGGTTTATTTACATTTTCCAGGTGCCAGTCTGTGCTGGTGTTCCTTATTGTCACTTGGATTTTGCAATTATCTGTATTTTCCAAGAAAGCTGTTTCTGTTCTTTTGTGTTTGAATTTTTTGAGGCTTTATCACTTCACCTGATGAACTTTATTAATTTATAACTATTTTTTTTTCTTTGTGACTCCATTTCTGCTCCCTACATTCAGGGCATCTCTTGAGGTCCCATTCACAGCTCCTCAGCTCCGCCGCCTGCCTGAACCATTCTCCATGAGCTTCATTGGTTCAGGACTTCAGTCTCTCGGCCTCTTGGAGGCCGGAATCCCAAGGGGGAGGTACGGAGGAACAGCTGACATTGGATGTGTGGACTTTGGCTAGTCGCCGTCGTCTCACCCGCGGATAGGTGAATTTTCTTAATTTTTTCCCCCGAAGCTCAGACATGCAGTGACATCCTGCTCAGCATGTGCATGCTCCCATGCACACCAGAAAGACGTCCTCCGCAGCCTTAATCCCCTGCATTCTGCAGCCATGCACTGTAGTGCCTCCAGGCACCTCTAGAGGTCACCAGTGCACCGGCTTGTGGATGCCCCACCAGGGGAAGGACCACATGTCTGGGGCTTGATGGTACTCACACCCACAGCAGGGGGCTATACACAGTTATCTTGCATCTTACCTTGCCACCGGCGGTCAGGGGGATGGGGACAAGGAACACCAGAAAACTCCAGGCACCATTAACAGAGAGACCATTCACAAACTGACTGCTCACTCTTAGAGCTGGAATTAAGCAGGGAGGCAGTTTATTAAACTTTCAAAATATTGTTACATGGGTACTCAGAGGCACCATTTCATCATTCAGGCATGTATTATTTCATCATGTCATGCCTCTTAAGTTTATAATAGGATGGGCACTTGTAGTTACTATGTATGTATACAAGTAGGTTGGACTTTACAGTTACTTCAGTTACCATCCATGTAGGATTACTACCATTTACAGTTATCTGAACCTTGTATGCAGTGACCCAAACTTCATGCTAATGGCATCTTCCCCAGGCAGAGTAAAAAAAACTATCTGGTGGGTGGGGGGCAAGGGACAGTGCCTGTGCTGAAATAAAGTGCAAGCTATTAGCACATAGGAAGGGATCTGGGACCAATTTATGTCTCCCTGAAAATATTAAATGATGCCTCACTTGCACCAAATAATTATACGGGAAGGGTAGAAAGAATGAGAAGCAATCTACAAAAGCTAGAGGAATGGTCAAGGGTTTGGAAGCTTGGTTTTAATGCAAAATAATGCACATGGGACGCAGGAACCCAAGGGCGACATACCAAATTGGGTGAGTGATAGTAATGGTCACAAAACAGGAAAGAGACCTGGGGTGATAATTTCTGATGACCTGAAGGCAGTGAAACAGTGCAACAAGGCAGTGGGGAAGGCAGGTGGGATGCTGGGATGTATAGGTAGGGGAATCACCAACAGGAAGAAGGAGGTAATAATACCCCTGTACTGATCACTGGTGAGACCACACCTCGAGTACTGTGTACAGTACTGGAGGCCCTATCTCTGTAAGGATATAGATAAGGTGGAGTCAGTACAAAGGAGGGCAACAGAAATGGTGCACGACCTGCATCAAAAGCCCTATGGGGAAAGACTCAAGAAATTAAATATGCACTCCCTGGAGGAAATGAGGGAAAGGGGGATATGATAGAAACATTCCAATACCTCACAGGTATTAGGTTCAAGAAGGAAGCATATTTCAAAGAAAAAGATGCTCGAGAACAAGAGGTCACAACATGAAGATAGAAGGGGGGGATGCTCAGAGGTAATGGGAGAAAGTACTTCTTCATGTAGAGAGTTGTGGACCCATGGAACAGCCTCCCAGCATAGGTGGGGGGTGGCTAAAATGGTTACTGGATTAAAAAATGCATGAGATAAGCACAAAGGGATAGTAGTAGTAGTAAGGAGTGTATGTAGGAGGAGGGCCCGGGGACGGAGTAGCGTCATCGTTATCAATATAGGTAGGGAAAATATGGGAAGACTAGATGGGTCAGGTGGTCCTTAACTGGTGACTGCTTCTGTTTCTATAGTCGCCTACTTTGGCCAAACCAAATGGATGACTTCATTTCACAGACCAACCACTGTGGGGCTTTACTGACCCCGACTCTTACCATGCACACAGATGACATGGTGAAAACCGAAAACACTATCTCCACTTCTAAAAAATAATTACCTGACACCGTGGAGGTTCATTCGGAGGCCTACGTCACCTTACCTATCTAATTTACCGGCATTTCCCAGGAGGTGGATTCTTGTGTTTCACTGCTACTGCTGAAGTGGGATTGGGCCCACGAGAGCCCCCAGAGACCTCCTTTACAATTAGCGGATGATCACTACTATTACCACTGCTCTCAGCTATGCTTTTTCCTTTTTTTTCCATCATTTGTTTATCTCTTGAGCTGCCCCAACAGCCCCCTTCCAACTGCAGTCCTGCCCTGTCATCCAGCTTTTCCAAATCTCACCTTCCCATCATCATCCTCCGCCACAGGACTGTGAGGGGTGCCTGGTCACAAGTGCAGGGTCTGCAAGGGGTCAGTCCAGTTGTCATCCTGTAGCTGAGGGCTTTTTCCACTGATTTTCTCCTTGGGCCTACAGGATGTGCAATGGATACAATGATCGACCTACCCCTCCGCAGAGATGCCGCCAGTGCCCTGAATGTGAGTTCCCTTCCCTTCTGTTGATGTTGCGTGCATTGTCACACAGTTACCAGTGGGTGGCAGTTAGATAGCAAGCGACACTAAACCTCTGCTCCAAGGAAGGACAGCAGGTCTACTGACACTCAATCCTCCCTCACTCAGCCAGCCCCTGAGCCACCCTTATCCATTTCCGAACCCAGATTGTCTGCATGGCAGGAGGTGAGGTGCACGGTGCCTCAGCCCTCCATGCCAATGTGCCAGCCAACACCTCTTCTTAGGTATCTCTCAGGTGGGAATTAGCTGGTATACCCATAGTGGGATCAATGTTACTGGGTTCCTCCTCCATGATGGCATAGGAACCGCTTCTCTCCAGTCCTGCAGGTATGAGGAGAAGTGTAATGTCTCTCTGGTCCTACTCCTTCCTTCCATCTCTTCTCTGGTCCTGTTTAGTGGTGTCAAACTCCCCATGGCTTTTGGGCTCTGGCTGTAAGGTCCTTCTGTCCTCCTCCTCCCTATATGGTCAAGGGTCAGAGACTGGGGCTTTGAATATTCTTGTCTTGACATCAGAGACAGGAATCAAAATCTGCATTTTGGGAACCTGAGGAGCCAGGTAAAAATAATTATTTTAAAAATGATAAACAGGTCTCCTGGTTTACACTAGGCAACAGGTTATGAAATTTAAACTTGTTCAGTAGTGCCATACTGTATTATCAAACCATCAAGCAACATGATCTAGAGTGTAGTGAGGGCAGTTAATGTAATTGTCAGTGTGGTTGGCGAAGGTTCTGACTTCACCATTTTGATTTTACATATGCAATAAGTTAGCAAATGTCTGGTGAAAAGATTGTCATGCAAGTCCAACTGAATAATCCTGTTAGGTCTCTGTACAAGTATGTAGTTGATTAGGGTTATGTTTCGCTGATTTGATGTTTAAATGTATTGGCATCTCTATTTTTTTATCCATATTCTGTTTTTACCTTCCTGGCTGGCTATCCCCACAGATCTTACCCCATGGGGGGGGTGGGAGGACACATCCTCCCCTCACCGAAGTCATAATCCAGTTTGACCAGCAGGTGCTTCCTGGTGGTGAGGTGGGTGGGGGCTTGGTGCACTGAGTGTCACTGTTGCCAGCCTCACTATATTTATCTCCACAACTACTCCCTTTCCTCTAGCTTTGGTGACATGGGCTGCACATGTGCATGGAAATTCACATGTGTCCCAGAACTGTGGCTTCCCCTCCCTTGCCTCACATCTGCCACTCATACATCAACACTACCACCAGGTTTCCACTCGGTGGCCGCCAAGTGCAGAGAGGTTACACCACCCCAAACCAATACAGGAGAGCTGCCAGATGGCCGCTCAGTCCTCTCCCAGCCCTCCCCCCTTACTGACCCCCACTGATCTGAGCTTGTCCCAGACTCGGGTTGCCAGTGTGGTGAGAAGTAAGGCGCACAGAATGGGCCAGCTGGCATCTCTAGTGTGTGAGGTGTAGGCTGTCAGATAGGGTTCCTTGATTATTTTCCTTCTTATTCAGCCCATCAGTATAAAAATCACCTAATATGGCCTCTGATTTCCCATATGAAAATCCAGGACAACTCCCTCAGTATCAGCTCATGACTTCATGATGGCATAGCCTTATCATGGTATCATGACACCATCTTACTGAGAGATATGTTCACAAACTGTCACTGAAGCATAGTAACCTAAACTTAATTGAACTGTTTCAGTTTTGTTTCAAATTACTTATCTTACATTGTGCAAGTGCATTATAGTGCAGCTGACACCTCTGGCAAAACTTTGGTAAACATAATATTTGGATACAGTTCAGCTTGTATTTCATTCATCGTCTATAGGTTTGTTCTCTCCATTATTTTTTATGAAAGAAATACCACAAAAACAAAATCTCTGTCCCTTAGAGTTCATCTGCCTCTATTGCTTACTCATAGAAACACAGAAACGGAGAACTTGTCAGCAGAAAAGGACCTTCTGACTCACCTATTTTGCTCTATAACTGATTTTATTTATTTATTTTATTTTATTTATTTAAACAGCAGTTTGGAAAACCTTTGAGCCATAGGCTCATTTACAAAGGTACCTTGTCACAGTAAGACAAATGAAAATACACAGTATAACAGTAACTTAAGACATAGATACAAACAAGCTGGTACAGGTAGGATTGATGCAAACAATACCAGAGTTATATTGTCCTTAGCAGCTTAGTAGTAAGCTTTGTCATAGAGTATTGAATACTGACTTTGACTGATGGCAATTACAGCCGGTGTTAATAAGGTGGTTACGTGAGGAAGTTTTGAAGCACGATATAGTTGGAGCTTGAGATGGAGGGTGCAGTGTGTTGAACCAGGAGGGGGCCCTAAAGCTGAAGGCTCTTTGGCCGTGAGAGGTCCCAGCTCTAGGGATAACAAGAGGGTTTCCCAGAGGTCTGGTATGAACTAGTGGGACAGAGCAGCCTATGGTGGTGTGGTCAATCACTGGGGATAGCCCAAGGAGGTATTTTTTGTAAGGGTACAGGTCAGATATTTGAGGCGCTCATCAAGATCAAGTACCAGTGCTTTAGCGTACAGTAGACAGGTGTGTGTTAGCCTAGGTGCCCCAGTAATTAACCTGCAGGCCTTATTCAGAGTAGCGCGAATTGATGGAGTGCGGTCTGATCAGCAGCACCATACACCAGCAGTCCATAGTCCACTAGGGACAGGATAGAGGAGGTGACTGCGAGTCAAAGAGCCTCCGGGGGGGAGGCAGTGTTTATACCGATGTAAGATGCCCAATCGGATATTAGTGGCAGTGGCTAGGGCAGTGATGTGTCCATGGAAGAAGAGGGGGGGTCAAAATGGATCCCTAGGTATTTATAGGAGCAAACTTGTTCGAGTGGAAAAGAGGACCCAGAGTGAATGAGGAGTTTGAAGTTGCAGGACTTGTTTTGAGGATGAGTGAAGAACATGTTTTTTGTTTTTTTAAGATTTATCACCAATCTATGTTCCTTGAACCAGCCCTTGGCTTCAGCGAAGGACTTCTGCAGCGAGTCCTGGAGGGCAATAGGGTTACGAGTTGAGGCAAAGATGACTGCATCATCAGCGTACAATAGAATGTTTCCTGAGCAAGAGTGTGGAAGGGTGTTAAGGTAAAGGGAGAGTAGTAAGGGGCCCAGAATGGAGCCCTGGGGAACCCTAGAAAAGATGGGACAGATGTCTGAGTAGGTCCCATTAATTTTTGCACACTGTGAGCAGTCAGACAGATAACTGGTGCACCAGGAGATAGGCCCAGCAGCAAAACCAGAGACTAAGGGCATCAAGAAAGAGGGGTGGAGACAGTGTTGAAAGCTTTAGAGAGTCAATGAAGACTGCACCAGCCAGAGAACCAGTGTCTAAGGAGGAGTGGAGAAAGTTGGAGAACTCTAGGAGGGCTGTGTTGGTACTGTGGCCCGCTCGGAAGCCATGCTGCTCAGGACATAGGACATTGTAGATGGAGAGGTAGTCAGAGATTTGAGAGCCACCACTTTTTCTAAGGCCTTGGAGAGAGGAGAGAGAATGGAGATTGGCCGATTGTTTCCAGCCACAGTCCTATCACTACCTTTAAAGATAGGGGTGACAGTGGTGACTTTCCAGGCAGTTGGAACCTTCCCCAGGCAAAGAGAGTGGCTGATGAGGCATGTGATCGGGGCAAGGACTGTGTCTAAGACCAGCCGTAGGATACACGGATCCACGGTGTCACTGCCTGTACTGTTACTCTTGAGGGCAGTGACAAGGTGCAGCCTAAGTCCTTGGGCAGAAACATGGCAGAGGAGAAAATAAGGGTGAGAAAGATTTACGGCAGGTGCTGGGGGAGGAGGGTCAAAAAAATTTGTAGAGAGGATAGGGCTAAGGTTAGTGAATGAGGTGTTGAGGTGGTTGGCTATGAGGGCTGGGTCTGAGGAGATCACGCCATTAATGTTGATCTGGGCGGGTGGGGGTGTGCACTCCCATTTAACTGTTTAATGTCATCCCAGAAGGTTCTGGGGTTCCCCCATGAGGCAGTGAGTGAGGACCGATAGTGCTCAGACTTGGCCTTTCTGATGGCAGCAGCATGTAACTGCCTGTCACTGGGCCAGCCAGTCTCAATGGCACGGTGCCATAGGTTGTCTCTATGTTTGAGTTGGCGGATCAAAGCTGGGGTTACCAAGGGGGCATTCTGCCTTTTAGAACTGAAAGATAAAGATAAATGTTCAGATACATTTTGTGTTTTAGAAGCTTGTTTTTAGACTTTAGTCAGGTTTTTATTGTAGTCTTTGCACGTGAGTATTTAGATGGTAGAATGCTAAGAGTGAGATCACTGTTAGCAACTAGCTTATTCAAGTTTAAAAACGTCAGAGCCATCCAAAAATCCTCAGCTGTTTGAATCAAAACTAGTTTGAATGAAAGTATGCTCACAAAGAAAAACTTGCCCTGGCTTCATAGTTAGCACCCCATTTAAGTGAATGGAATAATTTGCACCTTTTCTCCCATCTTTTGTTTCAGTCTGTGTGGCAACAAAATATTTTCTGATAGACTGCTTCAGCACAAAACAAATGTTAAGTGTTTAAGTGTACTTAGGCTTGGCCAGTGGATTTTGAAACCAAGCAAGACAAGGATTCAGAAGGAATCAGTGTCACATATGTAACCTTTCTGCAAATGGGGGTTCCCAAAAGTCTCCTAGGAGCTGGCTAAGTGCTCCCCGTCGGAATGGTGTTCGGCGTTTAAGCCGTTTTTCTATGAGTGCTTTTAGAGCCTCTGGTACTGTCTCTTTAAGAATTGCCTGCTCACAGGTTAAATTAGTTGGAATGGGGGGGATTGTGTAGTTAATGCTCGAATCCCGCCCTGAGCTGCCGTCTAATCGCTCCGTTTCTGCAGTCACTAAGAGCGCAGAGGGAGCCTAAATGACAGGTGCAACTGTTTGCCTGACCAGCTAGAGTATTAAGTAGAATGCAGTTTGTCTAACTTGCCTTTCTTGCAGTTGGGACTTTGTGTGTTTTGCCTTTCCATTTTGGATCTGAACTGCTGAATGGATCCAATCAGCACACGGGGGCCTCCAAAATGGAGTTTGATCGGACCGAACAGAATCAGGACTCTCTTGGGAGCCGGCTCATCATGAGGAGATATGGCTAGTAATTCAGGGAAGTGAAGTTCTGGATCTTGGCACCTATTTGTACCAATGGAAAGAGTTCTGAGTGATTGACAGCTGAGTCCACCAATTGGACTGGGTGGCGCATGAAGGGAATGCTCTGCCTTGTATCTGGTCAGATCAGATCCATTGTGACTGTGATAAGAGAAGGAGTGCTGAGCTTCTGTGCTGTATACGTTTCACATGGGAAGCACGTGGAAGGCCTAAAGTTGAGCTGTTGTGCTGCCAATTTAATTTGGACTGAATCTGAGACTGTATAGAGAGGAAGAGGCTGAAAGAATGGAAACCAGGCTCACCCTTTAGAAGACTGGAGAAATTGTTGAATCGCGCTTGGTCCATCAGGAAGGTGAAGCTGCAGCGTGAACTCCAGGATTTAGCAGTAAGTGCGATCGGGACCTGAAAGCAGCTGCCTGGTATAGTAATTTCCTTTACATATAAATGTGTGGAATGCTTGTGAGGAACAGCTAAACGGGTTTTCTTGTCCCCATGTGGTATAGACTAAAAGCCAAATGAATGTATGCAAACTGAATCCGTCTGCTGATCAGAGCTGTGTGCCTGGCTTGTAGAAGCTCATCTCCCTGCTGTGTGTGCGTCTGGCCATCCAGAACCACCATCTGCACCAGGTTTTCAGAAGGGAGTATTGTGTGCACTAATCAGGGCATCCCCTGTGACCAATTATCTATCAACAGTGTTTCATCTGATTTCCTTTTCATCATTTCTTCAAAGACTGAACCATCCAGCTCCGGATTACAATTGCGAGTTGTGCATATTTTTCTCTACAGGGGCCCCATCCATCTACACCTGCCAGCCAACCCTGGGCAACGGACCTGGCTAGCCCCCAATCTGGGTACCCAGAGTGTGACTTTTTAGACCCTGTAATGTGCACAGTACTGTGATCTTATGCCACCAATTAACCTGATCTCCCCCTCCCATGTTATTGTCCCCTAAATAAACCAGATTTTGATGTTGTTAAACTTTAAACTATCTGAAGTGTCAATACCTACTTATCAAGTATTGTAGTGGTTGGTGTATATAGGTTAACCTTATTTTACAGGGGGTACTCAGAGACAAACCTCAGAATCAGTCTCGAGGGTAAGTGGTACTTTACAGTATGATTGAACAGTGTATATATGTGGGGTATTAGGACTGTAACTTCTGTGCATTGTGTGACCCACTAGAAGGGATAAAAGGGGGTCACAGTATCCCAGAGGGCTGTGACCAAGCTAGTCTACTCACTACAAACCCTGACCTCTAGGTGGAGGCACCCATCATAGAACCTAGGCCCCTCAACCTGTCCGTAGTCAAGCAGGCAGGGGTAGTAGCCCTTGGGATAGCACCACCTGGGGGTTACATCTTGGAGACACTGCTGGGATTAGCACCCTCTAGTGGCCTGGTGAGGGAAGTACCCCATTATGTCTAACTTAAGGGAGAAAATGGAGGGGAGTACCACGGCCAAGGTAAAACTCAACCCCCTTAAGATGATGGTACACAAATTGATGGGGTGGTGTGAAGCTGAGGAAATGGAATCCCAAAAGGCTGTTTTATTGCTGGATGTCCCTTTGGGGATTAAAAGCGCTGACATTGTCTCTACTGTAGAACATGTCAAATGTTTGGGCAAGGTGGAAGTAAAAGGGTGATATGCTAACTTGCTCGAACAAACCCTGTAAGTGCTGCTTTCATGCTGTATTCCGATAGACCCTAAGAGGGTTCCCCCTGTGAATTTGCCCAAAGGTGCCCAGAAGGGATGGAGGGTTATTCACACATGTAGTGGTTTGGCCACCCCGGGTGGGTCCTCTTGTACTAATAGCTTTAAGGAAAAACTGCTCAAACTGTTAGTCGTAGAAGGGAGAACCACTCAGGAACTGGTCAAAGTATTAGACATCTCGGGCGACCACACTCCCCTGCCTTCCCCAGATACATCTCCCGGGGCCTCTAAGAGCTCCATACTAGCCCCACCCCCATTGTTTATTCCCCCCATTCAACTGGATTCCTATCAGAGATTGAGACTCTTCTCCAGTACTGTTCCAGTGCCTTCAGGGGAAGATGATTTGGAGACCTGGATGGACTATGCTACCCCTTTAGTACAAGAGTGGCAGTGCTCCGAGGGGGAAAAGAGAAAATGGTTAATGGAAAGTTTGAGGGGTCCTGCACTGGAAGCCATTCGATTCCTGTGGGCCACTAGTCCAGAGGCCACTACAGCAGAATATCTTTCAGCATTAGAGGGGGTATTTAGCAGCACCGAAACTGGAAAGGATCTATTGTGGAAGTTCAAGTCAGCTAAACAGTGGAGGAATGAGAAACTGTCTACTTTGTTACCAGAATGGAAAGGGCTTTGCCAAAGGCCCACTGAAAAAGGAGAGTGTCTGCCCAAGCGCTAAACCAGGTCCTATTAGACCATATATTGAAATCAGCAAGATTTTCAAGTGTAATATTGCTGAAACTCAAATTTCAAGACAGGAGGGCCGACCCTCCCAAGTATTGCCACTTGATGTGTAGTTAATGCTCGAATCCTGCCCTGAGCTGCCGTCTGATCGCTCTGTTTCTGCAGTCACTAAGAGCGCAGAGGGAGCCTAAATGACAGGTGTAACTGTTTGCCTGAAACCAGCTAGAGTATTAAGTAGAATGCAGTTTGTCTAACTTGCCTTTCTTGCAGTTGGGACTTTGTGTGTTTTGCATCTCCATTTTGGATCTGAACTGCTGAATGGATCCAATCAGCACAAGGGGGCCTCTAAAATGGAGCTTGATCGGATCAACCATAATCAGGACTCTCTTGGGAGCCGGCTCATCATGAGGAGATATAGCTAGTAATTCTGGGAAGCGAAGTTCTGGATCTTGGCGCCTATTTTCACCAATGGGGAGAGTTCTGAGTGATTGACAGCCAAGTCCACCAATTGGACTGGGTGGCACCTGAAGGGAATGCTCTGCCTTGCGTCTGGACAGATCAGATCCGTTGTGACTGTAATAAGAGAAGGAGCGCCGAGCTTCTGCGCTGTATAAGTTTCTCGCGGGAAGCACATGGAAGGCCTAAAGTTGGGTTGTTGTGCTGCCAATTTAATTTGGACTGAATCTGAGACTGTATGGAGAGGAAGAGAGGCTGAAAGAGTGGAAACCAGGTTCACCCTGTAGAAGACTGGAGAAATTGCTGAATCGTGCTCGGTCTGTCAGGAAAGTGAAGCTGCATCGTGAACTCCTGGGTTTAGCAGTAAGTGTGATCAGCACCTGAAAGTAGTTGCCTGGGGAGAGATGGGGCACAAGACCCGGAGGAGCAGGCTGAGGTACTAAATGAGTACTTCACCTCAGTTTCACCAGGAAAATGGGGATGCTGCATCATACATGGGAGGAGACAGAGATAATGAGGGAGGGGGACCCTTACCGATCGGCAGGTCTGGGGAGAGGGAGGCATCACTGGCAGGTGGGGAGGGGCTAAGCAGGAGAAGAGGTACAGAAGTGGAAATCACAGCAGAGAGTGAGGAAGCCCTCAGCTCCCTTAAGACGGAGAAAGCACCGGGGCCGGATAAATTACATCCTAGAGTGCTGAAGGAACTTGCAGATGTCCTGAAACCCCTGGCAGAGCTTTTCACCATCTCTCTGAGGACAGGGTGGGTGCCCCAAGACTGGAAGGTGGTGCATGTAGTGGCTATCCACAAGAGGGGATCAAGGGAGGTGGCAGGGAACTACAGGCCTGTCAGCCTGACATCGGTGGTGGGCAAGGTGATGGAGGGCATTGTCAAGGAGAGGCTAGGGGGACCTGGATAAGTCAGGGTGCCTGGACGATAGACAGCATGGATTCACCCCGGGGAAATCATGTCAGACAAACCTGGTGGAGTTCTATGACTGGGTGACAAGTGCCTTGGACCTGGGTAGACCAGTGGACGTCCTCTTTCTAGACTTCAGCAAGGCATTTGACTCTGTTCCTCACGTGGGCCTGTTGGATAAGCTAGGAGAAATGGGGTGGGAAACCAGATGATCAGATGGATAGGCAGTTGGCTCCAGGACCCGGACCCAGAGGGTCGTGAGTTGGTGGGATAGTCTCATCCCCAAGGAGGGTCATTGGTGGGGTCCCACAGGGATCAGTCCTTGGGCCCCTTCTGTTCAACGCCTCGTATCTGACATAAGGACAGGAATCAGGAGTGAGATGAGTCTCTTTGCAGATGACTCAAAACTGGGGCAGTGGTGGATGGGGTGGAGGGAGGGTGACCCTGCAGGGGACCTGGAGGCTCTGGAAAGATGGTCTAGAAAGTGGAAGCTGAGGTTCAATGCAGGAAATGCAAGGTACTCCACCTGGGGCCAGAAACCCAGGCCAAGTGTACACCTTGGGGGAAATACTACAAGTCTCAATGGCTGAGAGGGACCTGGGGTGGTGGTGGATGTCAAGATGAACAACTCTGAGACTTGTAGGAGGGCAGCAGCCAAGGCCAACAGGATGCTGGGATGCATCGCTAGGGGGATCACCTCCAGAAGGAGGGAAGTGATACTCCCTCTGTATAACTGCTTGGTGAGGCCGCACCTGGAGTACTGCATGCAGTTTTGGAGGCCACACTTAAAGAGGGACATTAACCTCCTGGAGAGGGTCCAGAGGAGGGCAACCAAAATGATTTGGGGCTTGGGTGACAGGACCTATGAGGAGAGGCTCGAAGAGCTAAATATGTACACATTGGAAGAGAGAAGGGACCGGGGGGACATGATAGAGGTCTTCAGGTACATGAAGAGGGTAAATAGGGGAGGAACAGTCAGGGTGCTTCGAAGAAAGGAGGAAGGGGCCACTAGAGGGCATGGGTGGAAGCTGGAGGGGGGAAGATTCAGGGGAGAAAGGAGGAGGTGCTACTTCTCTGAGAGGGTGGTGGAGCCATGGAATGCACTACCTAGGGGGCTGGTGGAAGGAGAGACAGTGGAGGGGTTCAAGAGGGGGTGGTACAGGTACAGGGGAAGGGTTCTGGAAGCAAAATCCAATGCAGCAAGAATATCCAGAACTGGGAAGGGAGAAGCCAGAGAAGGCGAGGGGGACAGCAAGGTCAGCTCCCAGGGTGGGGGCTGACCAAACGAGCAGACACGAAAGACCATTAGGCCTATTCTGCTGGCATTTTAGTATGTTAGTATGTATAGTAATTTCCTTTACATCTAAATGTGTGGAATGCTTGTGAGGAACAGCTAAATGGGTTCTTTTGTCCCCATGTGGTATAGACTGAAAGCCAAGTAAATGTATGCAGACTGAACCTGTCTGCTGATCAGAGCTGTGTGCCTGGCTTGTAGAAGCTCATCTCCCTGCTGCGTGTGTGTCTGGCCAACCAGAACCACCATCTGCACCAGGTTTTCAGAAGTGGGTATTGTGCGCACTAGTCAGGGCATCCCCTGTGACCGATTATCTATCAACAGTGTTTCCTCTGATTTCCTTTTCAGCGTTTCTTCAAAGACTGAGCCATCTGGCTCCAGATTACAATTGGTTGTGCATATTTTTCTCTACAGGGGCCCCATCCATCTACACCTGCCAGCCAACGGACCTAGCTAGCCCCCAACCTGGGTACCCAGAGTGTGACTTTTTAGACCCTGTAATGTGCACAGTATTGTGATCTTATGCCACAAATTAACCTGATCTCCCCCTCCCATGTTATTGTCCCCTAAATAAACCAGATTTTGATGTCGTTAAACTTTAAACTGACTGAAGTGTCAGTACCTACTTATCAAGTATTGCAGTGTTTGGTGTATGCTGGTTAACCTTATTTTACAGGGGGTCCTCAGAGACAAACCTCAGAATCAGTCTCGTGGGTAAGTGGTACTTTATGATTGAACAGTGTATATATGTGGGGTATTGGGACTGTAACTTCTGTGCATTGTGTGAGCCACTAAAAGGGATAAAAGGGGATCACAGTATCCCAGAGGGCTGTGACCAAGCTAGTCTACCCTCTACAAACCCTGACCTCTGGGTGGAAGCACCCGTCATAGAACCTAGGCCCCTCAACCTGTCTGTAGTCAATCAAGCAGGGGTAATAGCCCTTGGGATAATGCCACCTGGGGGTTACACATAAAACCCTTGACCTACCTTGCACTGTATTGTTTCAGCCAAACTCAAGTCTGCATGCAAAATTGTCAATATATTTGAGAGTATTTTATTTAAAATGTTAATACTTTTTACACAGTTCAATATAAAAACTCAAAATTTGCAAGAAATTGCAGAACATGTCAGTTTTTGCGGATAATGGTGAAAATTGCGGAATCCACAAAAAAATTGCGGGTGCAATTTTCCAGTGGCCCTGCTCATGACATGGCCTTATCATGGTATCATGACACCATCTTACTGAAAGATATGTTCACAAACTGTCACTGAAGCATAGTAACCTAAACTTAATTGAACTGTTTTAGTTTGGTTTCAAATTAATTATCTTACATTGTGCAAGCGCATTATAGTGCAGCTGGCACCTGTGGCAAAACTTTGGTAAACATAATATTTGGATACAGTTTAATTTAGTTTATTGTTCTAGGAATTACTATCTTTGAGCCAGAGGCTCTTTTACAAAGGTTCCACGTCAATTAGGTACAGTACAAAATAGGTTACATAGATAACACTACAATTTGTGCTGTGTCAAGAGCGAGAAAACATATACAAATATACAGTTCAGCTTGTATTTCATTCATCATCTATAGGTTTGTTCTCTCCATTATTTATTATGAAAGAAATACCACAAAAACAAAATCTCTATCACTTAGAGTTCATCTGCCTCTATTGCTTACTCATAGAAACACAGAAACGGAGAACTTGTCTGCAGAAAAGGACCTTCTGACTCACCTAGTCTGCTCTATAAAATTCTCTGCCTACTGTGTTACAATAGACCCTACTTGATCTCTGGCTCCCCCTCCCCTCAAGCCCTACAAACAAGATTCCATTGTGCCTGTCCTATGCATGCTTGAATCCCACTGCCATTTTGGCACCTACCACCTCTTCTGGGAGTCTGCTCCAGTCATCCACTACCCCCTCTGTGAAGTTGTACTTCCTTGTATTCCCTCTGGGCCCCCCCATTCCAGCTTCAAATCATGGCCCCTTGTTCACGTGCACCTCTTCATATGAAAGATCCTACCTTGCTGTACCCTGTTGATACTCTTGATGTACTTGAATATGTCTATCATGTTTCCCCTTTCTGTTCTATCCTCTAGAGAGTGCCTATTTAATTCCTTGAGTCTTTCCTTGTAGGACTTCTGTTGCAGACCATGTATCATTTTAGTTGCCCTCTGCTGTGCTGCCTCCACTCGATCTATGTCCTTCTTGAGATGTTGCCTCCAGAACTGGACACAGCACTCCAGGTGAGGTCTCATCATTGATCTATACAGGGGTAATAACACCTCCCTCTTTCTGCTGGCGATCCCCCTCCCTATGCACCCCAGCATCCTACTTGCCTTCCAACTGCCTTTTCACACTGCTTTGCTTCCTTCAGGCAGGTCATGCAATATGATGATTCCGAGGTTCCTTTCCTGTTTTGTTATTGTCACCTCTTCCCCCCAAAAATGGTATGTTGCCCCTGGGTTTCTGTGCACCAAGTGCATAATTTTGCACTGTTTGGCATTGAAGCCCAGTTGCCATACCCTACACCATTCTTCTAACTTCTTTAGATCCTCTCTCGTTTTCTACCCCCACCCTGGTGTGTCCACTCTGTTGCAGATTTTTGTGTCATCTGCAGACAGGCATACTTTCCTTTCCAGCCCCTCTGTGATATCACAGATGAAGACATTAAAGAAGACTGGTCCCAGAACTGACCTCTGTGGTACCCTGCTTGTTACCCTGCCCTCTTCCAAATTAACCCCATTTACCACCACTCTCTGGCTTCTGTTAGTTAGCCAGCCTTGTACCCACTTAGTCACCTTTGGACCCACTCCTAGGCTGCTTAGCTTGTTTACAGTTGTCTGTGTGGGGCAGTGTCAAATGCCTTACTGAAATCTAAGTAGGCCACATCCACT
This sequence comes from Neoceratodus forsteri, assembly GCA_016271365.2. Taxonomy (NCBI): domain Eukaryota; kingdom Metazoa; phylum Chordata; order Ceratodontiformes; family Ceratodontidae; genus Neoceratodus; species Neoceratodus forsteri. The sequence continues at coordinate 370,764,358 of CM028137.1, forward strand.
GCCCTTCCCTGATCCACTTCTCTGGTCACCCAGTTTATTTATTTAGCTTTTGTTTACTGGGTAAGTACACTAGACAAGTATTATGCCTATTTTCAGGAACGACCCGGGAGAGTACAACATGGGGAATACAGATAAGGTACAACAAGGATGGATAGTATATTACATTAAATAAGAAAACGTGAGAAAAAAATATACAGAATCAACAATAGTACAACAATAGTACAACGTATGGGAAGAAATACATAGTTGACAATAGGAGGAACTATATAGGAGTGAAGTACTATCCACAGTGCAGATTAGTAACATAAAACTTATATTTTATAGTATGCAAAACCTGGGAACTAGCAGGCTCAAGTGGCAGATTATATATAGGTCATCAGTTTTTTAAGACATATGAGTCGGCAGTACCAGAATGCTGGGGAGTAGGCAGTAACACCAATACTTGGGAGTAGGCAGAACAACCCATGTCCATAGAGCAGTGCTGTGGACACAGAAGATGCCCACAAATTGGGAAAAATGAGTAGCTGAGAATATAGTAGATATTAATCAATCTAAGCTATGGAAAGTATCAACAACTTTGCAGTTGAAGAAATCAATCAGGTTTGTCTGGTAGATCCCCCGTGAATCACGCTGCCTCAGATAATGCAATCCATTTGTAACAAGGTATTCCACAATCCTTTCATTTAGTAGTGCTTCCTAACTTTTCCCACCACAAGTCAGGCTTAGGCACAGGTCTATACTGTAGTTCCCTGGCTCTCCCTATTCCTACTCTTGTGAAGCGAGACCACATTTGTTCTCTTCCAGTCCCCTAGGACTTCTCCCTTATCCAATAATAGATAGAAATGAGCAGTCACCAGTGCAATGAGCTCCTTCCTGAATTCTCTCAGTATTCTGGGGTGCAATCTGTCTGGACCCATTGCCTTATCAACTTTTACACTCTATTTGATATTATATTGCTCTGTTGTGACATCACAGTCTGCTAACATAGCAGAGTATTATGACATCCGGCTGGGAAGAAGTAATTGGGCTGATGAACCCTCAAGGAAAAAACAATCCTGTTTTCATGCATATGATCTCGGGAGGGAAAAAAATCATGGGGATTAGAAATACAGAGCTAATGAGAAATATAAGCTGCTTTATATCATGTTTTTTAAAGTTCTTCTTGAGACGCTGGTGGCTCTTTAACTAACACAAGCAAAACTGGGCAACCAAAAATGTTAAAACTGTGGGCAGAGCCTGCCTGGTGGCATGGTAGTAGCACTGCTGCCTACCACTCCAGTGACCTGGGTTCGAGAGTGAACTGAAATCATCAGGGATCAGCCAGGAGTAGTTGAGATGATCAAGCATTTAGAGGATTGTTCCCCTTTCCTGGGAAGAGTGGGTTGCATTTCCAGCAGTGTACCTAACACCCAGTAGAGGACTGGTGTCAAGGCAGTAGGGAGTCCCATTGGGACGGGGGGGGGGGGTTCGGCAAGGCAATGAACATTATTGCACACTGATGGGTCCGGGAAAATATAATAGGTAAAACACACTGGGCATGAGGGATGAAAGATGGCCTACCACCACTGACCATGCACCCACACCATATCCTGCTTTCGGGAGGCATGGGCACATCTATCCCAACCCCACCACAAAGGGTAAGTCAAGGAACAGAAGGGGAGTAGGACCAGGAGATCTTGAATGACTGGGTTGGGGTGGTCTGTCAAGTTGGGGCTGGCTGGAAAAGATGGGAGGATTAATCTGAGGGCATTTGCAGAGCTGTAGGCAATGTTGGTAGCAGCAAAGGAGGAGATATCCCAACTGCATCCCTAACTCAGCTGGAACCCTAGGACAAACCTAGTGCACCCATTCCTCCAGCGGTCCAATGGCCTGGGGGGCTGGAGTTTAGAAGGAAGGGGAAGGGGTGGCAGGGGCAGTCACATGGACATTGTTCAGGCTCACCATAGCCTTTTTTTCGCATAATACTTTTTATTGTTTTCAAAGATTGATCAGTACAAACAATCAAGCAAGGAAATGAAAGAGAATAAACAAAAGTCATGAACAGAAATATAAAAACATAACAGTAAATTATAAGTCTTTAGTATCAAACGGTATATCTATTTTAAATAAGAGCTAGACCATAATGTCCTACTAATACAATTAAACTTTTTATGCAACTTTTTTTATGTTTGCTTGCGCGCAGCGCAAGAAACATATTGCGGCAGCTTGGTTCCGAAGCAGGTTCTGGAGGTGCAGCACTATTGAGGCCAATACCGGCATGGCATTTTGGGGCATGTGTGATGTCCACCAATAATGGGGGACACAGCCAGTGATACTAGTTTGGAACCTTGCCACCAACTTGTGAAAAAATAGCCACTGCAATCAGGGGCCACCTCGTCATTGCAGCATCAGCCATTCGCTGCAATGAGGGAGTGACCCGTCATTGCAGGGCGGGATCTTGCAGCCCTGATATTGTTTGTGAACATGGCAGCAGCTTGCCACCTGTTCACAAACAATATTAAACCCCTCCCCTGCCGAGAGGATGCCCAATCCCCAGGCAATATGTGCCCCCCCAACACATTTGTTTGCCGAGGAGGGGCCCAATCCCCATCGGCAGCAGTGCCCCAGATGTATGTTGCCAACAGAGGAGCCCGCACCCCGTCAGCAGTATGTAACGCCCCCCCCGCTTTGCTTGTCTGCCGACAGGGTGCCCAATCCCCGTCGGCATAATGTCCCCCATTTGTTAGTAGTCATCAGTCGAACTTGAATGTACAACAAAATTTCTGTTGTGCCGGCTGGAATGCCCAATCCTCCATCGGCTACAGTGGCATCCCCAAAAAGACTTAGTTGGCAGGCTGGGAGCCCACCCAAGCATGCCACATTGCCCTGTAAATAAAAAAACATCCCGCAATGTCTTTTTTTTTACCTGTAACAAAGGAAGCGGTCCCCCGGTGGCCTCCCTGGCCCCCTTCCCACAACCCACACTCACCCACTGCGCACCCTGCCTTCCCACACCATCCCTCACCCCATACTTACCTCCCAAGTCTGGTGCAATGATCTTCGGTGGACCGGGAACACGTCTGCACTCTTCAAAGCTGACCATGAACTGAGGAAATGCCGGTAAGCTGTATAATGGAATAAATAAGTTTTTTCAACTTTGATGCATATCTCAGGCATTTTTTTGAATTTTGCCACCAAATTTTCAACATGGGGTTTGTGGGACCCCTCCTCATGAATTCTATCACTGTCTTGGTGTTAATCGGCCCTGGAAGGTGATTTTGTGTTCACTGCATGGAATCAACTTTCAGGACCAATTAATGAAATGAAAGTGCCAGTGTTCATGAGGTGGGCTCTCAAAAAGCCTATGTTGCAAATTTGATTGGAAAAATCCAAAACATTACTGTTTAATGAGCGTGCATTGCGCAGTTGCTACGCACACTCGTAACTTTGTGAATTTGCAATATTTTAACCCAGATTTTCAACATAGGCATTTTTTCAGACCTTCTTGTGAACAGTACAGCTGTCATTTTCACACCCTGGATGAAATGTGTTTTTGCACTTCCAGTGCAGAATAGCGTAGTCGGTGTGGGAAATCAGTGTTCAGCACAGATTAAGAAACTGACAGTGACACTGTTCATGAGCAGAGGTCCTAAAATGTCTATGTTGAAAATTTGGTGATAATACTCCGTAAAATGACTGTGTTACGAGCATGTGTTGCGCTGTTCCTACGCACGCTCATAAGTTTGCGAATTTTCAATATTTTCACTCCAGATTTTCAACATTGCCATTTTACCACACCTCCTTATGAGCAGTATAGCTGTCATTTTTCACATCTTGCCCAAAATGTGTTTCCGCGCATGTAGCGGAAAATGGCATAGTCAGTGTGCGAAATCAATGTTCGGGACAGATTAAGAAAATCACAGTGACACTGTTCATGAGCAGAGGTGTTACAATGGCTATGTTAAAAATGTGATGAAAAAAGTCCATAAAATGACTGTGTTACGAGCGACCATTACGCAGTTTCCACGCACCCTCATAAATTCATGGATTTCTAATATTTTCAGTCCAGATTTTCACCACTGGCATTTTTCACACTTCCTTATGAACAGTATAGCTGTCATTTTTCACACCATGGCTGAAATGTGTTTTCGCAATTCCAGCACAGAAATGCATGGTTGCTGTGGGAAATCACTGTTCGGGACAGATTAAGAAAATCACAGTGACACTGTTCATGAGCGGAGGTTCCAAAATGCCTGTGTTGACAATCTGCTGTAAAACATCCCCAAACTAATTGCATTACAGGTGTGCGTTGAGCAGTTTCTACACATACTCATGACTGCACCAGTTTTTTTTAATATTTTCACTGCAGATTTTCAACTTTGCCATTTTTCCCACCTCCCCATGAACAGTACAGCTGTCATTTTTGACTTCCTGTTTGAAATGTGTTTTCGCACCTGTGGTGCCAAATGGAGTAGTCGCTGTGCAAAATCAGCTTTCAGCTAATAAACTGATATTGCCACTGTTCATAAGGTGGGGGTCACAAAAAACCCATGTTGAAAATTTTGAGTGAAAATGCCAGTGAATGCCTGAGACATTAGGGTTTCTGACCATAACACCCAACCCTGTAGAGATTGACAGGCATCACGGGTGTGACTTGGCATTCTCGCCTGTAATGCTCATACCATTCCACACTCTGCAGCCAGTGAGAGGCATCGAGGTGTGCCTTGGACTCTTCGGCCCCAGAGTTCACCCCATTCTCCTATACAGCATCCATTTCACTGTATTTCCTGATGGAATGGGGTGAGCATAAGGGCCAAAGACCCCAAGGCACACCGTGACACTTGTCAGTGTCTGCAGGGTAGGGTGTGGTGAAATGGCGTGGCTGTTATGCCTGATGACCCAAAGGCACACCCCAATGCCCGTCAGTCTCTGCAGGGTGGTGGCAGGGCTGGCTTCAATTCAATACTTTACTGCCATTCCTATTATGCAGCTCTCTAACTCCTACACTACCAATGCCAATGCCAGCAAGCAAACATTCGGCATTGACAAATGTTTGTTTTTAAATGTGGTATACTGGGCCTGCACCCTTACTAGAATAGTTTTCTTTAAACATAAGTGAAACAAAGATTGTAGGAATAAAAGGAAACATACATGACTAAAACTAAAATCCTGACCGTCCTTTTATAGACCACATTTTACTGATAATCCCAACATCTACTACAACGACCAGAGAGGAGCCCAGATATCGTGCAGTGTCTAGTTTATCAGATAAAGAATAGCATATTCATTCACAAAGAAACACCATCTTATTGTACCACTCTGCAAATGTATGCCAATGGCTTTTGCCATCTTTGTAGTAAGAGCTCTTTAGGAAAGAGGCCTGGAAGATCCAGATTTCCTGATGTTTATTCAGTTTTAGAAATTCTGGATAAATTCTTAATAGAAAGATTACTGGTGACTGGGGAAGGACTTATCCTGTGACTAGATTACAGATGGACTGTACTCTATTCCATATTGCTTTGATTTTAGGGCAGTACCATAGCATGTGTGCCAAATTGGCATCCTATTTTTCAAACTTCAAACAATTGCCATCCCCAGTTAACCCCATGGTATTCAGTTTTTCCAGGCAAAGATAGTATCTGTGTAGGGTTTTGAATTGAAGCAACCTACCTCGTAATTCTTTGTGAGTTCTGATGGCCATACCCCAAGTGGAGTGCCATTCCTCATCACTTATATCAGCACAAAGCTCTTCCTCCCACTTCTGTTTGGCCTTGATGGTTAGACATGTAGAAGATTTTTATTTTATTTAGTTTTTGTTGACTAAGTAAGTGCACTAGACAAATCCTGCCTATTTTCAGGCACGACCCGGGGGAGAGGGATACAGATGAATGCCAACTGACCTTGAACCGGATTAAGCTGTTGGTGATATTTTTAGTGAATGAGGGAATTCAGGACACCATGGAAATTTCCTACTCTGCTTCCTGTGAGCAGAGGGACCCTTGCTGGTGACTCCAAGATGGCTGCTGTTCCAGATGGAGATGCGGTGGAACTGATAAGTATGGATGTATCAGCAGAGGTATCCAGGGATACAGAAGCAGCGGCTGGGGAGCACCCAAGGGGTGGCCAGCTTATCGCCCGTGAAGATATTATTAGCATGAATCATGGAGAAATGCTTAATTTGGAACAAAAAAACAGTGTCTTGAGGAAGAATTAGGGAGAATCAATCAGCAACTTGATACTGCGCTGGTACAGAGCGAGGAAGACCAAAAAAGAAAACGTTCAGCAGTTTCCCCTATGTCAGACACCTCTTTGGGTCCTAATGGCTGTTCTGCCTCTGCAGAGCCTGTCACTCTACTTCCTGGTCAGGAAGAAAGGCTCCCACGACATGACTGGAGTGAGGGAGATGTCGTCATTTGGTAGCCAGGAAAGCGCTCCTTTCAGCAAGATGGACGTCCCCCTCCAGTGGAATATGGAAATCAGACCTGGTTTGTTTACCATTTACAGCAGCAAATTCATCAGTTTCTCCCGTTTTGGCTTCAGGACGGTCTCTAGTTCTTTCAGGTACTGTTTGCACAGGGGACTCGACGCTACAGCAAGGGGAAGGGGTAGAAATAGAACTTCCACAACCTGAACAGGGGTTTCTTCTCCAGATGGAAGGGCAGTTTTGGATACAGGACCCCCCTCAACCTATGAGAGTCACTTTCATAATACCATTGATCTAGCAAAACGTAGGAATTCAGTGAGATTACGATATGTGGGTCATAAGGAGCTGGCACCAGATCGCTTTCATGTGGGGAAAGTTTTATTTAAACAGTCTTTGGTTTTTTTCCCCTTCAGATGTCTATGGTTTGATTCATGCACCAGGAAAAAGTACTTTTGACATTACTTGCCGGACTCTGGCTTTGCTGGAAAAATTCTGGTGTAGATTTTCTAATTTAAAAACCAACCCACTATGGGTAGACTTTATTATAATACCCTTAACTAAACAACCTTTTTGGGTTATTACTATTCTTTTTCGTAATGAAGGGGTAAATATAACTGACGTGGTATACTGGCTAGAAAAACGATGTACTAGTCAGGGCAATCCTTCCCCCATTATGGATGATGAAGGATTTTGGACTGGGGGTTGGAAGTTTAAAATTAAGATACACCAAACTGATCAGGATGTTATCCATTTGCCTAACTGTTTTTTCATAGGTTGTGATAAAGGTTTTTTGTTTTACCCTGGGCAACCTAGGATGTGTTTTAAATGTGAGTCTACCAGGCACATTAGCACAACATGTGAAGTGTTGAAATGTACTTATTGTGGGGAATTGGGTTATGTCAGTGCACATTGTTTCCAAGACCCTAAATGTAATCTTTGTGATGAGGTAGGTCATGTTTTTACTGATTGTCCTTGGGCGGCCAGAAATACAGAAAATGCAGATTTTGGGGTCCAAGATTATTATATTAAAGAAGCTATCTCCCCTACAGTCTTTTCTGGGCCAAAAACCCCTGGTAGTAGACAAAAGCAGCAGGTTCCTGGAGATGGAACTCCTCCCCATTTCATCAGATACCCTGCCTGGTTTTTTTTTAGCTCAGTCCACTTCCCAGATAGGTATAGATGGGCCTCTCCTTCCAGTAGATCCTTTACCTAGTTCCCAAGAATTTGTAGTGGTTCGTCCCAAGAGACAAAGGGTTCTAGGCCAAAGGTTCTAGAAAAACAACAGAACACTTGGAGGATATAAATAATTATGAGGTTTTAAGGGATGTCTCCTCTGATCAGGATGCAGAAAATGCTATAGTGGAAGGGAGTCAGCCTCTGGGTGGAGATTTGTTGGATCCCAGTGGATTGTTGGTTGGTACTCCAGGGCCTAAAGCTAGTGGCAGGGTTACTCGAGCCTCTAGCAAAGTAAAGTGAATGTCCCTGGGTTTAGATTTTTATGACTACTTCTCGGTATCAGTTTCAAATTGCATCATTGAATGTGAATAGCATCCAGTCTGAATTTAAAAGACTTGATACATATGGGCTTTTTTTAAGATCTGAGTTGGATTGTGTTTTTTTTTCAGGACATTCGTTTGCATTCCCCATGTCTTCTGGAGGCAGCTTCTGGAGGTTGGTTATGGGGGAGATAGTTATTGGTCTCAGGGGTCTGAGCAGTGTTCTGGGGTGGGGATTTGTTTTTTTTCCCTGGTTAAAATAATTGGCATTTAGAAATTTTGGAAGGGTGGGCCTTATTGTTAGACATTGTATGGAAGAATTTACCATAAGGCTAGTGAACATTTATGTACCCCATTTAAAGTATGAAGGTAAGGCTTTTCGTGCTATACAACCTTTTATTATTAAGTATGCCGTCATTTTGGGGATATTTCAATTGTACCTTCCCTAGATTGGAAGTAATGTGTTGGGGAAAAACAATATTGTGATGTCTCCTGTTTATTGAAGGTTATTTCAAGAAGTAGGTCTCATTGACATATTTGGGTATGGTGGTGCAAGGGCTCCCCATACATATGCCTGTGGTCCTCGTACATCACGGATTGATTATTTTTTTATTTCAGCCTGCTTTTGTATTCAAAAGGCCGTAGTACTCGATGTAGCAACTTCTGATCATCGAATGTTGGTTTTAACAATAGGGAATATACCTGAACAAAGAAGGGGTCCAGGGTTCTGGAAGCTAAATATTTCTTTATTAGATTTACCTATGGTACAGGAAGGGTTTCAACATGTTATGAAAGCACGGAAATCTGTGTTTTTTCTTTATGATGATAAAAATCAATGGTGGGAGGATTCTAAATGTGATTTTCGGTTTTATTTTCAGTCTGTAGGGAGGCTTAATGGGTCCTTTAAACGGCATACCTTGTGGAATTTAAGGGCACAACTGAGGGTTCTAGTTGCTCAACACTATGAGAATGGCACTGGGGATATTGGTGCTATTAAGATTCTTAAAAATAGATTAACAGTCTTATAAAAAGAAATGATGCAGGGGGTGGTCAAACAACAAAGGTATCGTGTTTGGGGACAAAATCTGATACCATTCCTTTGATACCCTGGCCCAGGTTTGGGAGCAGAGAATTATGGATACCTTACGTTTACCTAATGGTACTTTAATAACAGGTAACTCTGCCATATTGACTGAAATTGGTGGTATTTACGAATGTTTTCACCTGTGCTTAATTTTACCACAGGATGTAATGACCTCTTGGTTAAAGGGCTGTGACCTCCCTCATATTTCGGAAGAATGTGGGCATAGTTTAGTTACATCTATTTCTGGTGTAGAACTTAAGTAGGTTATTTGGTCCCTTTCTAAAGGGATGTCCCCAGGGTCTGATGGCTTATCACATGCCATCTATAAAGTAATCTGGGAAGTACTAGGGGACGAATTGGTGGTGGTATTGAATAATGCTCTCCTTACAGGAAGTTTACCAATTAGTATGTATGAAGGAGTTCTAGTTCTATTATTTAAGGATGGGAATAAGGAAGATTTAAAGAACTGGCAACCTATCACCTTGTTAAACACTGAGGGTGGGATATTCAAAAGGGTTGCGCCATGTGGAATAGGGTTGCGCATGCACAAGTCCGAAATTGCACCATTCTGCGATATTCAGCAGGAGGCAGTTGCGCCACTGAAAACAGGCTGAGCAACAGTGCAATGCAAATGAATGCATGCTCAACTGGAAGGGAGGAACCATGCATAAACTGCTGCAGCCGATATTCAGCGGGCTGTGCAGAGTTGTGCAGGCGCAACCCCAACCTCGCCTCACAGGCCTTTGAGCCAAAAAAAGGCTTAAGTCGAGGGCACCCACAGGTGAGCTGCTGTATTTGCAGAGCACAACACAGCAGCTGCCACCTGTGGCTGGCCTAACACAGTTCCTGTGCCCCCACAGCCCGATTGCGGGCATAGTGTACTCCCCACCAGCCCGATCGTGGGCAGCAATGTAGCTCCCCCTCCCAAAGCGTATCCCGGTGGTCCAGTGGACTGAAATGCCTGATCGCGGGCGGTATGTGTAATAAAACCCACCCCTCCCGTACATATCCCTGGTGGTCCAGTGGACCGAAATGCCTGATCCCGGGCGGTATGTGTAATGAAACCCACCCCCTTCCCGTACATATCCCTGGTGATCCAGTGGACTGAAAAGCCTGATCACAGGCGGTATGTGTAAAAAACCACCCCCTCTCGTACATATCCCTGGTGGTCCAGTGGACCGAAATGCCCGATCGCGGGCGGTATGTGTAATAAAAAACACCCCCCCGAACATAGCCCTGGTGGCTAGTGTCCCCACCCCACCCACCCACATTTTGTTTATAGACTGTCCTTATGCTGTACAATTTTGGTACCATTTTCATCAATATTGGGTCTCCGGGCCTTTTCAGGTGGTGGATCCTGATGTGTGGGTTAGAAATATTTTACCTGGTGCATGGGTTCAGTTTGATTCTGGGATGCTACTATTATTTATGGGATATGTTAAGTTCCAATTATGGCAAGCTCACTGTGCATTGACGTTACGACAGCAGTTAGTATCTAGTGCTCACGTGTTCTCTGTAGTTCAGAGAGAGATCTTTAGATGGAGGGATTATGAGCACAATACAGTCTCTTCTGACCTTTATAATGGTGGAGACATATGTCTTGGCTGGATACTGGTTGATTCTGATACTCCTTTTATATAAGCTTTTTGAAGAAGGGAGGATGTATGGCATGAGTTGTTTTTAGTTTTAGTAGAATTAAAATGATGTACTGCTCATATAGGGGCTAGGTTTGTTATGCCTTTGTATGATACAATATTTTCCCTTGCAGGTGTTCTACTCCATTAGTATGGCGAAGGGACACATACTGGAATGTGTTTATAATCATGGGTTTCTTTATTATAATGTTGTCTTCTGTTATGAATTTGTGATGACTTTATTCATAAACACAAAGAGAGGAAGTGGGGGGATGGGGAGACAGAGTTATATCTGACTATCTTTACTCTTAGGAGTAAGATATAGTTTTGACTTATATCTTTCTTTGGTTCTGGGTTTTTCTTTACATTGTTTATGTATTCGCTTATATACCTATTGTATGGTTTGCTTGGTTGTTAATCAATTTTCTTTGTTCTTTTTGATGGGAATGGAATCGGGTTTCTTGTAAAATTTTCCTTTGTATACTATAATATTTTTTTCCCTTTATTTTCTGATTTATTTCATTATGTTTCTGTATGAAGTAATATTTTTTTGTTTTCATGTGTTTGAAGTTCTCAATAAAAATTCCCGACTCTTTTCGGTAAGTGCCATGGATCTTTAACATCCACCTGAACTACCACCAATCCAGGCAGATGGGACCTCAGTTTAACGTCTCATCAGAAAGACTGCACCTCAGAAGTGCAGTACCCTCTCATGCTGTGTCAGTATTGGGATATTAACCAAGTGCCAGATGTGGGAACTGAACCTACAGCCTCTGATCTCCTGGCCTCAGAGGCGAATGTGCTACCTACTGAGCCACTGACACTGATTGTTAGTTAAGAATTTGTATATGAGACCTGCACCTTTCCTAAGCACAAACAATTGAATTAGTTGTTCCCACGCTTCACAATTTGGTAACTCATAATTATGGTTTAGTATATTAGAATTCCTAAGCACTTTCCTTAACTGAAGGTAGTAATGAAAGTGGTAATTGTGAATACCATATCTGCATTTCAGTTCTTGGAAATAAAGCATCACTCTAGATTGAAGGTCTATCAAATGTATGAGTTTTATAATTCCTATTTTACACCATTCAGAGTTGGGTAGTCCTTGCTTTACCCCTATCAGTTTGGTATTGTTCTATATGGGCGTCAAGTCAAGGGGTATCTGTTTAGGGTTAATAATGACATTTATTGTCTTAAGTGCCATCACAGAACCATGTAGGCAAGGGTTATCTGATATGGACGCCTTCTGCAGTATGTATATGTGATTAAAAAGATGTTTGTCCTAAGTATTTCCTTTTCTGTTGTAAGCCGTAAGGGCTGGGTCTCTTTATTTGAGGATGTGCTTGTTAGGTGTTTTAGAGCATGTTTGAGGATAAAGGCTAACTGGTATCGTTCCACCAAGGTAAGGTGGAAGCACCCCAAAACACATGGTGCCCTGAGCTTTGTTGTTACAATCCTAGGAGGTTTGTTTTGCCATAAAAATCCTAATAATCCTATCAAGCCTTTTCAATAATTTCTTCCCGATAAGTATTGGTAGGTTTTGAAACAAACAGAACAGAACAGTGTAGGTGCAATATTCATCTTAATTGTGTTTATTTTCCCTATAGGGATAGGTTGAGCTTCCCCACCTAGACAGATCCAATTCGATATCTTTCAATAATGGTTCATAATTAAGGATATTATAGCCTTTAAGTTAGTTGAAATCTGGAGGCCTAAGTAGGTAATACTGGGTTTGAACCATTTGTTATCCAGGATTCCTTCAAGACAACTCATATTGTATTCATTCAGATTATTATCCAGTATTTGAGTTTTGTCCCAGTTGTCTTTAAGTCCAGAAATTCTTTCAGAGTCTGAGAGAATTGCTTTCATGCTCAGACATGTATATATCGGGTTACTGAGGGTTAGTAACAAGTCATCTGAGAAAGCAAACAATTTATGTTCCTCTGTCCCAGATCTAAGACCTTTTGCCCCAGGGTGCCCATGTATTACTCATATAAGAGGTTCAAAAGCTAAGATAAAGAGATAAGGAGAGAGGGGGCATCCTTGTCGAGTGCCACAGGCCAATTCAATTTGTGAAGACAATATACCATTTATTAGGACTTGTGTGCAGGGTTTATCATAAAGCATTGCAACCCACTTACTAAAGTTTTTCCCATAGCTGAATTCAGTCAGAGTCTTTGACATACAAGCCCAATTCACAGAGTCAAATGCCTTTAGCATGTCAAGTGATAGCACCACATTGGGCTCCTTCATTTTATTAGCTGACCACATGAAATTAAGGAGCCTATGAATGCTGTCTGCTCCTGACCTGTCCTTAATGAATCTTACTCACTCTAAGCCAATTAGTGTGGTGATAATAACTTGTATTCTTTTTGCCAGTATCTTTGTTAGGATTTTATAGTCCGTGTTCATTAATGAAATTGGCCTATTGCTGGAACACTCAAAGCTATCCTTGTTCTTTTGAGGATTAAATTTACATAGACTTGTCTCATAGTGTGGAGAATGACTTTTGTTCCCAAGCTTCAAAAAGGCCTCATGCAGGTGAGGGAGGATTGAGTGGCTAAGTTTTTTGTAGTACTCACTGGGGAAGCCATCAGGCCCAGGAGTTTTGCCAGACCGCAGTTCATGCACAGCTAATTGCACTACCTCAAGAGAGATACTTTTATCTATTTATTCCCTATCTTGTTGAGTAATTGTGGGCAATTTGAGTCTCTTAAAGAAGTTATCAAGTTTATCCTTATCTAGTGTTTCCTGATTTGAATAAATATTTTGAAAGAATCTATGAAATTCAGTATTAATTTATTTATTGGTTGTGAATATCTTACCTGCGCTACTTTTAATTTCTGTTATAATATTCTGCTTCTGTCTTTTTTTAATCTCAAAGCTAAGAGCCTACCTGTTTTGTCCCCAGCTTCCTAGTATCTCTGCCTTGTCCAAAAATGTGCATATTCTGCTTTTTGAGACAATATTGTGTTAATCTCCCCCTGTAAGACTGCAATTCTGTGTAGAGTATTTCCACTTGGAATCATACATTTTTTTGATGTTTTAGATAGTTTTGCAAGCTCTTTCTCTTTACCCTCAAGTGTTTTGTCTTTCTTTTTACCTGTGTGCAAAGTAGCTTGTTATTCCACCCCTAATATAGGCTTTGTATGCCTTTCACAGACATACACTAGAAACTTCTCCGTTATCATTGATTTCAAAGTATTCTTTCATCTACTTAGTCACTCATGTTAGAAAGTCTCTTTTAAGCAAACCTGCATTAAACCTCTACCTATGTGACTTCTCCCTCATCCACCTAGCATCAGATCTAAAATGACCACTGCATGGTCTGATACAATAATATTCTCAATCTTAGCACCTATGATGTTTGTGATTAGAGAGTTAGGCACTAAGAGGTAGTCAAGTCCTACTATAGGATGTGTGCTTGTTTGAGAAGAATGAGTAATCTTTACCTGTGGGATGCACAACCCTCCATGCATCCGTAAGCCCTAATCCACCAGTAGTTTCTTAAAGGAATCCCTTGAGTTTGTGTTGATCTGTATTTTTTTTTGACTGAAGATCTGTCTAGGATAGGATCTAGTATTTCATCAAAATCACCCCCAAGGATGACTGTGTATTCAGAAAAAGCACTGCCAGTAACTGCCAACGTGTTAAAAAATTCTACACAACCTGTATTAGAGGCATATATATTTCAGGACACTACTTTTTGGCCATCAAGTACACCTATAAGTACTTGATATCTCCTTCTGGGTCAGTAGTGAGCATGTTTACAAAAGTTTACCCTTTTCTTATTAAAATAGAAGTGGCACAATTTTTTGAAGAGCCTCACCTATGAGGTGTATAATTTAGAATGTACCTCAGCTAGACTAAATAATAGGAAAATAAGTGTCGATAATAAATGGAGGCTATGAACCTCTCATCAATTAGAGCACTGTTCTGAATTTGTTCCATGAAGGAGTTATGTTCCCATGGTAATTTATTTCAGCACATTCTGACTCAATCTGTCGGTTAATTAATTTTATGCTTATGATGAGGTGCTTAGAATTAATAGAAACAGTAACCAGTGAACAAAATAACTGGTATTTACTTGGCAGTTACTGGTTTAAGATGATTAATTTGATTGTATTGGAAAATGAAGGGACTATTTTCTCCAAAAACTGTCAGCAAGTTTCTGCTATTAAGAATATTATTTATGCTATGTATTGGATGTCTAAAGAGTATTTTCCTGTATTATACAATGTATGGCTATGTTATATGTACAAATAAAAATTTAAATAAAAAAAGTCACCTTACTATGAGGATTGCTTTTTTCTTAGCAAAAACTTTTAATACATATGGTAAAGAGAAAGCTATGGAATACTCTGATCACAGGAACTCTGTGTAACTATAGGGACCTCCATCAAATAGACATGGTCCTGGAGTCTGGTGTTTTAATTCATCGTTACTACAATTGGAATGTATCAAACAAAAAATCCTATATATGGTAATCTGTAAAAAGAAAATCACTCTGGGAACTGAATGATAATCCTTCTTTATGGTGGGAGAATTTAAAATTAGATTTGAGACAATTATTGATTTCACTAGGTAAAACAAACAGAGATTCAGAACATACAGTATAAAAAATAGGCAACTACAACATTTAATGAGTTTAGTACAGCACACAAGACATGATTATAGACAACAAATTAATGTTATTCAACAAAAAAATGAAGGACTTTCATAATAAACAGACCATCTCTTTAACTATGCAACAAAAATATGGAACCCAAGAGAAATTAGCTAATAATGTCCTTTCTCCAGCTGTGCTGAAAGAGTAGGAAAGAAACAGATGGATTTAATCCTAGATGCTAAAAATGTACTGCACACCTCACAGCAGGATATCTTAAAATCAGTTACTGATTATAGGGGAAGTATTTTTGGTAAAGACTCTGATGATGCACAGAGTTTTTCAGCACTTTTTAGCCTAATTTCCATCCCAGAATGTCTCTGGAGATCCAGTGCACTATAATACAGCCCACTGTCCCCATTGAAGTAGAACAGGTGGTATTGTCCTCAACATGGGAAAAGCTCCAGGTAAAGATGGGCTTATCTGGAACACTGTAAATTCATGGGTCCAGAAATATTTAAGGAACTGACAGCAGTATACAATTAGATTCTTCCCACAGATAGCATTCCATTGAGATGTCCACAGGTTTAGCGACTTTTTTTGCATAAAAAGGAGGATCAAAATGTTTAAATAACTGGAGCCCTATTACTCTTCTGAATGTAGACTTTAAAATTCTTACTACAATATTGAATAATAGATTACTATGTGCAGCCTCTTTGGTAATATCTCAGGTCCAGGTATGTGCCGTCCAAGGAAGATCCATGGTTGATCATTTATTGTTATTATGGGAAGTAGTAGATACAGACAATCTAGTAGGCTTGAAAGGATATGTATTATCCTTAGATCGAAAGGGAGCCTTCGACTCAGTCATAATTTCTTATGGCATACATTAACTTGTTGTGGGATACATGCCATTTTTGTAGCATGGCTAAAGTGCCTATATAAAAATGCAAAAGTTACACCTTTAATAAATGGATTTTTGGGAGCTATGGTTCCTGTCCACAGGGGAGTGAGGCAAGGCTGTCCCCTTAGCTCGCTCCTCTATGTATTCAGCATAGACCCTTTATTAAGGCTCTTGAATGATACATGTTTTTTTATGCTGATAAAGATGCCACAGCAAAGGTTTCTAGTTACTGCCATCACCTATGCTGATGACCTATGTCTACTGTTAACAGACTCACCTGTGATAGAGACTGCAATACAATTGTGTGATTCATAAGGTAAAGCCTCAGGGGTATACTTGAACACAATGAAATGTAAAGGTAGATAATTAAAGAAGAATGCCTCATCTGTTGCCTAGGTTGCAGGAATTTCTGTAACCAGAGAGCCAATTAAAATTTTAGGCATAGAATATGGGTCTGGATGAATGGATTTATTAAATTGGGACAAAAAAAATACAATGAGGAAAGAAAATGGTTATGGGATGGAATAAATGAAGTATGGGTAAACTTAAACGGGTGCATTTGGTTAAAACTTATCTTTTACCTGTTTTTCTGTTCATTAGCTCAGTTTCTCCTCCACCTAAGGATAGAGAAGCTACAATGCTCAGTATATTCTTTCAAGCCCTCTAGGGCAGCAGGCTCAATCCTATTAAAAGGAACATTCTGTATTTGTCAAGAAAGGAGAGTTAAACATGATTATCCCCATCCTGTTTTTCATTTGTAATTTTTTATTTCTTAATTTCAAGCCCCTTTGTGCACAGGAAAAAAAACCTTGGTTGAGTTTATTACAAAATACAACAGCAACATGGTATCTAGGGTGGACCACTGGTATGCAAAAAGTTTTCAAAACTGTAACTCATGCCCCACAATATTTAAGAGAGGCTTTTGTAAGGTTCAAACAGTGGCATATTGCTAAAGTGGATCTCATTTCTTACTCAAAAAACAGGTTTATCAAAGGTTTTAAATATCTGTTTTATAGAAGCAGAAACATTCCCAAACTGTTCAAAGATTGCTTACCAGCTTTACTAGTATTAGTATGGAGAGAAAAGTGCCAAAAGAAGTCCTAGATGTACACTGGTTATGCTGTCACGAATGCTTGAATGTCAGAGCCAATCAAAAGCATAAACTGATAGGAGAACGAATGTGTTCAAGGCCAAACTGTATGGTAGAATTGGAGATGCTTGCTCATCTATGTTTTATCTGCACTTATATTACAGGATTTGGGGAGTTCACAGCATCACAATGGGGATGTTCTATATTTTCTAAAGTTTCATATCAAAATTTAATTTATGTAAGGTATAATGTTGGGTGGGGTAGATGGGAAGAAGTATTTTAAATGTTATACAATATTTGCTGTAATAAAAGGGTATATTTGAATACTTATTGTTTGTTTACAACAAAAACAGACTTCTCATGTGGAAACATTATCAGAAGTTACTAAAGAATTACAGTCCATTTATTATTCTGAAAAGACTACTCAGAATGCACAGTTTGTAACTAGAATGTGGAGGAATTTACCTTGGGTCACTAATTTGGATGTACCTATTGCATGGTTATAGATGCGTCGAATTTAAATTCCGCCAGCAGTGAACACCTAAAGGTAGGCACTGGCGTTGCCTCTCCGCTACGGAGTGGAAGCAGTAGTCTCCTCTGCTGTCATTACCACTTCACGTTAGGCGGAATGGCAATGCGTAAGTAAGGCAAAGTCATTGTTTTAATGGACTTTGCGTTCCTCATTATGATTCTAAGTGATGCACTTGGTGTTTCAGATTTGGCAGCCCCCCCACACATCACATGGCTTACAGTACAGTAAGTCACATGTTCTTTAACTAGGCAGGAAGAAAGTGAGTCATACAAGCAGACACTTTTACTTTCTCCTGTGCAGAGAGAGAGAGAGAGAGTGGTGTGTTTTGTGACTGCTGATACTTTGAGATCAGAGCAAGGAGGAGATTTAAACTTTGATTTAGACCCAACAGCTTTTTAAAAGCTACATTTTTTTGTCTTTTCTGTACTCTTTTTTTTACTTAATTTGTTCTTGCTTACAGCATTTTTCTTACCTTTTAAGTAGTTAGTTGTTTGTGTGACTGTGTGTGTGTGCGTTGTGTGACAATGTGAGTAGTGATTGCTCGGGGAGCACAGTAGGAGAAATGGACCTGGGTGAGAGAATGTCTGGGATGGGGCAGCTCTGGGAGAGTGTGGTAGTGGTAAGCATCGTACAGTGTGCATGTGTGGAGGACATGGGCACCCATTCCTGTTGGACTGCTCAAATCTTGTGAGTGCCCCCCCCAAAGCAGGACCAGCACTGCCTCCTGTCCTGACTCTGAGGCAGTTGAGCTGCCACCACCACCACCAAGTCCAAAACCAGGTCCTCTGGAGCAGGATGTGCCTGTTCCCCTGGTCCCAGGTGTGGATCTCATCCCTGTTCAGCATTGTGACCAGCAGGCTTACAATACATCCAAGTAACTATTAAAAAAAATTATGTCGTGATTCATGACGTGATCATAAATCGTGATTTGTGACCGTGATGATGAAGAAACGTGAATGCCTATGGCTGTACTTCCCCAAGCCCCGATGAGCTGTAGCTTAAAACTCCCAGACTTGAAAACACATATCAATGAGTACAATGGTGGGGTGGTGAAGCCTGGAGACATACTACAAAACAGGCTCACAATACATCCAAGTAGCTAGAAAAAAAATTAATGTTGTGATTTGTAACATGAATGATCGTGAATCGTGATTTGTGACTGCATTTGTGACCGTGATGATGAAGAAACGTGAATGCTTACTGCCTACAGCTGTACTTCCCTGATGAGCTGTAGATTAAAACTCCCAGACTTAAAAACACGTATCATTGAGTACAATGGTGGGGTGGTGAAGCCTGGAAAGATACTACAAAACAGGCTCACAATACATCCAAGTAGCTAGAAAAAAAATTAATGTTGTGATTTGTAACATGAATGATCGTGAATCGTGATTTGTGACTGCATTTGTGACCGTGATGATGAAGAAATGTGAATGCTTACTGCCTATGGCTGTACTTCCTTGATGAGCTGTAGCTTAAAACTCCCAGACTTAAAAACACGTATCATTGAGTACAATGGTGGGGTGGTGAAGCCTGGAAAGATACTACAAAACAGGCTTACAATACATCCAAGTAACTAGAAAGAAAATTAATGTTGTGATTTGTAACGTGAATGATCGTGAATCATGATTTGTGACTGCATTTTTGATTGCGATGATGAAGAACATGATTTGTATCACGAGTGACTCGTGATGATGGTCCTGACTTAAAAACGCATATTAATGAGTACAATGTTCATGCAGAATTAAGCACCACACCTGTCCAGTACTCTGAAGGGAAGCCAATGAAACAACTGTGACTTAAGTTACAGATGGAGATTGGGCCCTAATGAGATGCAAATGCACAGACAGATTAAGATTGCTCTGTGCTCTGAAGAGATGCAGACACAAAGGCACAACACCTAACCAGTGCTCACCATCAGAAATTCAAATCTGGAAAAGAATACCTTTACCGGTTGGGGCGGGCTGCGCGGGGGGATGACAGTGTACTGTACTGCTCCAGTAACAGTCACTAGTACTAGTACCAGTAAAGATACCACAAAGAAGTACAAAATCACACAGCTGCAGTGAATAGCAGCTTCACATTGCTGAAATTATTATGTGGCATAATAAAGGTGTTCTGATTTGATGATGTGCCTCACACATCCTCACACACACTAAGTAATGCATAGCAAATTGAAAACTTCAGTAATATAACCACATATTTTAAACAAACTAAAATTATGCACTGCTGCACCACAACAATCAGCTGAAAAATGGCAAGAAATATTAAAAATATTATTGTGTGTACATTAACACAGTTAAACAAGAAAAATATCACCAAAACAGAAAGCACTGTCTTTTCTCCAAGTTAATCTACCTACACCACAGAAACACCTTCCCCCAAAGCACACTTCCACTGTCTCTAAGTACACAGACTGAATGTTGTACATTAACATTCAAAATCCATGCACAAACAATAAATGCTTGATGATATGAGCACAGGAGGGTTTCCTATAATTGATGAACTAAAGTTTCAGCAAAAAAAATGACTCAAAAAGGCTTTTTAACAGCTTTTTAAAGGTTTGAATCGCAGAGAGCTCTCAGAGCAGATTGTCTCCTACAGCTTCCTACACACACTACCCCAAACTGAGGCTGTGCAGAACAATCTAGAGCCCATGTGACCTGAAATCCCATGAATCACTGCAAAATTCACCTTTGGAGCTTAAAAACAAGATGAAGTGAGGTGAAGTGGAAGGCGGAGTAACGCTAAGTCATTGTTTTCAATGAACTTTGCTACCCATTATAATGCAAAGTACTCCTTCGCTATGGAGCACTCGGTTCGCTTCTTCACTCAGCAAATCATCAAGGAGCCTAATTGGGACCACTTCGGCCATCACTATGCATGGTTGGATTTGATACTCTTAACAACTGTTCTTTTTGTTGTTATGATTGTTTAAGGATTCAACTCATGATTTGATTATGTTTTGTTTTTGGTTTCAATTATGTATTTTTCATAATATACAATAAATACAAATTCCCCTACTCTTTCGAGAAGTGCCATAGGATCTTTAAAATCCACCTGAACAGGCAGATGGGACCTTTGTTTAGCGCATCAGCAGAAAGACTCAGGAGTGCAACACCCCCTCCCCCCCAAAAAATACTGCCTTACAGTGATAGTATTGAGATTTAAGCCAAGTTTGGGGATAGAACCCACAGCTTTCTAATCTGAGGTGAGTGTGCTACCAGCTAAGCCACTGAAGCATCAGATTAAACTACATTTCCATTTTGACAGAAGTTATTTATAAAAGTCATGTTATATCAGTAAGTAGATCAATATTTTTTCTTTCTTTTACATTTCTTCCTCTATTCTTTTGATTAAGAAAAGTTATTTATTATTCTGTATTTATTTTAACTTTTTTTATCTCCTGTTAACTTAGTTGCTGCAGCAGTGACTAATAACATTTTTAGTGCCCATGCTTCATGATGTCTTTGAATGTGAAGTTGTTCCTCTTTTGTTGTTCTTTTTAGGACTGCAGATGGGCAGAGCCCTGCAGTCCTTTTACGATCACAAAAAGGGCTCCTTTCTGAATGCACAACATGTTGGATTGTGTCACAGTTGACTCCGCATCCATGAAGCAGTCTGCACATGTTGTCCCTACAAACCACAGCACTAGGCTAGTTCACAGTGCCGGCATGTTTACAAAGACATTTCTGCTTCCCCTTCCCCTTGCATAGCCAAAGAATGAGCATCTCCACCCCTCCTAGAGCTCTGTGGCACACCCCAAAGTAGTTTACAAATCTCTCCTCTCTCGCTTCCTCTCTCTCTCTTCCCTGGTAACAGTGTTCACAGCTAAGGCAAGTGTCTGCAACTGTCACACCCTGATACTCTCACTCTGAGAAATGTGTGGTTTGAAACACTGTCTTCACCTCTGTGTCCCCCAACACCAATGCTGCATGTCTGACTCAGTCGCTACACACTTTTGATTCACACCATTGTGTACAGCAGTGTGTCAATGTTACTTATGGCAGACAGGTAGAAGACAGAAGAAGAGAGAGAGAGATTGAATTATCACGACAATAGTTTCCCCTTGGTTGCCGTTACACTGCAGATTGCTCCTGTGTGTGCAGCAGCTGTGTAGCTTCACCAGGTGCCACCAGGAGAGAAAGGCCACTCAGCAGTAATTCCTTTCACAGCAGTTAAGGCTAAAGAATGCTGACTGCCCTAATTTAGAGCACACAAGTTTCAGTAATAGAAACATGCTCCAGCTTGCCACCATGTCCCCAAACCTGAACAGAAGTAATAGCAATGGGTGACAAGTGTCTTGACTCATGCCCCCCACAAACACTGAGGCAGCATGTAGTTGAATAGCAAAATAGCAGATTTATGTAGATTTTTCATTGGTAGAGGAGTTGCCTTGGCTCCATGTAGCTTGAGCAAAATTCCCTATTTCCAGTACAGCCAGAATTTGACTCTTGCCACAGACCAAGGCTAATGAGGGAAAAATTGCAGCAAAGGGCTAACAACTTGGGGGCAGGTAGACTGGGAGCACATGCAGAACAAGGAAATCAATGCAACTCACATAGCTTGAGGCAGTGGTCCCACATGTCTCGATCCCCAACCTCACACACAGCTGTTGGTGTCTCATACAGTACAGGTCAACCTAGCAAGGACTGTAGATAAAATTGTTTCTTTTGCCCGACTCTAGATTGAATTGTGTTTAAAAATTGTGTTGAAGCCATGTTCAGGAGGCTCGAAAATCGTGCAAGGAGAGCAGACATGATAAAGGCCTCCCCCTTTTATAGTGGTGCCTGATTAGAAGCCAGAACTCAAAGTGACAGTGCTAGTCAGTGAAATCTTGTACTACCTTTGCAACAGTTAATCTTGCAATTCACTCACTGCATAATTGTTCTCATTCAATTCTCTCTCTCTCTCTCTCTCTCTCTCCCATCCCCTCTCTCTCTCGCCCTCTCTCTCCTCCCTCCCCTCCTCTCTCTGTCTCACTTACTGGTTCTGGACAGATGCCAGACACCCCAAACTATTTTTGTCCATAACGGCTGTAGTCAAAGTTGTGGCATCTCCCTAAACTGTATTATAGGGAGAAATTGGTAGACAGGGTGGGTCACCACCTAGCAGTCCTTGTCTGCCATCAAATTTGACCCCTCTTTGCTTGTTGCAAGTAAGAGCAGGTAAGTAAACACCCCCCTCTCCTCACCCCTACACTCAGCTTGGCACCCCCGTACCCAAACAGAGGTCACCAGATGGACATCATGAGATGGTCTCAGGGACAGTGGACTCAAGGATCTTGGAAGGACAGTTAGGAGTAGAGTTGGTATATGGCTAAGTAGGAGGCTAGTAGGATGTGCAAAGTTCCTATAATATGCATGAGTCCCTAGCGGTGAGCCTCTAGTGGTCTATATGGTTGGAGTGAAGCTGTAGTGAGATGTACTGCTTGAGTCAGAAAAGTCCCAGGAAGCAACAAAACACTAGGCACAACTCATTCTGCCACTATAAAAACACCAAGTGCATGAAGTATATAACTTTTTTGTTTCCTTTTAAGTAAGAATCACTTATTCTGTTTTCATTCTGCCCAATAGAAGAATGCATTTGCAATCTGGCACTGGACCAGAAGGTTGTGGGTTCTCATCCCACATCAGGAATGGACTTGTACGTAAATGCTGGCACCCAAGTACAGTATAAGAGGGGTGCTGTACTGTTGGTGTGTGCCATCCTTCAAATGAGACGTTAAATTGAGGTCCCTTCTACCCATCCTGGTGCTGTCCTGATGGGTGTCCAGGTGGAAGTAAAAGAACCCAGGGCATTCTTTGCAAAGAGTAGGGGACATTCCCAGTGTCCTGGCCAATATTCCCCTTCCCATAAAACTGGTTCATGCAGTTGTCCAGGCTGTGTGTAGGTGTTGATGTGCAATATGGCTGCCACTACATATTCAGTCACTTTACTACCAGTCTAGCATTGCTTGTAAAGTGCTTTGATATATGTGTATGAAAAGCACTATATAAATGCTGATTCTTCTTCTGTTCCTATTTCAAACTCTGATACACTGTGATAATTAATGCATGGGTGAGGATGGTGGTGGGGGGCAGTGGATGAGAGGATTGGCTTGTGTTGGGACATTACTTTACTAATTAATGGAGCATTTCTCTGGCTGTTTTGCTGCCATGCTGAACTTTTCCAGTGCATGCCTGCAGTCTGCCTGAACGTTTATCAAGGTTTATTCATCATTTGCACAAACTATTTCTCCCTGTGCCCTATTCTGGTTGCTGCAGTGTGTGTGTGAAGAGGGGAGCTCAGCGACGAGCTGCACAACCAGTAGCTGACAAGAAGGGGTGGGTCCGTGGACTTAAAAAGCTTGTGCTGACTCGAAGAAGTCCACATTTCTCCAACTGTTTTTATTGCCTGCTGAACTTTTCTGTCACTTGCCTGCAGTCTTTCTGAACATTTATCAAGGTTTATCCATCATTTGCATGAACTCTTTCTCCCTGTGCCCTATTCTGGTTGCTGCAGTGTGTGAAGAGGGGGGCCCAGCGATAAGCTGTACAACCAATAGCTGGCAAGAAGAGGCAGGGCCGCTGCACTCAAAAAACTTGTGGTGGCCTGAAGAAGTCAGTGTTTCTGTAACTGTTTTGCTGCCGTGCTGAACTTTTCTACTGCTTGCCTGCAGTATGCCTGAACATTTATCAAGGTTAGTTCATCATTTGCCCAAACTCTTTCTCCCTGTTTCCTATTCTGGTTGCTGCAGTGTGTGGAGAGGGGCTCAGAGGAGTCACACATCCAATAGCTGGCAAGAAGGGGTGGGGCCGTGGCACTTAAACAGCTTGTGCTGGCTTGAGGTGTGAGCCCTTACATAAGCATGAGTGGCTGTACCACTCAGAAGAGAAACCAACCTAGAGATTTGTTTTATTTCTATGGTGTTTGTGCTTTGGGAGGTGTCTATTCCTGTGGTACCCATAAAAAAGGTAGGTTTGAATTACACCATAAGCTGTTGTTAAATTTAAGGCGTACCATAGGAACCACTCCTCGCATTGCTCAAATCTATTTTATTACTTGTTAGCATAGTTAGTGTAGGAGAATTTTAGCCACCTTCCTCGACCGTCATAACTTGCTCTCTGTTGCTCAGCATGGTTTCAGAGCTGGACATAGCACCAAAACCACCCTGGTCAGGTTCATCAGTGATATCCCCAAGGCAAATGATAAGGGCCAGTACACAGGCTCTGTCTTCATGAACCTGACCAAGGTGTTCGGCCTGGTCAACCATTGCCTTCTCCTGGACACCCTCAAGGGCTTGCACATATCTGAAAATGTTGTCAAATGGGTTGGAAGCTACCTCTCTGGCAGATCGCAGAAAACTAATATCAACAGTCATTTTTCTGCTGAATGTCCAGTTAAATACAGGGCATTCCAGGGCTCCATTCTAGGCCTGCTTCTGTTCTCACTCTGCATCAATAACCTCCCTTCCATCTGCCAAACCACCCAACTAATCCTTTATGCTGACGACGTAGCCCTCTACTGCAGTGAACCTAACCTTGATATAATATTCAGTAATCTGTAGGCTGAATTCAGCAAGCTACACACTTGGTTCTCTGCCAAAGGCATGGTTCTCAACTCCAAGAAGACCAAGTTTGCGATCTTCTCTGGCCCAAGAAAAGTCCCAGTCAGGGGCTGATCCCTCTCAGACAATTTTGGTAACATCATAGAACAAGTCTATGAATTCAAATACCTTAGACTGCACTTAGACCCTCTCCTGACCTACAATAACCAGACACAACATCATCAAGAAAATCCATATGAGATTAGGCCTCTTGTATAAAATCAGAAAGTTCCTTATCCCCATCTCCAGACTAAGCCTCGCCAGCTCCCTTCTCCTTCCCCTCCTTGATTATGGCTCTATTGTCTACTCCCCCCAGCACATCCCCCCTTTTCTCCAAACTCAGGACTACATAAAATAATATTGCATGCTTTGTGACCGGCCTCCCCTGGATGACCATTCACTGTACCCTCTGTGCCTCCCTCAACTGGCTCATCCTTGAAGGCAGGTTTCAACTTAAAATGCTCTCTTTCCTACACAAAGTTCACTGTAACCTATTGCCGATCAGCATTAACTCCCTTTTCCCCTTATCGGTTCCCAAGCACAGTACTAGAGGAGCCGCCTGTCATATCTTCTACACTCCTTTACTGCACCAAGCATGTGCAGAACTCCATCACATGCAAGGTCTTAGGTTTTACAATAAACTGCTTCATGAACTTCAGGCCTGTTGTTCAATTGGCTCATTCACCTCTTCACTCCACCACCTGTGTTTGCCCCGGTAGGTAACCCCCCTGAATGTCCACCAACCCTTTAGTTAACTTAGAGCTTATAAGTATCTGTATATTGGCTCTGTTGTGTGCTCTGTATTTTTTTTTCTATTCTAGATGATCCAGTCATATACACTGTTCCTATTGTAAATACCATAACATTTTGCAAATATTGCTTTTATCTTTTTCTCTGTGTAAGCCCCTTGTTCCCCGGGGTTACTAGAATCCCAGTAGATCAGTGGCAGGCAGGGATGGCAGCTTGTGAAATGCCAGGTAAATGGGTTTCACACTGTCACACTCTGTTTTTTAGTCTCAGCTGAGCTGGAGTGGTGATCTCATTTGGAACTCTCATGGCAGCATAAGCCACAATTGACCAGCTGGCTTATGGAGTGAATTGGAATATTCAGTAGTTCTGTAGGAGATGGAGTAGTAGAAGGGTGCAGCTGCTGGGAAGCTTCTCAGTTTAGCTCTGATAAAGAGCTACCCCGTTTGTTTTTGTGGTAGTTTGTTCTCACCCTTGAAGAAGAACGAAGAAGACATTTTTTCTGAAGTGGTGGAGACCTGTGTTAGTAAGGTTTCCTTTGTCCCATCCCAGAAGGGATGGGGGCGAATTCCAGGATTCAGGGGCAGTTCACTTGATCCGCTTGTTTGGTGAAGCTGCCTTGGACATCTTCATTTGTTGTGAGTACAATTTCTCTGTGTAAGCCCATGTGTATCTGCAATACCTAGGGGTGAATTCCTCTGACAAAGGGACCCTGCCACCTAGATTTTCTGTTTAAAAGTGTCTGCCTACGTTAGAGTCCAGCATGTGACTGTCCAAGTATAGAACTTTTAATTTTCTGACACTTCAGAGGTGTGTGAAAGTAATATGTTAAGTGTGATATACATTTCAAGACAGCATCTACAGTGTTTCTTCAGTTGTGTAGTGTTATTAACCAGATGAATGGCTGAGTAGAAGCTTGGAAACAAAAGGCAGGAGACTCCCCACCTACAGTAACCAGTTTACTTCTATGGGTTCTGAAGGGCACCTATTACTTTTTTCTTCAGTGCAATTGGCCAATGCCTGAGAAAAGTGTTTACCCTTGTATGTGGGTTGTCTTCTCTAAGTTTACCCCAGTGTAGTGGGTTCTGAAAGTCTTGAGCCTGGATGTGCTCCCTTGTGGGCATGTGTACCACCTACATTCCTCATGAAATATGGAAAAGTGTCCTAGTACTGGCCATGTGTGCCTAGTCAATGGGAAATGTACTATGTCTGGCCTTGTGTGCCAATCTCCATTTCAGAACTAGAGTGTTAGCTGTTTTGTGTTTCTTCTGCCTATGCTAAATGGGAATTCAGGAATTTCTGTACCCTGGAGAATCTGCAATACCAGTCTGTGTAGCCCCGTAGGGGTCCATCTTCACTTTGTGATCATTCTTACTTTATTATGTGAATAAAAGCCACACTCTAGAATCCCAACCAGGTTTGGACAGTATTGTTATTGCTTCCTTCTGTCTGGATTTACTTGGGTGCCCCTGTCCAGAAGTGCAAACCTAGTATAACTGTGAGCAAACATTTTCTCCCAGGGACCTGGGTTGCTGGCCATGGTAATTGGTCCCACCAGGTGTGTGCCAGGGAGTTGCCACACTAGATTGACTGTTTGCATAACTGTCTGGTCCACCCAGTCTAATGGTGCCATTCTCTCTTCTTTTTATGTCTAGTACTAGTATGCAAATCCCACCCCCTCTCTGTTGCCCCTAGATGTTTGTGGTGAGAGGAGAAGTCCTGCTAGTTAAACAAGGGAGGGGCCTGTGGTGGTGGGGGGGGGGTGATACATCTGTACTATCGAATTTTTATGCCACTGGACATTTGTGAAAGTGGCCATTTTTGCTCACATACCTTTCAGTATAAAAATAAAATTGAATTAAACTACATTTCCATGCACTTGGTCTGGATTTTTAAAATACTTATCAGGATATACATTTTTTTCAAGGTGTTAATATTTTATTCTAGCTTTTTTAAGTAAGGTATTTGATGTTTTTGTGCTTTTTTCCCTTATATTTAACAATGATTCTGTTATTCTTGTCCTTACCTTTTTGTGGAGCTCACTAGTCAGCCACTGCAGATGGAGTTGGTATATCTAGGAATTCCAACTGTTTGTGGTTGCAATTTAATACCACTACCTGGAGCTCCACTCAAGGATTTGATTTTTTATCGTCCCTGAATGTGGTTATGTTTTATCATAATTTGACCCAGGTGTCTTTTATTTGGTCCCATCTTGACACCTTGATCACTTTACACTTTGGCCACATTTTCAGGATAAATACAAAAAAGGCCAAAAGGATATCAAAAAAAAATTTTCTTAGAAAAATTATTCTGCTCCTTCTTCTATATGAGGGTCTGTCCATCCACATCCTGGACCTCAAGTATATGACATTGGTGAATATACTGATTCCAACATCTACATTGGGGTTTCTGGTAGGAAGTCATTGGCTATCAAGGCCATTCATCTTAATATTAGGTGCCTTGCTTCAAAGTGGCCTGCATTTGAGACCTGGGTCCAACAGCAATATTTCTGATGTCCATAAACTGTTTTGGAAACATGGCTGACTAATAAGATTTGAGATAATGAAATTGCTCTTACCAATTACAACATTTTCAGAAAGGATAGGGTAGGTAAGAAGGGGGTATGGTCATGATTTGTGCTAAAACTAAGTTCAAGACTCTTGAAATGGCATCTCAGCCTAGTAGATCTGGCTGTGATGTCATTTCTATTGATCTCCTATTGGGACCGAACAAAAATCTTACAGTCACTTCAGTTTATTTCCCTCTAGGTTTTTCAAAACTGGTATTAGAATTGATTTCTACATTAAAAAAAATCCCTTTAAATAGGGATTGTATTTTAACAGACAACTTCAATCTAAACTGGGGTTCTGATCAGAATATCCCAGTATTAGATTTGTTTCTTGAACTAGGCATCCAGCAGTTGATTACACACACCACTAGGTTTAACTATAGATCAGGAGGAGGCTTGTGTGTTAGACTGGGTTGTGGTCACTCACCCCTCCAGGATTATGAGTTCTGGGGTGTTACCTGATGGGGTTAGTGACCACTACCCTGTATACTGTGAATGGCCTGTCAAACAAGCACAGAGTCCCCCCATCATATAGAGTCTAGGAATATTAAAAATATAACAACAGATACTATGAATAGAGCCTGTGAGGAAGTGAATTGGACTATTTTTGATACATTACATGACACTGGTGTCATGTTGGAGACCTTTGGTGGTTTGTTTAACCAAATCATTGAATGACTAGCCCCACTCAAAACAATGAGGATAAGAGCAAAAAAGAGCAAGTGGGTCTCCAAAAATATGTTAGTCAAGTAATGAAACAAAGAGGTAGAGCATGGAAAGTGCATAAAAAACATGGGGATCAGAAGTCACTTCTAAATTATAAAATGCTTAGGAATAAGAGCAAGGCCGCAAAAACAGATTTTTTCTTTCAAAAAGAAACAGTTTAATTCCTTGGGAAACTATAAGGAAACATGGTGCACACTTCAATTAATTGGAAAGAAGGCGCATGACACCATCATCACCTTACAGGATGGTGATCAATTTGTTAGTGACCCTAACCAGGCAGCGAGGTGTTTTAATGATTACTTTGGTGACCTGGCAAGGTTCCAAGTTAAAAACAAGGCCATTGTTAACATAGATAATTCTGAAAAAGAACTCAAGGTAAATCATCTCCAATTTTACTTTTATGTTGTTACTTCCGGGCAAGTTATTGATTATATGTTGAAATATAACCAACAACAAGTTGGACAGGATAAAATAGATTACAGGTTTTCGAAAGTGGAAATTAACACCCTAGCCAAGCCTCTTGCAACCATTTTTAATTTTTCCCTTTGTAATACATCTTTCCCAAATGTTGGAAATCGGCCCTCATAAGGCCTATATTTAAATCAGTATCCAGGAATCTTGTTTTTAATTACAGACCCATTTCTCTCTTGGCACGCTTGTTTTTGGCAAAGCATATTTTATTAAGAGGTTCACAACATGGGTTCAGATTGAACCATAACACAGAGACGGCCTTGGATGGTTTACAGCTGGTGTATGGGGTGCCCTAGATTTGGGGCACTCTGTCTCAGGGGTGTTTGTGGACCTCACCAAGGCCTTTAATTTAGTTAACCATTCTCTGTTGTGGGAAGCATTAAGAGATGTTCATTTTTCAGGGGATGTTATATCCTGGACAGAAGGGTACCTGTCCAATAGGGAGCACATGACTTTATTTGCTCAAGAAAGTTCAGACTCACATTCAGTTACATGTAGTATACCATATGACTTAATACTGGGTCAACTTTTGTTTTCCTTGTTTATGAACACAGACCCCTTATCTTGTTTGAACTCCAGTATGATTTTGTATGCAGATGTGGTTATTTATACATCTGGAGTTAACCCTGATCAAGCTTCAACATCTGTTCAATGTGACTTTGACTCATTTCAAAGCGGCTGCTTTCTCATGAACTGGTTCTAAATATAGGAAAGACAGAAGTGATGGTATTTTCAGGCCCAATGATAATTAGGGATATCAATGTTTCAATTGTTGACCTTAAAGGGAATAAGACATAACTTGTAGAAAGTTTTAGTTACCTAGGGGTCATATTTGACTCACAACGTTCTTTTGAACTTCATGTTGGGAAATTGGTCACTAGAATACATCAAAGGTTAGGAATGTTATCAGAGCCAGATTATATCTATTTCCTGAATCCTGTAAATTATTGGCTCAGAATTTCTTGCTTGGTGGCCTTGAGTATGGCTTAATGCTTTAATGTATTTATTTTTATTGATTTGAACAAGTTGGATTTACAACCTTTGAGCTAGGGACTCATTTACAAAGGCACCGCGTTGCAGGGAGGGCAAGACAATAGAACATTGTGCAGATACAACATTGGACAACATTACAGGTGCAGACATTGAACACAGAATACACTTAGTTACATGTTGGTATAAAATACAGATTTACAATTAAAGATGTACAATTTCTCTGGAATACATCCTTATATAAACCTAAGGGGGTAGGTAAAAAGGGGTGGGGGAAAGATGGATTGGCACTCAAAGGACCTTGTTGAGATTAGGGGGCAGGCAGGGAAAGATCCTGCAGTAGGATTAGGGAGAAAGAAGGAACCTACAACAGCAGGCATTAAAGAGATGGTTCTGGAGTGGTTTTGAAGGGACCAAGTTTGGCAGTGTTGGTGATGCAGGTAGGGAGGAGTTGAACCAGGCAGGAGCTCGATAAAAGAAGGATCTTTGGGCAAGGGGTCTTAGTTCTAGGCACTTTGAAGGTGGCTTTAACAGGTCTGTGTGTGGAAATGGATGAGGATGACCATGGTAGGGAGGCAGAGACTCCTGGGGTGGAGAGTCCGAGCAGGGATTTCTTGCAAGAAGACATGTCTGATACTGCAGATATTCCTTGAAGTTGATCAGGATGGTGGAGGAATAGAGCAGGCAGGTGTGGGTGCTGCTGGATGCTCCGGTCAGGAGCCTACAGGCCTTAGTGATGGACAGCTGGATTTTAGAGAGGGCAGTGTTATCAGCTGCAGCATAGATGGGCAAGCCGTAGTCTACTAGGGACAGGATGGAGGAGTTAATGGTCAGCCAGAGGGCAGTGAGGTGCAGGCAATCCCTATGGTGGTAAACTAGGCCAATCCAAGAGTTTATGGTGGAGGAAAGAGCATTGATGTGGGTGTGGAAGGTGAGGGCAGTATCGAAGGTGATGCCTAGGTATTTGTATGTGGGCACTTGCTCTAATGGGAGCTGAGAGTTGGGAGTAATCAGGAGGGGGCACTTCTAGCTTTATTTTGGTGGTGAGAGAAGAACACTGATTTGGTTTCTTATGGTTTATGACTAGTCAGTGATCAAGAAACCACCTTTCTGTTTGGTTGTAGGTGAATTGAAGGGATGATTGGAGAGTGGAGGGATCTGGGTGTGAGCCAAAGAGAAATGCATTGTCTGCATAGAGGAGCATCTTGCTATTGCAGGAGCTGGGGAGAGTGTCGAGGTAGAGACTGAAATGAATGGGACCCAGGATTGAGCCCTGTGGGACCCTGGAGCTAACAGGTCAAATGTTGGAGAGGGAGCCATTGATTTTTACACACTGGGATCTAGCAGAGAGGTAGCTGGAGAACCAGGCAAGGGGACCAGCAGAGAAACCGAGTTGGCGGAGAGAGTCAAGTAGGAGGGGGTGACAGACAGTGTCAAAGGCTTTGGAGAGGCCAATGAACACTGCACTGGCCAGGTTGCCAGAGTCGAGAGCAGAGTGCAGGTATTGGGAGAACTCCAGGACAGCAGTGGTTGTACTGTGTCCTGGGAAGGAGCCGTGCTGCTCCTGGCACATAATGTCGTGCTTAACCAAGTACTCAGATAGTTGGATAGACACCACTTTTTCGAGGGCTTTGGAGAGTGGAGGGAGGATGGAAATTGGCCAGTAGTTGCTGGGGGAGGATCGATCACCACTCTTGTGTATTGGAGTGATTTCAGCAGTTTTCCACACACTGGAGAACTGTCCAAGGCATAGGGACCAGTTGAGTAGGTCTGTCAGGGGTACTATGACAATGTCCAGGACCAGGCGGAGGATCCTGGAATCGAGGGAGTCACTGCTGGGGTTATTACTGCCAAGGGCTTTTAGCAGGTATGGCCTGGCTTCATGGGGGGATAGGGTGCACAGGTAGAAAGGGGGTTGATGCAGGGCAGAGGGGAGTGAGGAGGGGATTGAATAAAAAAAGCTGCTGGGGAGGACAGAGCTTAGATCAGAGAAGCTGGTGTTGAGGCTGTCTGCTATAGGTAGTGACTCAGAGGAGGTAGCACCATCGATGGTGAGCTGAGATGGTGGAGGGAGGCGGAGTCTTCCCATTTAGTTCTTCATGCAGTCCCAGAAGGTTTACTCAAGTACTAGTGAAAAGTACTACATACTGTTAAGTTACAGGTTAATATTATAGTATATTGCGATTCATGACTGGCCTTCCTTAAGAACATAGCATTGCAGTTTACTGAAAGAAGCTAACTGTCCTTCCTTAATGGACATGATTAATCTTTTTTAAAGGTATTAAGGGTTTCATTGCTTCAACTATTCAATCTTATTTCATTAGATCGCAGAGTATTAAGGTAACAAGGTCACATACATTAGGTCAATGAAAGGTCCTTTTCAAGAAAACAATAGGTCAGAGATCAGTAGTATATTGGGCTACCACTTTTTTAAACATGATTCCTAGTGCAGTTACTATCTGTAGAACTGCTGGGTCCTTTAAGCATCAGCTTGCTCAGTGGCTTGACTCTCTGACAGAGTGCAGCTGTTTTCAAAAGTAATTAATTGTTATATGTCTTATTGTATGTATTTATATTTTGTATGTGTTTTTATATTGTAGTTTTTCATAATTAAGTATGTCCTGTTTGACAAAATGTTTTATATGTTAACTTGTTGCATGCGAAAACAGGCTTTTAGCTCATCTTGCTAACAAGTATAAAAACAGAAAATGAAAATGTTTTATTGAATAGATGGAAGATATCTATTTTTATTTTCTAGCCTTTTCCCAACACTTTTCTATTGAAACTGACAACGATGTGCAGAATTATTAGTTTTTAATAATTTGTTTCAATTTATTTTGATTTAGTAGTCGGAATCTGAAAACTGTCAGATGGAGCATTCATTGTATTAATTACTACTTAGTCCCGCATCACTGTTGTCTTGTATCCATAAAAACCCCACTCCCAAACATGTGTTTTTATTGTCTCTCTCATTCATCAATTGTGTCAGTCTGCGCCATTTGTGTTGTCTGTTTCTGCCCCTCCGCAATCATATGAATTAGCCAGTGCTATTTTGTTTCTCTCTTGCATACTAACTTTACCAGCATATCTTTCTCTGACACTGTTTTACGTGATGTCTATTAATACTGTATTTTATGCTGCATTCTTTCCAACCCTCCTCCTCCACTGCAGGCACTTTGGTCTTTTTCAGTCTTTCCCTGTATGTTTGTATTTTTGTATGTCTTCTTGGTCAGATTAGATTACTTCTACTGAGCACAATGTTTTTTTCTTTCTTATTCATCACCTCATTACAACACTATGGGGGGTCTCATTTACACTTAAATGTCTGAATTCTTTTTGTTTTTTGGGCTCCATAGAGATATTTCTCTCTGTCTTTATTGACAGCTCTCCTATCAGTGCTGATTGCCCCCGATCTTTCCATTTCAAGCATGTCATCTTTATCATCTCCTCTTATTTATCAGTTGTGTCAGTATGTGCTACTTGTGTTTGTTTCTGTGTTTCCTTTCCCCCTTCCCCTCTCCTGCCCCTTTAAAGTTTCCAGCATGTCTTGGCATCCTGTTTAGTTTTGATTGTATGAATTTGCTTCCTCCTACCCTCCATTATATGAATTAGCCAGTTCTATTTTGTCTTCTGTCTATCAAGTGTCTTAATTGTTTTAGTTTAGTTTTCTGGGCTCAACAGAGACATTCCTCTCTGTCTTTAATGACAGCTCTCCTATCAGTGCTGAGTCCCCCCAATCCTTTCCCTTCAAGCATGTATTTTATTTCCCTCTCCCCTCATTCATAAGTTGTGTCAGTCTGTGCCATTTGTGTTGTCTGTTTCTGCCTTTCCTTTCCACCTGTCCTCTCTTCCACCCGTTTAACACTTCCAGCATGTCTTTGCCTCCTGTTTAGTTTTGATTGTCTGAGTATGTCCCTCCCCATTGTATGTATTAGCCAGTGCTTTTTGTCTTCTATCTTTTGTGGTTCCCCATACTAACCTGACATGCATACAGTACCTTTCTTTTGCATTATGTCTATTTATACAATCTTTTTGTTGCCCCTCACTACTGGGACACTTGGTCTTTGTCAGGCTTTCCACGTATGTTTGAGCCTGTAAGGCGTCTTGGTTGCCAGCCTATATCCCTCATAAAATCATCTTTATATGACAAATTACTGATCAAGATGAATGAAAATGTGGCTAAAAGCACAACATTGATTAGCCGGTGGTACATACAGTAAATGGTACTGGGTCAATACCATGCATGTAAGACAGCTCGGTAAAGATCTTGGTACTATGGGTGCACTGTATTTCTTCTACCAAGACTCAATATTAACAAAAACAAATTCCTTAACAATCAGCAAATGTTCGACATCGACAAATGCCAGTTTTAATAACTAAAGGTTAAAAGGGGAAAGTGAAAAGGGGGGGGGGAGAAAGGCAAATGCACCAGATAGAATTGACAATGGAAGTAGCATGTTGTGCAGTCATTTGGTATGCAATTACCACCACAGTGCTACAATTCTACCTGCTGATAAAAAAAATCTACAGGAAAACAAGAGGAGCACAACATAAAGCATATATTTACATATAATTAATATTTAATTAATATGCATATACAGCCAGGAGGACTGGGGGGGGGAGCATGTCTTAAACAGACTATTAGAAAACATCAAATCCTATAGCTTAGCCATGACAATTATAAGCAACTAACAGCATACGTTCACATCTCAGAAAGCAGCTAACTCCAAGCCATCATTCAAACACGGATATTTGTCTGTTCCGAGATTCAATATCCAAAAGGCTTTGCCTCTCAACAGTAAATTTTCAAAATTCCCATCTTGTGGGTTGAAGCCAACTTTACCTATGAGTCTGAACTTCAAATCGTGTTGACCCCTACCCTTGGTTATGTTTATGTGTTTGGCTATAGAATACGTGTCTTTGCCATTATGGATGGCTCAATTCTCAACTACTCTCAATTTAAATTGTCTTTTATTTTCCCAGGCCAGATATTCAAAGGGGTTGCACCTGGCACAACTGAGTTTCACCAGTGAAACCCCAGAAATGTGCCTCAGGGCAATATTCAAAGGAAAGACTTGCACAGCGCAAGTCCAAATGCATCAGGATGCAAAGATAATGTATGTGGCACATCTCCAGGGGCATGCCCATGCATATGTGGCACATCCCGATATTCAGCCTGGAATGTGCGGTGCTTATTTCTGCACAACCCTGGATGTACTGCATACCTGAGCTCAAAGTTGAGCCTGTAAAAAATGACTCAAGTGCCAGCCACCCACAGGCATGCTGCCCTACTGTAATGTGCAACATAGCAGCTGCCAGCCATGGGTACCAACCCCTTCCTGAACACTGTGCACAACCACTCAAATATGTCAGTGGTGGTCCAGTGGTACCTCCTGTCCCTCCAGCAGCCCCAATCACCAGGAAATTAATGTTGAAAACTGCCCTGGTAGTCTAGTGGAACCCCCCTCCCTCCTCATAGCCTGATTGCCATAACATAACTGTTGCAATATTCCCTGCTAGTCTAGTGGTCCCCTCACCCTTCCTGTAGCTCTGAGTGCTAAAAACATAATGTTTCAGAATTCTCTGGTAGTCTAGTGGACCCCCCCCTCCCCTCCTGCAGCTGTGATCCCTGTAAAATAACATTTTTAGTATTTCCTGGTAGTCCAGTGGTAACCCCTTCCCCACCCATATCCCCGACCACCCATAAATGCAATGCAAGTAATTCCCTGGTGGTCCAGTGGCACCTCCCACAGGACCCCTCCACCCAGCTCCCCCATCATTGGCAGGCAGCAGCAAACCTACCTGCATACCTCCACAGCTGCCTGCGCGCATAACAGCTCACAGTATCAGCTGTAAGCCCATTGGTCCACACTGTGGACCAATGGACTTACTGCATACTGTAATAGTCATTCTCATGTGAGTGAACAGCATGCTGGGTGACAAGCGTCACCTCCATGACTGTGAAATAGTCCGTGCTCCCACTAATTTATTTTTCTATTTGTGGCTTTATTTTCAACGGTCGTGACCATTGAAATACATATTCCCCACCCGACCCAACCCCTCAGCACCCCACAGAAACATAATAGTGGCACTGGGGTGTCCAATCCTCCAGTGTCTTGATGATAACTCCTCTTACTGCTCTGACCCCCCATGTCCACTGCACTTCATGCTTGGTACTTTTCTGCTTTTGAGGGTCCATTACTGCTGAAATACATCCCTCCTACAGAAACCTCCCTCTCATCACCCACCCCTTGGAAACATACGCGTGACATTGGGGGTGCCTAATCCCCCAGTGTCTCAATGAGAAATCGTTTTTGCACTTTTTTAACTCTGCAAAAATAAAAACATCCATTGATGTCTTTTGCACCCCCAAGTGCCCCCACCCAACCTTCCCACTCTGTGTGCCCCCAAGCCATTACCTATTGAGGGTCCAGTGTCGTAATCTTCTCTGAACTGTAGAGATGTCTTCACTCTTCAAAAATGAACAGCAAACTGAAGAATCAGGTATGCGTTTCAATGTATTTAAATGGGTTTTTGAACTTAGTGGCATAACTTATGCATTTTTGCATATGTTTGGACCAAATTTTCAACATGCCTTTTTGGGGAACCTACCTCTTGAACAATTGCATTGTTGTTAAGTAGAGCTGTCTCGAAAGATGATTTCACAGTCCCTGTGCAAAATCATCTTTTGGGAAACAGTTTAGCATTTTATCTGCCCTTGTCCATGAGGTGGGGTCATAAAAAGGCTATTTTGAAAATTTGGAGCAAAAATATTGAAAAACAACAAAGTTATGAGCCTATATTGAATTTTGCAAATGCGGGCTCATTTAACTTAGAAGAAGCATTAGTTTGTAAGTGGCTGTGGTGAGATGCAAACCTATCCTTCATCTCATTAGTGCTGTCTGCAAATTTGTAGTCACCACCAATTATTAGGAGCAGTTGTCCTCTATAAGACCTTAAGTGGAATTTGTCTTTGAACACCTAGGTATTACAGAGTACTTTTTGCTATAACTTTTAGTAGGTCACCATAGCAACCTTTGTAACAATGTTTACATAGACTGTACAGTCAGTTTCAGTAAGGACAAGATCTCTAGGCAGCCTGCACCCCTTGTGTTACACACAGGATCAGCTTTTGACATGGCAGAGTAAATTGTGAGGAGGAGCTGTCACTCCTACAGCAGCCTGATCCCTGTCAGTCTTGGGGCAAATCATGAAAAGTAAAACCAGAACAGGACTTTTCTCTCAGCAATCATTGAAGGCACAGTACTTTCTGAGAAATAAAAAATTCTGCACTACCTTTTATCCTCCCGCCTTCACCCACCATAAAAAGACGTTTAATAGTAATGCTGAGCTAGGGGGAGTACCGGGTAGAGTCTGCAGCTTTAGTCACTCTAGTGCATTTTTTTCAGTCTACTTGTTATGTGAAATAAACATTTTCTGGACATGCGGCATATCGTTTATTTCTGTATTAGACTAGACATTTTGTCATTAAAGGGACAGAGGGTTTCTCTGACTGTGCCAATAAAAGTAGGGATGATGTTTGATGATGGCGGAGGATGGGCTCCTAAATGCCAGAAGAGCTTTTTGCTTTGTATCTGAGAAGTAAGCTGGAATGTGCATTGAACCGCTGCTCTGCCATGTCTCCTGAGAGAAACCTGCTGTCTCCATAATAACAATATGATAAATACAAAAATAAATGATATGAAGCATGTCCTGAACATATTTATTTTACATGACAAGTATACTTTGAAAAAAAACACAGATGAGTGGCTAATGCTGAAGACTCTAGCCCGGTACTCCTTCTAACAGCATTAGTATTAAACTGCATCTTTATGGTTTTTGAAACAGGGCTGGAGGGAAAAGGTAGTGCAGATGTTTTATTTACCAAAAGTACTGTGCCTTCAGTGATTGCTGAGAGAAGAGTCCCATTTCACTTTTCACTATTTGCCCCTAGAGACACAGGTCATGCTGCTGTAGGAGTGATGGCTCCTACACGTTTGATTTGGAAGAAGTGCCAGTTTGTAAGTACCTGTGGTGGTATGCAATACTGCCCTTCATCTCACTTGGGCGCTCAGCAACTTTGCACAGTCATGTCCATTTATAGAAAATAGTTGTTCTATACAAATCTACAGGAGGAATTTGTCTTTTAATTTCAGAATCTCCCTCCTCCCATAAAATAGAGAATGAGTTACTGTTCCATTAAAACATCTTTTCATAATACACAGCACATCATGAAAGGTTATTAGTAACACTAGTAGACATTAGCAAATTACAATAACTTCTGCCCTTTATTTTCTAGTCGACTTTACTTACAGTATATCACAGTTGCCATATTCACATCTTATTATCTCGCCATTTGGACACCTTGGTACTTCAGAACAGATTTTGCTGTAACTAAGTACTTCCTCCCATCTCTCCTGAATTTAGCCCGAGACTTCAGATCACTTCCCTTGTTCCTAGTACCATTTTTCTGAAAAAATACTTTCCTCATGTACCTTATCTTTTTATAACAAGGCGATGTTGAAAATTTGGTGTAAAATATGACAGGATAACACATTTATGAGATTACATTACATTTTGCAAATGCTGACTGCTAACTTTGATACATTTCAACATTTGTACCCCAAATTCTTCACCTGCAGCCCTGTCAGCTCTGGCCAGAGTTTGTCTTCATCTTTCTTATTGTTACATCCTGATTGTAAGAGACCCTGTTCTACCCATTGCTGCTTATTTCTGACATTTTAGCAACTTTCACTTATTTCACTCCACAATAACTGTTCATTTTAATAGCAGTATTAAGCACATTTATTTTTATACAAAAATAGCATATTCTGACTGAAGCCTATTCTGTGATGCATCCTGTAACATACACACTAAACAAATATTACACCATTACATACAGTATAATACAATAGAGATGCTTATCTGTATACACACTGTGCACCTTACAATATATTCTGGCTGAGGCTTATTCTCAGATGCATCCTGTTACATACACCATAAACAAATATTACACTATAGAACACAAAACAATAGACATGTTTATCTGTATACACTATGCAAACATGATACAGTATAATACAACACAAAATGTATTTGCCTAACAGTATACACCAACATGAAATTAATAAACAAATAATATTTTTAGGTGCTGACCTGTCCCCATAGCTCAGCCCAGGATTCAATGGATTGCCCATCCCTAGAGGAGCAGCCATGGACCACCGATCCACCCTGGCTTGCAAGGTGGGGCCACTGTGTTGACTCCCAGAAATGCATACAGATTACCAGCACCATCACTGCTGCTGGCAGGGCTCCCCTATGCTTATCTTCCCTGGGTGGGGCTGTGGGGTGGGCCATCCAACAGAATACTGCACCAGTCAGTTTGGGTGCCTCAGAGGGTGCAGCGGTACCAGAAGTTGGGCATCATCCTCAGGACAGGCAGCATTTTTGGAGGTGCTAACCCCCCAGCGGTATGATGTGCAATGATGTAGGGCACTTGTAGCAGAATGTTAGTCACGCCTCCCACACAACCAGGCACCAGTCATGGTGGATCCACAGCCTCCACTAGGGGTCCTTAGAGCAGTGGACATTCCTCCCTTCCCACAGAGAAAGGAGAGACATCCCTCAGACACTCAATCTTTTTCCCCTTGGCCAACCTTCTGACCCCTGAGTCTGTTCCCAGACTCGGGATATTGGTGTCCAAAGTGGATGACTTGCCACTGTGCTGGTGGGCTGGCCACTGAACAAATAATTTTAAAAACATTCACACATGTGCAATTTCATTTCCCATACTTGTTTTGGAACAGGCGAGGTCAACAAATCATTCTTTTAAACATGTAATGCAAGTAGCTGCAAGCATTTGTTGGCTGGCACTGCTGGGACAGATCAAGATGTCTGTAGAGCTCACTGCTGTGCCATTTGGAAATTATTAGTAGGCACTGGGCCCTGGCACTTAAACCCCAACATATCTAAGCCTTGTCCTTTGACTGACCCTTTCAGTCACAGCCACACTAACTTGATGCACTGGAGGCTACAATTTTGTGTTCTATTGCCCATAACAGCTCTGATGATTTCTCATCTGGTATCAGGCAAGGCAAGGCAAATTTTATTTTAAAAGACACCCATCCCGGAGGCTATGGGTGCTGAACAATTAACATTGCATAAAATAAACCAACAGTAAAACAATAAATAAAATAACACCACAATATAAGATGTAATAATAAATATTCTATGCTCAAATGCACTATTATAAAATGTAATAAATTTTATAAAGAAATAATATACTCAGTAATAAATAATCAAAACTAATTATATAGCCAGGGACAAACATAGACAGTAGGTCCAACATCAGATAAAGATTATAAATCAAAGTCCAGGAAGGCCTGGTTATATAGGAAGGCCTTGATAAAGGAATACTGTAAATACAATTTTGTCAACATTTAAAAGGCCTCTGATGTGATTCTTCATAACATTGTTTTGATTAATTTACTATCTGGAGACCCTTTTTTAAGTCACAGCTTCCCATTGCTTAACTTTGACACAAAATGGCCACCCAGGCACAACTGAGTTTTTAAACAAAGAAACCACAGTTTTTCTGCTTGTCAGATTTGTGACTTCAACCTCATGTTTCATTTAGCCTACAGGTTAGAATAACAAGCCATGCATGAGCTTGGTACATTAAGCAGACCTGAGTTTGATTCCCACAACCTCCACTTGTGTACTGTGTGACTCTGAGCAAGTCACTTAACCCCCCAGTGCTACCAGGTTGCCCCCAAAAACAGGCACTTGTGCCTAGCAGGCCTTACCCAGTTACCAAACAATAAATTTAATCAGTGTTGTGTAAATTGCTTTGAAAAAGTGATGAGTTACAGTAATCAATTATTCTCAAAGAAATGTAATCAGTTATGTATTACTCTGTCATAACAATTAATCGGTAACCAATAGTAACTCTCATTACCTTTCATATTACTTTATATTATGTTTGAAAAGTCAGTTATGTTTACTCAAAGAACATTTTTATGAGCTCAGGACACTCCAAACATTCATAAAAAGAACTAAAATAGATTCCACAGGCAATGAATAAGTCTGCATGTTACTTTATTTAATGTTTTCTAAATAAAATATAAAACCATTCATATTGCTTTTTTCGGCTTTATACATAATGTGCAAAATGAAGCATATTCACATCACAACAGGTTGACCTTTTCCAGGAAAACCATATCATTAGTGTTATAAATGCTATTTTTTGTTTTGTTTTTGCCATTGTTATGTTGTGCAAAGCTGAAGCAGAGACAATAAAAAACAAGTCCAAGTACAATACAGCATTAGAGCGACTTTGTGTTTGTGGGTTAATTACAGTCTGGAATTTAAATTGTCAGTTGTCAGAAATAGAACTATAAAGATGGCACATTAACACACTCTGGAAATACTTTAAAATGCACCACCAAGGCCGCCATGCATAGCACTCTACAAAAAAATGAAGTGGCCTTACACATCTGGTGTAGCGTAAATAATGTGCTCCTTTGGTTCAGACACTTCACATCTCCACCTGGAGAGTGATCAGGCAGTTCACCAGGAGGAGACTATTAGATATCATTCCAGTGAAGGTGCCACACTACCATACTACCACACTACTATGCACTGTGCTTGTGGCATTAATGTAAATTATCAAAAGTGAGAGCAGCAGAGCCCCACACCTAATGTGTGGGTTCATTCTCAGTTGCACTTTGTTGTGTGCATTGCAATAAACACGTTTTTTATTTACTTTCTACTGCAGCAGCAGAGTAGATTGTATCACACTGATTATGCTGGCTTACAAGCTGGCATTTTCTGTCACTACAGATCTTCAAATCCCTTGCTGCTGTCTGGCATGAGAGGATGGCTGCAGCAGTGGGGGTTCAATACCCTACAGACACTGCATGTTAAGAGTTTTTATGAGCTCCAGAAGTGGGGGTTCAATGCCCTACAGACACTGCATGTTAAGAGTTTTTATAAGCTCCAGCAGTGTGGGATTCAGTACCTTACAGACACTGCATTTTAAGAGTTTTTATAAGCTCCAGCAGTGGGGTTCAATGCCCTACATACACTGCACTTTAAGAGTTTTTAGATGCTGCAGCAGTGGGTGATTCGATACCCTACAGACACTGCATGTTAAAAAAAGAAGCTGCAGCAGTGGCTGATTCAGTACCCTACAGACACAGCATGTTAAAAGTTTTTATAAGCTCCAGCAGTGAGTGATTCAGTACCCTACACATACTGCATGTTAAGAGTTTTTATAAGCTCCAGCAGTGGGGAATTCAATACCCTATAGACACTTTTTTTTTTTTTTTTTTATTCATTGGAATTTTGGAAAAACCTTTGAGTAAGAACTTTTTACAAAGGGTCCATCTGTTAAACAGTACAAATACAGATATAATTGAATTTACAGTACAAATACAGACATAGTTGAATTATCAGTACAGAAAGTAGCAAAAACATAGACAACAGCTAAGAGTTTCTTGTGAGTTTCATTAAGGGTTTAATACTAAGTGTTGAATGGCATAAAGTATATGAGAGACAGAAAAATGTAGGATAAGGAGAGTGGTTAGTGAATGAGCGTGGGGATAGAGCAGCCCAGGAGGAGCATTGTCACATTGCGTTACAGCTTTGGTGCTGAGGGCTGGGGATGGTGCATGTGAGGTGTGTGTAAGGTGGGAGTAGGTGGAGAGAGGGAGAGAGGAGGGAGAGACCAAGTGGGAGGGAGATATCATGAGTGGAGATTGATGGGGTAAAGAAGCGGTGGGAGGGAGAGAGT
Organism: Neoceratodus forsteri; assembly: GCA_016271365.2. Classification (NCBI taxonomy): domain Eukaryota; kingdom Metazoa; phylum Chordata; order Ceratodontiformes; family Ceratodontidae; genus Neoceratodus; species Neoceratodus forsteri. Next base: position 370,807,991 of record CM028137.1, read on the forward strand.
GAGAGAGAGAGGAGGGAAAATGATGTGCGAGACAAATGAGAGAGCGCAACCACTAGTGGAATAAGAGCTACACAGCATGAGGTGCCAGAGTCTTGGGGACAGGGGTAGGAGTGGGGAGGGTGGCTCGTGTGAGTGAGTCCATGAGTAGTTGCTGGTAGGTAGGGTTGGTGCAGGCTCTGGAGACCCGCTCTGAACAGTTTAGCACTCACAGACATTCTTTTGCAGTAGAAACTGCTTAAGTTTGGCTTTGAAGGTCCTAGGGTTAGTGGCATTTTAGAGTGTTAGCTGGGATCTCTTTAAGCCACAGTGGGGCACAGTAGAAGAAGGATCTCTGTCCAAGAGCTGTCCTTCGGAATGGGACACAGAAAGTGTGTAGTTCTTTATTTCTGGTTCTGTACATGAAGTTGGTTAAGGTAATCAGGTCAGTGATAGGCGAGGAGTTAGGCTTAGCATGGCTTTCCTACCTATGAGGCATGTCTGGTATGAGATTCTATTCTTGAGGCTTAATATGTTTGCTTTCTCATAGAGTTCACAGTTGTGTGTGAGCCAGTCAGCATCTAGTAACAGCCTGCAGGCCTTGTTCAGAGCTGTGCCTACCCTCTTGGGGTGGTATCAGTTGCTGCTCCATAGGCCACCAGGCCTAGTCAACCACAAAGAGAATGGAGCTGTTTATGGACAGCCTCAGAGCATTGGTAGTGAGGCTTTTCCTGTGCTGATAAAGTACCCCGAGTTTAGTATTTACTGTCTTCACAACCTGGTCAATATGCAGATCATATGAGAGAGTACCAATACCATCTATTATTACTCCTAGGTATTTAAAGGAATGAACCTGTTCTAGAGGGGCCAACCTGTTGTTGGTAACTGTTAGTATGGGGTACCTCCTCTTTAACTGAGGGCTAGAGAGGAGCATGGATTTGTTTTTTTTTGTAATTGAGCAACAGCCTACAAGAGCTGAAGCAGACCTCCAGTTGTTGGAAGGTGGACTGCAGCTCAGCCTGCAGGGTCTCAGTGTGGGCACTGTTGCTGAGTACCACCACATCATCTGCATATAGGATAATTTTGCTGGTGCATACATCTGGGAGTGTGTTCAAAAATAGGCAGAACAGAAATGGACCCAGTATGGACCCTTGTGGAACTCCCAGCACTATGTTCCAAGAGGTAGAAACTGTTGCTCCAATTCTGACCCTTTGAGGCCTTCTGGATAGGTAATCTTGAAACCACTGGATGGTGTTGAAGGCCAGCCCAAGGGCCCATAGTTCCTTGAGAAGGAGGGGGTGACAGATCATGTAGAAGGCCTTCATTAGGTCAATAAAAATGGATCCAACCAGTTTACCCTCGTCCATATCCTTGTGAGTGTAATCCGTTAAATCAACCAGGGCTGTGCCGGTGCTGTGTTTTTTTTCTGAAACCATGCTTCTGGGGACACTGCAACTGGTATTTCTGGATATATTCTGTGATTTGGTCTACTAGATCCTCTCTAGTGTTTTGAATAGGGATGAGAGGATACAGCTGGGCCTATAATTAGTTGTGTACGTCCTGTCCCACTCTTGTGAACTGGGATTACCAGTGCTTGTTTCCAGAGGTAAGGGGATTGCAAGTATAGTTAGGGACTTATTGAAGAATGTTAGTGAATGGGACAATAAGCACATCCACTGTCTGAGCTACCAGTTTCATGTCGATACTGTCACTGCCGATCCAAGTCTTTCCTAAGACCTTTTTGATGCACATGGCTTCCTTGCGGTAACCCACCTGGAATGGAATTTTGGGTGCTGTGCACTCTCGTGGGTATGTTTTCAATATCCTCATCCACAGGCTTCAAGTATTCATCAGGGAGGATGGAGCTTAGGTTTGTGAATGCAGAGTTAAACTCTTCTGTTATGGTGAGTGGATCCATAGAATTGGAGCCATTAATATTGAGTAATAAAGGTTGTTGCTTGACTTCCTTTCCTACGAGCTCCTTAAAGCTATCCCAGAAATGCCTCCCATCCCCTCAGCTGCATTCAAGTTGATTCTTATAATAGTCCACCTTGGCAATTCGTATTATGTGAGTGCATCTGTTCCTAGTGGCCCTGTAGTTCTGGATATCGTTGATCCCCACCCCCGTGACCTTGGCCTTGCGTCATAGATTATCCTGTTCTCTCATTAGTTCCAATAGCTCACTGGTAATCCACCCATTATTATAACCTCAGACCTTCCTTTTTTTGAGTGGGGCTTACCTGTCACACACCTGATTGAACTTGTCAATGAGGTATTTTAATGCTTGATCCAGATCTTCAGAAAGTCTAAGGGTGACCAGTCTATCTGAGATAAGGCTTATTTCAGGGAGGCAAGCTGCCCTTTACACATCACTCTGCTTTCCACAAGCTAAGGTGGGGTTTTTTTTGTATTTATTGGTCCATCTACAGATAATTGGGGAGTGATCACTCAGGGTGTCTGAGATCACTGAGATGTCAGTGAGCCTATCCAGGTAAGGTTGTGAGGAGCCAGTCAAGGAGAGTGTATTTTCTGTATTTGTAATTTAACCTTGTGGGTTTGGCTATTAAATGCAAGGGATAGGAGAAACCCACTATGTCTCTCAACATTGCATGTTGAGAGTTTGTATAAGCTCCAGCATTGGGGGGTTTCAATACCCTACAGACACTGCATGTTAAGAGTTTGTTTTAAGTTCCAGCAGTAGGTGATTCAGTACCGTACAGACAGTGCATGTTAAGAGTTTGTTATAAGCTTCAGCAGTGAGTGATTCAGTATCCTACAGACATTGTATGTTAAAAGTTTGTGTAAGCTCCAGCAGTGGGGGGTTCAATACCCTACAGACACTGCATGTTAAAAGTTTGTATAAGCTCCAGCAGTGAGTGATTCAGTACCCTACAGACACTGCATATTAAAAGTTTGTATAAGCTCCAGCAGTGGGGGGTTCAATACCCTACAGACACTGTATGTTAAAAGTTTGTATAAGCTCCAGCAGTGAGTGATTCAGTACCCTACAGACACTGCATATTGAGAGTTTGTATAAGCTCCAGCAGTGGAGGTTCAATACCCTACAGACACTGCATGTTAAAAGTTTATATAAGCTCCAGCAGTAGGTGATTCAGTACTGTACAGACACTGCATATTAAGAGTTTGTATAAGCTCCAGCATTGGGGTGGGGGTTCAATACCCTACAGACACTGCATGTTAAGAGTTTTACAAGCTCCAGCAGTAGGTGATTCAGTACCATACAGACAGTGCATGTTAAGAGTTTGTTATAAGCTTCAGCAGTGGTGATTCAGTATCCTACAGACATTGTATGTTAAAAGTTTGTGTAGCTCCAGCAGTGGGGGTTCAATACCCTACAGACACTGCATGTTAAAAGTTGTATAGCGCCAAGCAGTGGGGGTTCAATACCTACAGACACTGCATGTTAAAGTTGTATAAGCTCCAGCAGCAGTGGGAGGGGGTTTCAATGCCCTACAGACACTGCATGTTAAAAGTTGTATAAGCTCCAGCAGTAGGTGATTCAGTACTCTACAGACAGTGCATGTTAAAGTTTTTTATAAGCTACAGCAGTGGTATTTACTCACCTGGTAAAGGTGATTATACCTGCATCCTTAGTTGTGTTCAGAATTCATTACATATGGGGTTATCCTTCATTCATTCTACTGGCCGATGAACAATTGTAAATCTTTTCTGGGCTGCCAGAGGCTAATCCCCCAAGTACATCCAGAAATTCCAGTAAGAAACTTCCCTAGCAGAAAATAGAAAACACAGACCCAAGACACAGGCAAGGAGAGTAAAGAATGTGATCAGGACATGCTTTGTTCTGAACAAAGTATTTAAAGTATCACTGATAAATTGATGGTTACACATAATATATATATATATTTTATTTATTAATATTTTTGTTGACGGGTAAGTGCACTAAACTAATTCTGCCTATTTTCAGGCACAACCTGAGGTAGGGGATACAGATGAATGGCAACTGACCTTGAACCAGATTAAGATGTTGGTGGTATTTTTAGCGAATGGGGAAAATTTGGCAAGGAGCAGGGTCTGGTCCCTTCCTCTGTTTCTAAAACTAACAAGACCAACAGTCAAGACATGCCACTAAATGCACAGCAAAATGATAATTTACAAGAGGCAAGCATGGAAAAAGATTCTTGACAGTTACCTGTGGAAGGTCTACAAGCAGAAGAGGAACAAGCTACTGCTGATATGCTAGATGACTTCACAAATACACAGGAGGTACAAATTTTATCCATGTTGGAGGAAGAAAAAAAACTATTTCAAAGAAAAGGCAGAAACTCCAAAGAAACTCTCCCAGTTATGAGATGCGGCAAGAGATTGTAGCTCTGACAGCGATGACAGTTCATATCAGCTGCTGAGGCATGATGTGGCAGCATCGAACACGGCTGCCACCCAGTTTATGGTAAACTGTGACAAGAACTGTCAGGACATTGCAAACACACTGCAGAAGGATGCCAAAGTGGGACCTTCGAATAAGGTTAATACCAAAAACAGCTCTGATAATGAAACTGGAAGTGGGGGCTTGGCTAGGAATGGCAGGAGTGAGTCAGACATGGCTCGGCCTACAGCGTCCCCCTGAAACTGTAACTTCAGACATGCAAACTTGCTCCGAACCTAGTAGTAACTCACTGCAACATCCAAATATTGAAAATGAGTGTCCACTTAATGTACATAGCCCAGGAAATACTGTTTGTGCACAATAAAAACAGTGCTGCAACGGTACCAATGAATAATTCTCCACGAAATAACGAGGTTGGAGCTGGAAACTGGTCTCCAATACACGCATTGAAAGACGCTGGCTGGATATTAAGTAAAGAAGGACAGTGGGTCCCTGGCCCCCAGGATGAGACAATTGTTAGATATAACAAGGAGATACAGGCTGGTGACATAGCCATTATAAATACTGAAAGTAGAAATGAAGTAACTGATGTGCAAATTGTAGATACAAACTCCCTCGAGCAAGAGCATCCTGCAATTACAGGGCAGGGTTCAAGCGATTTTAATCTTGAGCAAGCAGTAGAGCAAAGAGGCACTTCCAAAACTGCTGTTAATGCTAAGGACACAACTGAACAGACATACAGTGAACAGCCAAATATGTCTTAGGACCTGCTCCTCCTGCTTTGCAGGACCCTGCAAAAAAAGTTTTATTGGAACCCATGTTCAGGCTGTCAGATCTTTTTCAAAACAAAGGGGAACCTGCCACTAGAAGAAATGCTGTTAGGTTAATATACAAAGGGGGTTTAAAGAATCCACCTGACAGATTGTACATTGCTAAACAACTACTGAAAGGTATATGAAGTACTTTTCTTCCAAAATATTTGCATTGACACATCAGGGAAAAGCTAACTATGATATTAGTTTGAAGAATGTGTCTGGGTTAGATAGATTTTGGGCACAGTACCAAACTTTAAAAAAAACACTCCAGTTTGGATACCTTTCTTAGCAGTTCCTTTGACTAAACCATTGGTTAAGATAATTAGTTATGTTGAAAACTGAGGGAGTAAACATCGAAGACCTCTTGTTTCGGTTAAGACAAAGGTATGACGTTTTGGACAGACCCTCCCCCATTCTAGATAGTGAACAGATCTGGAATGGGGGATGGAGAATCAAGGTTAAACTGCACTCTTCCAATAATGGTCCCGTTCACCTTCCCAACAATTTATTTCTGGGGAAAGACAGACGTGCATTATTTTATGTTGTGCAACCAAAATCATGTTTCAAATATGGAGCCTGGACCCATTTAAGCTCCACGTGTGATACACCAAAATGCAGCCACCAGTACTACCAGTGAACAAGAAGAGATGGTTCTGGACCAGGCTATATAGTCAGAAGAGCCCTCCCCAGATCTGGTTCCTTATGTAAGTACACCCACAGCACAGCAGCCACTGTTAGCCTCAGCACAAAAGAGCCCAGAGGTTATGTCCCCCCAGACCAAAGTCAACCTTTCAAAACTTTTATCTCAAAGGAAAGGTCTAGGCAAGGTCAAACTGATACTACTTCGGAAAAGTTTAGTAAGAAAGGAAAAGAAAAAGCCTGAATTTCCTGGAAAACTAAAAAAACAAGTTCGCTGCATTAGTGAAAGGTAAGCAGTGAGGAGAATCAGAGAACGAGGATACTAATACTTCCTCGATTGCATCCTCTTCATTTCAAGTTACTTCAGACCCCAAGGAAGGGGGAGGGGGAACAGATTCTATTGCAAAAAGAATCAGGTGCAGAATGATCTCACTATCCCAACAGTAGGAGCCACATCTCTCTCTCCATAACATGGGGCCTTTGACAATAACTATAATAAATTATAACAACATTAAGGATCAGAGGAAAACAATGTCAACTTTCCAATCTCTATTGCAAAGGTCAGATGACACTATTTGTATTCAAGATACCAGACTGAAAGCACAAGAAATGACTGTTGTTTCTAAACTCTGGCAAAAAGGCCCATCTGTTTGGTCAATAGGAGAAGAGCTATATGATGGTGTAGGGATACTATTTGCGAACCCTGAATTAGTGTCAGTGGCTCAGTAGGTAGCTCACTCGCCTCTGAGGCTGGGAGATCAGAGGACTGTGGGTTCAGTTCCCACATCTGGCACTTGGGTTAATATCCCAATATTGACACTGTAGTGCAGCATGAGAGGGGTGCTGCACTTCTGAGGTGCCGTCTTTCAGATGAGACATTAAACCGAGGTCCCATCTGCCTGGATTGGTGGTAGTTAAGGTGGATGTTAAAGATCCCATGGCACTTATTGAAAAAGAGTAGGGGAAGTTTCCTGGTGTCCTGGCCAAATTTCCCTCATTCACTAAAAAATACCACTAACAGCTTAATCTGGTTCAAGGTCAGCTGGCATTCATCTGTATCCCCCTCCCCCAGGTTGTGCATGAAAATAGGCAGCATTTGTCTAGTGCACTTACCCGGTCAACAAAAAATAAATAAAAAAAGTTTCCAGACTTGTAGATATCTATCCAGGGATGACCCTCTTTTAGATATAAATTATGCCCATGACAGGTTTTGCTTAATAACAATTTATATCCCCCCCCCCCCAAAGTAAGGCACAGAGGGTACAGTTATTTAAAGAGATCCAATCATTTTTGAACAACTCTAGAATGGTAATGTGGGCAGGAGATTTTAACTGGGGCCTGGCATGTGCAGATAGAGACCTGCAAACAGGCAAATTATTTTGTGACACTCAGGCCCTAAAAACATCATTTCCACTGCTGGGTTAGTTGACTCTCACAAAGTTGTTACACAGATGGGGGGAACACATACTTTAGAGGGCCCCTGTTGACTCAAATATACTTTGTATTCACATCTTCCATATTAAGTTCTATCAGCTAAAGTTCAAGCTTGGGAATTTACTGATCATAGATCAATAACTGTTCGTCTAGAGTGGAACAATTCCCCAAGATGTAAAAAAATAATTGGAAACTAAATTATGCAGTTGTAGAACAGGAAACTATTAGGAAGGCATGAAAAGCTGAATGGAAGGCTAGATTGTCTGTTCTTGAATTATATTTCGGATGAGACGTTAAACCGAGGTCTCATCTGCCTGGATTGGTGGTAGTTCAGGTAGATGCTAAAGATCCCATGGCACTTATTGAAAAAGAGTAAGGAATTTTTAATAGAAGAAATATAGCAAAGGAAAACACTAAGAAAGAACATAAATAAACAATCCATAGAGAAACTAACAAAGGAAGGAAACCTAATCCAAAAACTAGAAAAAACAAACAACCAGAGAGCAGAGAAAAAAATATCATTAGTGACAAATAAAACTAATGAAACACTTCAAAGGATATACCTATATACACATCATGTCACCCTTCAAATAAAAGTATTGGGAGAGCTCTCCACAATTCTCAATCATTGGGGAAGGCAGCATGGATTTTCTTGTAGATAAACCGATGCCACTTCTTTTTAATAACCATAATAAGACCACAGAGCGGGACATATTTTGTTGCATCACTAAGTGATACCTATTCTCCCAAATGCACCATTTTATGATAGCGAAAACCACCCGTAAAGTGCCCTGGGAAAAATATCCCATGTCAGACCAAATTTATTATATACCAATTCAGTATACGTTATTTGTGGAATAAAGGTATATCCCAATGTCTAACCAACTGAGCCCAGAACACAACAATAAGGAACAATCAAAAAACAAATGCTGCATAGTTTCAACCTGTGCATGACATAATTCTCTAATACATAATCTATCCTCAACTCTTTTATGAGCATGATTGCCTCTTAAATTTAATTTCCCATGGCAACACATCCAGAAAGTAGCCCACATTTTCATGGAATCCTAGCTTCTGTAGCTTCCAAGCCCTCAAGGCTTTGGATCGCTCCTCCTTGCACCCCAAGCGCTGCCGTGGACCCACCTCTGTAGCCCCAAAGGACCTCGCCGTTGGAACCACTTGCCCAGCGGTACCCGCCGAAGACTGCGCCTCGCTCCTCCAGGGAAGCCTGTTGACAGGGGCTGACAGCCACGCTCACGCCCAGAAGCAGAACCAGGAGCCTGGCCACTTCCTGGTACCTAGTGCTGCTAAAGCCGTAAAAGCCGAAAAGTCCTTTCCAAGCTCTCGGGGCTTTGGATCACTCCTCCTCGCACCCCAGCGCTGCCGTGGACCCACCTCAGTAGCCCAAAGGACCTGCCATTGGTACTGCTTGCCCAGCGGTACCCACCGAAGACTATGCCTCGCTCATCCAGGGAAGCCTGTTGACAAGGGCCGAGTTCATGCCCAGAGTTGAACCAGGAGCCCGGCGCTTCCTGGTACCTAGTGCAGTAAAGCTGTGAATGCGAAGGTCCCTTCCAAGCCCTCGGGGCTTCAGATCGCTCCTTCTTGCACCCCAGTGCTGCCGTGGACCCACCTCAGTAGCCCAAAGGACCCGCCATTGGAACCCGCTTGCCCAGCGGTACCATGGATGCACCTCACTTCTCCAGGGAAGCCTGTTGACAGGGGCCACCAGCTGCGCTCACGCCCAGAAGTGGAACCAGGAGCCCGGCCGCTTCCTGGTACCTAGTGCCGCTAAAGCTGTAAAAGCCAAAAGGTACATTTGTCTACACTTCAGCTGCCGGCTCTCTCCCGAAAGTGCTTGGCGCTTGATTGTACCCACTCACTGAAAGCAGCTGCTCTCACCACTAATCGTGACTGTTTGACTGCCTTCTTTGCTCTGGGTCTGGGAGCGCCGTGCACCACTGAGAGCAGCCCACTCTCCCCGCTCACAGAGAGCCCTTCCCTGGACACAAACGGCAAGTGGTACATTTCCTTCTGTCTTGTGAATTTTGCAAGAGTTTTTTTACTGTTTTTGTAATTCTAAAGTGTACAGCCTAAGTTTATCTGCCTGCAAACTGTACAAACTGCTACATTTTCACTCTATCACCAGTCTCCTCCCCTCTTCTCACTTCCCGCCCTTTTTCTTTGTCTCCCAAACCTTCCCCACTGCACCTATTGCCTACTTAATGCCTCTTCCTTGCTGTCCTCCTTAGGTCCCTTCCAAGCCCTCAGGGCTTCGGATCACTCCTCCTCGTACCCCAGCGCTGCCGTGGACCCACCTCAGTAGCCCAAAGGACCCGCTATTGTAACCGCTTGCCCAACGGTACCCGCTGAAGACTGCGCCTCACTCCTCCAGGGAAGCCTGTTGACAGGGGCCACCAGTCACGCTCATCCTAAGAAGCGGAACCAGGAGCCGGCCGCTTCCTGGTACCTAGTGCCGCTAAAGCCGTAAAAGCCAAAAGGTATGTTTTTCTATGCTTCAGCTGTCGGCTCTCTCCCAAAAGTGCTTGGTGCTGTCTGGATTGTACCCGGTCAATGAAAGTGGCTGTTCTCACTGCTAATCTTGACTGTTTGACTGCCTTCTTTGCTCCGGGTCTGGGAGCACCATGCACTGCTGAGAGCAGCCCACTCTCCCCACTCACAGAGAGCCCTTCCCTGGACACAAATGGCAAGTGGTACAGCTCCTTCTGTGGCCATTCTACTCATAGTGCCCTCATGTCACTAGTCCACAGTTTTAACTTTTACCAGCTCATAACAGAGAACACTAGGACGGTAACCCCCACACAGAATGGTACTCTGATTGACTGGATCCTTACCAATAGACCTGAACATGTGACCAAGGCAGGTGTCCTGGCTGATGCCATAACTGACCACTCTCCCATTTTTGCCATTGGTACTCAGGCCCCCTCCTTCTCCACTGCCCGCCTTGTCACCTTTACCAACTTTGCCCACATGGACACAGACACCTTTCTCCATGATGTATCCACCATAGACTGGTCTGAAATCCACCATGCTGAAAAAGTTGAGGGACGCCCTGCAAGTTTTCCTGATAAATTTCAAGTGAAGTACAGAATAGGCATGCACCAAAAGTAAAGAAGAGTCAGAGTAAAACAAATGAGATGGCTCCAAAAAGACTTGCTCCTTCAGCTACGGCTTAGGGACAAACTCTGGAAGCACTTTAAAAGCACTGGCCTACCTAGTGACCACTCACTATACAGACAACACAGAAATACCTGTAGAAAACTGATAAGACAAGCAAAAAGTAGGTACTGCCAGAACCTACTATCCAGCTCAGCCCATGACCCCAGGAAATTTTGGGCCCACATTAAGTCCTTCCTAGGCACACCACAATCCATTACCCCCTCTGAGATGATCAGCAATGGTGCCCACTGCAATGACTCTTTCACAATAGCAAATGCCTTCAATAAAATGTTCTCTGATCTCTCACCCTACACCTCCACCCTACCACAAGCACCAACCACATCTCAGCCCTCTGCCCATAGTGAGCTAGCTGACCCTTCAGCCTCTACAACTGGGTCTCTTTCTACTTCAAAGCTATAACCAGCTCAAGTCTTAAAATTACTAGGGTCATCTCAGACAACACCAGCCCTGGGTCTGATTCTCTTGAACCCTGCCTTCTGAAGTTAGCTGCTCATCTCATAGCTGAACCACTGGCAAGATCTTCACTGTCCCTTGCCAGTGGTACCATCTAATCTCTGGAAAACTGCCAGAATAACTCCAATCTTCAAGAAAGGGAACAAAATTGAGATCTCTAACTATAGGCCAATAGCTATCCTCTCAGTCCTAAGTAAATTACTGGAAAAACTTGTCACCCCCAACTCTTGACTACATTGAAAACACAAAGCTGCTCTGTGATGCTCAACATGGTTTTAGGAAAAGCCATAGCACTTCTACAGCCCTTGCTAAATTCTCTTCAGATACCCTCTCCAACATGGATGATGGTCGACTAACAGTGGCTGTCTTCATGACCTTACCAAGGCCTTTGACCTTGTGGACCACTCATTACTCCTGTCCACTCTTCACTCCATTGGCTTCTCCACACCTGTTGTAAACTGGTACAGGAGCTATCTAACAGACAGGACCCAAATTGTAAAATTCAATTCTGCAATATTGGAAAGTACCACAGTCAATATTGGAGTGGCCCAAAGGTTCAATTCTTGGCCCTCTACTTTCACTCTCTTCATTAACAACATACCAATCAATATCTCTTCCTGCTCCTTTCTTCTCTATGCTGTGACTTGGTCATCTATGCCAGCTCACATAACATAGACTACCTAAACTTATCTCTGACCACAGCCTACAACAATATTCAAAACTGGCTAAACTCTCGTCGACTTATCCTTAACTCAAGTAAAACCAAAGCTATGCTCCTGGGCACCGCCCAAAAACTCAGATCCTGCACCTCCCCCTTGAAAATACTTGACCTAAATGGGAACTCTCTGGAGGCAGTCACCTCGTTTTGCTGTCTTGGAATTTTACTTGACCAATCTCTGGACCTTAACCTTCACATTCAAACAACCTTCAAAACAGTAAATTGTAAGCTAGGGCAGCCTACAGAACCAGCTATATGTTAACACCATCAGCTAAGTTAGCCATCACCAGAGGATCCTTCTACCAACTCTAACTTACTGTGCTCCTATCCTGACCACTGCCCATAAATCAGCAATACAGAAATGGGACGTCACCTACAATATAGTCGGTATGCATCAAAGGCCCTCGGCTCAAACATTGTTGTCAGCTATATAGTGACCTAGGCTGGCTCTCCCCTCTGCTACCAGACTATACTGTCTCGGCTGTCTATGTGACTCCATTATCAGGCAGAAACGCAGCTGCTCTGGCTGAGTTACTTCATCCTGTTACCACAAACCGTGGTCTGAGATCAACTGACAAAGCACTAGTAAGAGTTCCCCGTGTCACACCTTCAAAGGCACTGGGGCTTTCGGGTATGTTGCCCCCAGATGTGGAACATCTGCCCCCAGATCTTAGGCACTCCTCATCTCACTACCTCTTTAAACTTGGGCTACATCGCTATCTAGCTACTACTGACCATTGTACCTGTTTTGACCCTACCTGACCTGCACTTACAATCATGCCCTACACCCATACACTCCCCACCTACCTGCTTTCCCTGCTGCCACACCTCTCCTCCCCTCCCCCTCTAGCTCACCTCCTTACTTACTTACTTGCCTACTACCCTGTTTTCTTCATCATGTCTATCATTGAAATAACCCTATTTCTGTAACATCTATGTTCGTTCCTTACTGTACTTAACAAAGCTGTATTTATGCACTGACCAGTGCTGTTTTACTTAGAATGTGCCTCAATGTTATATGTAACCACTAAGCTATGTGCCATATACGACACTGAATCAATACTGTACTAGGTTCTGGCCAGAGATGTCTTAATTAGAACAGGCCTGCACTGCTATCATAACCAGTTCTGATGTAAATTCTTTGTGTAATGTTACAACCAGGTTTTCGCCTCTATTCCGACACCTTCCCCTACGGAGCCCACCGTGCGGCATCTGCTTCATACTTGGCTTCCTCTGGGGTAGATGTTCATTTCAGTGGTGCACCGTGGGAAAGGGAGGCCTCCTCATTTCCAACCAGCTAAGCCTGGGGGAGGATAGTTGCCAGCAAACAGGGCAGAAACACAGATCCAAGAATGCCTAAGGACAGGGGCTGTTAGCTGCACCCTCACCCCGAAGTAAAACCGGGAGCCACGCCACTTGCTGGTACCCTGAGCCAACTAAGTTGTAACCTGCCATTAGGTCACCCCAAGCCCGTTGGGACTTCGAATTGCTCCACCGTGCTCCCAGCACATGAGGGGCACTCCAAGCCAGATGGGGCTTAGGATCACTCCTCCACAATCCCCTGAGCTGCTGTGGACACACCTCTGTAGCCTAAGGGACCCGCCTCTCAAACCGCTTCCCCAGCGGTTTCCACCGTAAATTGCGTACTGCACCTCCAAGTAGCTGGATGACTGGGACTGCCTGCCATGCTCAAGCCCAGTTGCAGTACCAGGATCCCGGCCGCAAGTTGGTACCTACAGCCACTAAAGCCATATTTGTCGATAAATCCTTCCAAGCCCCCCGGGGCTTAGGATCGCTCCTCACAGCTCGCAGCACTGCCACTGACCCACCTCGATAGTCTCCAAAACCTGCCTCTGTACCTCCAAGTAGCAGGATGACAGTGACTGCCTGCCGTGCTGAAGCCCAGTGGCAGTACCAGGAGCCCAGCTGCAAGTCAATACCTAGAGCTGCTAAAGCTGAATTTATCGATAAATCCTTCCAAGCCCTCCGGGGCTTAGGATCGCTCCTCCCTGCTCCCAGCATTGCCGCTGACCCATCTTGATAGTCCCTGAAACCCGACTCTGGAACCGCTGGCCAAGCGGTATCCAGGGGAAGACTGTGCGCTCACCCTCTATACATCCTAGTCTCAGGGGCCGCCCGCCGCACTCACGCCCAAAAACAGTACCAGGAGCCCTGCGCTTGAAAGTACCTTGTGCCACTAAAGCCTTAATAGCTGTAGAATTTCCTCCAAGCCATTTCTGGGCTTAGGATTCTCTCCTTCTCGCACCCAGTGCTGCCATGGAACCACCGCCACAGCCTAAAGGGACCCACCCTTGGAACCAATTATCTCTCAACTAACACTAAAGACTGCCTTGCCCCTCCTAGGAAGCCTGCTGTTTCAGGGTTGCCTGCGCTTCGCACCCAAAAGCAGAACCATGAGCCCGGTCGCTTGCTGGCACCTTGAGCCACCAAAGCCGTGTCGCTGTTAGGTCCTTTCCCTCATAGCCCTTTGTGGCCTTGGATTGCCCTCCCTAGCATCTCACCATACTCACCCTTACTTATCCCCCGCTTGTCTGCACTTCTTATTCTGCCTGGTTAACATTGAATAACCCTATCTCTGATACTGTTAACCACACTACTTGTTATATACCACACTGAACAATGCTGTATGTATGTACTGACCAGTGATGTCTTGCCCAGATCAGTGCCTCTGTTATCTCAGCCACATAACCTCTGCTCTACTGTCTAAACATTGTATTGCCTTGCTTATAGTATTGTCTATGTAAAAACACATACAGTATGTATTATCTTGTACTCTCGGGTCATGCCTGAAAACAGTCACTAGCTGGCTAATGCACTTACCTGGTTAACAAAACTAAATAAATAAATAAAAACATAACCATTTAGTTTCAATAGTGACAGGGCAAGAAAAACAAGGCCCAGTTAAAAATTATTTTCTAAGAGAGACTGATAGAAGGTTTTCCTAGTAAACCCTTGACAATGTTGAATAGTCACATCCCATGGTTTAAGCTTTTGAAAAAATCAATCAAATAGGAGAGGTACCATCCGAATTAAGCAAAATGGTCCCCATCGAGGTGCTTCCATTTATGAAAAAATCGGAACAGCGAGCCTTGAGGCTAATTGCCCAATTGGTTCGGTTTCCATGAGTATCGGAACAATATTAGAATAGACAAAGATCAAGAAAAAAACAACACTGGGTTAATCATATTTAACCCCCTAACTACGGCCAATATGTCACAACCCTCTGAACGGGATTCAGCCGACTCCCCATAATAATTGAAAACATACATTATATAGCTTCACATCCAATTTAGGAGGAAGTGGAAAAACATAACTATAACTTAAAGTCAAAAATATAGGAATGATATAAGTTTTTAACATATAAATCCTTTTAAATCTTGTCATTGGATATGATTTCCATTTCTGCATTTTTTTGTCAGCTTCCTTTCATTTTTCAACCCAGTTCCATTCTGCTGCATCTGTACCACCAAATGACACCCCCAATAAATGCACAGTATCACCATGAATCTGAATCCCTTCAATCTCTGCAACTTGGAGCTCAGGTCTTAGGGCTAAAGGTACCCCTTTGCTTTTCTGAGTATTAGTCTGAGATCCAGAAAGATCAGAAAAACAGCAAATGACCCTCAGAGCCTGAGCACCAGAGCTGTGATCTGCTACCAGCAGACAGACATTGTCCGCATAAGCCATAGTACAAGGAAAAGACAAGCCAGCTGGGCTCCTCATATGTCTAATATGAGTATTCATATTTAACAATCTCAAAACAGGGTCAATGGAAAAAACATACAAAAGAGGACTGAGGGGACAGCCCTGCCTAACCCGTCTTTTAATCTGACTATGAAGACCCAGACATCCATTAACCAAGGGTGTCAAAAAAGCAGTATCATATAATCTTTGTACCCATTGAACAAAAAGCTGTGGCAAACCATAATGTCTCAATACCATGAATAAATAAGAACGGGATACCATATCGAATGCTTTTGTTTGATCCAAACTAATAACATAGCCCCCAGCTGTAGTACTACAAAAAACCTCCCTCATGAACTTCAAATGATCTAACATAGATCTCTGTGGGATAGCTCAAGTTTGAGTAGGATGAATCAAACAACCTGCAACCTTTGATAAACGAATACAGAGAATTTTACTTAATAACTTCCAATCAGTGTTCAGTAAGCTTATGGGCCTCCAATTATCAATATCTTCTTTTGCATTTTTCTTATGTAAATAAATCGATAGACTATCTGCCAGTGCAGGGGGAATGGAATGGCGGCTCTGTAAAATTGTATTGAAAACCACAGTTAAAGGATTACGTAATATATCCATACTCTTTCTATAAAAGTCATTAGGGATACCATCGCGGCCTGTAGTAATACCAGTCTTTGACTAACGGATCAGAAATTCTACTTCAGATTGCGTAACTGGTTTGATCAAGTCACTGATATCAGTATCGGATAACTGAGGAATATTAATAGTATCAAAATTGTCTAAGTTCCTGAGGCTGGTGCAGCCAACTGAACATAGAATAGATATGATCAACAACAAATTGTAAAATATCCTGATTACTCTGCAACAGAATTCAATTCTTATCATGAATGAATGGCATATATGTAAAATCTACCCTCTGTTTGCAACCATCATAAGGATTCACTGACTGTGCCTTACCCTTCATACTATATTTTTGTTCCATAAACAATGACAAAGCTGTCTTATGTTGATAGGCACACATATCATTTTTAATTTGAGCTATTTGTGAGGTATAATCTAAAGCATAAGTGGCTTTTAAAGAAAATAAGTGTTGTAATTGTATTCTTTTGGTCAAGTACTGGATATAAATAGCCATATGTTTAAGTTTAGAATGCAGTCGACAATGGCGTCTAATTTCGGATTTAGTTTCCACCCACCTCAAAAGAGGGTCTTCGTATAGCTCCAAAACAGAAAGCTGTGCATCAAGAAATAAACGAAGAGCACTCCAGTCCCGAGTATCATCAAAAAGTGTCATATTTATTTTCTAATTAGTATGTGTGTATGACTTATGTTTAGGCATTCCAACATGTATCTGCAATAAACAATGATCAGAAGTTTCCACGGGAAAAAACTACTACTTTGTTACAGGGCAACCATTCCGAAATAAAAAAAGAGGTCAATTCAAGAGGGCAAACGTCCTTTGTGAAACATGTGAACAGGGGGTTGAGGGACAAAAAGGACTCCATCCAATAGCTTGGCAGTATTACACATTTTATCAAGGAAGTGAGAATCACAGTATAACTTCTGTGTCAGACCAGTTTTATCCAACAGGGACATAATACAGTTGAAGTCCCCTCCAAACAAAACAGACCTTGTGGTATGTAAGTAAGGCTGAACAGCCATCATAATTGCTATCCTTTGTGTTTTAACCTGAGGATTATAAATATTAATAAGCCTCCATTCAAGACCAGAAATAACCACATCCAGAATCAATACCCTCCCCTGAATCAGGTCTATCAGATGAGTCACAACAAGGTCTAACTTATTAAACAAAATCCCTACCCAAGCACACATGTCCTCCCCAAAGACCAGTAAGAGAGACCACTGGTCCATTCTTGTGAGGTCAATCGAATGTCTTGTACAACCTAGTATCCTGCAAAAAAAGAACATATACATTCAGACTTTGGAGAATAGAGAAAGTGGTACATCTTCTCCGAGGAGTCCTAAGGCTGTTGACATTCAAGGTCCCACAAGTAAGATCCAGAAACATGATGATAAGTCAAAAAAGGGAGGATCATGACTTTTTCCCCTTCCCAGGGGATCTGTGTTTACACCTTTTTTTCCCAGATTGCTTAGAATCACTGGGAACTTGTTCAGTATCAGTCATAAGTTCAGGCTGTGATGAAGAAGCCATCGAGGAAGCATCTGAGTCATCTTCAGACCCTTCCATTTGCTTTCTCTTGGACAAAGGAGCAAACCGGTTGCTCATGAGTACTATATCCCCTGATGGCAAGACAGCAGCAGAAGGTCGAATGTCAAAAGAAGCCTTAGCAGAACTGCTCCTAGTATTTCATTTGTTGGATTTCAAAGATCAGGCAATATCTTCTGGAGGTGGCATTTCAAGACCACTGACCGGACGTAACTGAGGAGCAACTGGGGCCTGGTACAGACTCTTCAATAACTGCTGCTGGTGGTAACGGGGGTACAAATGGGGCAGATACAAAGCCACCATCCACACTGGAGGCAGGGTTGGATGGGAAGCTGAAACTGAGGAGAGATCCTGTTCCCTGGGCACTTCACTGGAGGGCACAGGGGCAGTGTCCGGCCTGGGAGCCTTGGGGCCATCTGAAGAAGAGGGTCGTGCAGCTGCTGCTTGTTGTGCTTTGAATAAAGTCTCATCCTGAGCATCCTGCATTTGAGAGGGGTCATTATGAAAGGCACAGGGGCAGGTCCGAGAAGTACGGTTGGTGGCTTCACATAAGTTACAATAAGCTGGGCGTGGGCAACCTAAGCTATTATGTCCAATGCCAAGACAAAGGGAACATTTTAACTTGTCACATGCATTACTCAAATGGGTTTGGGCACCACATCTAAAACAAGACTTAGGTTGCCCAGGATAAAAAATGAAACCATGATCCCACCCCAGGTAGAAACAGCTAGGCAAATGCTGAATGGCACCATTCAATTGAGGCAGTTTAGCTTGAATCTTCCAACTCCCAGTCCAAAATTGTTCCAAATCAATAAAAGACTCAGGTAAGCCGAGGACCGTACATTTGAGCTTGAGCCACTTAATAATATCAGTCACTGCCACCCCTTCATTTTTAAAAAGAATAGTGATAGATTTAATGGCCAGTTTTTACAAGTGGATGGCCACAAAGGGGGACCACAGCGGGGTATATTTAACCACCTGATATCTCTCCCAAAACTGCTAAAGACCAGCAGCTGTTTTAAAGCTAAGGTCAAAATTTGCATCCCCAGATTTGTGGATAAGTGCATAAATCTAAGTGGGCAGGAATTGCAAACTACCCTTGATCAGGGATTTACCAACATATACCCGATCAAGAAAAAACTCAAGACCTCCCTTTTAATCAGATGCGGACTGCATTTCTATATTTGGCTAACTCAGGGGGAGCATGAAAAAGCCCCACATAAGACTTTGGATGGGGTCCTTGATTCTCAGCGGATCCTTTCCCCAGATCAGCAGGCAAAGGAATGTGTCCAGTAGAAAGGGAACCTTATCAATGTTTGATATGTGCACCTTGTCTAGAGACAGATGACCAGAAACATGCTTCATATCAGGCAAGCACTGACCAGTAAGGAGGGCTGGGGAAGGGGGGTACAAAAGGGGCAGGAATGTCCTGGTCCAGCATCAAGACATCAGAATTAGTAGATTCAGGTCCAGCAGGCACTGTGACTGAAGCAATCTGTAGAACAGGGTGTTGAGTAAACTGCAGCCCAGATGGAATCTCCAAGGGGTCCACCCCAGAAATAGAAGCATTAGTATGCTCAGAGTCCACATGAACTGGGGAAGACCAAGTTTGTGAGTCTGCAGATTTCGACCACCCAGCTAGGGCATCTGCAATTGAAATGCAAGACACAGACAGATTAGCATCAGAATTAGGTGTAACAAGGTCCCGAGCAGGGTGGGGGGGGACTCTGGTAGCAGCCAAGAATGGAGTAATAGACTCTCCAGCAGTAGGAACCTGAAGTACCTTCCCCACCTTCCCCAAGGCAGCCCTGGGAACCTAAACATCAATTGAAGAACTGGAGACAGTACCAGTAGCTAGAAAGTCCAGACAGCAACTCAGAAAAAGGAAGACTCGGGGCATCCGCCTGAGAAAATGCGGCAGAATCCTGAACAGCCATGGCAGAGGATCATAGAGCGGAATCCACTCACTGCAACTGTTAAGCGTTCTGCAATGCGCTACAGTCTGTGGTTCGTAAAGGCGGCGTCAGAAGATCAGCTCGCACCCCAGGTCCCAAAACAAAAGCTGAAACCTCCAGCTGAATCATAGCAGAAAAGTCCTCATTGTCTTACTCTAGGCATGCACCCCATTCAGTGCTCACACTGCCAGTCACAACCTCACCAGAAAATACAACAGATGAATTTAAAACAGCAGCAACAGCTGAAACTCTGTGGGGCCCCAGAAGACACTGCTCTCCCACCAGCTGACGTACCGACTTAGCAGACTGATCCGGAATCGGGACAGAAACAGTAGAAGCCTGCAGGCACATAATTTTATCATGTAAGTCCCATTGCTGAACTGAAGTAGTCACTCTTCCTCCTCAAGCCAGGTGAGCTCTTGTTGTACCAAAAACTGGTGTCAGTAACAACAGCATGTCCTGAAGTAATAACATCATGATCATCCAAAAGATCATTTCTAGCCATATCATGCTGTTCATGCACGTCAATTCCTTCGGATACCATGCTTTCAGCCTCTAAAGGAAGCAAGACAGGGAAAGAGGCTTGTTCCCCTGTCCCAGAGACGTCTGTCCTCTACTCCAACACACCTGAAGTGGCCATCTTGGCAGACAGCCAGCCAATTTCCCCAGTGGAGAGTAGGGGAATTTCCCCAGTGTTCTGGCCAAATTTCTCCCATTCACCAAAAAATACCATCAACAGCTTAATCTGGTTTAATTTCAGTTACTTACCATCGTATCCCTCCCCTGGTAACCCTGAAAAAGGGACTTCTAGGCCCAGTGGCCTACAGTCAACAAAATTCAATAAATAAATAAATATAAGGAGACCTTAATGGTGGGAAGACACTAGAAAACAGCAGCACACTTTCTTTAGTCCAAAGCTAGGGTACAGCTAAAAGAATATCGTTGTTATATACGATTTAGGACAGTTACAAGGTTAATGTTGCAGTGAAGAAACCCGATTGACTATAGTTCACAGATTAGGATTATTGAAAAAAAATGATGAAATACAATAAGCTGGGCAAGACATTGGAACAGGAAATGAAATTTGACTAATAACAAAAATTTGACCCTTAAAGACTACACAATAGGGCAGACATAGGGTTTTAACAGAAGTAACTGCGGAAGGAACCAGAAAGTTACTTCCCAGAAGGGATTTTGAATTTGAGTTAAACACATGGGTAGGATATTCCCAAGGGTTGCACATGGTAACAAGGTGCACCATCGCAATCCACTGATGTGCCAGTACAATATTCAAAGGGAATGTGTGTGGCACAAATCCGATGACCAGGATGCATCAGTATGTATACTGCGCATGTATGGGGGTGTGCCCATGCATACTCTACACAGCCAATATTGCCCAGGATGTACTGAACAGATGCAGGTGCTACTATGCCACACACAGTTGATCAAAAAAATGGGCAACAACTGGCCACGGTGAGCTGCCATATTGTAGGCGCAACATGGCAGCTGTCAGCTGTAGTAGCCACAATTCTGGTGGCATATCCGTCTTGATAGCGCCCCAGCCCATCAGGCACACGTTTCAATGAATAATATTCCAATATCCTGATGGTCCAGTGGATCACAGCCAATCGCGGCATATGTATTAATAATAAATCCTATCCTGGTGGTCAGTGGACTGGTAGCCTGATAAGGCAGAAGTATAAAGAAAGGAAATCCTATCCCAGGTGGTTTGATGGACGCTCACAGTGTCACGAGTGAAGTATAAGAAAGATGAAAACCCATCCCTGGTGGTCAGCGGTACCCCTCCTCACCCTCCTGAGCCCCCACCACCCCACTCCCCAGTCAGCAGGGTGGCAGCTCCCCATCATAAGCCACCCAGCTGTCCACCGACGGCCACAACAATACAGCTGGACACCCATTGGTCCACAGCGGGGCTATGGGCATGCAGACCGTACTATACGACACAGTCAGATATGAATGGATTGTGTAGTATAGTACGGTCTGCATACTGATATACCATCAACAATAAATCGCATACAATCGAAAGCAATTAACAAGCGGCTAACGGGGGAGGGAGTAGGAGAAACTCAGTGGGGAGAAAGGAAGAGTTACCTGGGCCTGAAATGGCTCTTTATTTTATACTGCTAGTGGTCCACTGGACCAGAGATATGAGACTTTATTACTTTAATACCTTGCACACTACCGGACAGTGGGCGCTGCTTGCAGGGGGCATCGGTCCCTGACGGCTGCAGCCTGGCAGGGCGCCTGATGCAAGTCACCAGGGATCAGTGCACCTGCATGCTAATGGGGCAATGATGACATGCAAATGGCTGCATTTGTGCCTTCCATGCATTATGGCCCCATTTGCACATGCACTTTTGAATATCACGCTTGCTGTGCCTAGCGTAATGGCACTTGCGCAGGCGCATCCCCTTGCCCCTCTCTGGCCACTTGCTCTTGTGCAGTGCCACTGCACCATGCACAATGTGGGTGGCCACAAAGCAATATTTAACAGTGCTGAGCCATGGCGCAGCACCGTTCAATATCACCCTATCAGTGCCCTGGCACATCCTAGTTGCACTGCGCCCAGACTTGCGCCACAGCCTGGCGCAGTCTGAATATCCCACCCATTGAGGACATGTTTAGCACTAAACCTCATATAAAACGGAAGAAGAAAAGCTTCACAAAACTCACCTACCACAAGTCTCTGAAACAGATTCAAAAGAGCTAGTGAAAGAAATAATAGTAATAGTTGTTCAAAATGCTATAATTTCCTTAAAAAAAAGATTTTGTCCCTGGGACAAACTGTATTGGCTCAGAGCTTTACAAATACTTTACAGAAGAACTATCCTCTGCTCTGGCAATATTATATAAGTATATGCTCCAGAATAATATATTGTTGAACTTAATGAATAAGGCCATACTCATTCTTCTCTATAAAAAGGGGATCAAGGATCACCTGAGAAATTGGAGACCTCTGTCTTTGCTAAACACAGACCTGAACATTTTAAGCAAACTACTATTAAAGAGACTTGTGAATGTGGCAGAAAAACTAATCGGCCCTTTTCAGACTGGCTCAATTCCAAACAGACATCA
Organism: Neoceratodus forsteri; assembly: GCA_016271365.2. Lineage (NCBI taxonomy): Eukaryota > Metazoa > Chordata > Ceratodontiformes > Ceratodontidae > Neoceratodus > Neoceratodus forsteri. The sequence continues at coordinate 370,830,555 of CM028137.1, forward strand.
GCAGGATAATTTCATTCTATTGAGGGAACTATTTAAGAAAGGGGAGGAAAATGAACTACAAGTGTTTGTGCTTGGACTAGACCAGGAGAAAGCATTTGATAATGTATCCCATAATTATTTATTTAGAGTATTACAGTTCTTTGGCATACCAAACTCTCTCATTAGATGGATACAATGTATGTAAAAAGATGCCACCATTCTCCCAAATATAAATGGATGGATAGGGTAGCAGATAATTGTGCATAAAGGGTACAGGTACAGGGTAGACAGGACTGCCCCCTCAGCCTACTGTTGTACTCCTTCAGCATAGACATTTTGTTAAGACAAATCATGCAAAATGAAAGGACGCAAGGGTTCTCCATAGCTGCTAGACAATCCCCAATCACAGTCTTGGCATACGCAAATGAAGTTATACTGATAATAGCTCCCACAACCAGCATACCCACAGTGGCAGACAAATTAGAAAAGTTTTCAAATATGTTAGGATCTCAGATAAATTATAATAAAAGTATGGGCATAGTCCTAGGGAACACTCCTGTCCCAGATAGAAGTGAGTTGGCAAGTATTAGAATATCTCAGGAACCCATGAAAATATTGGGTCTAGAATTTTGGTGAAAAAATGCAGTGGTGAAAAATTGGGAAACAGGAATACAAACAGCAAATAGATTAGTATCAACCAGGGAAGGCCAGCGAATATCTAAGAAAAAAGAAGAGTCATATTAATCAAGACTCTATTGATACCAGTCTTTCTGTATGTTAGTTATGTATTTCCACTTCCACAAAAACTGGCAACCACTTTATACAGTATATTTTTTCAAGCATTTTGGGGAAATAGATTGAACACAATTAAAATAGAGATTATATACAAAAGTATACAAGAAAGAGGTATAGGTATGGTAAATACTAGGAAGGCTTCAGATGAACAGAAGGCAGAGTCCCATAGGGTTCATCTCCTGCACTAGCATCCGGTAGCCTTTTTTTGTAGCTTGTTCATCTGTTATAATATAGAGGGCGCCTTGAAACCAGGTTTTAAATTGTGGAAACCAAATGTAATGTAATATAATGGTTAGCTCCATGCATAGCCTATGGAAAGAAAAAAAAACAAGATTATTGAATTCACTCCAATTCCAGAATGTGGAACAGAACAAGTTAAAATGTTAATTCAGTGGAAGTTTACTCCCCTACATGCCCAGACATTAGACAGAAAATCAATTTACAAAGCTATATTATTATTTATTTTATTTATTTAGTTTTTGTTAACCGGATAAGTGCACTAGCCAACAGGTGACTATTTTCAGGCACGACCCGGGAGGTACAGTTACAGTACAAAGTGATACAGTATAAACTTACACATACAAGCAAGATACATTGGAACAAGAACAAAGTGATACAGTGTAGATTTACGCATACAAGCGAGATTCATTGGAACAAGAACAGATATGCATACATTATACAAAAATAAGGAGGGGAGGGTAAGGGGCAGAAGGGTAAGTGAGGGAGAGTAGGAGAAGGGGGGGTAGTAGAGCTCCCAGGGGATGTAATGGGCAAGGCAGGAGGGAAAACAACTAATACAGAAGGGAGCGCGTGAACACGGATTAGCTGTTCAAGGTTACAACCTGCAACTGGCTGGTGGAACCGAGAGGCTGCAAGGGAGAAAGGAGAGGTCGGCAGGTTACGCAGGATGCGAAAAGGGGGAAAGGTGATAGGGCAGGAGAAGGAAGGGTGAGGACAGTACAGAAAGGTAGAAGAAGGACAGAGGGGATGGAGGGTGGCTTAGAGTGGGAAGGAGGAAGAGAGCAGTGAAAGGGCAGAAGGTGAGGGTGATCGCTCAGGGACGTGGGAAGAAGGGAGGCAGAGGGCAAGGTCTAAGAGGAGGGGTAGGGTCAGTCAGGGGAACACTCCTGGGTAGCAGCATAATGGGCAAGACAGGAGGAAAAACTAACACAGAAGGGAGACGGCGAAATACAGCTTTAGCGATACAAGGTTACAACCTGCAACCGGACTGGTGGAACTGAGAGACGGCAAGGGAGAAAGGAGAGATCGGCAAGTGGGGGAGTGTTACGGCAGGACGCGAAAGAGGGGAAAGGTGATAGGTAGGAGAATGGAAGAGGTGAGGACAGTACATAAAGGTAGAAGGAGGACAGAGGGGGATGGAGGGGTGGCTAGAATGGGAAGGAGAGGGAAGAGATCAGTGAGAAGGGCGGATGGTGAGGGGTGATAAGCTCAGGGGACGTGGGTAAACAGGGGAGGCAGAGGGCAAGGTCAAGAGGAGGGGGAAAGATCAGTCAGGGGAACACTCCTGGGTAGCAGTGTAAGAGCGAGACCAGACAAAAGGGGAGATGGCCAGCCTGGGAGCGAATTACGAGTATAGTGGAGTAAGGATACAGTAAAAGCAGGAAATAAAGTTGGAAAACGACCAAGCTGTGGGGTTAAAACAGCCAGTCGTGGAGAGGCCAGAGAGCAGGCGATAGTGGGAGGAGAGTAGGGAGTACCGACAGCTATTACGGAGGGAGGCACAAAGGGAGACCAAAGCAATGGGGCTGGAAAGCAGCAAGTTAAGGGGTCGGGGAGCATGAGTAGGAGAGGGAGAACCAGAGGAAGTGAGCGGCTATTAGTGGGAGGAGGCGCTAGTAGAATCCGACGCTAGGGGACTGAAGGCAGCAAGGCAGAAGGGGTAAAGGAGCAATACAGGAGTGTAAGGGTGGAGGAGACACGAGTGTAACCGAGGACTGTAACAGTGAGAAGTCCAGGTACCCAGAGGTGTGGGAGCACAGGGGAGCAGGATAGGAAGGAGAGCCAGAGACGATGGGAGCAAGAGGGAGGGGGAGGAAGGGAGGACAGTAATCACATACAATCAGTGACATAATTTGTTCGCAGTGCAAAACCAGGGAGACAACAATGGTCACAATTAAGTAATGCATACTGCATGTAAGGTGCAAGTAAAAGTAGAGCAAATTGCTATGCAGGCCCATCATAAAACAATTGGTGAGCCCATTATAGGTGAAGTACCAAATGTACTTGTTTATAAAGTGACTAGGCATTGTAGAGAAAATAAACCTGATGTTACAAGGCTGAATAACCATATGGATGCATTGTGCAGTACATAAGTGGAGGAATTATAAACTAGCGACTATACAGTGAATAAGACTTGGGGTAGAAAGTAAAACATTTGCAAAGGAGCACAAGAGGTGGTCTAGACAGGGACTAAGGATTTTAAGTGGGATCAAAACACACACATTGGTCCATCGAGACAAGGTATGATCTTAGTCTATGCTTGAAAGCTGCGTGTGAGGGGGCACTTCTTAAGTCCAAGGGCAGCGAGTTCCACAAGTGGGGGGCAGCATAATTGAACGACCCAGAACCCTTGTTTGTATGGCAAAGGGGAACAGTTAGCAGAGATTTGTCTGATGATCTCAGGTCCCTCAAAGGTATCACCGGCTGGAGCAGTTTAGATAGAGATGCTGGTTTCGACACCTCTAATGATAGAGTCAGAGGGCTGCAGAGATAATATTGCCTGGGGCAGGAGGGAACAGCCAGCCTAAGTCTTTATACAGCTGACAGTGGTGCTTCAGGCGTGGTGCTTTTGCCGCATACCTACAGACATTGTTAAAGGTAGTGTCCCATTTTTGCAGTACAGTTTTGCTAGTCATAGTTAGGATGGGAGCACAATAGGACAGGGTAGGTAATAAGATTCACAGATACATACATAGATACATAGACAGTGTCAGCAGATAAGGGCCTATGGCCCACCCAGTCTGCCCATTTGAGCTTGTAAGTTCAGTTTGTTTTCCTAGAAGTCTGTTTCCCCTTACCCCTGACCTCTAGAATTCCTTTATGTCTATCCCATGCATTCTTAAATCCCGTGATTGTTTCAGCCCCCACCACTTCCTCTGGCAGGGTGTTCCACTTGTCCACCACCTGTTCTGTGAAGAAATTCTTTCTCATGTTTCCTCTGAATCGTCCTCCCTCCAACTTCATCCCATGTCCTCTAGTCCTGGAACATCTTTTTCACTTACAAATAGTGTTTTCCTGCACTCTGTTTCTCCCTGTAAGATACTTGTATGTCTCTATCATATCCCCTCTCTCCTCCCTCCTCTCCTCCAGGGAGTACATGTTCAGTTCCTTCAACCTGTCTTCATAGGACTTGTGATGCAATCCATGCACCATCTTTGTTGCCCTCCTCTGAACCTTCTCTACCCTGTCTAAAATAAAGGACACGCTGCGAGCAGGATTCGAACCTGCACAGGGAAACCCCATTGGATTTCAAGTCCAACGCCTTAACCACTCAGCCATAACAGCTGATTCCCCTGGCAATGGCCAGTTTGGCGGAGGGAGTGAGCAGGTAGTTTGTCCTGTAGGCGGCCCCCAGTTTACAGTTGACAGCTTTACAGGTTTCCTGGATATGCTGATTCAAGTCAAGGTTTTGGTCAAGCTGTATACCCAAATAACGGAACGAGCTTACAGTCTCCAGGGGGGATCCCATTTATGTCAAGAATATTGAGTGGAGATGAACAGGTTCTTAGTTTATGGAGTGACCCAAATAGCATAGCTTTAGTTTTATTAGAGTTGAGTACTAGGCGATGAGTATTTAGCCAGTGTTGTACCAAGTGGAAGTCTGAACTCAGGGCAGTATTAAGGTTGGTAGCATTGTCTGAGTGGGCATAGATAACCAGGTCATCTGCATAAAGTAGTGAGTTGCCAGAGGTTATTACATCGGGGAGGTTGTTAATGAATAATGTGAAGAGGAGAGGTCCAAGTATGGAGCCCTGCGGAACACCAATATTGATCACTGTGCTATCAGAGATAGCCGAGTTAAATTTAACCGCTTGAGACCTGTTGGCGAGGTAACTGCTGAACCACGTTGTTACAGGATATGAGAAGCCCAGGTTTCTGAGGGAGGCAAGCAGCAATGGGTGATCTACAAGGTCAAACGCTTTTGTAAGGTCAATGAACACAGCCCCTGTTAGCTGCCCTTTGTCCATATTGGTAAGTACATCAGAGGTGAATTTCGCCAGCGCAGTCATGGTGCTGTGGTGTTTCCTGAAGCCATGCTGTGAGGTGCAGAGCACATTAGAGCTTTTAATGAATTCAGGGACCTGCGTGGATACTATTTTTTCAAGAATTTTGCTAAGAACTGATAGGATAGCAATTGATCTATAGTTTGACGTATCATTCTTGCTCCCTTTTTTGAACACAGGAGTGATTCTGGCAGCCTTCCAGATTTCAGGGACAGTGCCGGTGGAGAGGGATAGGGTGAAGATTCTGGCTATTGGATGGGATATGAAGCGAGCTGCCATTTTTAATAGACGAGGTTCCAGTGTATCAGAGCCAGGGCTAGTGTTGTCCGAGATGGCCTTGAGGAGTTTGAAAACTTGATTCCAAGTAACCACCTTAAAATAAAATGATTTAGTTGAAGCAGGTAGAGAATCAGAGTTCATTGCATTTAAGTCATGCTGCGAAGCAGGAGATTTAAGGGAGGATGTAAAGGCAGATAGGTCAGAGAATTGCTGGTTAAATGCATTGGCTATGGTGAGGGAGTCATTGCAGTAGACACCCTGGAGAATCATTTCTGATGGGGTGACAGTTTGAGTGGAGCCTAGGAAGGTTTTAATATGGTTCCAGAATTTCCAAGGATCATTAGAGGAGCTGGTCAGTAGGTTTTGGCAATACCTGCTTTTGGCAAGTCTGATATGCTTTTTACAGTCATTCCTATGTTGTTTATATAACAGATGGTCCCGGGGTAGCCCTGTTTTTTTGAATTGTTTGAATTATCTGAAAGAGTAGAAGAGACCTCGTTCTACCAGTGTCCTGCCAATCAACTGATCTTTATATTACAGCAATTAAAGAACCCTCGGTTACCTGCTTTTACTTGGGACTTGGTATGGCTTGGGAATTTATGGCAGGATGGGTGAAAGGCAATAGTAAACACAAGCAGCTCTCAGAAACATACTGCCCTAGAAGACAATGTTCTCAACAACTAGAAACACAAGAGTATTTATTTTTAGAATGTATATATGTGAAAGGTTTGTGTGATTTCTTGGATATAAACTGGAAAGAACCTTTATTCCATAATTTAACTTATTCAGTTTTGACGTTTGGAATTCCAACAGGAGGGTTGGGTAAATACAACCCAGAGACATTGTATCTTGTATTTTCTGTTATTAGATATCATGTGTGGCAATCTCAATGTTACTGTGTTATGCAACAGAGGGAAGTTATATACACTGAACTGTATAAAAATATCATGACAGTTTTAAAGAATATTTTACAACATGATTATAAAAGATTTGCTTCTGACAGAGTAAAGCACTTGTGGGTACAATGTTACAAATAGCTAACAACTTAGAATCTATGAAATGATTTAAAGAACAATACAGTAAGTTAGTTAAGAACTGTGATGTAATATATTGTATATAACATTATCAGCATATGTACTGTACTTGCATAAGTCACTGTTTTGATTTTGAATGTATAGTTATTGTATTATTTGAATGAAGCCCCGTTAAATAAAAATTACCCTGCTCTTTTCGAGAAGTGCAATGGGATCTTTAACAACCACCTGAACTACCACCAGAACAGGTAGATGCGACCTCGGTTTAAGTCTCATCCAAAGACAACACCTCAGGAGTGCAGTACCCCCTCATGCTGCACTACAGTGTCAGTATTGGGATTTAGCCCAAGTGCTGGTGTGGGGCTAGAACCCACAGCCTTCTGATCTCCCAGCCTCAGAGGCAAGTGTGCTACCTGCTGAGTCACTGGCATAGGCAATACAGTATGTGATTATGAAAAGTAAGTTAGATAATACCAGTACATGCAGTAAATACAGAAAGCATAAATGCAAATGTAATTAAGGCTCCGTCTACCAAAGTACATTAGGTAGGGACACCACAGAAAACATATTATTATCCAGCACCAATGAAAATATGACAGTTCTGGATATGATTCTGGCTGCAGCAGTGCATGGTTCATCCATAGTGGGAGGAACCCTGAGCACTATAAAGGTTGCAGGCATAATCACCTTTACCAGATGAGTAAATATCATTATCTCCTATAACCTTTCTAGTGCTAAGGAATTCATCACATATGGGACTTTGTAGCAGTACCCAGGAAAACTGTGGGCATGAAAAAACATGAAGCTACACGATCAGCCAAAACCTGCAATAGCCTAAATCATAATCCTGCCAAATGTGGACCTTTCAGCAGAAGCCACATCAATTCTATAATAGTGATCAAAGGTGTGGACTGAGGACCAGGCAGCCACCACACAGATATCCTGCACAGAGGCACCTCCCTTCTCTGCCCAAGAGACTGATAGTGCCCTGGTGGAATGAGCCCTAATGCCCCTTGGAGGATCCTGACCCACCCCTTGATAGGTGACAACTATCACCCCCCGATACAGCAGGCAATAACTTCCTTAGATACCGCCTAGCCCATCTTCCAGCCTGAGAAGAACACAAACAATCTATCTGGCTTACGGAAACTCTCAGACATAGTCAGATAGTCCTTAAGCAGAGAAACCATGTCCAGAGGACACTGTTCCCCATTCACATTCCCATGAGCCTTGAGCATGGCCGGCAAATGAATGGCCTGCTCCAAGGGGAAGGGAGAAATCACCTTGGGGGTAAAAGACGGGACCATCACAAGTGATACTGTCATTATAAAAGGTAAGGAACAACTCATGGCAGGAAAGTGCCTGCAGCTCACACACTGGTCTGGCAGAGCAACTGGCCATGAGGAAAACTATTCTAAGGGTTGTCCAATAAGGGAAAGGGGAATGAATGGAGGCTTATGCAGTCCCTCAATACCAATTTAGATGCCAGGACAGACACGAGGATGTGACACAGGAGAGGCGATTTGCCCTGCCATGAGTAATCTGACTATATCAGGATCTGAACCTGTTGCACATCCTTTGGAAGGATCCCCTATTGCCAAGATAGCTGATGCCTGAACCCTCAAAGAGGAGTAGGCTAAACCCTTCTCAGCCCCACCAATGTGAAAATCCAAAATTTGGGGAAGGCCCACCACCAATGGTGACAGACTCTTTGCGGTACACCATTTACAGAAAATCTGCCAATATCTCTAATATATCTTATTACTTGAGCTTCTCCTGGACTTTAACAGTCATTCAACCACTCTGGAGGGTTATCCCTTGTTAAACAGTCATGTCCTTTCAGCATCCATGCCGTCAGGCAGAGGATGTGGGGATTGTGGTGAAGTATTGAACCCTGAACTAATAAGTCCAGGCATTGTTTCAGATGCCAGGAATCATTGATCAACATTGCTCTGAGCAGAGAATACCATGATCTCCTTGACCAGTCTAGAGCCACCATCAGTACTGTTGCTCTCAGGGGTCTGATCTTGGCAAGCACTTTCACAATCATTGGGAGAGGTGGAAGATATAAGCCTTCTTGAACTTCCATGGCATTGCCATTGTGTCTGTTTCCTCAGCCTGGCTGTCTGGGTAGTGTGGTGAAAATGGGTCAGCTGTCTGTTGTGTCTGTATGCCATCAGATACACTTGGAATGTTCCCCATCTCCTGCTGAGAACCTGAAACACCTGAGGTGCAACCCACTCTGCCTTGTTAAGAGTCACTCAACTGAGTCAATCCACCTGCAAGTTTAGCTTCTCCACCAGATATGTGGTTGAGATCATTGGTAGGTGCTTTTCTGCCCAATGTAAGACCTGCAGTGCCTCCCTAAGCATTGCTCTGCTTCTTGTTCTGCCCTGTTTGTTGAGCTACACCATGGTGACCTGATTGTTGATCCTGAGCAGCACTGGCTGATCTGTTAACTGAGAGGCAAAGAATACCAGGGCCCTGAATACTACCTCATCTCCAGGGCATTGACTCAAAAGTGGTCTTCCATGTGAGGTCATTTGCCCTGAGTAACATGGCAACCCAGCATGGCTCCCCAACCAAACAGACTGGCATCTGTTGTAATTGTTGCTGTGGGTGGCAACAATAGTGGAACTCCTATTGTCAGGTTGTGCTGGTCCCCCCACTAGTTGAGGCTTTGGAAATGCCTAGGTTGGGATTGAGTTTGTACTCAAAATCCTGGGTCAGTTGATCTCATGTGTCCAGTACATATCGCTAAAGCGGACACATGTGTAGGCAGGCCCATGGCACCATGTCTATCACTGATGCCATAAACCCCAGCAACTGAAGATACATACTCATAGGCCTGTGGGGCTGTGGCTGTATGAACCCCAGGAGTGTGATTGTGCTGGTCATTTTCCTCTGTGGAGAACACTAGACCAACCATCATGTTGATCCTGGTGCCCTGGTGGGTGATCTCTTTTGTGGGTTTCAGCTGGCTCTTGTCCCAGTTTATGACCCAGCTGTGTTGCTGTAAACACTGCACCATTGCTTCCATGTCCTTCTGGGCTTGAGCCAGAGACCTGACCTGAATGAACCAATTGTCCAGGTATCGTATGACATATACCCCCTGTTTTCAGAGGACAGCAGCAAGCAATACTAGTGTCTTTGTGAAGACTATGCCAAAGTGGTTGATAGGCTAGTATTGCTTAGAAGGGTTCTGAATGTCAAGTAGCAGACAGGCAGCTTTGGCTAAAGGTAATTGGTATCCAGTAAGTTTACATTTTTGTGCAAAAGAAATCAAAGAAAATTATAAAAATATCAGTGAGTGTCTGCCATGAAAATCTAACATTATGCGACTGGGCATTTCTGCATGCAGTGGCACCCCTGGTTAATCCCAATTCCCACATGGTGTATGTGCCAGACCATGTCCACCAAACCAGAACCACCATAGATAAGAAGCCTTCCACAAAAGATCAAAATGCTATTGACTCAAATTACTTCAAGTGGCAGTTTTGTTAATCAGTCACCATTTTCTTTCCAGCAGTAAATCAGTCATGTTACTTAGTTTAGTTTTCTCTTCAAAAATCAATATCCATTTTGCATTTACTGATGGCATGCCTGCCTCCACCAATAAATAAATAAATGATCTGTGTTTTTGGTCAACGTTATGTATCATCATCACATCACAAATGTGAAATAGCATTGTGACCAAACCACTGTTGACCAGTAACCACCAATAATATTGTCTCCAAAAAAAAGTATGAAAAGAGTATGTTAACTTACTTGGTTGTATCATTATGTTGATATACATACAGCATGATCACAGTGTTTTTACAAATTGCCCAGTTGACCACAAGAGTTGTAAACCCAGCTGAAAAAGTCAACTTTAACTTAAGTGACTCATGCAAATGAAGTGGAAATTTGGAATATCTTAGCTTTTTGCATGTTGTGAATAAGTAAATGATCTTGAGTTGAAATGCTGAATGCATTGGGCCACCAGTCCAATGATAATAGTGACTCCTGATATTTTCTGGTGACTAACCATAACAAATACTGCTTCTCGAATTACTGCGATCATTGGCAGCTTTTTTTTTGTTTGAGAGTTGGTCTTTAGCTATAGCAAATACCAAATAGCATAAAGCTGCTATACCAAATAACACAGATCAGCTTGCTTTCTAGGGTGCATTGATAGCTCGAATGGAGACAATGAGAAGATGATACAGCGTATAGCTTACGGTATGATAAACGTTAACTTCAAATAACTGTCTAGGATTACAATATAATAAAGCATAAAGATGGCATGATACTATTAGCAGATTTGTATTTTTTTATCATAAAAAACAGCAACAGAAGATGAGATGAAGATGATGGGATGTGGTCATACTTGGTTTGTAATAATAACATACATTTAGCATTTTACTTGACATCCAAAATGCCAATAGTTGTGCTTGTTATTGAGGATTTTCTATATAAGGCAAAGGCACAGCCGGCAGTAGCACTGGCCCAGGGACCACTAAATACCAACAGTTATGTTTGTAGTAGGGGATGTTCTATATAAGGCAAATGCACAACTGGCACAGCACGGGCCCAAGCAGCACTGCCACATGTAAACTTTTTGTAAAGAAATTACAGCAACTTATGCTAACATCATCCTTATCCTATCATTGCTTTACTGCCATGAAGGTCAAAAACAGTATACAACTATTTCCAGTACATTTTGTTGCAATCTCAAAGTAGCTGCACTTCAGAGTTTTCATCAACTCATCAGTTTCGTCGATCAGTAAGGACCTGTCCTCCAATGTTGAATTTTCTTTCAACTGGTGCACTTGATGGAAGTACAGTATTGTATTGCAGTAATGTTTCATTTATTGTTGGGAATGTTTACAAAATGTCTACTGTTTTATTTGTGTCTTTGAGATACTCCTCAAGCTCATGAAGAACTCCACCATGTCTGGGTTGTGGACTTTCTTCAAATCTGAAAAAAATCATCATCCTGGAGGCCATCTCTTTAAATGATAGACTTCCTCAACCAACATCTTCCTGATGTGAAAGCAATTCATTTTCAAGCATGCTTTTAGCTGCACTTGCTTCATCCTCATTGACAAGCCACCAAATGCAAAACAGTGGTAATGTGATTCTGGACAGAATTAACTCCCTCTGTTCAAAACTGATAACCAAACCGAGTGTCCACAGCTTTCACAATTGCATCAAGAAGAGGAGTGGCATAACATAAAAGTGGTCTGATATCAAGCAATTTACTTTTCAATGTCACTAATGTTGGAAGAAGATATCCCATGTAGCATTTTGTTTCTGTCTGCAGAATATCCAATGAGTCTGCAAGAGGCTGCATTACTTCGCAGTATTCAACCATGAAAGCAATTTCAGTTATTTTAAACTTTGCTGCCAAATTCATCACACATATTATGCAGATTATCTCATTTTTCTACTATGGATCCTATTTTTCTATAGCTCTGTAGCAAGAATTCCACCTTGTGTCATTAGGGACAATGAGCTTAGTGCCAATTTTGTCTGACACAATTTCACTTGCTTGTGAACTTTAATGAACTTTGTTCCAAAGAGCAAAACATTTTGCCATTGTGCTGTGGTAAACCTTCTTGTATGCAGAATTTGCAGTAGTGGCATCTACATGCTTCACAGTTGTTAAATTCAGGGCATATGCTGCACATCATTGATGTGAAGGAAGATTGTAGGTCCCCATGTCTTCATCTACTTCATCTGGAATCTGGCATATGTCAACAAAGTTTACAACATCTCGACTGCAGATTCAACATCTTCATTGGCACAGTTACAGTCTCCCCCTTGCTGCTGCTGGTCATTGTGGTGGTCATAATCATCATCATCATCATCATCATCTGGAATCTCATCTGTGGAACTCATGGTGGGCATTCTCCATGCCAAACTCCTTAAATGCTTTAACAAACTGTGACTCATTGTCAGTCACAGTTTTATAACTTGTTCTGGATGCACTATTTCAGACCAACTTGTTCAAGCTATTTTTGCAATAACATTATACATGTGTCTTCCTTTTATTTGTATGCAGACTGATGCTTCTGACTTTTCAGTCAATGTTTTCTGATCAATCCAATATGCCATCACACCTAGGTAGCTCCTGTTATGAGCAGTCCAAATGTCTGCAGGGGTGCATATGTGGCTGACATTGCCAAATTCAGATGGCATATTTGTTATCATGTTTTGGTACATTTTATCTATTCAGTCTGCCAATGTTTTCTGTGTCATTACTTTTTTGTTGGGTTGTAGACCAGTAACTAATTTGATGAATGAAGGATGTTCAGCAATGTTGAATGACTGTAGATCTTCAACTACAAACTGAATAATGAGTTTATCAACTCAAGACTGACTGATAAGTGAATTCTTTGTAGAATCAATGAATTATTGTTGAATAAAACATGTATTCATCTTGCTGAATGATGAGGATATCACTGGCAATGAATTACTGCTGCTGCCTGAGCTGGAGAATTGATTAACCTCTTCTACCTTCCCGTATCCTTTTCTGACTAGGGCTAGTGATAGCTGCTGTTTGACTGTCACTTCTACTGCCCCAAAGCTTTTTGAAATTCTCTAAAGATGCTGGATGGATGCATTCCACATGTTTTTTCAAGTTTCATGTATTATTTTAGGATGTTGACAAAAGCTTAAGTTGTGGCATATAGAGTGTGCACTGAACAGAGATATATTTTTCCTTCTCAGAGTTGACATTGAAGAACTCACTCAAATACCATTTTGAAAAACTTACACACTCTGGCACAGTAACTCAGGATGTGGCAAAGAGGATGTGGTACAAGAACAGGATGGGGAGGAAGAGGATCCAACTTGAGAGGTTTAGGGAGCAACTTCAGTTGTGTATACTGTTTCTTTTTCTTGTTGAGCCATGTTAGATGCCAGTGCCATTTCTCTGTACATAAAACAGTTCAACTGTTTAGGGAATAGCAATCTGGTATATAGTGCTTGTGTAACTTGTAATAATTTTTGTGGCTTACCACTATTCCCACCCTTGAGTAGTAGGCATGTAGGTAGTAAGTTGTAGGGAATAGAAGGCCCAGGAACAAAAGTGAGAAGAGCACTGGAGAAGGAGGAGGAGGAGGAGGAGGGGGGATGGAGGTGGACAAAAACTACTCTCTAAGCAAGGGAGGTGCGTTTATTGGAGGACTTATGTAGAGGTTGTGGAAGGAGCTATTCCCTACATTGAACCATGAGCAATGCCCTCCAATTCAATGTTTGGGGAATAGCAATGGGGTATATAGTGCTTGTATAACTTGTAGTACTTTTGTGGCTTAACTCTATTCCCACCCTTGAGTAGTAGGTACTGTATGTAGGTAGGAAGTTGTAGGGAATAGAAGCCCCAAAAAGAGACCTCCTCCAACTCATGGAGAGTATGACTCCCTGGCACTCAGAAGATGAAAAATCCCCATGTGGAGGAAACCTCTGAGGACCCATGGCCAGAGGTCTGCCCATTCACTGGACATGCTAAAAGGAGAAGGGCCTAGGTTCTAGTAACCATAGCAAGTTTGAGGGTGGTGAGCTTCTTGGAGAGACGATGATCCATCTTTGATCCATGGATGATGCAGACTGAATGATGTTCCTGAGGTTGAGAGTAGGTCTTTTCTGATGAAGTGATAGACTTTGAATTGTGAAGTAGATCCAGGTAAAGGAGGGTGAATGAGGTCCAAGGTGTGTTATTTGGTATTGCTTCCAAACAGAACGATGCTATAATAAAGGTCCAGACTGATTTTAAGTCTCTTCAAGATTAGTTCCTTCAAAATCACATGGTATTGAATGTCCAGAAGACCAAACTAATGGTTCTTTCTAACAAACCCAGTGCTGAGGATCCTATCCCTTTAGTTGATTTAAAAGGCTCCCCAATTGAGCTCATTGATCACTTTAAATTTCTAGAGTTAATCCTGGATGGAAAACTATCTTTTGAGAACCATGTTACTTATATCAGGAAGTCTATTCATCAGCACCTCGGGGTATTATAATAAGTTAAAGCAAACCTAACTAATGAATCCAGGATTTTATTAGCCCACAGTTTTTGGTTTAGTAAACTGGATTATGGATTATTAGTTTATTCATCTGCAGATAAAAACATTCTGTAATTTCTCTGGGTAACTTATAACTCAATTCTGTACTTATGGTGCAGGTCCTCTGTCAAACTCACCATTGTCTTCTTTTACAGGGTCCAACTGTTTATCATTAGATTACCAGATTCGGTTCAAACACTGTATTTTTATTCAAAACCGTATTAGGCCATCTTCCCACTTTTGTTTCCAAATTGTTTACCAGGCTCATTATTGGGTGTGGTACCTGATCTCAGGACAAATGTTCTTTTCGGTTACCACTTTTTCATAGGGCCAGTGGTCAGAAATCTATATTGTATAAGACACCCAAATTGTTTAATTCCTTCCCCCAGATTTTTTCTACTTAAAAACAATTGGAAATTTTAAACATACTCTTTTCTTACACCTCAAAAGTTTACAAAAATGCATTTGTTAATTGTTTAGCATAATTTTATATTGTATTGTAATCATCCCATGTGTATTTCATTTGTATTGCTGAATGTTATTTATTGTCAATTGTGTATCATGTTTGTTTTTTGCAATTGCTTGTCGCCTGTGAAAATGGGCAGTTCTGCTCATCAGGCTCACAAGGATAAAACATAAAAGATGAAATGAAATGAAAGTTTCCAAGATGATGAATGATGCTTGTCCCAAGGAATTGCAAGGATGTAATGAACAGAGAGAGCATGACTTGCTCAATAAGTTACTAGATGGGGAATGTGGAAATGTTATGGTACAAGATGTCATGGTGATGATCAAATTTGTGAAAGGTTTGAATGTCAAGGTATGATCTGGAAGCAAGGAATTCAGAAATGAATGAGGAGTCACCAAGGAAGCATCCATGAAGTAGAAATGAGTAGAAGAGAGTTTTTGAGTGTCCTGGAGATGATGGTTCATTCTCAATCCAAGGACAATGAAGACTGAATGACGATCTTGAAGCTGAAGGGTACTTCTTTTCTGTAGGGATGGTGTAATCCTAGGTAAGGAGCAGATCCAGTTGAAGAAGGGTTAATGAAGTCTATATTTCCAAGGTGACTAAAGATGCATGTCTGAAGGAACTGTAGGGATGTAATGAGTTGGGAGAGCATGATTTGATCGATATACAACCAGACAGTTCACAGCGGGATTTGTGATGATTTGTACAGTTCAGGGTCACTGATCCAATTCATGTAGAGTTTGATGTTCAAGGTAGCCTGGAGGTAAAGTATTGATTAGTAAGCAATAAGTCACTAGTATGCATCATGGAGTAGACTGAATAGAAATAGAGTAGAGTTTTGAGTGACTGATGAGAAAATGCCATAAACAACTAATAAATAACAGAAGATTATTTGAGAAAGTGGTCCAGATGGTAGCCTAATGTATATGGGGAATGACTGAATTTGGTATATGGATGGATGACTTCTTTGGTAATGATGTTCATGACTTTATATATAAATGCTCTGCTGGTACGGTGCCTGAGCAAGTGTGGGTGTGTATGTGGGGTGATCCTCTTGGAAATGTTCTGTGGTGGCATATGATGGTTAAGTTTACAAGTAATCAATACCAAAGTACTTGAGAGATGCTTGAAGGTGGATATAATGAAGAGTCTATAGGTTGGATTGGTAGTGAGATCAATTAATATAGGATGACATGGGATCTTAGTGCTATGGCTAATTAAGACCTATTGGGAGTCAAGACTGAGTTGGTGAATTTGTCTTGACTGTAATGGACTGCAGTATGAATTCGGGAGAGCCAATTCTCAGTGATGGTCTTTACTGCAGAGATTAATGAAGATAATTTGAGTAGAAGAGCCTGTAGGATCCGCTGGAAGAAGCGGTTAACCCAGCTGAAGATACTAGATAAAAAAAAATGCAGATGATTGTATAAGGAATGGCGATGTCCAGGAGTGAAAATGATGGTTTGGATGGTGAGGAGTTATTAATCAGCCAGGCGATGGAGATCCCATGACGATATTCTAGAAGACGCCTGTGAAATTCTTATAACATGCAATGACTGTTGTGGAGCAGGAGTCATGTCACGTGTCAATAGAGTCAGTGTTAGTAGGAGAGGCTGCAGAAGGTAAAATAGATGATGGTCATAGATGAATGGGTTATCTTGGGATTCTTGGTGTCTGTAGAAGGGATACTAATTATGAAGTCAGAGCATAGCAGAAGGATTTAAGTCCTTTCCATGTAGGAGGATAGCCAGTGAGACAGAGTAGACAGGGAATCCACAGTAATGGACTGGAAAGGAGTTGGAGGGTATATTCAATAGAAATGGAGAAGATCTTATTATCCAGGCAAATGGGATTCCATGAACAATAATGAGGAGCTGACTGGGCAGTATTTAAAATTTTATGAAGATGTAAGAGTCTCTAAGGCATGTTAGCCAAGGGATGTTTGCTGGCAGTAGTATGTCTCCAGAATAATGAACGAGTGATCCAATGAGAAATGGAAGGGTACTGGTGGAATGGCCAGAATAGGAATATGAACTAACTGCTATGAGAGAGCAGTTGACCTCATAGGAATATTGATGGAGATAAGGTACTAAGCCCAAAAGAGCCACAGAAAACAGCACAAAGCCCTGAGCCTGCAAGGCAGAGTTAAAAGACAGCCAGGCAAATGGGAAGGAGGTCCAGATCAAGTCCTGATGTTCAAGTCCTGATGAACTGGAGGAACTATCCGTGGAAGACGATGAGCTAGGCAAAGCCAGATAACAAACTAAGCAGGTCGGCCCCCTCAGCAAATAGCAAGAATATGCAGGACGGCTGCAGCAGGCATTAGAAGACAACCCATGGAAGCCAAAGAGCAAATCAGAGTACTCAGATCATCTGGGGTGAGGTTCGGAAGTTCTATGTCTGACAATGGCATCAACCAGCTAGAGAAGGGATGGATAGAGTTGGAGTAAAGAAGGATAATGGTCCTATGACTGAAAGAGAAAATAAACTCGGCCATTGACTGAGGGATGACCCATAGCAATGAAGTCCCAGAGGCAGGCAAATTAGATCAAAAGAGATACTGGACTAGCTGGCATGATCCAAATCATGAGGGACAGGAAGCCAAGGGTCCCGAGTATGATGGTCCAGAAAAGAACAGGATGGCGAGTGGAGAAGAAGAATGCAATCTATTCAGAGCAGAGGGATCCTGTGACTGGAGGGAAGTAGTACTCAGGTAGGATAGAATGTGCATATGGAGGGACCTGCAGGTACAAACACAGGTTCAAGGCCGAGGTAGATGAGATGAAATGACCTCGGATGACGATCCTGATAACGGCTGGAGGTGAAGTCACATTTGGTAAAAGGCTCAGGTCCAGGAGGGAGAAGCAAGCAATAGTCTGGTACACAGCAAAGAAGGTTGACATTCAATTGTAGAAAATGAGCTGCCAGGGTGGGGTAATTAAGGAGAAATCGCTAGTACCCATACCACTGTTCGGTGGTAGGAGGATGGAGGCAAAGAGTCAATGAGGTCTTTTCCAAAAGGAAGCAGCAATCTGAGTAACAGAAAATGCTGGAGGAGGAATAGTCATTTGCAGATATTTGCTCCTGATTCAGGAAACAAGGTGAATGAACCGGAGACCACCAATATAATATATGACATATGGTGAAGAGGCAAACGGTTCCAATCCAAGAGGGAAGCAACAAATGGTGATCTAGGAAAAGTACGTATGGTTGCAACAGTTGAACGCTGATATGAGCTTTCATTCCCAGCAAGCATGGAGAGATGGCATGGGACAGAGAATGTATTGAACCAGTTGATTCATAGAACTAGGTTATTGTGCCGGGTAAGCAGTCCGAGAAGCCTGTCAGGCGATGCCATGGCAGAGGTTTGAGGTGGAATGCGGATGGAGTTTAACGGTTTTATTCGAAGGGAAGCAACAACTGGTATGAGGTAGAGAAGGTAAAGTATAAGTCAGTAGATTGAAGACATGGCTCCGATCTCTGGTAGTGAGGGCGACAGGGTGAGCTAACCTTCGGCTCGATGCTGCCAAGCAGAGTTAGGGATGGAGGATGTCAGCTGGTATGTAGCAGGAGGGTAGTGGTGTAACGAATCCCATCCCCAGTAGACAGGGGAAGCCTATCTGCACTCAGCATTGCAGAAGGTTCGCTTTAGGAACAGAGTCCAGAATACTGCTGGCATGGACTGGCTCAAACACTACACTGCTGCAGAGTGAGAGGATAGTAGAACATGAAGCAAGTATAGGATGATGAATTAGGGCTAGTCATCTAAAATCATAGGTGTAGGAACACAAAGTAGTGGGAATGAGGTAAACAGATGACTGGTTATGGTAAAGCATATAGTGGTGGCAGATATGAGAAGTGCTCTGGAACATCGTTGAGGGTCAACCAGAAAACAGGGAAGAACCGAGGAAGGGAGATATATAGAGGAAGGCCCTGTACCAGAGGGTAGTAGTGGTTAGTGACGTGGGGTCTGCTATGGAATAGCCAAGGCTAGTTACTGAATCCCCATAAGTAAGGTGGAAATGGGGAAGGTGACTGTAATAAAGGCTCTGGTTCGCCAATTCTGAGCTGTATCTCGGGTTGGGCCTCCTTACAACCAGGAGATAGAGCTAAGAGTAATGGTGGAGTAGGAAAGTTGTGGATGTAGCCCAACATCTCACTGCTTGCAGCATAGACTGAAGGAACTGTTGGTCTGAGGTTTTGAATATGGAACATCCAAGGAGCATGGGATGCTCTGGCAAGGATTAAATAGGCCTACCCCCCCCTTACCCTGAATCACAGAAGGAGTGCTGCAGTAGGTGAGGCAGAAATCTGAAAGTACATGCCATAAGGAGATGAACAGCACGGCATGGAGTAGCTTGTGAAGCTGCCAGGTAATTGAGATAGGTATCAAGGGACGGGACTACCCTGGGACAGCTTTGTCGGTGGAGCCATGCCGATGAGGGGTGAGTGACTGGTAGCAGAAAGGGAGATAGGGAATGTGGTAATGTTTGGAAAAATGAAACTGCAGCATACTTATAGGTGGAGCATTGAAAATGGCAGTTGCAGAGTCCCATCATCTCTGAGGAGAGGCAAGGATTGAGAAAAATGGTAGGTCAAGCGATCAGAGGTTCAGGGCAGGAGAAGGAGTGATGGTGTGGAGAGGCTGAAGAAGGCAGGTCTGAACAAAATGAAGAAATGCTGAGGTGAGGTAGAGAAAAATCTGGGGTTTAGCAGAGGAAGTCAAGAATACGGTCCCTGGAGTTCGTAAGTACCAGGTAAGCAATGATCCGAACCTCTGGCATCAACCATGTGAGAAAGAAGGGACACAGGAAGGGGAGAAAGCGTGAAACGAAAGTAGATGAGACAAGGGTAGCAGAGCTGGGACACCTGTAAGCATCATTAGGGAGCTACCAAGATGCCCTAAAAGAAACAGGAGGAAAGGAAAGGGGGCCCCAGACAACAGGGAGGGAGCAGAGAGGAGTAGGGAGGCAGCAAGGGCAGGCAAAGAAAGAGACAAGGACATAGACAATGGGGAGAGACAGAGCAGAACAAAAGGAGGGGAGAAGGGGGGGATGAGAGAGGAAAACACACAGGAAGAAGCAGGCAGCAGGAGCACAAAGAAGCACAGTCCCACAAGCCACACAGGAAAACCACTCCCAAAGCAAGAGAGGTGTGTTTATTGGAGGACTTATGTAGAGGTTGTGAGAGAGCTATTCCCCACATTGAACCACGGCAATGCCCTCCCAGTAAGGTTTGTGGTACTCATTTTGTAGATTATTTACCATACAACACAGCCTACATCAGGTTTCTTTTTTTTTTGTTTGCTTTTGCCTTGTTTGTTCAATGAAAGCAACATCAAGAAGTACAAATACCAGAAAGAAGTTAAGTATGGCTGACTCCACAGTAATCTCAGTCACAATATACCGAGAAATGTATCTTCACATAAATTAACTACTAGTTGAAAGAATTCTGATGCAGCCTTCCTTTAACACATTTCATGTGCCTGGGCCGGGGGGGGGGTGTCTGCTGAGTGACTTACCAACAGTGGGTGACAAGTGACCTCACACTGCACACAGACACTGTAAGAACAAACTGTATCAGACAATTAAGTGGTATGTTAGTACAGCTGCGTAATGCAGTTAATATGTTTCACTATGTAAGTTGAAGAGAAGTATTACAATTGAATGAAAATTGAAACTATGAAAGAATAATAGTGCCTTTGCATCAAACTCATAAAAGATCATCACTCATAAACACTCTGACCCACTTGGATGATTATAATTACAATTCAAACTGTGTGTAGAACTCACTGACATGATACAATCTTTTTATATCATAGTTTTTAACAAAATTTATGATTCAAATCTTTTTGCAACAGTAGAGAACAAGGGCCCAATATTCAAAACTTTGCCCAGTGGGCAAAGTGCTTGCCTCCATTTCCCAGGGTTTGCATCCATGCACAATATTGAAAGGGATCAGGATCATGCGCTAAATGGAATAGTGCAATCACAAGGATTGGTGCACAAAGGGAGGGCTGGGGACATGTATAACACAGCACAATATTCAGCCCATTAGCATTGCACAAAAGGAATAGTGGTGGCCACTTGGCGCAGCACAGGTACTGCCAAAAAAAAAGCTAACTTACTCCTGACACCCTAGTGGCCAACAGAGACACTACAGCAAACAAACAAGTTGGCAGTTGGGGCAGCACACCTGCTTCCTGGTCTAGAGATGCCCCCAGTCTCTGAACCACATCCCCATAACAGAACAAATGTCCCCTTGTGTACAGTGGCACCCCTGCCCTCTGATCACTGACCCTGCAATAAAGAACATATTCCCTGATGTCTAGTGGTACCCCCACCCTCCAGTCCCCCATCTCCATTAAGCAATAATCATTCCCAGGTGTCTAGTGGCACCCCTGCCCTCTGATCCCCATCCTTGTTTTGGAAAGATAATTTTCTGGTGTCCAGTGGCACCCCCATCTTTCAATCCCTGTTCCTGTTAAAATATCATATTCCCTGGTGTCCAGGAGAACACCCTGCCCTCCAATCCCTGTTACCATTAAAATAACTCAGCCCTTAGTGTCCAGTGGCACCCCTCCACCCTCTGATCACTACCCCTTATTATATTAAATATTCCTTGGGGCATAGAGACTCCCCAACCTTCAAGTACTGTCCCCCTAAAATTGTACTGTACCCTGGGATCTAGTGGCACTCCCCCACCCACTGATCCCTGTACAAGTGTGAGCAGTCCCTGGTGTCTAGCAGCTCCCCACACTGCTGGCACAGAACAACTCACCCCACCCCTTCCTTATTAGTGTCACTGGTGCTGTGGATCAATACAGTGACAGGCACAGCCCTCCTTTACCACCTCAGCTGGCAGACATATGGACTAACAGGGAGCACATGTCCTCTGTATTGTAAAGGTAGC
This sequence comes from Neoceratodus forsteri, assembly GCA_016271365.2. NCBI lineage: Eukaryota > Metazoa > Chordata > Ceratodontiformes > Ceratodontidae > Neoceratodus > Neoceratodus forsteri. Next base: position 370,852,315 of record CM028137.1, read on the forward strand.
ACAGTACACATGCTCCTTTTACAGTACAAAGACACACACTTACTATCAGTTCATACAGTGGCTGGCTGAGGTGGTGAGAGGAGGGTTGTGTTGGTCACTGTACTGGATCCGCAGAACCAGTGACACTGGTAAGAAGGGGTGACAAGTCGTTGCTTGGTGCCAGTAGTGCAGGTGGGCCACTAGATAACAGGGACTGCTTACTTGTATGGGATGGGGACCGTTGGTGGAGGGTGCCACTAGATGCCAGAAAGAAGTAAGATTTTAGGAAACAGTGCTTGGAGGTTGAGGGTGCCACTAGACACCAAAGAATATTTAATATAATATATGGATGGCAAATGGAGAGCAGGGGTGCCACTGAAGTGCAACAACAGAGGTATTTTAATGGGGATGGAGATCAGAGGACAGGGGGTGCCACTGGACACCAGGGAATTGGTTGTACTTTACTGGGACAGGGATCAGAGGATGGGGAGTGCCACTTGACACCAGGGGATGGGTTTTACTTCACAGGGCTGGGTGATCAGAGTGGGGGTGGCCGGTCACAGGGTGCAAACCAGCTACTGATTACAATGCAAATGAGCCCATATTGTGCATGCATTTGGTCCCTTAGAGCCTTGCATGCCTAATGGACTCCTTTGCATGCTGACTAACTGAATATCATTGGGGCTCCCAGCACAAACAAGTCTGGGGTGTAAAAGTTCTGTGCACTTGTATGGGATGCATACAGCCTAGATTCATGTCTAGGCAGTGCTACTCAACTTTGCACTTCCATAGCATGGCCCCAATTTCACTCGGACAGTGTCGGTCTTTATCAGACGAATATTGCATCCTTGGGGTTCTAGGCACGACAAGCGGAGCATAAACTTTTGTGCTCTGCTTTTTCCCATTTTCCAATATTGGACACCAAATGCCATGTAATCAACAATTAATACTGTCTTTCATTTTTACTGGTCTGGGCCTCCTGGCCTGTTGTGGATTGGACTGTCTTGAATGCATAAATGCTTCTGCTTCCTTCCTTCATTCTGCCAAATGTCTTGCTGAGCCGATGCTGGTGATACCTGCATACGTACAAAATTGCCCGCAGATTAGGCCCAAAGGTCTTTCTTGTCTGCCCGAGATGCAGCTCTTAATTACATTTCAACAGCTGCTCCCTCCCTTGTTTTGCTCCCTTTTATGTTGCACCCCCGCACCCTATTCATGATCTCTCACCCTACCTGTACTTTGTCCATGTACCTGTCCCATCCCACCTTGACTCCTTCCACTGCTTCCTTTGTCAGAAACTCCCCTAGTAGTGCGTTTCAAGGCACCACCACCTTCTCTGTGAAATAGTGTCTCCTTACTTCCCCCTGTACCTCCCTCCAACTACTTTATGGTTATGTCCCCTCGTATTGCCCTCCCCCTTCAAAGTAAACAGACAATTGTGTCCACCCTATTGATCCCCTTCATAAATTTGAAGATCTCTGTCATATCCTCTGCATCTCTTCTGAACTCCAAGGAGTACACATTCAGTTCCACAAGTCTTTCCTCAAAGGACATTCCCCCGAGACCATGGATCATCCTAGTGGCTCACCTCCGAACTCTTTCCAAAAGGATAGCATCCCTGTTTAAGTAAGGTCTCCAGAACTGTACACAATGCTCCAAGTGAGGCCTGACCCAGGAGTTGTACAAGAGCAGAATGACCTCCCTTCTCCTTGATGTTATCCTCCTAGAGATACACCCCCGCATTTTATTTGTCTTACCAGTCTCTTTCCGGCACTGTTCTGACCTGTTTATTTTGGTGTCTATGGTCACCCTCAGGTCTTTTTCCCCCTTAGATGTCAGCAACCGTTCCACCACAAGTGATAGTTATGCCCAATGTTCCTGTGTTCCAGGTGTAGTATGCTGCATTTTCCAGCATTAAACCCCAACTGCCAGGTGTGTATTCACCTTTCCAAGTCCTCCTTAAGTGTCTTCCTACTCTCATCGCTGTCTACTACTGCTACCAACTTGAAATTGTCCGTGAACAGGCTCATCTTGCTCCTAACTCCCTCCCCAATGCCTGCAATGAAACCATTGAACAGGACTGGGCCTAATACTGATCCCTGGAGAACCCCACTGATGATCCCTCTGGTAGTCGAAGCCTATTCCCCTACCACCACCACCTTCTGCTGCCAGTTGCTGAGTCAGTTAGCTATCCATCCTAATGTTCTCTCCTCCACCTCTAGATTCCTTAGCTGCAATATCAGCCTTCCATGCAGGACCGAGATAAAGGCCTTGCCTAAGTTCAAGAACAGAGCATCAACTGGCATTGCACTATCACTGATCTTGTCACCCAATCAAAGAACTTGATTAGGTTTGTCTGACATGATCTGCCCTGGTTTTAATTTTGAAAGCTATTTGCCTCCAGAAACTCCACCATCCTCTTCTTCAAGATGGCCTCTATCAGTTTATTCACTATGGATGTCAGACTAACTGGCCTGGAGTTTTCTGATTCATCCCTCGGTCCATTGTTGTGGAGTGGCATGCCATGTGCTATCCTTCTGATTGGAAGGAGAAATTGAATAATTCCATTAATGGAGCAGACAGGACATATGCCAGTTCCTTTATAACTCTGGGGTGGATTCCATCTGGTCCTGGGGCCTTATCGGTCCTTAAAGAGTTTAGACCCTCCCTCACCCTCACCCTCCCAACTTGAATATCATAATCTGTAAGTGCCTCACCCATCCCCATCCTGCCTCCCCTGTGGTAATGGACATTTCCTCTTCTTCATAAAGACTGAGAAGAAATACTTATTAAGTACTTCAACCTGCTCTACCATCCCTTCAACTCAGCCCCCTTTCTTCCCTAAACCTGTTTATCTGCATCCTTGCCTTCTTTCTCTGACATATCTATAAAATTCCTTCTCCCCCCATCCACTGCACTTGCCTATGCTCTTTAGTCGCCTTTCTACTGACCTCCTTTGAGATCATGTGGTACTCATCCCTATCAGCCTCCCTATGGGAGTAATTGTACCTTCTGAATGCCAGCTGCTTCTCCCTCACCCCCTGCTGCACTTTGATGGACCACCAACAAAGTCTTCTGGTGCTAGCCTTCTTGAGATGGGTTTTAGTTCAGGCCTTTGTAGCTTCCAGCAGGCTCAACTTTAGTATCCCCCACTAACTCTCTGTGCTCATCCCTTTCCTGATACTCCTTAAATGTTCCCCAAGTATATCAGCCATCTCTCAAAGTTAGCTCTGACATCCTCCACAGTATTTTGTCTGGTTCCATTCCTTCCCATGTCTTAAGGTGAACCAAACTATTGAGTGATCACTTCCTGCCAATGGATCCTCCACTACCAGATTTTTACCTGATCCCCATCTGCTAGAAACCAGGTCCAGAATGCTAGAATGCTATCCTCCCTGGTAAGCTCTCCAACCAGTTGTTGTAGACATTCATCTTAAAGAGCTGCTGGCTCCATCTGGCCAAAAGTGCTACACTGAAGAATAAGAATAAGAATACCCCTAGTAAATCTCATACCAAAAACTAGATTTCTACATTACTTCAGTTTAAAGTTGTGAGCTATTTTGTAACCCTGATTTCACTAGCTGTTAAAAAAAAAACCTGTTTCAATGAAGAGCTGCTGATGTCATCTTAGGACCTCACAGTCTAGTATTCCCTGTCAGCAAATGTATAGGACCTGTTACTCCAAAGTTGTAAAGATCATGTGCAATGGTTTTCACACATAAAACAGGTCATACCAGTCAGTAAACATTGCTTTAAAAAACTATGTGTTTCAGGTTTTGTAACAAAGCTGACAATATTTGTTTGGGTGCCTTTTTTGTTGTGGTCCTTTTTTCAGGGTTGCCAAATGCTGTGTCATAGCACAGTGTTGTGCAGTTTGCACACCGAATACGTTTCTTATGTGGTGAAAGGCTGAGATAATTCACACCTAACATTCAACTGAGGTGATTTTTTAAAACAATTATTCCATCTCCTTGTCAATGGGGGGTGGGAGAGGTAATGCTGTTTTCAAAACTTATTAGGAGTTTCTAATTTGGCCAGCACAATGAGTTCTCTCTGTCAGGCTGGTTTGACCTACATTCAGGCTCATCTGTGTTATTCTATAAAGTAATATGATTATTTTACCAGAGCCAACACATCCACCATAGTAGGAATTAACACGTATAAGACCCTATTAAAACATATTGTAAAGCAGGCACTAACAAACAGCAGTGAAGTTACCAACATTACAATACTACACAGTGGTGGCACTCCTGAAAAAAGTGATACCCATGCTCGTCTGCACATTTAGAAATTACCCCTTTCCCTTGTTTTGCTGTAAAATTTTTAAAAAACAGACCCCTTTAACACAAAAACATGGAGTCAGTTATGGCCTCTATTCCCCCCTTTTCACTTCAAGCAAGGAATGGAATTATGGGTTTGCATCAGATATATACACATACTGTTGTTAAACAGTAATCAACTGTATGTAAAAGCTTGTTTAATATTTTGAATGTGTGCTTTCTTAATAATATTTACAGTATTTGCTGGTGATTTAAACAAGTCTGGCTATCCATCCTGTAGCAGGTAATATACTCAGGTTTATACTTTCTTTTATGGCATCTATGCCAAGTTTATAAAAACTTCATGTAGCCCCAGTAATTAAGTGTATACCCCCACCTTGACAGTATGATACAGTTTTACCCCACCTGCACCTTCATAAGCATATTAACTTAATGTGTTCTTATATATAAAAGTCAATGTAAAATATTAGGGCCAGGATTCTCAAAAGGGATGCACCCAGTGCATCCAAGATGTGCTGACACATTCCCGACTTGCACACTGGTGTGATTCTGGCAGGGGGTCGATGTGCTGGCGCATCCCCGATGTGCTGCATACCACCCATAATGATATGTGGCACACCTGGAGGGGCTGTGAAGGGGCTTGCCCATGCATATGGTGCACAGCCCCATTCATAGAGCAACATGGAGGCATATCCCCAGAGCAAGTCTGGAGATGCACCTCCCAAAGATAAGTCTACATCAGTTAGATATAAGTGAGTGGCCACCCACAGGCAGACTGCCATACTGCAGACAGCAGCATGGCAGCCAGCCCACCCTGGCAGTCCTGAGTGCCCCCCGCCTGCATCACTGGTAGAAATATATTACCTGTGGCGAGTGACCAGATAAGCTGCTTTGCACCCCCGCCCGCAACACCTGTGAAAGCTGCTCACTGCGGTGGTAGTGTCAGATAGCGGATCCCCTCCCTGCCTGCAACACCATTAGAATATTTGCTCACCATGGGGGTAGAGGGTACATACTGGAAACCCCCATCTCCACCCCTGCCCCAGCCCGGTCGCACTGAGGATCCAAAGTCCACATACACCTGGTGGTCCATATGCAGTTTTTTATAGCAATGTTTTGAATGGTACTGCCTGTTTTACTTTACACAACTATTGCACATGATCTTTACAACTTTGGAGAAACAGGTCCTATAAGCTTGCTGACAGGGAATACTAAACTATGAGGTGATAAGATGACATCAGCATCAGCTCTTCACTGAAAAAGGCTAGGGAAATCAGTGTTACAAAATAGCTCATAACTTTAAAATGAAGTAACGCAGAAACCTAGTTTTTGGTATGAGATTTACTGGGGCTGTGCTTATTCTAATTCCGCAATGTAGCACTTTTTGCGTCGGTGGCTCTTGGTATCCTGCAAATTCTGTTCTTTTGCAGATCCCGAAGCCATAGTACCACAGTCTACCTCTGGCATATTAAAAACCCCTAGTAACGCTGTCTGTCCTCTACTCTACAGTGATTGCTAATACTGGCCACCAATTTGCTGTCTGTGTCCTCAGATTGAACTGGTGGCCTGTATACAACCCCCAAATTGACCCTCCTACCCCTATTATCTGGCAAAGTGGCCCAAACTGCTTCCACATTCCCTCTGCATCCTCATCCTTGTTACACTCAATCCCGTCCCTAACTATAGGTTTTGTATCCTGGGAGCTTCAGCTCCCAGTCATGGCTCTGTGTGGCCCAGGTTTCCATTGCTACTGCTACATCCACCCCCTCCTCTGCCATCAGAGCTTGCAGCTCAGGCATCTTATTCTGCAAGCTTCTTGCATTAATCAAGACCACTCTCCACCCTGTCCCCCTATCCCTGTCCAAGCCTTCTTTCTCCACCTGTGCACTTAATGGGGAGAGATACCTCTGGTCCCCTATGTGTTGTACTGCTGTGAGGTGTCTGCTGTCTGCCTCCTTCTGACAAACCTCCCCCTGATACCAGTTTAAATTCCACTTGGTACCTATATACTCCCCCAATTTATTTTTCAGGATGTCCTTTCCCACTTTGCTGAGGTGTAACCTATCCCTAGCAAAGAGGTCTTTGTTATCCAAAGTATCACCCCAGTTTCTCACTAATCTAAACCCCATGGCTGGGCACATCAGTTCCTCAACCAGGTATTAAATTCACATATTTTCTTCCTTTCTAAAGTTCTCCTAGGTACCAGCAGGACTTCTAAGAAGAAGAAGAGAGTGGTTCCTTTCTCCTGACAAACTCTTGCCATCTCTCTGTATCTGGCTTGCACCTTATTCATGCTAGTTTTGCCAGATCATTTGTGCGTATATGTACCATGATATTTAGCACTCCCTCATACTTTCTTAACGAAAGCACATGGTGAGCAAACCTTGTGCACAGCTGTACCTGGCATGCATTTAACCCTATTACCACTCATCTTCCCATTACCACTCCCTCATTTGATTCCCCTGACTATGGTATCCCCAAATATCAGTACCCTGGTATCCACTTTGGTTGAACATAGTTTGTTATTGTAAACTACCCTATCCTTGTTTAACACCAATGCCTCCTCTCCTCTGTATCTTACTCCCTTAATTTTCCTTGCCTGAATTCCCTTTGACCCAACAACTCCTCCTCACCCTTGTTACTTAGATGTTTTCCAATTCTACCAGCATCCCCCTTACAACTATCCTTTCAAACCATCCCCTTTATCCTTCTCTATGTCCCTTCCTGATGCCCTTGGGACTGTGCTGTTCACTCCTCCTGACACCTCCCTCATAATCTCTTTTCACCATCCACAGCTGCTCTTTTTCGAGGTCACTTCTATCCCTGTCCTAGGGCTCCTTTCTTTTCTGCCCACTTATTCCATCCTTGAACTCCATCTCTACCTGATCCTCCATGTCCCTTCTGTTTTGTGGTGGGGCAAACATGTTCATTACTATGGCACCTTCTACAGTACCTGTGTCATTTTCCACTCTGGCCCTGCCAAGGCCACTATTCGCTCCTCCCCTAATGCCACCTTTCTGCCCCCTCTTCCTGACCATCTCCTGCCATCCACTGTTACTTACTCCTGTCATACTACCCTTTTCCAGAAGACTCCCTTGCTTCCCATAGACTAGCTTGTTTTCTTCACCATTTACCCCCTTCTTGTCTTGCACATGACCACTCAGGTGTTCCCTTTTTAGCTGCAAGACAACTACCACATCTCCCCCCTGCCCCACTCCCTGACTAAGTTCACCACCTCCCTCCATTACTCTCAAATTTCCCATCCCTAGTGTACCACCTTCACACACTAGGGCACGCTCCTACCCCCAGAGCATATCCATGTGCACTGCTGCTCCACATCCATTACATTTCACTATCCTCCTGTGACCACTCCCCACCACACTTCCCAGTGTTCTCCATCCACCCCCTCTCCACTTCCCTCCACCTTCCTGGCCCTACCACCCACTCCCTTCCCCCACCACTCTACCTTCTTGGCCTCTCTCCATCTTAACCTGCAATTTGTCTAAGGTTTTTACATAATTGCCTACTAAAAAAACATTTAAAAGACAAAGAACCTCTGTGCGTAAACACTGAGGCAAAGGGTTACCAAAGAGCCATTTGGCTGGGAAGCCAAGTTTCAAGAAAATACAAAATCACATGCCCCACAATGCAAAGCATCATGGGCTGCATATGCAAATCACCACAGAATGTTATGCTGGTCCAACTTTAAGCAGAATTGCATGGTGCCAAGGCCTCTCACACAGTTTGCAAAGGGTGCTAACAGAGACATAGAACACGTGTTTCGTCCTACCAGGACTCATAAGTATGCCTCGTCTGTTTGACACCCCAGTGGAATGGACCAGCTACCCCTAAGGCAGTGTGCCTGGGATATATCATGGTGAACCCATTAAAATAAAAAACATTTAAAAGACAAAGAACCTCTGTCGTAAACACTGAGGCAAGGGTTACCAAAGGCCATTTGGCTGGGAAGCCAAGTTTCAAGAAAATACAAAATCACACATGCCCCACAATGCAAAGCATCATGGGCTGCATATGCAAATCACCACAGAATGTTATGCTGGTCCAACTTTAAGCAGAATTGCATGGTGCCAAAGGCCTCTCACACAGTTTGCAAGGGTGCTAACAGAAGACATAGACACGTGTTTCATCCTACCAGGACTCATCAGTATGCCTCATCTGTTTAACACCCCAGTGGAATGGACCAGCTACCCCTAAGGCAGTGTGCCTGGGATATAGTGTGGTGAACCCATTAAAATAAAAAAACATTTAAACGACAAAGAACCTCTGTGCGTAAACACTGAGGCAAGGGTTACCCCAAAGGCCATTTGGCTGGGAAGCCAAGTTTCAAGAAAATACAAAATCACACATGCCCCCACAATGCAAAGCATCATGGGCTGCATATGCAAATCACCACAGAATGTTATGCTGGTCCAACTTTAAGCAGAATTGCATGGTGCCGAAAGGCCTCTCACACAGTTTGCAAAGGGTGCTAACAGAGGACATAGACACGTGTTTCGTCCTACCAGGACTCATCAGTATGCCTCGTCAGTTTGACACCCCAGTAGCTTCACACAGGAAACCTGCACACCACAATGTACCACATCTAGTATCAGGAGAGCACCCTTGTCATTTAAAAAAACAGTTTTCTATTCATTAATTAAAATGCCCTTTACACAAATTGCTACTACCTTGCTGTGCTCTCCTTTCACAGTGGAGGAGGTTCTCTATAGGAGCAAGATGGCGGTAGCCACGCTGGGCTAGCCATCATTAGCAGCAGTTGTTTTGAAACTGTTGTTGGTTTTTGTGATTTTACATTTTATTTTGGCTCGGGTTTTATTTATTTTACTCAGAGTTAGTAGTCAATTAGTCTAGCGAGGGATTAGAGTGAGTTAGTGAGTTAGTAAACTAGCATTTTCAGTTGCATAGGATAGGCTTGTGTTTCGCCTGTCTTTATGTTTTATGTTGCCACTAAACACAAAATACAGTGGTGCTTTAACTCACCTCGGAGCCCTTTTTCTGCTGTTTGTTGTAATTCAGCAAGTCAAGTACTGCTGATAAAAGGGTGGTATGAACATTTAAAATCTGCTGTTACCGACCAGCCCCAGACAACTGCAGAGGTGGATGACTTGGGTCTTGGGATACTGAGCAGTAAGTGAAACTATTGAGGAGGTCTGGAGGACAGTGAAGGATTGCTATTGCCAAGGACAAGCAGGTTGGATTAGTGAGATTCAATTTGACTGGTGGACCTGCAGCCAGAAGATTTTGGAGACCTGAACTGTCTGGGATTGTTGAGCCATTCTGCTGGAAAGGACTGTGGATCTGGATGACTGTGAGTGAGCCCTGAAATCTTGGTTCTAAGTTTGGTTTGTGGGATCTGGGGTTGATGCCCCTGATGGTTATAGCCGGGAGGGTTGGTGGTACTCGGTCCAAAATGGGAGGTGCTAGTCTAGAGCCAATCAAGGCCTGTCCCTTGCTCTGGGGTCTCTTAGGTCTCTGGGAGCATCCTGAATAGGTGGGTTGTGTCCTCAGAGCCACTATGGTGGAAATAATTTGGCCTATTGTCCCTATGCGGTGGTGAGTGTTTTAAGGGTTCCTCCTCTGTGACCCAGGCAGTACTTTGTCTTCTACCATGGGTGGCTTGTGAAATGTCCCTGGGGCAGCTGTGGAGATGACTGCCTCAGGTAAGGTCGCAGGGTAAGGAGTGAGGGCTAATTCTGGCTGACTAGAGACTTGCAGAACTAAGGAGTGTCTTTTTAAAGAAGATCTTTTTCCTTCCCTTTGTCTGTTATTACTGGAATTGGAGCTGACTGGAACTAGGATCGATTTGACATTAACCTGGTTATAAGGCAATGGGAGTGCCTTTTGACAGATATTCATATTTTATTTGGTGGAGTTTTATGAGGCCCATGTGAGATGGCTGCCTACATGAATATTGGAACTTGTGTCCTATGCAGTGAGAGTGTGAAGGGACATTCATCTGGACTTTTATGAGAGACTAAGAAACTCTTTTGAACAGTGAAGTAATTGAATCATTTAACCCAAGCATTTTTATGATATTTAATTATTATGTTTGTTGTGTATTTAATCTTTTTGTGTTGTATTTTAAGGGTCTGAGTTGGGTTTTTGGGGGTTGATTGTCTGAGTTGAGCAGCTGTTTGTATAGTGTGTACTTCTGCTGGAATTAGGTAGTTAAGATGTGTTGGAAGCATTCTGCAGTGAGCAGGTACTACTGCTCCACCAGGCTGAGGGACCTGCATCATTTCAATTGCCCCCTCTGCTTGCCGAGTTCTATAGGTGTTGTTGGGACTTGGAGATAGTGTAGGGGTTGAAGAGGAGGGCCTTTGGCTTGTGGGGTGGAGCAAGTGGGAAGATTGAGTAGTGGGTTCAAGGAAGGTGCCCTGGGGCAGAAGGGTCCTCCTTCCTGGTTCCCATACCCATGGGCTCCTCTGGTGATTGGCAGATGACATGTTCTTCCTCAGTAGCCCAACCTACTAGGGCAGTTTTATGCAATGCCAGGTTGATAAAGAATAAGACAGCATTAACTGCGGTCTTGTTGGAACATTTGACCTGACTTGCATCACTAAGACCTGGCTGGATGAAATTGCTTGCCCTGTATTGGAATCGGCAGTTCAGCTGGGTACTCAGTGATACACTGCCTGAGATTGGATCGTAGGGGTGGGGGTGTAGCCATCTGTTTTAAGACAGAACTGGACCTTATAGATGTACCAGTGGGGGTCACCAGATTGTTTAAGTGTATCTTTGGTGCAGGTGTGGATTGCAGGATACTTCTTGTCTACCGTCCACCTGGGGACAAGAAAGCTTTCCTGCAGGAAGTTGTGGACTTCATGGTTGACATGGTGTTGGAGTCATCCAGTTGGTTGGTTCTGGGGGACTTCAATGCTTGGGTCAATGATGAACTCTCATGTTTTAGTCAGAATTTCCTCCAACTAAGATCTCAATGGGCTTTACACATATAGTTGCCTCTGTGACCCATAGTTATGGTCACTCTTTGGATCTGGTGTTTCTCCTGGGGATGGAGGTCTCTGACCTGGTGGTGGAACCGGTCACGTGGTCTGACCATCACACTATAGGGTTTTGTTTTATGGTTCCACCCAATAGACTTTCCCCTTCAGAGATGGTCTGGTACCACCCTTTAAGTGGTGTGACCCCCGAGGGTCTAATGGCAGTGCTGGACCTATCAGGCCAACTCATGGAATGTTTGGATCCTGGGGACCTTTTTCTGTATATATAGTGTGGTATCAGGGCTCTGGATTCCATAGCTCCTGTTCATGTTGTCCACTCACTCTTCATCCTCAGTCCCTGTGGTTTGATGGGACCTTGAAGGCGTTGAGGCAGGTGGGATTAGGGTTGGAGCGACTCTGGCAGAAATCCAGCCTGGAAGATGACAAGCTTAGACTGATGGCCTATTATTTGGACTGTCAGTCACAAATCTCCCATTCAAGGTAGAGTTCTTGTCCAGGAGATTTCTGCAGCAAGAAATTGACCAGCTCAGCTTTTCTGAACTGTCGACAGGCTGTGCAATCCAGCCTGTCTTCAGAATCAGAAAGCATTTTCTAATTGAAGTGTGAAGAGTTTGTTCAATTCCTTGCATATAAGGTTGCCACCATTTGGTTGGAGATCCAGCTAGCACATTCTGATGAGTATTTTTAATCTGCTGACCATCACCAATATTGTGAAGATTGTCCAAGGCTTGTGACCGACTTGCTGTAGTTGGACCCTGGTCCCACCGTCTCCTGGTGGGGTGCGTGGATGTCATCAGACTGATCCTGGCAGAGATTGTCTGGTGTTCATTGGAGAAGGTATGTTCCAATGCCCTTGAAGGAGGTGATGGTGACACTCCTTTTAAAGAAATCCTCCCTCAAGCCAGACTGTTTTGTGAACTACAGATCTGTCTCTAACCTGCCATTTGTGGTAAGGTTATCAGAAAGGTAGCCATGTTGCAGCTCAAAGATTATCTTACCATCCATGAAATCTATGATCCTCTCAGTCTGGTTTCAGGAAGAGGCACAGTACCAAGACGGCCCTTGTTTGGGTACTAGATCCCTGATGGTGAGAGATCGGAAGAGCCATTCAATCTTGGTTCTCCTTGATCTCTCTGCAGCGTTTGACAATGTGGGCCATGGGGTACTAATGGAGTGTCTGCAGCTGACCTGTGGACTGTCAGGTGTGGTCCTCTCAAATGGTTCCATTCGTTCCTCACAAGCAGATCTCAGTGAGTGGTGTCAGGATTGTTTTCCTCGACCCTCTCTCTCTCTCTCATGTGGGTGCCACAGGGCTTTTTGCTGTCTCCCATGTTGTTTGTGGTGTACATGCTGCCATTGGGAGACATTATAAGGAGTACAGGCTGAGTTTTCACTGCTGTGCAGATGATACTCAGCTGTACATGTCATTGTGCCTGAATGGGGTGATGCTGTCTCAGTCTTTAAGAACTGCCTTGCTGGATGAGTGCAAGCTGGTTGAGACTGAACCCAGATAAGACTAAGATGTTGGTGGTGGACCCAGGTCATTGGGCAGAGGACTACCTCCTGGTCAATCGTTCAGATTATACTGGGGGGCATCCAGTTGGGGACCTCAGAATGGGTGTGGAATCTGGGTGTTATACTTAATAGTGAATTGACACTTAAATCTCAGGTGTCAGCTGTCATCAAGACCTCATTTTACCATCTGAGGAACATCACCTGGATAAAGCACCTTGTTCTGCTCAAGGGTCTTCCAATGTTGGTCCATGCCTTTGTGACTTCCTGCCTTGACTATTGCAATGCTCTATACCTAGGGCTGCAGAGGGGACAGTCATTGCCTGCAGCTAGTACAGAATGTGACAGCCAGGTTGTTGACTGGCTTGTCAAGATCTAGCCATATCACACCTGTGCTCTGCAAAGTTCACTGGCTGCTGATGTGGTGGAGGATCACCTTCAAGGTTGCTTTGCTGACCTATAAGGCCCTACACAAACAGGGACCATGTACAGTAACTTTCAAGACCTCCTTTGTCCCTACGGCCCCCTTTGGCCACTCCATTCCACTGATGAGGAATTGCTGGAAGTTCCCAGGGTCTGTTTGAACTCCTTGGGGGCCAGAGCCTTTGCCTTTGTGGCCCAGACCCTGTGGAATTCTTTACCTCATTGGGTGAGAGGGTGCCTGTCCATGGAGTTATTTAAGCCTGCGTTAAAGACCCATTTATTTGAGTTGGCATTCTCTGATGCTACTGAAAGGGTTTTAATTCTGTTTATGGTCTGGGATTTTAACTGTGTGAAGCTGTTTTTATGATTTCTGGTTGTACAGGCACTTTGGTATTTGAAAAGCATCTTTTTTATAAATAAAGAATGACTTGACTTGACAATGCAGTTTAGTATTAATCCTTACCAAAATTCAGCAATACACATCTGTATTATTAGTTACCAAAATTCAGCAACCCTCATTCCACATAGTACTGCAATAATTTCAGCATGCACTGTACCCTTCTTTTCCAATTTCAACAGCCTCCATCTTCATGTCACTACCATTTAAAGCATGTACCAAGTTTTGTCCCATTCAGTTCACTTATCTGAAGAAAGTTTATTCCTTCTGCTGCAGTGCTTGCCTTTTGAAACAAAGTCCCTTTCCTAGTTTTTGCTTGTACCAAGTTACTTGTTCCATTTAGATCACTTGCCTAAACAGGGCGCATTAAGGCATAGGCGCCATAGGCATGTACCTTGGAGACACCTGCCTGCCAGGGAGCTACAGCAATTTCAACATATATTGACTGTATTTTCTTCTACCTGAGATTAATTTTCATTAAAGGATTCAACTGTTAGGTATCCTGAGCAAGGCAGGGAACTGAACTGTCACATGATTCTCACCTAACAAGTCAGATTGTTGTCAGATGATTCCTCTAATCTCTAAAGAGGTTATATATACTGTATATCTGTCCCCTAAACAACAGAAATTTGAACAGAGACACTCCTCAGTGGCCTAAACTAACCCAAATACTACAGATTAGAATGAAAATGTTAACAGAAAGGCATATGGTTTGTGACAGGCACTCAACAAAACTGTACTCAAATGTGTACGGTGAGTATGCCTGCCTACACCCATGCTTTGCTTTGTCTCTCCCTCCCACTTAGAATCTTCACTTATCAAGTGCTTAGTCTTAAATATAAAAGAGTAGCAGTGCAATGCAATATGTATGTTTTATATTTAAACAGCCCCTGAGAACATTAGGAAAACTTTTAAAACAAGCATCTGTCAATGCCGAATGTTGATTGCTTATATGTGCTGCTTAGGTATTTGGAAGTGAAAGTACGATGCCTAAGAACTGTCATGTGCCCCCCCAAAGTTATCCACTGTGTCTTTCTTTTCAACACAGGCGAGGCGCCTGCACGTGTGAGCAAAATTAAGTACTCATTCAGATGCGGTGTTGATTTTAAGATCAGCATACTGGTGTGGACACTGCAAATAGAACCCCGGCTCTTTAAGCAACCTTATGAAGAGTAAAGGCTTCTCGAAGCATTGGGGTTCTGTTTATTGCAGTGTAAGTGGGCTGCATCTAATTCAATAATTCACTGTAGTTTTCATGTGGATGTATGGTAGGCCCAACTTTAAATAAACACTGCACCTGAATTAACACATGATGTGATAGAAACAGAATTTGTCAGCAGAAAAGGACCGCTCAGCCCACCCAGTCTGGCCAAGTGTTCTCTACCTACCAGTAACTCTTGCCTGTATATGTTAGAGAATGTCTTATTCTGCCTGTGCCCATTAGGACCTCCTTGTGAATGAGCTTACTTAATGGATTTTTCCTGCAATGAACTTGAACCTACTTCATGTCCATGGCCCTATTGATCTCCATTGACCCCCTCCTTCTCCTTTCTGTAATATACCCCTATGTTTATCCCATGCATGCTTAATGCCCACTACCATTTTAGCTTCCACCACTTCTCCTGGCAGTCTGTTCAAGGCATCTACCACCCTTTCAGTACATAAATATTTCTTCACATCTATCCTGAATGCCCTCCCCAGCTTCATTGTATGTCCCTTGGTCTGGGTGCTCATCCTCATTTGAAGAAAACTCCCCAGCTGTATCATCTTTACCCCTGTGAGGTACTTTGCAGGTCTTGATCACCTCACCTCTTGGCCTCCTCTCTTCCAGAGTCTACATGTTGAGATTCTTCAGCCTTTCCTTGTAGGGATTCCTGTGAAAATTCTGAACCATTTTAGTTGCCCTCCTGTGGAAAACCTCCACCTTATGTCCAATCTGAAGTGTGGGCTGTAAAACTGGACACAGTACTCCAGCTGGGGGTATACCAGAGAGTGATACAATGGCAGCACAACATCCTTTGTCCTCCTACTGGAGATGCCAGTCCTTATGCACCCCAGAATTCAATTTGTCCTGCCTGTAGCCTTGTCACACTGTACTGCCATCTTGAGGTCCTCTGATATAATAACCTCAAGGACCCTTTCATGTCTAGTGAGTATCAGTACCTCCCCCATCCTATACCCAGCATCGGGGTTCCTGTGCGCACTGCTAGGTACATGATTTTACACTTGTTGGCACTGAACCCCAAGTAAGTAAGAACATGGAACTGATTTGAATGAATTGCAGACTTTTAAGCAGCTTTTTGGTGAGTGTGTATGTGTGTGTGTGTTTGGGGATGTGGTACCGGCAATACCTCAAGAATGCCGCTGACTTCTCCACCCCTCACACTGCCTGCCCAAGTACTCAGACCTCCCCCTCACTACTTCCACAGTGTCTCCAAGTCATTTGCAGCCACATGCAACAGTAAATGAGGTTTCTTCCTGCCCCTTGCCACACACTTGAGCAGTGCCTGTCCTGCCTCTCCTGCACTCAACCTGGGGACAGCTTCAATCCAAATATGGGTGTGCATTTCCCCCTTTCCACCCTATCTCACCCATTTCAGTATAGAATCCCCCCCTGGATGAGTACCCCTGCCTCTTACCCCCTTTCCCTTCTAATGCCCTTTCCACCACCCCAGTATTCATTCTTCACTGTCCCTTATCCCCACCAGCTGCACCCTCTGTGACTTCTATATCTGTAGCCCCTACTTCCAACTCACCCCTTTTCTCTGCCTTATGCCTTCCATTCCCATTGAACCCCTTCCCAGCCTGATTACTTCCTACTGGACTTCCCATGCCGACCTCCCCTCCTCCCCTGCTGATTTCCAACCCCTCTCCTATCCCCGCTGTTGTCGATTTGCAGCCCCCATTTCCTTCTACCCCGATAGTGATGCCCCTCCTATCCTTCCCCCTTCCTGTAGCCTTCTCCCCTTCAGTCACCACCCCCCTTCCTTACTAGCCTCTTCTACCCTTTTGTCCTTGCTATCTATTCTTCTACCTGTTGCCATCCTCTCATGCCCCACTTGTCCTCCCCCCTTCAGTATGTTCCTGCTCCCCTCTCTGTCCCATAGCAGAGGTTTGAATTTATTCATAATCAATACCTGTCTTACATCTCCTCCCTATCAGTTCCCCTCCTACTTGTTCCCTCCTGCCACCCCTGGTGCCTCTCTACCAGCAGCCATCTGCCCTCTCCTGGTACTCCTCGTGGTGTCTTCCTCCCCATCAGGAGGCAGCCCCGGCCTTGCCTCAGGCACACCCTCCCTTCACCTCTCTTTCCTGCTAGTGCCTCTGAAACTGGGGTCGGTTTCAGTCCCTAGTTATTCTTCCTCAGGCCCCCTTTGTCATGCCCTATTCCTCCCCCACAGGATGCCTATCATACTCATCTGCTCTGCCACTTACACTCCTCCCTAACCGTCACAGTCCCTCCCTCAAACTAGCCAGTCATCTACAGATCATACACCCCCCCATCCTCCAAGCCCAGTCCAGGATCATGGCACATTCACACCCTGTGCACCCCTCCAACCTTCCAGAGATGCCCGCCCTAGTGTCATGTGGCACCTTCCCACTGTGGTCCCCATCTTATGCTATATGTGCCTTACTCCCAAGTTCTGTCCCTACTACAACTGGTGAGGCAAAAGACTAGTGACACCCTGCCCCTCCCACATAGCATAACATTAAGACTAGCAAATGCCAAAATGGCTATATTTACTTTCAAGTTCCATGTGAGGAGAGGGTCCTCTTAGTTTCAGACTGAATTACAATTTGAGCAAGCTAAATCACTAACGTCAAGGTGGGGCCCTTCTATTTAGTCCCTAACCTTCCAATGCCTCAATGGCTACAAGCTCACTTTATACTGTGCTCCCAGAAGGGATATAACACTGTGTTATATCCCTTCTGGGAGCACAGTATAAAGTGAGAAGTTAAATCACCTATGCAATACCCTGCTGGGAGCACAGTATAAAAGCAGTTAGCTGTAGCCATTAAGACACTCCCTCAAGACATAGCCCGGGCTAAAACAGCACCGTCAACTGCACAAGTTGCACACTGTGTGAACAACCGATGTCCCAACTCCTTCCCTGCTCAGACTCGGATTCCTCCTCTTTCAGCTGAGCAGGAGGGCGTACACACTAATGGAGCAAATCAAAATTCCAGTCTGTTATATTGCCACTTACCAGTTACTGTTGGCACCAACAATGGGCCAATCAGATCAAAACACTACCTAAACATACACATTGCAGTCCATGCTTTGCTAAATAAAATGCATTCCAACCCTGCCAACCCCCACAAGTATTATGCAGGACTGCATATTACAGTGTCATTAGCATATATAACAAAATGTGGATAAAGTGCACTCAATTACATTTTATTATAAGTAATCAGTAACTGCTGCACAGTACAATGAAATGTAATCTGATTACAGTAACATGTTACTTGTAACACGTTACTACCCAGAACTGCTTATAATATGCTGAAATATCTGACACCTCTTCCCTGTGCTAACTGGTCGCTTATGGTGCTCCTCGGGGCTTCATCCTGGGGCACCTTGTGTTTTAAATGTTCATATATCAGCCACCCAATGTTGGTGCTGATTCAAAAAGTTATGCTGTGTGTTGATGACACTGTTATCATCCCTTCTTACTAAAATCCATATCACCTACATAACCTCAAGATGAAATAAACATGATTAACAAATACTTGATTAACACGTAACTGCTGCTAATAGCATCAAAAACAAGTCTCTTCTATTTGCCTTTGGAAAATAATTTCATTACTTGCTTATCCCCTTACTTTTCTTTCAAGGACTCTAAACTTCATGTTGACTAAGTTTAACAATTTTCAATACATTGTCTTACTAACTGACATTAAATTAAATTGTAAAGACCATCTGGAAATGATGGGTAAGGGCAATTCCTATAAACTGGGCATTCTTGGGTAGGAACAAATATCAGTCAATTATACAAAAGGACATATGAGAAGTAACTGAAGAAAGTAAAGCAGGACTATAATAAAAGACTGACATTACCACTCCTAATCATTGGTGTCAGCTTGGCAAAGTTGATAGCATAAAACATACATAGGAACACGTGTACTACATACAGGAGGGAGCATTACACCCATCCAGCCTGTCCACTTTTTTCTCAACAGTACAGTCCACCAAACCCTTCATCTTTAAAGAATGGTTCAACCTGTATTTAAAGATATTTAAATTTTCACTGGTAACCACTACTTCAGGTAAACTGCTTCAGAATGGACTACCCTTTGCATGAACCAAGGTCCTCTCTTTATGGTCCTAAAGTATTTGGCCTGCAGTTAGAATGTATGCCCTCTTGTTTCCCTACTAAGAGTTCTTCATTGCTTTTGAAAACATCTTTTTATGCCATCATGTCCCAAGGATTTATATACTGTAATAAGACCCCCCCTCCCCCTTAATCTTCTCTTCTCCAGTGAGTATAGTCCCAGACTGCTCAGTCATTGTACATATGAGTGGTTCTCCAAACCTTTAATTAGGGTAGATATTGTCCTCTGGACCTTTCTAGTTTGGTGATTTCCCCCACATTTTGTGGTGACCAGAACGGCACAATACACCAAGTGTGGCCTCACCAATGCCCAATACCACCTCTATACTTATGCTCTCTATAGTCTTTCTAAAGCAACTCCATTATCCTATTGTATTTTGAGACAACCTCATTACAATGTTTGGTAAATTTTAGATTGTTGGTTACAGATATTCCCAGATCCATTTCCCTTTGTGGACTTTTAGGACTGTATGCCCTAGTCTGGATTCAGCTCTAATATTCCAATGGCCTAGGTGCATTCCCACACACTTGTACAGGCTGAGCTCCATTTTTTACTTAACTGACCATTCGTTAAGCTCATCCAGTGTAGCTTGCAGTGACTCAACCTGTTCCACTGTGTCCATTACATGGCCTACGGTGTTATCAGCAAATTTGGATAACCAGTCCCTTCATGTTTTTTCATGTTTTATTCTGGATACATGAATGTTGAACAGAGCTGGTCCCAACACTGACCCCTGTGGGACTCCACTAGTTACCTGTATTTTTCCATAATCTTGTCCATTCACCCTAACTCTCTGTGATCTACTGTTTGGCCAATATCTTATCCATACCATAATCTTGCTATTTATTCTAACTTCTCACAGATAATTTATTCATTTGGCAGTTGGCATGGTGTCAAATGTTTTTTGAAATCCAGGTAAACCACATCCACCAATCTGCCTTTGTTCAATGCTAAACTTATCCTTTCAAATATCAATTAAGTTAATTGGACAGGTCTCCCTTTCCCGAATCCATGTTGCGTTTCATCCAATAGGTAGTTTGTATTCAGATGTTCCTCTATCAAACCTCTTATAATAGTCTCCATAGTTTTCCCCAATACAGACATAAGGCTAACTGGCCTGTAATTTCCTTTGTCAGCCCTGCTACCCTTCTTGTGGATTGGAAAAACAATAGCTGTTCTCCATGGCTCCAGTGTTTCACCTGTTTCTACTGATCTAGTAAATAGCCAAGTAACTGGCCCCTTAATGTATAGGTTAAATCCTTTACTAGAATTGGGTGTATCCCATCTGGCCCATGTGATTTGTTAGTATTAAGTTTGTTCAAAGCCTCATATACCACCACATCTGAAATCAATGGTACAGAACCCTGACTCTCAATTTCCACCATATTTAATTGCGACGCTTGCTATACAGACCCCCAAAAACTTACTTAATATATTAGCTGTTTCTTTTTTGTTACCTATCCTATTTTTCCTTTCAATTAAAGGTTCTGCCACCTGCATTCTTCTTTCATTTTGTTAACATAGGCCCAGAACAGTTTAGTATTACTTCTGGCATTTATCCTCCTCCTTCTCCTTTTTTGCCTCCCTAATTAACATTTTACATACTCTAGCTAACATTAAATATCGTTCCACAGTTATTTTTCC
Organism: Neoceratodus forsteri; assembly: GCA_016271365.2. Taxonomy (NCBI): domain Eukaryota; kingdom Metazoa; phylum Chordata; order Ceratodontiformes; family Ceratodontidae; genus Neoceratodus; species Neoceratodus forsteri. The sequence continues at coordinate 370,872,867 of CM028137.1, forward strand.
TTATGGCCTTTGCTCTTTTGAACAGCCTTCTTTGAGCCTAATTTTTCCCATAACATTTTTGTTAACCATGTTGGCATTTCCATTCTTATTATAGTTATTTAATTGTGGTGCAAATTTACTTTCCAAGACTTTTAATTTACCCTCTAGGATCACCCATATTTCGTTGATATTTTCTTGCCCATTTCCTCTTTCCATCTCCATTTTTCCAAATCCTTCTTCACTGAAATAAAATCTACCTTTTTGCAACAGCCATCTGAAAGTGCCTAATTACTATTGTTATTATATTGCCCTACTATAAATGTAATGTTCTGGTAGTTACTGTCTCCTAACGGTTCCCTAGTTCTACAATTTATAATGTTGTTGTGCAAGTTGCTTAATACAACATCAAGAATGTTATTGCCCCAGATTGGTTCTTTAATGTGTTTCTCCAAATGAAGGTTTATAACATTGATGGATAACCGATTATCCTGTGAGCGACCACCACCCCCATTTTCCCAGTTTATTCCTGTTAACTTTAGATTTCCCTAGTGCAAAATGTTTTTCTTGCCCATGAAATGCTCCAAATCACTTATGAGAGTTTCATCCACAGCATCTAGCTGGCCTAGTAGCCTATAACAAATGCTCATTATAATGACCGTAAGCCCCTCCTCGTGCCAACTGCTGTTGGCTTACTCCCCCTCCTCTGTATCACCCTACCACTACTTCCTTCTCTTTGCCTCCCCATCTCCCCCTGTACTTATCTGTCATCCATCTTAAATTGGTCTCAGTCTCCCCTCCATTTGCCTTTCTTTTGCTCTCCTGCTCTATCTGCTACTAGTCCACTCACCATCTACAAAGGTTTTATAACTGTTGGCACGTATTTACCTTATAAGTGTTCTCTATAACATGCAGTTGCCTTCCTGTCCACATTGTTAACAATACATATACTGACTGTTGGTTGTCTTTACTGTTTTCTATTATTAGACAAGTGTTGTGCTGTAATAGTCACTTGTCATGTTTTCACCTTGTTGTAACCTCTCAGGTCATGCCTGAGTGCTGGACTTCAGGAAGGCCAACTTTGGGAGGATAGGGGAAAGTGGTAAAGGTACCTGGCCAGAATTCAACCTAGTATGGGCACTAACCAGAGGTGGGAGCTCACAAAACTGAGGATAGTGGAGGCAACCAAAACCTGTTGCAAGGTCCAGAGCAAGAAGGCTAGGGCTAATAAACCAAGCTGGTTGAGCAATTAGGTCATGGAAAAGGTAAGGAGGAAAAGAGTTGCCTTTAGGAGGTACAAGAAAGCAGGGAGGGAGGAGGACAGAGAGGAGTACCTGACAGACTCAAAGGAGGTGACACAGGCAGTAAGGGGAGCCAAGGCATCTACAGAGCTTAGGCTGGCACAAGGCATCAAGAAGGGAGTAGGACTCTTTAGCACATAATGGAGAAAAGGAGCTGTAAGGACCACATAGTAAGGATCAGGAAGGAGGGGTTGGGTGGAAGCAAGGTGCGATAAGGCAGAAGAGCTAAATTATTATTTCTGCTTGGTATTTACAAAGGAGAAGAGGGGGAAGTTATACCCAATGGGGAGGAATGCCAGAAACAGGGGGGAGGGGGTGACAGATGGGGAAATCATGGAGGGCAGAGTTCAGGAGGGTTTGAAAGCACTGAGGGTGGACAAGGTGCCAGGCCCAGATGACATCCACCTCAGGGTACTGAAGGAGCTGGCAGAGGTCCTTGTGGGACCTTTGGTAGACCTATTTAATGCCTCACTACACTCAGCGTGTATACCTCAGGATTGGGGGATGGCTCATGTGGTGCCCCTTCACAAGGGTGGGCCCAAGGATGAACCAGGGAGCTACAGACCAGTGAGCCTCATGTCCATTTTGGGTAAGCTGATGGAGACTATCCTGAAGGAGACTGGTGGCCCTCCTGAGGCCAAGGATTACAGGACAACAGACAGCATGGCTTCATATGTGGCAGAGCCATTGATGACTGATAATGATCCACTCATGTAGAGGACAATATTTATAGGCATCCGCCTTCTTTTGTCCCTCAAACCAAGTAACCAAGTAACCAACCTGGTGGAGTTCTATGACTGGGTAACTAGGCTACTGGACAGGGGCTATGCAGTGGATGTCCTGTATCTGGACTTCAGTAAGGCATTCAACTCAGTGCTGCATGGGAGGCTAGGAAGTAAGTTAGAAGGCACAGGGGCTGGTGCAAAGCTGGTGAGATGGGTAGGGAACTGGCTTTAGGAAAGGCAACAGAGGGTGGTGGGTGGGGAGCTCTCACACCCAAGGGTAGTAACGAGTGGTGTTCCACAGGGCTCAGTGTTGGGACCAGTGTTATTTGGGATATTCATTGCAGACATATCATTGGACATTAAGAGCAAGATCAGTCTGTTTGCTGATGATACCAAGATGGGAGCGGTGGTGGACAACCTAGGGGGATGTAAGGGGTTGCAAGATGATCTGGCAAAGCTTGAAACCTGGTCAGACACCTGGAAACTGGGGTTTAATGCCAAAAAGTACAAGGTGCTGCATTTTGGGGTGAAGAACCCAAGGAGGAGTTACAATCTTGGGAAGTGCAGCTAGCCCAGACAGAGGAGGAGAAGGATCTGGGGGTGCTCATTACAGGGTCAATGAACAACTCGGCACAATGTAGGAAGGCAGCTGCAAAGGCCAACAAAATGCTGGGTTGCACTGTAAGGGGTATATCCTCAAGGAGGAAGGAGGTGATTCTGCCACTGTATAGGTTATTAGTTAGACCGCACCTGGAGTACTGCATGCAGTACTGGTGGCCATATCTGTGAAGGGACATTAAGTTACTAGAGCGGTGTTGTGCAGGGTGACAAAGATCATCAAGGGACTGGGGGACTTATCATATGAGAGGAAGCTGAGGGAGTTGAACATGTACTCACTGGAGGAGAGGAGGGACAGGGGACATGATTGGAACCTTTAAGTACATGAAAGGAATAAACAAGACAGGTACAGAAGGGCTATTCAAAGTAATGGAGGGAGGGACACCAGGGCCATGATATGAGGCTGGAGGAGGACATTTCAGGAGGGAGATGAGAGACACTTTTACAGAGAGGGTGGTAGCTGGGTGGAATCGTTTCCTGCAGAAGTGGTATCCAGTACAACAGTGGACTGCTTCAAAAGGGATGGGACAGGACAAGGGAGGGTCAATGGAGGAAGGATGGAAGGAGGGCAGCTGCAGAGATAAGGGGTGCTAGCTGCACATTCAAGCAGCTTTGATAGACCTCTAGGCCTTTATCTGTTGGCAAATTTCATATGTTCATATGAAAATGGGCATTTTTATGTCTAGTACACTTCACCCGGTTACCTAAAACAAATAAATAAATAATTGTAGTCGTGGTTGCTGGCACCAACTCTATCCCAGATTATCTATTTGTCTATAGTATCTTCTTTTATTATCTCCTCTCTCCACAAGGAATTTTTAATAAAATGTCACTCCTCAACCTCTTTTACCAATTCTATCCCTCCTAAAGAGCCTGTACCCCTCAAATTCCTTGTTCCAGTCATTATCATTGGTCCACCATGTCACTGTGACACTTATAATGTCGATCCTTCTGAGGTACCTAGAGTTTACAATTCCCCTGTTTTATGATTGAAGCTATGTGCATTGGTTAGTATGCATTTACATTTTCCTTGAACTTTTCTTATATAGCTTTTTATGGCTGTGGGTGTAGCCAACAGATGTGTTTGCATTCAGAAAAGGGCTGATGTCACTTTTGCTTCAAACAACATGACAGTGTTAAAAGTAGATTCCTCTGCTGAAGCCTCATTACTACACTGCCTGTCTGTATGTAGAAGCTGTAGAACACTATATTTCCTCTGGGTGAGGTTAATTAAGCCCAGAGAAAGTTAACTCATTATCTTCTGGCAGTTATTCTGTGTCAGATTACCAATGGATGTTACAGACATCATGAAAGCTATTGAAAGTAGAATGAGTTAAACGCTTCCTGGAGTTTCTGCATAACAAGTAAGCTCTGCTGGGCCCTTAGCCTATGAACACCTCATTAGGCCATTTGACACCACCATCCTAAGAGCAGTCATTCTGCTACTTTGCAGGACATTCCATAGCAAAGAGACCCAATGATGCCTGTTTCCAAATAATACACCAACTTCATTTTCTCAGGCAGACGATTCTGGGCTACTGTTTATCTTCTACTGAATGTTCTTAATTTGCAATTTGTGACTATAGCTGTTTACAACTGAATGACAGCAACCACATTTGCTTCACTTGCAAATAGGTAGGTGTGTATATGTGTGTGTGTGTGTGTCTCATTTTTGTTTAACTTAGGTTACACATAGAGTCCAATCAGTTCATAGCATGCTGTATTGTGAGTAAATGAATTGATACATGGATGCTCTGGTTTCTTTTACAAATTCAACAAAAATGCCTCGACAACATGTTTAAAAACAAGGAATTTAGTAATAATTTAGTTGATGTGGTGTAAAAAGCTGCTCCCTGGAAAATTACCTGGTATGGGAGGGGGCTGCCACAAGCAGAATGGGACTTCATGGATGAGGGAGCTCATGGCAGCAGAAGAGGCATGATGGTATTAAAAGCTTAATGGTGTGAATGTAGATGCACCAGTATTTGAGCATGTCTTTGGTAGAGGACTAAGTGTGACTTGGGGGTGGGGGATGATCAGGAATTGAGTGAGTCTTGGTATTTTTGCATTATTGTTTTCTGAAACTTCAACCTTCAGTGGGTTAGACTCTGCATCCATCTGTGCAGTATGGCAGTAAGCCACAAATATATTGGAAGTGGAATGGGTTTAAACACTTCCTGGAGCTTTTGCATAACATATAAGCTTTCTGTGCCTTCAGCCCTAGGAACACCACATTAGCCATTTGACACCACCATCCTAAGAGCAGTTAGACTTGCAGGACATTCCATAGCAAAGAGTCCCAATGATGCCTGTTTCCAAATAATACATCAACTTCATTTTCTCAGATAGTCAATTCTGGGCTACTGTTTATGTTCTACTGAATGTTCTTAACCTGCAATTTGTGACTATAGGTGTTTACAACTGAATGATAGTAAACACATTTATTTCACTTGCAAATCGGTAGGCGTTTGTGCCTAATTTTTGTGTGACATAGGTTACACACAGAATCTGATCAGTTCATAACATGCTGTATTGTGATTAAATGAATTGATAAATGGGGGTTTGGTTTCTTTTACTAATTCAATTTTCCTGACCATGGATATACTAAAACAACAGTTTCTCAATAAAATGTTTAAAAGTAAGGAGTGTAGCAATAATTTAATTAATGTGGTATAAAGAGCTGCTCCCTGGATAATTACCTGGTTTGGGAGGGCGGCTGCCATAAGCAGAATGGGACTTCACGGATGGGGGAGCTCATGGCACCAGATGAGGCATGATGGCTTTATAAACTTAATGGTGTGGATGTAGAAGCACCAATATTTGAGCATGACTTTGGCAGAGGACTAAGTGTGTCCTTGGGGTGGGGGATCATCAGGAATTGAATGAGTTTTGGTATTTTTAGCAAAATGGTTTTCTGAAACATCAACCTTCAATGGGTTACACTCTGCATCCATCTGTACAGTGTCACTATGCCACATGCAGTGGGGTATGGGTAAAAACCAGATCACCAGACCCAGATTAGAGCTGTAAACTCTGGACTGTGCACAGTTTGTGCAAATATTGCTGATCCACTCACTCCAGATGATCTGGTCTGGCTTTTACCTATCTGGTCTAGTCCTGACAGTTCTGTTTTCAACCATTCCAAAGAAGCATAGAAAAACAGACATCCAGGAGCAGACCAGCTACATAAAAGTTGGACTGAACAGTACAGCCAGACTGACTGGACCAACAGTATTTGTACAAGTTGCACCCAGTATGGCTAGTTTAAATTTTTACAGAACTGCTGTGGTTCAGGTCTGTCAGTCCTGTTTTTAATCAACCAACCAATCTTTATTTTTTACTGAAAGCTATGTGAGCAAAAATGCCCATTTACACAAACATCCAGTTAAGCATAAAAGAGAACAAACCATAAGGTCAAACAATTACATAGTAAAATACAGTATAAACACGTCTAACATAAATAGGTCTACTACAGAGATCTTGAAGGGTATAGAGAAAAAAGGGGAAGCAACTAAATAACAGTGACAACTTTACAGCATGGGATATAATTGGAGGTACAATTCAGGAACATGAACAGTTGAGTGATGTGTCAAAAGAAATGAAAGTCCTGCAGTACCCAAATCCTGCATGTGGACGAGCATTCCCACTGCATGATCTGCCTAGGCCTCAAACACGGGTCAAGGACTCGGCCTGCCAGTCCTTCAACCAGGCCACAAGGATTAGGCCCAGAAAAGCTCAAAGCACACTTGCTGGAGGAGCACCTACTGTAGCTTTGATGGAAAAGGAGCTGCAGAATCTGCTGGAAAAGCATCTTCTCCAACACCAGAACCCAAAAGAAGAAAAGGACACAGAGAGGCACTGAGACTGGAATAGGTCTCCATCCACTTGGTGATGACCATCAGGCACCACTGACACTGGCAGGGCCTCACTTCAGTAACTACCCCTACTGCCAGGTCTGCTACTATTCCAGCAGATCAGACCACAGCCTCCCTGCCTGATTTACTCACGTGCAGTTGGGGCTCTTCTTGGATGACAGAAATCTATTGTGCTCCTTGGGCCCATATCTTCTTTAGAGTCTATCGCTAGCAGTCAGGTTGATAAGTTGCTCCCTGCCCCTACCGTGGATCACATGGTCATAGCCGATAAGCTGGACTCCAGCTCCGCTGTTGTTTGCATGGCCCAGGCTGATAAGTCGGATGTTAGCTCTTCTGACATCTATATGGCTGTGGCTGATAAGTCACTCCTCTGTTCCTCTGGGAACTGCACAGCTGAGGCTCTCTCATCAGGGTCACAGGATACCCCCGACATTGAGATGAGCCAGCTGCCAGACACAAACAGTCTTTAGAGGGCAGTCTTTGAGGGTTCCTCACTCCCACTGACACAACTAGACCATCCAGGCTTGCCTGAAGATCAAGAGTCAGAGGTGGGCACTAATCTGGAGGTTCCCATTCCTTCGCCAGGTCAGTCTCTTCCTGGCACACCCACTGGGCCTATTGTTAATCCCTCTGGGGACCTTCCATCAGGACCTCCTCAACCAAAGCCCCCTTGGACAACCAGGTTCCATTATCTTGGACTCCAGGTCCCCAGATGATGACGGGTCTTTTGTCAGGTTCTACTCACACCCTGATGCCAAGTGACCCTTCGCCAGATGACCCTTCATGGGGTCAGGGTATGTTTGGCACTCCAGCCCTTCCTCAAATGCTGGATGGCCTTCCATCAGGCCCCCAGACACCAAATCTTCAGCAGCCAGATATTCCTGTGCCTGCTCGGTGCAATCCTTTGAATGTCCCTACAGAGTCAATGCCTAGTCCTTCAGGATCTCCTGCTGGGCCTTTGGTCCCACCTACTGCCAGGCCTTTATCTCCACCTCCAGCTGGACCTATAGGCAATGTTCTGGGCTATCGCCCCCATTACCCAATGTACCCTTCACTGGGGTATCCAATGCCTGGTTATCAACCCTATTATGTACCAGGGTACTAGACACTGAGCTATGTCTAATCAAGGGTATGTCTTTATGGCTTTCCCTACTCCTATCAGGCTCATGGATACCCTCAATCAGATGCCAGGCTATCCATTATACCAGCCTCCTCTTCCTCCACCTCTTCCTCCTCAGCCTCAGCCTCTGCCTCCACAGCAGCATCAGGCTGATAGCAGTAGTGTTTTAGACCCTGAATCAGGAGGCCAAGACTCAACTAACCTCAGAGCTTGACTGTTGGAAACCAGTGGCAACCTCTACTCCTGCCTCCTTTCCTACCCCCTAGATCAGCCTCTCCTGTGGATTCCCACCTTTCTGGAGAAGGCTCCTCTGGACACCAAGTCAGGGATAAAACCCAGGACACTCCTCTAAAATGATTCAGACCCCCAGCAGTCACTCTTCAGACTCTGACTCCGACTCGTCCTCCAGCTCTTTTATGCATACACCTATACAGCCTCAACCTAAGCAGTCCCCAAAGTCCTCTCCAGAGGACCTTGCCTTTGCAGAACTCCTCATAACTATACAAAATGCCTGTGGCTGGACTATCCAGGAACAGGAGCCAAAGTAGAAAAGGCTTGTGGAGCATCTAGACATGACTGACACTGCTCCTGTGCCCATACTGCCTTGGACACAGCCCCATGAAGACCTGACATCCTCTATCTGGCAACAGACATCCTCCATTCTGGCTGTTTAAAAAAAGGCAGACAGGATGTACCACTCCACAGATGGGGGTCACACACCTTACTGGCCATCCTAATGCAGACTCAGTTGTTATCACAGCTGCCAATGACCAGTTCGCTAAACCTAAACATTTGAGCATGTCTCCTGATAAGGAGTCTAAGCAGCTGAACAATTTCGGTCACAATTTCCATTCCTCCTCCTCTTGCACCCTCTGGGCCCTTAATTATGTAGCTGATATGGTTTCCTCACCAGAAATCTTCCCTGGCCTGACTTGAGTCCAAGCTGGAAGCTATCGGGACCAGGAGCTTAAGGCTGAGATTGCCAAGATTGTGAGAATGGCTAAAATCTCATGTCATCATACCCTTCTGGCCACTTATGACACAATAGAGTCAGTTGCTCACACCATAGCCACTGCTGTCTGCATTAGGCAGCAATCATGGCTGAGGATTGCTGGCATGGCACAAGATGTCCAGACCTCCATCCTGGATGCCCCTTTCAGGGGACCTGTGTTATTCAGAGGTGATGCCACGGACATTATCACTGGAATTGCAGGACCACAGTAAATCTGTAAGTAGACTGTTGAGCCTTTGCTTTTGTGAACTGCAGTGGGCTCGGCAATGACCCCCCCAAAAAAAAAACTCCCCTATCATTGCCACAAAACATTGAGTAAGCCCAACCAACATAAAAAGGAATCAGAATCAAACTGACCAGCTACATCAGCATGGAAACATAAAAAGATAGAATCTGATCGCAGATAAGGGCCACTTGGCCCACCCAGTCTGCCCATTTCTTTTTTTATTCTTGCTTCATTTTTGCCTAGCAGATTCTAGGAACTGTGAGCAGTCACCAGATGTGTTTCTTAAATTAAGGACACTTTGAGACCTAAAACTGAATGAAAAGTTCCTCCATGAATATTTGGAAAATAGTTTACCAAAATCTGGGGCTAACATCCATCATCTCTTATCTTACACCTTTTCAGTATGGCCAGAATTCATACTAGGACAAATAGACACAAGATTTGCAAGATGAAAAGAAAAATGCCTCTATAAACTTGGACACTTTTTCAAAGAAGATGTTTTCTACATCTTTGTAGAATTACAAAATCAATACAGGTTACCTCATCCAGACTTTAACAAGTATTTGTAAGTGAGGGACTTTCTTAATCACAAGCCACAAAAGACCTTAGGGCCATTTGTACAGCCAGTTTAGCATTTAGCACTGCAGCAACCTTAGTGCTCAAGTTGCTGTGGTGCAAAAGTGGCCAGGTGAACACTTACCAAATCATGGTAAGTCACGTGCTGAACCCTGCGAGGAGCCGTAACCATCTTCAGAATGTGCTGTAGCACAAGCAGTGTAAGCAGCCATGTAGACAGGGTGCATCGCTTGTTCCTATACAGTATGTGCAGGGCATTGGCCAGGCTTCCTGCAATGCCTCTCAATAACTGAAAGCAACCATGAGGAAAGGCTGCACCACTCACTCCTACACAGTATGTGCATGGATTAGCCCAGCTTCCTGCAGTGCCTCTCAATAACTTCAGCCCCTCTCCAGAACATATTGTATTGGTGCAAAGAGGGACCATGTGAATGCAAATGAGTAACACATTCTGAGGTCAGGGCAGCTCAAACATGCACTACTGCAGAAAAGAAAGCTGATATGCAAACACCACTCTTGATCCTGGAAATCAAATTAGAACAAATGAACTACAGTATCTCCCTGTGTGTCTTTAATAAAATTTTATTAACGTTTTTCAACATTACAAACAGTAAACATTAACTTCTTACAGAATTCACTTGTCCAAATTTAATTATTGTCAAGACGATATAAACGGAATCAAACAAAATAACAATTTAGATGGTAAATGATGTTACAGTAAGTCAAAAAACAGTGATGGTCATAACACTTATAAATAATGCTATGAAAGGTGTAACATTAAGATGTAAATAATTTAGGAAGGGGCTCCAAATCTAATTCTAAATCTAAATCTAATACTTTCTCCACAGGGACCGGTAAGAGGACAGAGTCAGGAAGTGACTGTTGTTCCGGTATCAGGTGGATCTACTTGCAATCTTTGTTTTCAGGGTTCATTTCATTTTGAGGAATCATTTTACATACATACACACATACATACATTCATACATACATACATACATACTGAACATACAAAGTTGCCAGCAGATTAGACCCATTGGTCTCTCATGTCTTCCCGATACAGTTCACTGTTTGTGCACAGTGACTGCGCTACCCCTGCCCCATACCTTTCTCCCCTTCCACCTCCATGGTCCATAATATAATTTGCTTTTCGGTGTTAGGTACTCTGAATTCTACATTTCTTTAGTGGGCTTGCTTACAAGGATTGTTTAGGCTGATATTTTGTTTGCAGGGTTCATTTCATTCTGATGAATCATTGTTTTAGGTACATTAAAAGGAAAAAAAGTCAGCACCCAGTCAAAACATTTAAATATTTTTATTTAAAAAAACTAAAGTGCTGGTGCATTGTGCAATAAAAAAATGGTTGTTATACAAGGAGCATAAAACTCTTATATTTCACCCAACCTTTGCTAGGCTTCATCAGAGATACACAATTAACATAGACATCATATTTATATACTCCTTCAATCTCGTGCAAACAGTGAAAAAAACATGCTATCCAATAAATGTGTTTAAAACCAAGCCCATTACAAAGATAAATTCTAGAAATGGGTTGCTGAGACTCTGTTAAATCATTCTATTTATTGTAACCATGGTAACCTTATAGAGGTACTAATGAATGTCCAGACCTAGTCAATGGGTTTTCTTCCAGAGTTAAAATGACAGAATTGGCTCTATTAACTGCAACCATGGTAACCTTATACAGGTAATAGTAATTGCCTAAACCGAATCAATGGGCTTTCTGCCACAGTTAAATTGACAGAATTTACCCTATGTAGGTCTTATTAATTAATTGTCCACCAGGAGACAACCTAAAGCCACCAAATATCTAAGTGGATTAACTTTGTCTCCAACCAGCCACAGTGAAAGGCCCAGCAGTTATTGTTGTTTACGAAATGTCACCGTCACACTTTATATGCAAGTGTCAGTAGTAACACTCTAAATCTAAAAAAGGCCAATTCATTTAATTGCCTACAAAACATTTATTCTTTAAAAAGAATATTAGACACAGCGGTATTTGTTATTCCTTATTTACCTTATCTACAATTTGCTTACACCCCATAGTTTCATAAAAATGCTGCTAAATCTATATTTTCATTTAACCCCAAGCCTTCCCTTGATTTCAGAACAAAAATCCAAAAACTTTCCCTTTGTCCTATACGTTTTTTCAGATTCCTTTCTCTGGGCCCCACACTTACTTTTTCAAGTCCAGTAAACTGTAACCAATGTTTTATATTTTTATCTCTGCAGTTTTCCATATTTCTAACTATAGCATAGGTCATATCTTTATGTTCCAATGCTCAGAGATGTTCACCTGTCCTTACTCTCAACTCTCTGGTTGTACGACCAATGTAATAGCATCCACATGAACACTGGAACAAATATACTACAGATGTAGTGTTACATAAAATCAAATCTTTGATTTTAAATGTTTGTTTTGTGATTGGATTTTCAAATACATTAGTAGTTTCACATGGGGCAAATTTACATTTGCCACATTTCTTAGTCCCACTTGGTGGATTAACAGACCACATAGTCGTACTAGTTTTTTCTTGGGGTAAATATGATTTAATGACCTTATCTTTTATAATAGGTGCTTGTTTGAAGTCCATCATGGTCTCTCCTCACACATTTCTGTAACTTCTCCTGCTAGTAAAATACCCCAATTATTGGTAAGGATCTCAGTCAACTATCTACTTCTTGTACTATACTTTGTCACAAAGCCAATATCCTGATATATATTTTCTTTCATTCTTGGCTTTGATACCAAAGTATCTGTCCTAGACATGTTATTAACTGCATCCACAACTCCGCTATTACAATGCCACTGTAACCCCTTTCTCTAAAACGTTGCACCTGCAAATCTCTCTGAATTTCAAAATCAGCTGTATCAGTGCAGTTTCTCAAAGCTCTAATTTTCTGGCCCTTTGGAATAGTCTAAGGGACATGTCTTGGATGGAAACTACTAGATAAAAGCAATGTGTTCCTGTCTATTGGTTTGGTATACAGTGAGGTGCCAATGTTACCCCCCCCACCACCACCACCACCACCACCACTTGGAAAAATACATAAATCAAAGAAATTGACTTCCATCTCATCCAAATGTGCTCTGAAATGAACATTTTCATTTGTTTTATGTAACCAGTCAATGAATTCAAAAAAATAATTATCTTGTTCCTTTCCAGATTATTATATCATCAATAAAATGGTGCCACAAATCCCCATAATGAAAATATGGATTTGTGGTGCCATTTCTGACCCACTCATTTTCCTACTTGATAACATATAAATTAACAAAACTAGTGGCTATAGTTTCCCCCATTCCTGTACCATATATCAATTTGTAATGGGTACCCTGGAACAAGAAAATATTAGATATAAACACCAATTCCGCTAAATGAACCAAAAACTCAGTAGGAATTTTGATTTGTTTATTACACTCATTAAGAAAATCTTCCATAGCTTCCAACCCACATCTAATGTTCCAGAAAACATTCATTTTGCATCTCAATATCATCCAAAATATTAATGATGTGTGGAGTCTTTTAAATAAGAAGGCACATTCTTAACTATCCGGTTGTAAATAGGCATCAACAAATTGTGACAAGGGTTCTGTTGCATACTGCTTTTCTTTTTAAATTAATTAGTGTGCTTGATTACAGGGATTGTGTTGGAGCTTATATTTATGTTTTCAGTATCAGGGTTTTGATTAAAAGAAATGCTGCAGTACTGAAAGGAGGAGGGAAACATTGCTCAATCAGGGCAGTCAATAGAAGCTGATTATTTCCTTGCTGAGGAACCGTAGGTTCATCCTGCACATGCTTCTGCACACCCTCCCAACCCGGGGCACTCTAGCTTTATTGAGCTCTGACTGGAAGCAGCATGTTGAGCAGGCAGAAGCTTTGGGATAAACACATTTGAAAGATCTTTCTGCTTACTAACCACATTACAGGGAAATATCACTCAATAGAACACAGAAGGTGTAGTCAATAGAAGGGGGAGACAGAGCAAAAAAGACAGAAGGGGGAGAGGAAAAGAGGGAGAGAAGGAAAAAAGGCATAGAGCAACCTCATGGGATAAAGTAAAAGGGTAATAAGCAAGAAAAGGATGATTTAGGGAGTGGTGCAGTGCTCCGTTTGTGGTGCAGCAGTCTTCAGGAGAACACTCTGAGAGCTGTGATGCTGCCCCATTTGCAGGCATCTCTCTGGGCTGAAGGCAGAGGTGGCCAATCTCTGGGCTGAGCTGTCAGGAGTCCTGGGGACCTTCATAACCAACAGGACACCATGTCTCCAACCTCTGCCACAGTAACTGCCAGACAGATGGCAGGATGGACTAAGGTGGGCTCAGTGATGGTCGGGGGTCAGAGGCACATCCCCATCTGGTCCAGCTCAGGAAATCCTACACTGTTCTGGAGGAGTGGAACAGTCCCACAAGGGAACCTGAGGCTGCAACCTGGGAGGAGGTGAGGGTCCTCCAGGGTGGAGACCCAATGGTGAGAGAAAGAGGACCCCATGGGAAGAATAAGAATTTATTCTTACTGGTGGACTCAACTGTCTGGGGTCTGGATCTGGATGGATAGCAGGGAGGAGAGTGAAGTCAAGTGCCTTCCAGGAGGCACAGCCCAGAGGGAGGGGGAGAAGATCCTGAGGAATACTGAAGCAGTGGCAAGGAGAGGAGGGCTGGAGGTCACTGTTCACCTTAGAACAAATGACCTATCCATGGACAGGGCAAGCGTGGAACAGGTACAGGAAATCTTCTGAGAGTTTGGAGGGTGCCTGGAAAGGTAGAGCTCTGTGACATTCTCTGGGGTGCTGCCAGCCCATGACAGGGGATAGAAATTTCTGTATCAGAAGCTTCAACACATGGTTGAAGGGCTGGTACAGTGAGAAGGGGTATGGCTGCATTGGGGACTGGGGACCCACCTGAGACGGTGGAGCCTTGTATAGTGGTGATGGACTGCATCTATCAAGGAAGGGGAAGTTAGTCCTCAATGGACAGCTTAAACACTTCACTGATGAGCATGTAAACTAGTGAAGTGGGGGGGCAAAGGGAGCAGAGAAACCCAAGCAGCCCACCCCCACATGGTAAAGAAACCAGAACAGAGGTGCAGGCAAATGAGTTGATGACAGGAACAACTGAAGCTGGCTGAAAGGAAGAATCAGAGAAATTGGGGCCCCCATAAGAAAGATAACTGTGGTGAGGGGAAGAAGCAGGAGAATACAAGCCAGTGCAGAGGGAGGATAGGCTGCAGAACATGAAAGGCCCATGGTAAAAAACGCCCACAGCCTGGGATATAAAATCCCAGACCAGGAGGCCCTTGTTAGTAGAGGCAGACCTGGACATAATGTAATAACTTGAGACATGGTACACTGAAATCATTGGTGAGACATAAATGTACCAGGTTATGCTCTGTTCAGGAAGGTTGGGGGGGATAAAAGGGCCAGGTGTGGCTCTGCACATGTGGTTTAGCATGGGAGAGGACTCAGTTAAGTACTACTAAGGCAAAGGTTTTGGATTTCAGAAGAGCAGACTTTGCTGAAATGGGAAGATATATAAAGTAGTCCTGGAGAAGAGGGAGGTAAGAGGGAGGTGCAGAGCAGTGGCGGCACCTAAAAGAACCATAGCAGAAGTAATAAACCAATGCATCAGGTTGGTATCCAAGGGCAAGAAAAGGAGGAAACCACTGTGTTTCTCAAAGTAAAGGCTAAAAGGATAGGGTTTAGGAAATATAAGGAGACCCAAAGAGAGGAAGACAGGGAGATGTAACTAGAGTGTCTAAGGAAGCAGGAAGGCTGTTAGGAGTGCAAAGTCATGGACTGAGAAGGATTAGTGCAGACAGTGAAGAAAAGGGTCAAGACATTACGTAGGTACATCAGTGAAAGAAGAAAAGCCAGTGGGGAGGTTGTAAGGTTAAAAGGGGATTAAGGAGAGTGTGAGGAGGTGGACCTAGAAAAGGCAGAAATACTGGATAAATACTGTTGTTTAGTAGAGGGGGAGGGTCATGGGCCACAGTTGGGGAAATGATACAAGGGAGGGGAGAGATGGACACCAGTTCTTTCACAGTGGAGATAGTCCTGGAGGAGCTCACAAAACTGAAAGTTGACAAAGCAATGGGTCCAGATGGCATACACCCAAGGACATTAAGGGAGCTGTGAAAAGAGCTAGTAGCACCTCTGGCAGCCATGTTGACTGTCTCACGCAGCACAGGAGTAATCCCAGAGGACTGGAAGAGGGCACATGTAGTCCCTCTACAAAAAAGAGGCAGTTGGGAGGAGGAAGGGAACTATATGCCAGTCAGCCTCACCTCAGTAGTGGGTACAATCATGGAGGCACTGCTGAAGGAAAGAATAGTGGCACACATGGAATCCAAAGGTGCCCAGTATCCAAGACAACATGGATTCACAGCAGGAAGGTCACGTCAGATGAATCTGATAGATTGTTTTGACTAGGTGATTAAGGAAGTAGATCAGGGGAGCATGGATGTCGCCTACCTTGATTTCAGCATTTTCAGCAAAGCCTTCAACACTGTCCCACATAAAAGGCTGATTAACAAGATGGGGAATCTAGGTATGGGGCACAAGGTGATAAACTAGGTTAGGAACTGGACAGGAGGCAGAGGGTGGTGGTAAATGGGATACAATCCAGGAGAGGGGAATTACCAGCTGGGTACCACAGGGATCAGTTCTTGGGCCTGTGCTGTTTAATATCTTCATTATGACATTGTGGAAGGACTGCAGGGAAAGGTCTGACTGTTTGCAGAAGACACCTAGCTCTGCAACAGAGTGGATACTCCAGACAGGGTGGAGAAAATGAGGATAGACCTGGGGAAGCTTGAAAACTAGTCTGAGTCATGGAAACTGAGGTTTAATTCAAAGAAGTGCAAAATCATGCACCTGGGATGAAGGAACCCTGGGTAAAGATACAGGATGGGCAGTGAGTTACTGACAATCATCAAAGAAGAAATGGACCTAGGGGTTATCGTTTCTGATGACCTTACAGTGTCTAAGCAGAGTACAAAGGCTGCAGGGAAGGCCAGTGGCTTTCTGGGGTTCATAGGCAGAGGTATCACTTGCAAAAGGAGTGAGGTAGTGATGCCATGGTATAAAACACTAGTGAGGCCTCACCTAGAGTACTGCATGCAGTTTCAGAGGCTGCCCCTTCATAAGGACATTGACAGGGTGGAGGCAGTCCAGAGAAGGGTGACTAAGATGGCACAGGGCTTACGCCAGAAAACATACGAGGATAGACTAAAGGACCTCGATATGTACTATCTGGAGAAGAGGAGGAGCAGGGACATGATAGAAACATTAAAGTACCTAAGGAAATGAACAAGGTGCAGGGGAGACATATTCCAGTATAGGGAGTTACAAGAACAAGGGGCCTGATATGAAATTGGTAGGTGGCAGGATAAGGAAATGTGAGGAGTTTTTCTTCATGGAGAGGTGGTGAACACATGGAATAGTCTGCTGCAGGAGGTGATGGAGCATGCACAGTGGAGGGATTTAAATATGCATGGGACAGGCATAAGGGAACCTTAAAGGTGGGAAGGAGTGGTGAAAGGCCATGGACCAGATAGGGTCAGAGGCCACAAACAAGTGTAGGGTTTATGAGCAGACTGGATGATTCTAGCAGTCCTTATTTGCTGACAGTTTCTGTGTTTCTATGTTAATTAAACACAGATCGATTATTGTTAGCAGTATGTCTACTTTTCATTAAAATACAGTCCAGACATGTACTGACTCCAACCCTGAAATGATTGAGTTGATGGAGCATTCCATTTTGAGAGAATGAGACTTTTAGGGACTAGGCAAGCTGATAGTAGCCAGAGTTGTATACATCTGGGAATCACACAAAGAGCCATGCAGACTCTAATATACATACAGGACAAGGTTTAATGTTCATTAGTAACAATTTTGAACAGGAAATCAGCACCCTCTAATGCAGTACCATAGAATCAGTATTGGAATTCATTCCAAGTTCCTGTTGTGGGCTAGAACACACAACCTGCCAATCTTCTGGCCTCTGAAGCAAATGCCCAATCCGCTGAGCCACTGACAGTGACTGTGTGATAATGTAATGAAGGATTTTGAACTGTCTCATTGTCCCCTGTATCTCTTTTGAGGATTTTCATGCATTTTGCCAAAGTTCTCTCTGTGTCTTAAAATATGAACATATGAGGAACCCAGCAGAAGAAGGCTATTTGGTCTGTCTAGTCTGCTCATATTGTGAGGTAATCAGCTCATTCTACTGGCCCTATACACCTTCCCCAGTCCTGCCATCCTCTCCAACTATCTTTTCCATGACCCTTATTTTCCCTTTATGCCTATCCCAGCCTCTGTTGAAACTACCCACCATCTTCATCGAGATCACCTTCTGGCAGCACATTCCAACTGTCCACCAACATCTCTGTCAAGAAGTGCTTCCTAACCTCCCCCTAAACCTCTCTTTCAGCTTAAGACTGTTCCCTTGTGCTACAGCTGCCACTCAGCTTAAAGATACCCTCCTTTTCACCCTATTTATCCCTTACAAGCACTCGAAGGTCTCTATCATATCCCTCTCTCCTTCATCTCCCCAGGAGTACATATTCAGGGCTCCAAACCTCTCTTCATATGCTTTACCCTGCTGATCTGCAGTCATCTCTGTTGCCCTCCTCTGCACTGTCTCGAGCAGGTTGAGGTCTTTAAAGAGTGTGGGCACCAGCACCATACTCTATACTCTGGATCTGGCCTTACCAGTGATCTGTACAACAGTATAACCTTCTCTCGCTTCCACTCATTCCTCTGCCTGTACATCCTAACATCTTGTTTGTCCTTGCTGCTGCTTTTTGCACCACATGGAGTGCTTCAGGTCACTAGTGATCATCACTCCCAGAATTTCTTCTCTGTTGCCATTACCCAGACCCCTCCGATGTACAGTAGTACTCTGTCCTTGGATTTCTGTCTCCTGCATGCATAGCTTTGCATTTCTAGGCACTAAAGTCAAACTGTCAAATCCTGGACCACCTCTCACACTTTCTCAGATCATCCTGTAGGCCCTGTATCCCTCCAGCTGTGTCCACCCTCCCACAGAGTTTTGTGTCATCCATGAATAGGCATATTTTGGCCTTGATGCCATCCCCAGTGTCACTGATAAAGACATTGAATAACTCCGGCCTCAGCACCAAGTCCTGCGGGACCCCACAGATGACTTCCCTGATGCTAGATAACTCTCCCAACATCTCCACCATCTGATCCTGTCCCTCAACCAGTATTCTGCCCACCTGGTCTTCTTCTCCCCAACCTCAAGACCTGCTAACCTGCAGGTCAACCCCTTGTGAGGTACAGAGTCAGAGGCCTTACTGAAGTCCAGATAAAGGATATCCACTGTATGGCCTCTGTCTACTGTCTACTGTCTCAGTGACTCAGTCAAAGAAGTCAATCAGATTAAGTTGACACAATCCCACTCTCATATAGCTATGCTGCCTTGCATCCTGGAGATCATTCTCCTCTTGATACCCTTCCACTGTTCCTTAAATATGGTCTACATGACCTTGCATGCAGTGAAGTCAGACTGACCGGTCTTTTCAGAATTCCCTGGGTCATCCTTGGGAGTGCATTAATGGAGGGCACCCATATGCCATTCTACAATACTGCTGTACCATGCCTGACTCCAGTGAACTATGGAACAGGCCTACCAGTAGCCCCACAAGTTCCCCTGCCAGTCAGCTCAGTACCTTTGTATGTATGTCATCTGGGCCTGGTGATTTGTCTACCTTCAATGCCAATAGCCCCTCTTTCACTCTGTCCTCTACCACCACATCCATGCTCCCCTCTCCCCTGCTCCTCTTCTTCTCCCTGTAGGCACCAGTCTAACATTTTCCTGGTGAAGACAGAGCAGAAATATTCATTCAGCACCTCAGCCTTTCCACTGTTATCCTCTACCCACTCTGCCCTTTCTGAGCTTAACAATCCCATCCTTCTGCCCCTTTTCTCCTTATATAGCTAAAGAGGAAGGGAAGGGAAGGAAGGAAGGGAAGGGAAGGAAAGGGGAAACTGTTTAACCAGCAAAGTCACACTACGCCAAAGCTTGTTTCCAGTTGTGATCTGGGAGCACAAGGAAGTTAAGTGACTTGATTAGGGTCACACAGTACGTAAGTTGGGGCTACGGGATTCACACCCAGAAAGAAGGCCTTCTCCCCCTTTTTAATTCCCTCAGCTATCTGCAGTTCTTTTTGTGTTTTGGCCTGCCAGACTACCTTGCTTGCCACACTGGCCAGTCTGATGAAAGTGTCCCTGTCTTCCTTTAGGTCTTTCTGAATCTCTTATTGGCTGACCTCTTGTTCCTTACTGCCTGGGTGGCATCAGAACTAAACCAACTGGGTATTCTGGCTCTTGAGTTTCTTGACACACATGCTTAACTCATTCCTCTGTTGCAACCATTATTCCATCCTTAATAATGGACCATTTTTGGTCCACTCTTATATCCTCTCTAATGCCCATGAGGTGCCTGTTTAGTACTTCACCCATCTTCCTGAAGTCCGCCTCCTAAAATCCAGGATTTTGGTCTTACTGTGGATGTTATCCCTGCCCATATCCCACTGGAACCACACTATATGATGGTCACTACCACCCAGAGGCTCCTTGACCAATTTTTCTTGTACATGCCCCCCATTCAGGAGCACAAGATTAAGGATTCCCCCTTCATGGTGGGCTAAAAGTATATAATTAAGGGTCATTTCTCACTGGTCCATGTAGAAAGGTGAATGGCTTTGTAATGTCCCCCTACTCCCTCCTGGTCTCCAGCGAGAACATGCTCAGGTCCATAGCCTTTCCTCACAGGACATCCCCTGCTACCTCTGAATCATCTTGGTATCCATTTTCTGTACCCCTTCTACCCTCTCCTTGTCCTTTTTTCAGGTTGGATTGCAGAATGGCATACAGTACTCTAGTCGTGGTCTTACCAGAGATCTGTACTGGAGTAGCAGCGTCTCCTTATGCCAACTGTTGATTTCCCTGCTAGTGTATGCCAACATGTTGGGCTTGCCCACCGCCTTATTGCATTGAGCTGATTTTTTCAGTAAATCAGATACGATAAACCCAGACCCATTTCTTCCTTTTTCACCTTTAACCCCTCCCTTCCTATATTCAGTTCTCAGGATCTTTGCTCCAATATATCTGACTTTGCAATTCTTTGCATTGATCTTAAGTTGCAATATTCTGGAACACATCTCCAATCTTTCTAAATCCTCTCATTATCCTTTTGCCTTCTTAGAGTCCACCCTTTGTCAATATTTGTGATAAGAAATATCTCCTCATCTCCAAGAAGCTAAGCATAACATACCCTGTCATGTTCACCAGCTGTTTGTGCAACATACAAGATGTGTCAGCTCTCAGTAGTTCTCACACTTTGTCATAGTGAACCTCCCCCAAGCCTTGGAAAAGATCTTGAGCCTCTCCCTAATATAGAAATCATTTTGGGCCTCCCCATAGTTAGAACAACTATCATACTTTGCACAATATACAAGGAATACAGTGAAGTTCCTTTTAATAGTTTTATTTAACTTATTATTCTTCCTCTGTATAACCCCCCCTCCCCATTGCAGCCTACTCTCTCCACACTTTTGAGTTTTGGACCCTATTTACGCCTCGTTGCAATACCTCCATGAGTCAGATTGCTTTCTTTGTCAGTTTTACTTTGTTCTTAAACACCTCCTCAGGGACTATTTTGCTTTGTCCTGCTCTTGCTCCTAGTAACTCTCCACTCAGCCTTTGTATTTGTGCTCTTCTGCAGCCAGTATAATGGGTCAATTGTTACATTGTTCTATTCATTTGTATTATTTTGCATTTTGTTTTGCACAGTTTCCAGAAATTGTATTTCCTTCCTCAGCTTCCCCATGTCACACAGGAAACAAGTGTTTGCTGCGTGCGACTTTCCTCAGTCACCTTTTGTCATAAATTTGCATGCCATTATTCACTTTTAGTTTGCGCATCCTTTCACACAAAGCATCCAAAACTTGACATTTAAATATAGTACATTTTAAGGCTTGGCTGGAGCCTCCCTGGAACAGGAGTCTGGCTTAGCCATTTGAAAACCCTGCTCTAGACCAATTAGCTGGTCTGTTTTATAATGAAGAAAGCAACTAGAGGTAGAGTATCTTGTTCTAAAATGCTGGAAAGCAAAATGAGTGCACAAGTGTAATCCCTTGCAGATTACTATGCCTTTAAGACTCACTTGCTGCTAGAGCATCAAGGTGCTTCGCCACCACCAACTGAGCTGACACTACCATGTCAGCGACTGGACCAGAACTGCTCAGTCTTTCTACTGACTGAACTGCATGTGAGTTTGTACCTGTACAGGACTGGTTTGGTGATGTGGAATTCTGTTTAAACTTTGTGCTCTGTGCGAATTAGGATTTTTCTGCAAATTACCATCAGGACTACAGATCAGCAGCCATGCTTGTTGCCTTTTAACCCACTTTGCTTTGGAAATGGGGCTGAAGGGTTAACTGCCACTCAGTCAGGAACATTTGTCATCCCAATAAGCCATAAGGGGTTCATGGACTGCACATGAACCAGAATGGTGTAAGTGCCTTTCAGCAACTAATTCCATATCAAGTGACAGAACTCCAGGACTTCCTGTTTGAAATGGCTTAACAGCCTGGTGGACCAGTTAACTTTACTGTCCTCCTTCCCCATGAACAGCAGGGAATTTTCTGAACCCCATTTTAGTTCTGTTTGAGTTCCAGAGGACAGCACACTTGCATTAATACAGCACAAGAGCTGCACTCCATAAACTGAGGCTGCTCCAATGTTGCAAAACACAATACATTTCAAGCAAGAAAACAAACCAGAAGAAAAGGTCAGTACCCAAACAGTTCCCAACATTTACAATGGTCTGGTGTTTCTTTTCCTGGTGAACCTATTTGATAGAAACATAAAATTTGCCGGCAGAGAGGCCCTTTTAGCCCACCTAGTCCACCCATTTTCCCCTGCCTACAGTATCACCACAGGTCCTACTTGATCTTATGTCTTTATCCTTCACCCTCCTTTCCCTATAATTCCCTTGTGCATATCCATCACACTCTTAAATCCACTACTGTTTTCACCCTTCCACTTACACTGGAAGCCTGTTTCAGGAATCAACAGTCTTCCTGTAGTACTTCTTGACATCTCTCCTGAATCTAAGCCCCCCAGTTTCATAGTGTGTCCGCTTGTCCTGAGCACTTTTTTTCCTGAAAATACTTCCATCCTTTACGTATTTAAAAATCTCTATAATATCCCACCTCTCCCTCCTCTCTTCCAGTGTATACATATTCAGGTCCTTAAGTCTCACCTCATAGGGCTTTTGATGCAGACTCTGCACCATTTTAGTTGCCCTCCTCTGGACCACCTTCACTCAGTTCGAATCCTTCCAGAGATGTGGTCTACAGATCTGGATACAGTACTGTAGTTGCAGTGTTACTAGCAAGCTGTACAGTGGCAATACCAGCCTCCCTCTTTCTGCTGGTGATACCACTCCGTATGCATCCCAGCATCCTACTAGCCCACCCAACTGCCTTATCTCACTGCCTGGCCACCTTTAGGTCATCCAGTATTATACCCCCAGGTCTCGTTCCTGTTTGGTAGTGGTCATTACCACCCCACCCATTTTGTACTGTGCCTATGGTTTCTGTGCCCCAGGTGCATTGTGCACTTTTTCACATACTGAAACCAACTTGTCATAGCCTTGACCAATCCTTTAGTTTTCTCAGGTCACTGCTTATCCTGTCTATCACCCGGCATGTCTACCCCATTACAGATTTTGGTATCATCCACAATGAGGCAGACTTTCCCTTCCAGCTCCTTTGCAATGTCACTTATAAAGTCATTAAAAAGGACCAGTCCCAGGCCTGAGGCACCCAGCTGGTCACCTTCCCTTCCTTGGAATAAACTCTGTTTACCACCACCCTCTGCCACCCACCCCCTAATCAATTGCTCACCCAGCTAACCACCTTTGAACCCATTCCTAAGCTACTCAGCTTGCTTATGAGTCTCCTGTGTGGAATGGCGTTGAATGCCTTACTGAAATCTAGGTAGGCTACATCAGCCCTCCTCCCTGATCTAGTTCCTTGGTCTCCCAGTCAAAGAACTCTATCAGATTTGCTTGACATGATCTCTCCCATGAATCCATGCTGCCTCGGGTCCTGTAACCCATTGGAATCAAGATATTCTATAACCTTTTCATTCAGCAGTGATTCCATTAACATTCCCACCACTGATGTCAGGCTGACTGGTCTATAATTACCAGCCTCTTTTCTGCTACCACTTTTGTGTAATGGGACTACATCCACCCTCCTCCAGTCCTCCAGAACCACTCTTGTTTCCAATGAACTGTTAACTAGGACTGTCAGAGGTGTAGCAAGTACCTGCTTGAGCTCCCTCAGTACCCTTGGATGCAACCTGTCTGGCTTCATTGCTTTGTCTGCTTTTAGATTAGTGAGTCCCTTCAGGACTGTCTCTTCTGAAAACAGACTAGTGTCCACCTCCCTCCCTCTCTCCAGTGCCCTTTTTTTGTGGCCCTTCCCCTTCTGACCTCTGTGTAAACACACTGAACAAATATTTTCGCTCAGAATTTCTGCCTTTTCCTCCCCCCCCACACAGTCCCCCTCTTTCTTTTTAACCTTACAATCCCACCCTGCTCTTCCTCTTTTTGTTACATACCTAAAAATGTCTTGTCCCTTTCATTTACCATCTGTGCTATTCTGTCTTCCATTTTGTGCCTTTGAGCTGCTAACTGCTCTCCATGCTCCCCTTTGTTCCCCTTGATACACTTCCCTATCCCTTCACTACATATTCTTATACCTTCTAAGATACCACCTACGTAGCTTCTACTTTTTGCCACCTCTTTTGAGAACCATAGCTATCTCTTTTTCCTCTTGCTCACACAAAGCACCACATCCCTTCTTTTCCTTCCCACCTTGTCTGTCCTAAGCAGAGCCTTGTATGGCTATGTCCCAGTCATAATTTTCTGTGCACAATGTCTCGGTAATGGCCACAATATCCAGGTCAACCTCTGCTACGCTAGCCTCTAGGTCCAGAATCTTATTTTCTAGACTTCTTGCATTCACACACATGACCTTCAAGATTTTGTTCACACTCTGATTTTTACCCCAGTTTTTTAACTTTTCATGCTCCTGTTCCCATCCCCTTTGTCACTATCACCCCTTCCATTTCTCATGCTCCTGTTCCCATCCCCCATTGTCTCTATCACCCCTTCCCTTTCTCATGCTCCTGTTCCCATCCCCTTGTCACTATCACCTGCTTCCTTCCTTACTTTGCACTCTTGGAGCTTCCTCTCTCCTTGAGTTCTTCCTGCTCTCCACCTCAGTCTGTGGGAGGTCAGACTCTGCCACCACCCTTTCTTTCGCCACCCTCCCTCAACTAGTTTAAATGTTCAAAGCAATATTTAAACCATTCTCTAAGGACTGTAGTTTCCCCTACTGGACAGATGCAGGTCATCACCCCTGTATAGGCCCTTATCCATCCAGGATTCCCAGTCCCCAGTGTAGTCAAAACCTTCATCTCTGCTCCATTCCTTCAAAAATGACTTGAAGTTCCTGTTGCAGTGATCCCTCCCTCCCCCTTGTAGTAGACAGGCAGCACCTCAGAGAAAGCCACTGAGCATGCTACCTGTCTAAGACCACTCCCCAACTCCCTTAACTCCCCTTTGCACTATCTCAGTCCTGTTCCTACCCAGGTTATTGGTCCCCATGTGGACCATGACTTCTAGCTTCCCCTACTGTTCTACTGCCCTAGTGATCCCTAGGAACTGCTTCCCATCCCTCCTGAGCAATGGTGAGGCATAGGGTGCCTGAACTCTCTCTCCATCTCCTACCTGTTCCCAACTCTATCCCTTGACATTCAAGTCCACCACCAGAAGTTGCTTCCTCCTACTCTGGGGTCCTTCACCACACCCTCTTTGGGGTCTTCACTACAGGACCCCACATCCTCCCTGGCCACTACCATGGGTGCCTCCTCCTGGCAGCCCCACCAGCCAGAGTAGTGTAGAAATTTTGTAGTGGTACCAGTTGAGGAATATTCTTCCAACCCACCATCCTCACCCTTCCAGAACCCATCACCCCTACCCTTCTACAGTAAATCATAGTCCAGCCATTCCTTCTCCCTGGCATCATCGGAGGTATCGATGGCAGAGTTGGTGGTCCATGGGTGGGGGAGAAAGTCACCCGAATAGGGACAACTCAGTCTTGAGTCTAGCGACCTCCTCACCAACACAGAGAGGTGCATGGAGATAGTGCAGCACTGCAGTCTCCAGAAGGTCTCTCTCTGACAACTGCCACCCCACAGTCACTGCACTGCACCACACCACACCCAGCATTCCCAGTTTTTAGAAATACTCATTATACCCTTACCCTTGCTAGGGCACTGGTAGTTTTTCCCCTTACATCTTTTTTATACCCCTTTCTACATCTACAGTGGTTGTTACAGTAAAGTTGCTCAGTGACAAGGTATATCTTGGTGGATGCCGTACTGAGCATTACTGAGAAAATACCTCATTACCTGTTATTAATGCGGTAGAGGCACTGTAGTACTGTATTAAAGGCTTAATTAATTGAATCCTCTTTTAATCAGCTTAAATTTGCCAGATGGCACTGTTCACAGTTACATTTATCTCACCAAGTTTTACTGTTCCAGCAGGTGTCCCCATAGTCCATGTCAGGTTCTTGTCTTAGACGTTATAAAATATCCTTAAAAAAAGAAGCTTCTGTTCCTCCAGAGTGTGCACCAGTGTGGTGTTTATTTTACTTTTTTGTTGTTGTTATTATTTATTCTTTATTCCCAGTTGGAACTGAGGAAGAACATTTAAAATGAAATCCTAGCATTGTTCCCTACACCAGTGTCTGATCACTGTCTGCATGCCCGCTTGTACAGTAACTATTCTGCAATCTAAATTAATAGTGTTCTCTCCCCTTCAAAATTCATGAATTAATTTGCTGTCGGTGGGAGTGTAGATGCAGTCAGTGGGGGACAGTTCTCTTTTTACAGGCTGTAACTAAAAATATGACATCGAGGACCATTTTCATAATCTGAGCCTACACAATTACTTTCTACCTAAACTATTCTAGTGTCTGTTGAGGTCATTGTGTGTCAGAAAAGAACACTGCAAATTAAATGACTGCCTGGAAAATTCCTGATGATTTTATCACAATTAGACAAGAAGAGAAGAGCTGAAACAACAGACATAGAAAATGGAACTAATAGATAAGGTCTTGGCACACCTAAATTGGACACAGAAAAAACTCTCCACACAGAGTGAGTAAAATATAGCTTATCTTTACTAGTGGAGTGCAAAAAACAGCGACGACAGACATAAAGTACATACAATGCAGGCACAGAAAAATTCACGCACGTTTCACCTGATCACAGGCTTTGTCAAAGGTAACATCCACTTAGTGTTAGGTAACTTAAATAGCACCTATCCATAATCATGTGACTCATTACTTTAAAACATTGATACCACATGTGTCATTTAATTATCCCTCTTACACAGTAAAACACCAAGTGATAAAACATGAAAACAGAAATATAGACCACACAAAAGTGTCCAGAGTCAGATTAGATTCTTTATCATTAAGCATACAGCCCAAAAGGCTTATTCAAATACATTGATAAACTCACTGACTCACAGGCACAAATATAAAGTCTACATTAGCCAGGAATTATATTCCTCTATTATCCTTATATTAAAACATTAAGGGCCAGATATTCAAAACTTTGCTCCAGGCAAAAACTGTTTGTGCAGGTTTAGCGCGTGTCTGCTATATTCAAAAGGCCAAATAGCACGGGCAAACTGCATTAGCGCCGGGCAAAACTATAATGTATGTAAGGGGCAAACTGACATGAATACAGGTGCAATGCAATATTCAGCGACTAGCGCCCGCTAAGTGGTTTCGTGATTAGTAGCGACACTTAGTGCAGTGCAAATGCTCGCCCAGGAAGAGCTTGTCTTAACCTGGGCAATCAACTGCATGACACTTTGGCTTTGTCTGCGGTGTTTGCGTGGGTTTAAGCGCGGTTTTGTGCGACCCTAACAAATAAATATGACACATAGATAAAACCAAACATAGAAAGCATGCTGCTAATCGATGGCATCACAATGATGCCATCATCTATCCTCAGTCCCAGCTGTGTCAGGCAGTAAGTGGTAACCCTGCCACCAGTGGACAGCATGGCAGTGTGGTCATACAGCACACACCTGTGGACCACACCTCTGTGGACATGAACAGATGCCAGCATACACATGCAGCACTGTGGGCATGGAGGATGTTGAGGGAGCATGTGGTGGCGAGGCTGTGCCTGAACCAGGTGTGGCCACAGGCTGGGACACATCATGCAGTGCACATGGGCCAGTATTGGGAATACTCCAACACTAGTGTGCCTTTCAGATAATATATGCCTCCCCCCCGGCCACATACCGCAGAGCTGTACAACTGCCACAGCACACAAAGCCAGAAATGTACATGTTACTGTGGGCATCCCATGCCACAGGTACAGCATCTGTGGGTCACGCAACAGTGTAACAGTAATGTTCACTGTCAGTAAACATCTGCAGGTTGGGCCTGTCACTGTGTACAGTGTAGTCATCATCACTGCCCTACACACCATAGGCATTGCTGTGTCCACACACTACTGGCCCCCTCTTGCTACTGTAGTGTCTGCTGTGCACTGTAGCATGCCCTACAGTGTGACAGTTGCATGCAGTACCACCACCACCAGTGCCTATGCTGTCTTGTCCCCTGGGGTACAATATGCTATGCTATGCTATGCTGTACTGTTTACATGTAGCCTGCAGCTATCATCGTGCACTGCCAGACTGACCTACAGGTGGAGCTGTGGTTGGACCTGGTCAGCCCCTGTACTTCCAGACTGACCTACAGGTGGCTCTGTGGAACCCTGCAGTAACGCTGGGCAAACTGCATGCAAATGAGGGTATAATGAGATACTAATTCGGTTATTTGCCCAGAGACTACCTAAGTAGACTCATGTACATAGCACTTTTAAATATGGCACATTTTAGCTCTGGGCAAATGTGTTTGCACCAGGCTAACTGCTTAGCTCCGCGCTAATGCCACGCTAATGTGTTAGCGCGGCGCTAACAGTACGTGGAATAATATACAGTTTTGATCACTGTTCTTTCACATCTGCTGCTTCCTGCAGCTGTACTGAGTCCATGCATTTGCTGGCACACACATTGTCCATGTAGTTCATCTGTACCTGTCCTCACGTTGCTGTGCACTGTGTTGTTGTTGTGGGTTGCACTTCCTGGTTGCTTTATTCAGTGTTATCTTATTCCCGGGCTATTTTTGCCCTGCACTCCCAGACCAGTTTGCCCGGGTTCCTTAGACTACAATATTCAGCAGGATTAGCACTGGGCTATTTCCATTTCAATATAGCTTGCTCTGTGCTCCGGGCTAAGTTTGCCCGCTGGGTAGTGCTAATTTAGCCCCTGGGCAAAGTTTTGAATATCTGGCCCTAAAATCTCATATGTTGAACAAATCCATATCACGTTTATAACTCCAAACCACTAACAGCAGGAATTCGGCATAGAGAGCACATAGCAGCAACATTATAACAGTCTCCATATAAAGAATGGGGTGGGGGGGGGGAGGAAGGGGAAGGGGGAATAAGGAAGAAAAGGGAAATGCAGGCGAAAAGCAAACAACAAGGATATAGAGATTCAAATACATAAATAAAAAACATATTTCAGCAGAACAGAATTTAAGACATTTCCACTTCATAGAATCACAAATAATCCAAAACAAAATGTATTTATCAGATTTCCAAGTATAGAAGAACACTGGGCCAAAGAAGGTTCCTAAGCCTTCAATTATATTAATTAAGATCTTAACTTTCTATTACTTATTTTGTCATCCATATCATATTTACTTATACAACCATTACAACATTAATCTATTATTTACTATTACTTTTTTCCCAAAAATGGTTTTAATTCCACCCGATCATTAAGACCCATATTTTCATATGCTCCTGTAATGTAAATCCAATAATTTTCTCCCTGATGAAAAAGGTTCTCAATATTTCCTCCCTTTGGCCCAATGTCACTTTCTCTATACCTATAAATTCCACCTCATGTCCTTCTCTGTAATTTATGTCCTTCACATGATGAGCCCAAGCATTCTGTAAATTTTCATTCTTAATGGCATTCAAATGTTCCCCAGTCCTCCTCCTATTTCCTCTTAGTTTTCCCTACATAGTAACTACCACGTGTACAAAAGGAAAAATATATATCATATTTAGTGTCACAATTTATAAACCCCTTTATATCATACATCCTAGTATCATAAGGATTTCTAAACATACTACTTTCATGTATATTAACAAAAACTTTGCAACTCCCACAGCTCCTACATTCATTTGGTAAAGGAGGCAACCAACTGCTAACCTTTTTGAGCTCTTTAACTGACGATACTAGAATATCCTTAAGATTTTTTGCTCTCCTATATGCCATTCTTGGTTTAGTCACTAGGTGGAAGTTACCTTTGACAAAACCTGTGATCAGGTGAAATGTGCATGAGGAGTTTTTTGATACCTGCACTGTATGTACTTTATGTCCACTGTCACTGTTTTTTGCACTCTACTAGTAAAGATAAGTTATATTTTACTCACTATGCGTGGAGAGTTTTTCTGTGTCTAATTTAGGTGTGCCAAGATCTTTTCTGTTAGTTGCTGAAGTTATGGTCTTAGAGCACCAATACCTCTGTGTGGCTCTATCTCATTGCCAATTGTTGCTGATTGAGCTACGCATAAGGCTTTTTGGACAGAGTTTAATCTAATTTTATAGCGGCATAGAGCATTTTGTTAAGACATGAGCAGAGTCTGGACTTTGATAGATAGCATATATGATATAAAGGGGTTTATAAATTGTGATGCTAAGTATATGACACTTTGGATTACTACCCTAGTAATTTGGAGTGTAACTTCTAATTATGTCCATGTCCAATCCTAATAGTCTTGTCTCCCCCCCCACCAGCCCACTTTTACTGCCAATGGGGTTGCCCAATTCCCCTGTTGGCATCATGATTCCCCCCAACTCATGTGGCAAACTGTGAGCCCACCCTAGTGTGCGCAAATATATTTTTTCATTTCTATACCTGTAAACAAAGAAAAACGTCCCTCAACGTCTTTTTACTTCGATGCAGGATGCTGCATCAATATTTTCAATGCAGGATTCTGCATCAAACTTCTATAGTCTGGCTCAACAAATCCACCAACATCAGGGTGCCCAATCCCTGTGTTGGCATCTTGTTCCCCAACCCCCCAACTCATTTGGCACACTGGAAGCCCACCCCAGTGTGCCCAAAAGTTATTTTATGTTTTATTTATTACCTTGCTGACAGGGTGCCCAGTCTCCATGTGGCAGCAGTAACCCCTCCCTACTCATGTGGCACATGGGAGCCCACCCCAGTGTGCCCACATTTATGTACTTATTGTTTGTTCCTGTAAATAAAGAAAACTATCCCCCAACTGTTATTTTTCTTTTGACCTGGAAAAAAGAAAACGGTCCCTTGCCATCTTCCCAGTTCCCCTCCCCACCCTCTCATTGAGCACCCACCTCCCTGCATCCCCCCCTTACCCCGTACTTACCTCCAGAGGTTAATGCTGTCATCTTCTGAGGACTGGGACACATCTGCACTCTTCAAAGCTGAACCACAAAATGAAGACTCAAAGATAAGCGCCGTATAATGGCTGTCAACAGGGGTTTCAACTTATGATGATCCCTCAGCCACTTTTAGGAATTTTTGACCCCAAATTTCCAAAATGGGGTTCTTGGGACCCGACCTCATGAACACTGTCACTGTCATTTTGTTACTCAGTCCCAAAAGGTGGCTTCATGGTCACTGCATGGAATCACTTTTCTGATTGATTAACAAAACAATACTGCCACTGTTCATGAGGTGGGGTCCCAAAACGCCCATGTTGCAAATCTGGAGAAATAATTCCAAAAATGACTGTGTTATCAGCGTGCATTGCACAGTGTCTATGCACACTTGTAACTTCACCAATATTTAATATTTTCACCCCAGAGTTTCAACATTGCCAATTTTTCACATCTCCTCATGAACAATATAGCTGTCATTTTACGCATCCTGCCCAAAATGTGTTTTCACACCTGTAGAGCAGAATGGCGTGGTCACTGTGTGAAATCAACTTTTGGGATGGATTAACAAAATCAAGTGCAACTGTTCAGTAGGGGAGGACCCAAAAAACCCATGTTGACAATTTGGTGAAATAATTCAAAAATGACAGAGTTACAAGCATGCTTTGTGCAGTTTCTACACACTCATCATGTCACCAATTTTTATGTTTTTACTCCAGATTTTCCGTTATCATTTTCATACCACTTCATGAATGATACAGCTGTCATTTTCAGATTCTGCCAAAATGTTTTCTGCACCTGTGGTGCAAAATGGCATTACAGTTGTGAAAATTATATTTCCACAGGGATTTGAAGGTTTTCTGTACTGGGTACATCGGTGGTGTAACCTGTGAACAAGGTGGCTGCAATTGGTTGCTTAAAAATGGTTACTCAGTTATGGCACCTGTGTTCAGGACTACCTGGCAGGGGGTGTGACAGGGTACCTGGGTAGGCGAGGTAGGGTGATGGGAAGTACGTGCATATACACATGCATGCATGCATGCACATGTTTGAGAGGAGAGGAAGGGGAAGGAAGGTATGTGGGCAGGGGTGTGACAGGGCACCTGGGTGGGCGAGGTAGGGTGATGGGAAGTACATGCATATACACATTCATGCACATGTGTGGGGGAGGGGAAGGGGAGGGAAGGGAAGGTATGTGGGCAGGGGTGTGACAGGGCACCTGGGTGGGCGAGGTAGGGTGATGGGAGAGTACGTGCATATACACATGCATGCATGCACATGTTTGAGGGGAGAGGAAGGGGAAGGAAGGTATGTGGGCAGGGGTGTGACAGGGCACCTGGGTGGGCGAGGTAGGGTGATGGGAAGTACGTGCATATACACATGCATGCATGCACATGTTTGAGGGGAGAGGAAGGGGAAGGAAGGTATGTGGGCAGGGGTGTGACAGGGCACCTGGGTGGGCGAGGTAGGGTGATGGGAAGTACATGCATATACACATTCATGGCACATGTGTGGGGAGGGAAGGGAGGGAAGGGAAGGTATGTGGGCAGGGTGTGACAGGGCACCTGGGTGGGCGAGGTAGGTGATGGGAAGTACGTGCATATACACATGCATGCATGCACATGTTTGAAGGGAGAAGGGAAGGAAGGTATGTGGGCAGGGGGTGTGACAGGGCACCTGGGTGGGTGAGGTAGGAGTGATGGAAGTACATGCATATACACATGCATGCACATGTGTGGGGGAGGGAAGGGAGGGAAGGGAAGGTATGGGGGTGTGGACAGGGCACCTGGGTGGGTGAGGTAGGGTGATGGGAAGTACGGCAACTACACATTCATGCACATGTGTGGGGAGGGAAGGGGAGGGAAGGGAAGGTATGTGGGCAGGGGTGTGGTGGGCAGCTACTGAGCTGGTCTGCTATCATGGTGGGGAGGGTGGTTGGTTGGGAGGTGCAGGCTGCAAGGTTCAGGTCCAGCATGGCATGGTTCTTTTTTTGCTGGCAAGTGGCTTTTTTTTTTAAGTATTTCACCCCGACATGCACCCCTGAAGTTGAGAATCCTTTAGTAGGGTGGTGGGGGCACAGTCCCCTGCATGAAAAGGAACCATAGATCTCGGTGCTCTTTTCCCATTCACCATGAGTGTGCATCACTGAAACTCATTTTTGTGATGTACCTCACCCTAATGAGTGATCGCTATTCTGCAGTTGCTTTTATGATATAGAATAAATGTGCTGAGGTGATAAGAAAGTTATGTTAATATTTGGGGTGAAAATTATTTAAGATGGCACAGTTATGACTATTTGTTGTGATTTCACTATGCCTGCTTGTAACTTTATGTGTAGAAGTGCAGGGGCCAGAGACCACTGTGTTTCCACAGCTAGATACATATGTGCATCTGTGGAGGGATGGGAGCATAGCATCAAAAGGACCTTGCACTCCCACTGTGACATATGGATACTGTTATACTATCTGGATGGACAGATGGGGCACAGGGTTCAAGGACCCTGTGCTCCCACACAAAATAGAATACTATTATACTTTCTGAAAAAGAGAAATTCATTGCAAAATGCCATTAATGCATCCAGCTAGTGTGAATACTATAGCGACAAAAGCAGGGAAATGAGGCATTAGGGTACTGCACCACCTCAGCTTGTTTACACATGGAATGGGGTGAGTTAGCCATTGATCTAATACACACCCAGATGCCTTGGTGTGTGGAGGGTGGAGGGGTGGTGGTGGTGGAGTGGTAGGGGTGGGAACCCTGGAGGTGGGACATGAGGGTTGGAAACCCTAACTCCTCAATTCCCTGCTTTTGTCACTATATTATTTGCCCTAACTGATGCATTACTGGAATTGTTTGCAATATATTTATCTATTTATTTAAAACTGGTAGCCAGGAAAGGCATAATGAGCCAAGGCTCATTTCCAGGTGTGACCCAGGTACAAGATGTACATGTGGAAGGCAGAGACGTACAAGCAAACAATAAGTTTCTGCTGGTATATATAAGGGATACATGATGGGCAGGAGTGAGATATGGAAAATATTCTCACTCCTGCAGAGTAAAGCATGGATCGCTCATGATTGCTGAAGGCAGGAGTGGGATATCCATGCTTCGCGATGCAGGAGTGAGAATATTTTCCATATCGCACTCCTGCCCATCATGTATGCGATTTATATAATAGGGCAGGAGTGCAGTTACAGTATAAGTGTTTATATATCATTTTTCTGTCTTTCTGCTGGTGTTACTTATTGATTTTGTGCTGTTCCACTGGTGTTTTGTGTGTATGAATGGGTTTGGCTTCAGTTTGTGAATGGTGGTGTTTGCTAGGTATGGATTGGGGGCTGGGTTGTTCAGGGAAAGTTGCTAGATAACAAGCTTTCTGCTGCATGTATGATAGGTGGCGGTACGTGTCAGTCAGTAGTGTGGCAGTAATGATTGGTGTACATGTATCTGTGGGTGGGGTTTGTGTATTCCTTCAGTTCTGGGAACGGGGCTTGCCATGTAGTTTGCGATGTTGTCTTTTGTTTTAATTTGGTAACTTTATTTATTGTAGTGGTTTGCATCACTGTGTTATGTTTTTCGGGGTATTGGTACTTGTGGGAGTTTCTGCCAATTATCGTCACTGAACTGCACTAGAGGATTTTAACTTTTCATCTGTTTCAGAACTTTGTTTTGTTGCTGCAACAAAATCAGGCATTTACAGCAGTCACTGTAGTGTCTTGTGGTGAATGTACTCTGAGTCGGAGTCACTAAACATGGGTCTTGGTGGTTTGCAGGGTGGGCTTCAGTGCTGTATCAGATTTGTTTTATTTTCAGTCTTGGTGTTTAAAAGAAGTGCCGGTGTTCTGAGGAACTGCAGTGATGCAACTACAATGGAAATATTGGGTTCTGAAGCAGACACTGGGTGTGTAAATAATGATATCTTCCACAGTGTCTGCATCACCAGGATGTATCTCACTCTGGTGAGAATATATGATTTTATTCACAATGTTTACAAGTCACTTCTATTGTATAAATTATATATATATATATATATATATATATATATACACACACACACACACACACACACACACTAGGAGTGAGCTGATAACCAATGAACTATATCTGGTTATTCTTCACCCCAGTGAGATAAATCCTGCTGACATAGGCAGAGGAAAAATATCTGACATTTATACATACTCTGCCTACATCAGCAGGTGATATTCTCACTGTGGTGATGTCTACACATGCACCTCCCTCACCGGACTACTTCTGTATACACAAATGTACAATTACAAACATTATCCCAAGGAATATGATAAACAAATATGATCTCAGTAGCCAAAACCA
Organism: Neoceratodus forsteri; assembly: GCA_016271365.2. Lineage (NCBI taxonomy): Eukaryota > Metazoa > Chordata > Ceratodontiformes > Ceratodontidae > Neoceratodus > Neoceratodus forsteri. The sequence goes on from CM028137.1 coordinate 370,908,277, forward strand.
TAAGGAAACAAACCACAATATCTGAAAATAAACTTGCGCGCCAAGCAGTGCAACCTCAACAGCCTTCGCAAATCATATTCAAGTCGGAGCTGAGTCTCAACTGACTTGAATGAACAACGTATTGATCCCCAAACCAGAAAATGTTGGCCATAAACGTCCCACAATTTAAACTTTTCCTTACCAGCATTATATGGGAAACTTTTCTCAAACCTCATCATGCCTCCATATTGTGAAAGTGAAAGTCAGGAAGATGCACGCCAATAAAACAACCGGAATGGACTAAGAAATAAAACTGATACCCACCTGATTACAAAGCACAGGCAATGCAAAATAAAACCATTAACTCATTGCCTCCACAGGTTCACTCTGAGATTACACCACTTGCCTCCTGAATCTCCTGTATACTTTTAACAGTGAATCCTGGGCATTTCTAAGCAAAATCAAGTCATAGTCAGCATGTTGCAAACAAATGCTAATAGCTCAATAACTGTACATGCTAGACAAAAGTATGAGTGGCAGAGTTATTCAGCACAAAATTGCCTTTCCAATGGTGGCATGCATGTAATAATAAGTAATTTTGTGTTTTTTCTATGCTGGTTGAAAGCGCAAACTAAATATTTTTTCACTAAAAAAGGGCAACATAAGCCATTTTTTGTTGGAAAATATGTAAAATATCAACACCAAATTAAGCCTACAGACATTAGATGGTGTTTTAATATTATGTTAGTTAAAAAAGATATCTTTTTACTATAAAATGTAATTTTTCCCCCATTTTAGTCAAGGTGCTTTGGTGAAATTTGAGGGATGAATCTCAACCACACACACCATATCATAAACAAATGCGTATAACTCCAGAAGTATACATGATACACACAAAGTATCAGCATAAAAGTTAATGAGCACAAAAATGCCTTTCCAATGATGCTATGCAACCAGTTGTAATCAATACGGTTTTTATTTTATACCTGTTGAAGTGCCAAAAAAGTGAATTTTATTCAAGCTGCTTAGGTGAATCTTGATGGAAAACATGTCAGCCAGACACACCATACCATAAACAAATGTGAATAACTACTAAAGTATACATGATATACACAAAATATCAGTGGCAAAGTTGTTCAGTGCAAAATTACCTTCCCAATGGTGGTATGCAAATAATAATATGTAATTTAGTTTTTTTTTTAAGCTGGTTGAAACAGCAAAAAAAATATTTTTTTCACTAAAACAGGCAACATAAGCCATACACACCATACCATAAACAAATGCAAATAACTCTTAAAGTATACATGATATGCACAAAATATCAGTGACAGAGTTGTTCAGCATAAAATTACCTTTCTAATGGTGCTATACAGTCAAATACATATTATATTGTTACACTGTATATTAAAATATATAAGTGACTTCTCCAGACGTTGCAAGGGCACACTGGGAGTCAGTAGTCGACTTCTGTAGACGTCCTCAGGACACACCAGTGTATTTTACTGATGACTACAGGCATCTGCTAGGAGACAATGAGTTAAGAAAAGCACATAAAATGAATACTGCAGAATGAAACTGAGAACTACCAGTAAAAACCCCATTCAGGAAGATGGCCATCGAACTCCACCCACTGAAAGGAAACACCAGATCCCACGACAGAACTAAAAACAATGCAACCAATCACACACTGCAACCACAGCAAAATACCAATCACACAACAGAAAACAAATACAGCCAACCAATAACATTAACAGACTCACTCCCAATCAGAAAACACAATTCAATACAAAAAAAACAAGCATGCATTCAGTGGAAGAACACCACAGGACAAAAATATAGTCACAAAAACACACAAATAAAACTACTATAATTCTGTCCCCCATTGCATGAATCACACACATGATGTGCAGATTGTGTGCAATGGCAAAATATTCTCACTCCTACATCATGAGCTCTGGATGCTCTCATTTGTGCCATTGGCTCACGAGTATCAAGATCTCACTCTATATAGGTGTATAGAGGATACATGATGGTAATGTGTGATATAGAAAATATTTTTACTCTCTAGAGTGACCTCTGGATATTCATTCATGGTGAAGCCACAAGTGAGTATCCAGAAGTCACTGTGCAGTAGTGAAAAATATTTTCCATATCACACGAGTGCACATCATGTATTCTATTTATACAATAGGGCCTTCTATTGTTGCAAAAGTTACCATTTATGCAGCTTTGAGTGGTTTCCGAGGGTTTTGCGCAGGATTTGCATGGGTTTGCGTGGTGTGATAAATGTATTTATTTCCACTGTGGTGATGTCATCAGCATTTATCACACCCCAGTGAGAATAACACATGTTATCACACTCATTTATCACTCATACCTATTATAAATAAATATATATATATGTGTGTGTATATATATATATATATATATATATATATATATATAGATAGATAGATACATACATACATACATACATACATACATACACACAGTTATACAGTCCTTTACGGTGTCCCTCAGTACAGGGGACATCTCTCTGTGTTCTTCTCACTATAGCCTTGTCCTGCATTTGTCCCTCCCAGGAACAGTGGTGCACATACAGGGACTGTACTGTACATCCAGACTTTCAAGCAGGGAGTGCTATATGACTCTTACCCTATGTACACATGAAGGTAATGGTTTTCATTGTGTCTTGAGTTTGTCTCCATGTTTGTGGATGTGCCTCTCATTATGGGGATCAGTGTCCCTCTTTGTTCCACATTCAGAGTGTCTGTGTCCCTCATTCCAGTGCTGATTGGATGGGAGGTATGCACTGTGTATGCCTGCTGATGCCCATGGCCTGCAGCTAACAAACTGTTTCTCAAGGCTGACATACAGGTGGATCAGTGTGCACACCCTGGCCTGTGGCTTTTAGCCTCTACATCCAGTCTGACCTACAGGTGGAGCTATTGGCACCATCCAGCCAGGGAGTTTTGACCTGTAGTTCTAGTCTGACTTGTAGGTGGAGCTGTGTCCACCATGGAATAACACTGGGCAATCTTCATGCTAATATATGCTAATCAGGCCTTAATGAAATGCTACTGTGGCTGTTTGCATGGATTCCTAAGTAAGCTCCTTGCATAGGAGCTTTGAATATAGCAAATTTTTGCCCTGGGCTAATGTGTTAGCACTGTGCAGTTGGGTTAGCACCTGATAATCCTCTCAAAAGCATAGCACAGTTCTGCAGTGTGTGGCCTGTATTATTGTTTGCAGTTGTTATGCAACACTTCATTGCTATCACACACACATTGTCCATTAACTTCAGCTCTTCCTTACTCCACCTCTGTTTCCACTGAACTGTTGTTGCATTTTGCACTTCCCTGTTGCTATATTCAGAGTTGTCTTATTTCCTGGGCTATTTTAGCACTGCACTCCCAGCCCTGTTTGCACTGCTTCCTTTGCATACTATATTCAGCACATTTAGCCCCTGAGCTATTCCTTTGAATATAGCTTGCTACTGGTTCAGGGCTAATTTAGCACACTGTATGGGGCTAATTTAGCCCTGCATTAAGTTTTGAATATTCGTCTAGGGGCATCCAGTGAACTAGATTTGATCAAATTACACCTACAAAAATGGTGACTCAATTATGGCACCTGTGTTCATGGCTACCAAGGGGGGAGACCAGATACTGCGGTGGGTGAAAAACTGCAACAGGAAGTAGGGGGTATATGTACACATGCACCCACAGTGGGGTGCAGGAGAGGGATGGTTTGTGGGAGGGGGTGTGGTGGGCAGCTATGAAGGTGGACCACTGGCATTGCAGGGATGGTGGTCAGCCGGGAGGTGTAGGATACAAGGTTCAGATCCTAGACTGTTCTTCCGGGAGCAGCATGACTCTGCTAGTGGAGGTGCACTGGAGTTTTCTCTTGGTTCTGACTACAGTATGTAAGAGGTAAATAAGTGCTGCAGCCTATCACGTTTACTGCTATGGGACAAAACATACCTTATAATGCTTAAAAAAGGGAAGTCAGAGGTGCTTAAAGACAAACAAAAGGGCTTGTAGAGCACCCCGTTTCAATGAATGAATGAATGAATGATAATTTTGCATATAGTAAAACCAGAGTTCATGTGTCTCAGCCAGTCAGGTTTTACTATAGGCAAAAATGACATTCATTCATTCATTCATTCATCCATTCATTCATTCATTCTTTAATTATTTCCTTCATTCATTCACACCAGATAGTTACCAATCAGAAATGACATTTTTAGAACATGTCCAATACTTCCCATTTAGGCTCACATACTGCAGCTGTAACCTGATCCAACTTCTAACTTTACAACAGCATTTACAATGCTGAGACCAGTAGCATCTGATCAGTGGCTGATGTCTCCATAACAACATGGTATGAAGGAGCAATTTATGGACAGGAAAGGAACCAGGTCAAAAGAGTAAAGAACTCACCAACATAGCCTACATACAATGTAGCAGTGGGATCTGTGGAAAGTTGGACATTAGAAGACAGATGATGGTGTGAGCTGTTTGGTGGTTGGACAGAAAACGGGTGTGGTATCGGTGCACAGAAGACTTTGGAGTGGAAGTTCTTAGTGTGGAGAAGGGACTTTGAAATCTCCAGGGGTTTTGAGCAGTGACTTTCCTTGGCTTCTCTGGGAGAGTGGTCGCCTGATTGTTTGCTCGCCATTGAGCCTGGCAGGAGGCACTGTTGTGTGGTCTGCTGTAGGGAAGACAGGACCTACCTTCTCTCTCCTAAGTGGCCCGAGGGGATAGCTGGTGAGCTGACCTAACTGTGGAGCTGTAGCTGCAGGCTCAGCAGGTGGGGGGTTGGCTACTTCCTGGATGTGTGTGTATTTGGGGGGCCTTTGTTGATCTAGTTCCTGTTGGTGCAATTGCTCGAGCCTACCCTGACAGCTGTGAAGGCAGCAGTGGGGGGGGGTTAGGACTTGAGTGGTGCTGGTAAATTGAAGAATCTGCTTTCATCTGGACATCCAGAGAAGATCCATATAAAGGACTTGGGTGTTGGACCTGTTCTGAGTATCCTTCCCCTGAAGTTGGAGGCCAGTTTGGGTGAGAGCCGAACCTGTCTGGCCATTGGGCTACATCAGAAAGGTGGTAGTGTTTACATTTTTAATCTTTGAAACTGAAAGCGGGACCTGGCTAGGTGTTTTGTGAACCTGGCCACTAAATTTAAAGTGAGAACTGGACGTAGTTGGCCTTTTCTTTGGTTTGTCTTAAGAGATGGGAGCTCTTTAGACATTAAAAACCCGTTTAACCAAGAAGATTGACTGTGACTGCTCTCTCAAGTTGTGGACATTTATGCTGCTATTTAATTTTGGTTATTTTTTTTCCTATGTTAGTATCATTTTTTTTGTTTTAGTTTAGTGTGTGTAGTGTGGAGGTTGAGAGGCTGGTTTGAGTGGTTGTGTGGTTGGGTTTGGGTGTTTGATTGTGCAGCAGGTTTGTTTGTGTTTTGTGGTTTTAGTTTTCGTGGTGGTGTTTGCTGTGTGTGGTGAAGATGTGCTGGGAAGGTATAAGGACAGTCAGGCATTATTCCCCCCTCCAGGCTCAAGGACCTCCATCCTTTTTCCTGTCCTTCACTGTCACCAGAAGTATATAGACAGTGTAGAGCTCTGGGGATTGTTAGAAGGAGGAGGATGGGGGCGGGGCCAGGGGAATGGAAAGGCGTGGGCTGATAGGGATAGTGGGGACAAGGAGGAAGCACCCTGGGGTGAACTGGATCCAGGAAAGTGGGTCCTCTCTATTTTGTTCCCATACCCAAGGGCTCTTCTTGTTGCAGGCAAGTAATACGGTCTTTCTTGGGTACTCATCCTACTCAGTCAGTGTTATACAATGCCAGGTCTTTTAAGAACAAGACTGCTATAATAGTGGATCTTGTTGGATTATCTGACCTGGCTTGCATCACAAGACCTGGCTGGATGAGGATGCTGGCCCGTTTGGCTTCAGCAATTCCAGCCGGGTACTCTGTAATACACCACCTGAGGTTGGATCATAGGGACGGGAGTGTTGCCATCTGTTTTAGATTGGAACTGAGTCTAGTGGAGGTACCATTAGGAAACACCAACTCCTCTGACTGTATCATGGGTGAGGGTGTGGGGTGCAGGATACTTCTCATCTACCGTCCACCTGGAGACAGGAATGTTTTCCTGCAGAAAGTCACCAACTTCATTGTCGACTTGACATTGGGATCCCCAGATAGCTGATCCTGGGGATTTCAATGCCTGGTCAATGATGAACTCTCTAGTGAAGACAGGACTTCCTCCAACTAATGAATTCACTGGGCCTCACATAGGTTACTTCCTCCTCAACCCATATTACTAGTCATTCATTGGACTTGGTGTTTCTCCTCGGGATGGAGATACCACATTTGGTAGTAGAACCAGTTGGATGGTCTGACCATCATACAACTGGGTTCAGTTTTGTGGCCCCCCCAGTGGTTGGCCCCTACAAAGATGGTTCAGTATTGCCCTTTGAGGGGTGCTTCCCCAGATGGCCTGATGGTGGTGCTGGACCTATCTGGTTTACCAAGTGAATGCATGGATCCAGGGGACCTGGATTCCATTGCTCCTGTTTGTGTTTGTTCCCTTACTCTTTGCCCCAGGTCTCCTTGGTTTGATGAGACTCTGAGGAGTTGAAGAGAGTGGGACGAAAGCTAGAGAGGTGTTGGCGGAAGTCGGGCCTGGAGTGTGACATACTTAGCTTGATGGACCACTATGGAGTCTATCAATCAGCAATTACCCATAAGAAGGCAGAATTCCTTTCCAGGAAAATTGCTGCTGCACAGAATCGACTAGCTCAGACTTTCCGGACTGTGGACAGATTGTGCAATCCAATCTGTCTTCAGCCTGGAAATGTCTTTTCTCAGAATGGTGTGAGGGTTTGCTTGATTCTTTTCAGATAAGGTTGCCAATCAGGTCTGGCATCTGTTTGACTCTCTCTGATGGGAGCTGCGGTGGTCGGCAGGAGATGTCGGATGCCCAGTTTGTAGTGTGACTTCAGCCTCCCACAGTCTGTGACATTGTGATGGTCATCCAGTCGTTGTGTCCTACCAACTGTAGTTTGGACCTGGGCCCCACACATCTCCTGGTGGACTGTGTGGATAAAATTGGCCCGGTCCATGTAAAGAAAGTCTGGTTGTCTTTGAACAGGGGGATCTTTCCTGATCCTCTGAAGGAGGCCGCGGTTTGGCCCCTTCTTAAAAAGCCCTCCTTGGACCCAGACTGTCTGGCCAACTTCAGGCCTGTCTCTAACCTGCCCTTTGAGGGTAAGGTTATTGAGAAGGTGGTTGTGTCACTGCTGGATGATCATTTGACCAGTCACAATGTCTATGATTCTCTCCAGTCCAGATTTAGGAAAACACATAGTACCGAGATGGCTCTTGTCTGGGCACTAAATGACCTCCTAACAGCAAGAGACTGAAGGACCCATTCTATCTTGGTCCTTCTTGATCTCTCTGTGGCATTTGACACTGTAGACCATGGTGTGCTGTTGGAGCACCTGTGGTTCATCTGCGGACTATCTGGTATGGTCCTCAGATGGTTTCGATCTTTCCTCGAAGGTAGGACTCAGAGGGTGGTGTCTGGGATTTTTTCTTCGGCATCACTCCCCCTATACAATGGGGTGCTGCAGGGCTCCATTCTGGTGCCCATGTTGTTTGCAGTGTACATGCTGCCATTGGGAGCGATTATCAGGTGGCACAGCTTGAGGTTTCACTACTATGCAGATGATACTCAGCCTCATGTCTTTTGTGCCTGGCCAGGATGATACTGTTTCGTATTTAACAACTGTCTTGCCGAGATCCAGTACTGGATGAATGTGAGTTGGCTGTGGTTAAACCCAGAAAAACTGAGGTGTTGGTTATGGACCCAGGTCACGGAGACAGGTTTGTTGGTGGGATCACCTTCAGGTCTATGGCTTGGGGTGTTCAGTTAACTACCTCAGACTGGGTGCAGAACCTGGGCATTATCTTGATGACTGTTTGACCCTTACATCTCAGGGTCAGCAGTTGTCAAAACCTCTTTTACCATCTGAGGAATATTGCCAAGGTGAAGCACCTGGTTCCTTTTGACGATCTTCCAACTTTGGTCCACACCCTCGTTACCTCCTGCCTTGACTACTGCAACACCCTCTACCTTGGGCTATCAGGGGTTGGTATCCACTGCCTGCAGCTAGCACAGAATGCAGCAGCCAGGCTGCTGACTGGTACTTCTAGGACCAATTATATAATGCATGTGCTCTGTGGACTGCTTTGGCTGCCAGTACAGTGGCAGATCACCTTTAAGGTCAGTTTGCTGACCTATAAGGCCCTACATGACCAGGGACCTGCTTACCTGCAAGATCTCCTTCACCCCTACTGCCTCTCCCGCCTTCTCAAATCCACCAGCGAGAGATTGCTAGAGATTCCCAGGGTTAGTTTAAAGACATCTGGAGCTAGATCATTCAGTTTTATGGCCCCCACCCTGTGGAATTCATTACCTCATTGGGTGTGAGATTGCCTGACCATCCAAAACCTTAAAGTGAGTTTGAAAGCATATCTTTTTAGCCTAGCGTGCTCTGAATTTTAACACCGCTGTTGTTATTATGAGTCTTAATCTGCTGTATTTTAGGTTTTAATTAGTTGTATTTGTTTATTAATTGATCTGTTTTAATGAATTATGTACAAGCACCTTCATTTTAGAAAGGCACTTTTTTACAAATAAAGTCTGATTTGATTTGATTTGAACATCCTTCATTCAGTTGGAGGAAGGGTGAGAGCCTCAGTAGCAACTTAAGATGCAACAGTCACCTTCTCTGTAGTGAAAGGAATTTGCAGTCAGGGAATTTCTTTTTAACAGGTCAGGCAGGTGGTCGGGTGGGGGAGGGACCACTAGCCACCATGTTATACTGTATACTGACAAATGAAATGCCTGTTGCTATATACTGTTCTATCACAAATGTCTGTAAATCAGAACTACTTTTGTAGCAAATGCATGTGAGTGTGACAGATGTTCCTGTGTAGTGTTTTATCTGTAATGCATACCATTTTCAAGCTGAAAAGGAGAGCATTTCTAAAGGCAACAAGAATGAAAAGACATATTTTAAAAGTGCCCAAAACATAAAGGTAAAAAACAAACACAGCTGGTACAAAAACAAGAATGGAACTAATTTATTAAGAATGATGATTTATTAAGAAGGTAGAAAAGAAACTGAGTACATAAGAACATAAGACCTCCATTCTGTTCAGAAAATTAAGGGCTGAAAGCTAGGCGTGAGGTGCAAATTTTAATCAAGTAAATCTGTAAAACATATGAATAGAAAGTGGACAGCTAATTATTTCACAAGTCTATCAGTATTCTCTACCTAAAATCAACCTCTAGTTGCTAAAATCTATTTTTCAGATATACTATGGGACAATGGAATACCCTTGACGTCCATGACTGACAGTAAATATGAACCATGTAATTATGATTGTGGGTCAGGACCATCAAAATGTATAGCTCGATTAAACTGCACCTCATACAGTACATGGACCATTAAAATCTAAGGAAGATATGTTTTAACTTGAATATTACATAATATGGTCTCGTATTTGTGAGCACATCTAGATGTATTCATTTAAACAGGAGTACAATGGTCCTCTGGCACGCCACATAAACTAACAAATAAAACTGCATGGTGGAGAAGTTTGTAATGTTCAAACAAAATTCATTAGGGACATTCCTGCCAAAACTAATTCTGTATTAAAAGTTATAGCTTTGTGGTAAAATGAAGAGTGATCACCGGTTGAGCTACCATTGTGGCTCTTTTGTCTTGTATGGTTCTGACATGTAGTAGTTCTGATGTTGTAGGGCTTTATTTCTGCAGTGTTGTATAATGTTATTTTACACTACAGAACAACAATGAAATAAAAACTACAAGTATTTCTAGATACAACTCCATTTCTATTTATATAGTAACACTGAGAAG